>BSBN01001091.1:2400000-3600000 GCA_027924645.1 Cunninghamia lanceolata
AAATAGAGCCCCACTGCCAGTCAAGCATTCATAGCCCCCGTAGGGTTATTTAGATGACCTTGAGAGAATAAATTCTCTTTCTTTTGAATTTTTTTATAATTTCCCCTTTTGTGTAAGATATATCATTTCAGCTCATTGTTTGCACAGTAATGGAACTTGTTACTAGGCTAGAAATTACAGTGGTAGAAAAGGCAAACCTTTATATTTTTCACTTAATGTAGACACTAACATTTTCAACCAGTCCTAGTAACTTTAGGTGTACTTGAATTTGATGGTTCCTTGGATAACCTTTGTTTTGATTGGTGAATATTATTTCACAGAATAAACCAACACACCCAAGCCTATAGAAGTCACAACCTATGCAAAGATTTGGGATTCTTTCCTAAATTCCAAAATTTTTGTTGTTTTCTAAAGTGGAAAGGTGCCCAGCATCCTGCCCAACCAAAACAGAGACTCAACCAAACAAGAAAACACAACCAAACAAACAATTATACAAGCAACTATACATATATACAAATTTATGACCTCCTGGATTAGGCTTGGAAATAGTGTTTTAGGAATTGTCCATTGACAGGCAATGGAACATCCTCTCCTATTAAGGTTTTCAGCGTGTATGTACTATCTCCTAGAATTTTAGCTATTTGAAAGGGACCTGTCCATAATTTATCAAAATTTCCATGGTCTCATTTCTTCTCATGGGCTTTATCCCAAGATAAGACAAGATCAGATATTTTGAATGCTTTGACTCTGGCCCTCTTATCAAACCAGCGTTTGACAATGACCTGATGTTTAGAGAAGTGATCAATTGCTTGATCCCTCTTCTCTTCTAGATGTAACAATTGTAACAAGGAGACTTCCATTTTGTCTTCCAGGCCTAGATATTCCTAGGTGAATTGTAGGGTGAGGCTCTTTAGGTTAACTGGCAGAATTGGGTCCACTCCATAAACCAGTTGGTAAGGAGAGTTACCTAAGGCAAGCTTCACTCTAGTCCTATCTACCCACAATGTATATTTAAACAGTGTGTTCCACTCCCTGAGGTTTTTCTCTATCAATTTCTTAATGATATTCAGTAAATTCTTGTTAGTAGACTCAGCTAATCGATTCCCTTGGGGATAATACTTAGATGATAATTTTAATGTTATTCCATACTCAAATGCCCAATTTAAAAATTTTAAAGAGGAGAAGGCGGGTCCATTATCACATACTAATGCAAAAGGAACTCCAATCCTTATGATGATGTTATCCTCTAGGAACTTGATTACATCTTCATATGTGCATGTATTGCTATTGATCGCTTCAGTCCACCTGGTGAAATAGTCAGTAATAGTTAAAACATACTCATTCCCAGTCAATGATGGTGGATTGATAGCTCCTACAAAATCCATACCCCATTGAGCAAAAGGCCACATCTCCATCATTGGTTGTAAAGGTTGGGCCACATATCTCTCTCTACTAGCTGCTACTTGAAAAGTATGACAATGCTTTATGTGCTCCGCAGTATTCTTGGAAATTGTGGGCCAATAGTACCCAACTTTGAGGATCTTATGCATCATAGCTAAGTGGGATCCATGAGCTGTTCCAAACTTATCATATAGTTCCTGAAGAACTTTACTAGTTTCTTGCTTATCAAGGCACCTAAGGTATATCCCCTCGTGGTTCTTCCTAAACAATATTGCTCCTTTTATCATGTAATTTTGAGCCTTGATCCTTAATTCTCATCTCTGGGATGCTTTCATGTTTGCTAGGCATCTACCTGTGATCAGGACATGCCTAATATTTGAATACCAGTCATCTTGGTGACTTGAATCCACTATGTATTATTGACTCACCAGACCAAGGTCTATTTCTGCAATCATTTGTCTTAAAGCATGTCCTCTAACCAATTTCATAGGAGTAATTTCCATGTGATATTCTTCCAGGACAGTGATCCACTTGGTTGTTTTCTCTCCAGGATCACTTTGCATTAATAACATTCTCACTGATGAATCTGGTACTATAGCAACCACTGATTCTCAGGATGTAATGATGAAACTTCTTAGTGGCTCTAACTAAACCAAGGGCTTGCTGCTCAACATCTAGATATCTCAATTCAGCATCCTTGAATGGGGTACTTATAAATGCAATAGGCTTCTCCTCTTTATCTTCATTTCTCTGTGTCAGAACTGCTACGTAGGTATGATCAGATGCAAATGAATATATATAAATTATCTTTGTATAATCCAGGCTATTCAGTACTGGAGCATCAACTATTGCCTTCTTAATATCTTCAAAGGCTACCTTGGCTTGTGGAGTCCATTCAATCTTAGCATCTTTCTTTAGCATGGAATTCAAGGGCCTCACTATTTCAGTAAACCCTATTATGAACTTTCTAACAAAATTAATCTCGCCAAAATAGGACTTTAATTCCTTTTTGCTCCCTGGTAACTATAACTTCATGATGGAATCCACTCTGTCAAGATCTATGGATATCCCGTCTTTAGACACAACGTGACCAATTAACTTCCTAGTAGTAACCCCAAAAATGCACTTCTTTGGGTTCAAGGATATACCATATTGTTTACACTTCTGGAATGCTTTTCATAAATCTTTCACATGATCCACTCTACACTTTGAGAATGCCATCAAATTATCCATGTAAATAACAATGCAATGGCCTACTAGACCTCTAAAAGAAATATCCATAGCTCGTTGGAATGTCCCTCCAGTGTTAATCAAGCCAAAAGGCATATGCCTATACGTGAATATTCCCCACTTTGTTGTGAATGTCATCTTTAATCTACCAATTTTGTCGACCATGACCTGGTTATATCCTGAAAGTCCATCTAAGAAAGACATCATCTTTGCTCCATTAACCATCTAAAGCACTTCATCTAGTGATGGAAGTGGATAGTTGTCCTTTTCTAATGCTTTGTTGAGGTTCTTGAAATCTACACATAGGTGGATATCCCCATTCTTTTTCCTTACTAGCACTAAATTTGCCACCCACATGGAGTGTCTCACTAGGAATATAATTCTGGCAGCTAATAACTTCTTCACTTCTTCAAATATCAATAGCTCTAGAAGAGCATTCATTGGCCTATGTTTCTATCTGAATGGCTTGGCATCCAGCTTCAATGGAATAGTATGAGTAATGATCGAAGTGTCGTATGTTTTCATTTCATCATAAGTCCAAGCTATCACATGGATGTATTATGTCAAAGGTTGGATTATTCCTTCCCTTTTGGTTGGAGTACATACTTTCCCAATCAGGACATTCCTTATATCTGAACCTTGTCCTATATTGATAGGTTCACATTTCCCTCCATCAGTTTTGGGCAGATCCCTTTTCCTAGTCATATTATCCAGATCGAACATCCTTTCTAGTTCAATCATCCCCTTCGGGATTTTATTGTCTTCCAAATTTATAATATCTTCTTCATCCCATATTTGATCTTCAAGATTATGTTCATCTATTACCTGGGCTTCAAACAAATCTTGATTAGCAATGAAGTACAAAAAGTGTTGATCATCATCAAAGACCTAAACATTTGTCACGTTGTCCGGTACTAAAGGTATAGATACCAATTCCACTGAGAACTTTTTTAATCTTGACACATTCAGGGGCTCTAGTGTGCTTGTGGTCATGGCTAAGGCATCTACCTACTAATTTTGCCTTCATGGAAAATGAGTAATGTTGAAGGCATCGAACCCCTCAATAAAATCCCATACCCAATGTCTATAATTGGACAATCTCTTGTAATTGCAAGAATATTGCTTCCTTACTTGTTTAATCACCAGTTCGGAATCTCTGAACACATGCAATATCTTGACTTTCTTTTTCAATGTGAAGAGTAAACTGTGAATCAACATTCAGTAATATTATTCGTGTAGTGAAATTGCAATCTGTATGTAGCAAGATATTACTTCCCTTGAGGATTATCTAGGTCAATCCTGACTCCCACGCCCTGTTTAGACTTAGACCTGTCAAACTTCAATGCCCAAGGTTTATCGTCTGGAGGAGTTTTATCAGGACCTTTCTTCTTTTTAGCCCTTGTAGCACTTCCTTCTGCAATCCATTTCAGTTTGGATGGTTCCTTAGGACCAGGGATCCCTTGTTTCTCAAAAACAACAATATCAGAACATTTGGGTGTTTGAATGTCTAGTGAACGATTATCCGTATGCCCTACATACTTAGCAACATCAATGTCTGGATCTATAATTTGCTTCATCAAGACATCTGTTGGGTATGAATTAACCATTTTTTACTCAATCCTTTTTATCTCATGGACCTGAGTTGTCACTCCATGAACTGTCTCCTCAGTTTGGGAGTCTATTCCTTCAAGGATTTTACTCGGTGTAGTTAATTTGCCTCCCGAGTACAAACATTCATTTTTCTCAATCAACTCTAGGCAATTGAACATGTAGTTTTAGAATGTGAGGTCCTATGCAATTTGCACCATCCTTTCAACAAAACTTGCCTGATTGGTATCTCTTGCAACATATGCCTTGGATCTCTTTGGACAAATACTCTTCAAACTCGGTTAAACTACTCCCCCCATCCTCATCTGATACTTCATTGTCAGACTCCACCAAGCAATCAATCCTAGGTGTAATGAAACATACCTCATTATTCTCCTACTTATGGTTGCACATTAGAACTTCTTCCATGGTGACATCTTAAAACTTAACCCTGTAAACCCCATGTTCCACACTGGTGTACATCACTTCATTGTTTTGGTGATACTTAGTGATCATATGCTTCATTCTTGGCTCAACTTCAATCCAGATCTAGTTAGGTATCCCTCTTTAAGGTAACCACATATGCAAAAAGTTTGTAGCCATATATTCGTTCAATGTTTTGGACCAATCTCAACTTAGTAACATACCATAAGTGTCTAGGATATCCACTACTTGGATGTCAATGAAATGTTGGACCCTAGGGTTAGAAGCTAACTACATGTGAATGTGGGTTAACTCACCTACGACACTAACTTCAAATTTGTCCAATTGAGTAACCTTCTTTAAGGATTTAGTAGGCAACAAACTAGAATTTGACACACTGACAAGGGCATGACATTTGTAGAGACTCTAGAATCTACCAAGCAATTGTGCAGATTCTTCCCAAATATCCTCAAAGTAGGGAGAAAGGGAGGAGACTCAATATTTCCTTTGTATAACGACACTTGTGCAGTATCTATAGCATGAACCTGACCTTTGTCTTTAGGTTTGAAAGGAGCATCCTTATATGTGGGATCTCTATCTAGGATACTACTAGGAATACTCTCCTTTACTGTAGGTTCTTCTAAGGATTTGAGGAAAGCCTTCTTAATCACTAGGGTTTTTAACAACTCAAATAAAGATAGATTGATCTTTATCTTCTTGATTTATTCAGCTAAATAGGTGACTAATTTATCAAACTCAGCCAGCTCATTCATACCTTTGGCTAATGTAGATGATTATGTGAAGTGATGTTGATTCACTCTCAGAGGTGTTGGATTGTTACTAGCATTTGCATCTGGAGGGGTGTTGAAGTTATTTTGGGATAGAACTCATTAAAGGTCCAGGTGACCTGTTACTATTGTTCTTGAGGTTGTAATTGTACTCTCTCTGGAATTGCTAAAAAGCATGAACTTTATCTGGCTCTTGTTTTGGTTCATTATCCTTTTCAAAAGGAAAAGTATAATCCTCAAATGCTAAAGTAGTGTCTTCACATACAAGAGTGTAGTTTTCATGCACTATGTTCACTCGTTCTTGATAACCCATAGAACTTTCCAAAACCATTGCTGACTCGTATCCCAAGGGTACTAATTCATTTCCTTCAGGGAAGCTCACCTCTCCTTCAATATTTTGAACTTTTGCCTGGAAAATATTGGCAGCAATCTTGAACTGAGGACAATCTAACTCTACATGTACACTTGTATTATGAATTCTACACCAATTATTTAGTGTGGCTTCAGCTAGATTGACCTTATTTGTTTGCTTGGGTTCAGGAGGTGCCTAATTATCTAGAGGTGATGGTAAGGTTCCATTATTCGGCCTGGTGTTCTAAACTCTTAGAGGTCGCAGAGCATTATTACTATTGTAGCCTCTGTCATTGTTATATCCTCTATCCAGATATCCTCTATTTTGTTGATCCTGAGCATTGTTCTAAAAATTGAAATTCTAATTTCTCAATTGTGTCACTTCAATGGTTAATCTCCTCAACTGAGCAGTTATCTCTTTTATATCCTCCTTCTCTTCCTGCACATTGGCCACTACATTATCTTGACTAGGGAGAAAGAAAGAACTATCATTACCATTTGGTCTAACATCAACAGATGCATATCATGGATACAGAATCATCTAACCATTTCCTTGAGGAGGAATTGCATTGATAGGTGGAACCTGTAAAGGATTTTCCATTGGGACATGGTTTATTACACCCCCATTGATATGTTGCATCTGGTTAGGCAAAGCAGGAAGTCCTATACTTGGCAAAGGATAGTGTCCTACTTGTTTCATTTCAATATTCACTTTAACTGCTTCTGCATAGGCAACTGACAAGGTGTCAATAGAAGGATTTTCCCTTCTCACAAACAAAGTTGTCAAAGGATCAAGAGTTGAGTAATAGACTAATAAGGTTGCATCCTCAGCAATGACATATGGAGTTGTCAGCTTGGAATATGCTTTTTGGAAGCGATCATTGAAATTAGTTATGAACTCACCTTCACCTCACTTGATCTTAGAAAAGAGATGATACACAGTGGCCGCATCAATCAAGATTCTATACATGGCTTTAAATGCATTTTCCATTAGTAACTAGGAGTTGATGGACCGTTGTGGCAAATTGACATACCATCTATATGCTTCATCTCCTAACATGTATGGAAAGAGCCTACATACAACATCTTCATGTTGAATTCTTGCTCTGAAGCAAGCTTCTTTGAATTTTCTCAAATGATCTACAACATCCTGATACGAATGATACTTTGGACATAGCTTGTCAAGATTATTTGGTAAATCATTATATGCCGCAAAGTACAGGGGTGATTCAACATTAAAGAACTCAATTGGAACTTGTATTGGGGTTGTTGGTGGCACAAGAGCAACATGTCTAAGTTGTACACTAACAGAGCATGATCTTGGCCTCACAGTAGGCAATTCTTGCAAAGGCCAGCTCAGAAATTTCAATTTTTAACTTTGCATCTTTGGACCGAATCTTCACAAAGATACAATCGATTCCTCTTAAGTAAGGAATATTTGCAGTCAATTAGCTCAAATGATAAAATATTGATGAGAACTTTGCAAAAATATAAAGCTTTTAGTCATAGGCCCTCCTTCTAGCACCAAAATTTGTTGTTGCAGTTGTTAGTCACAAAAAAACAAAAATAAAAGTTCACAACAAACCTTTATTTATCTTGAAAGATATGATGAATTCATAATCCCAAGTCTCTGTGAGTCAGGTCTTGACTATCTAATCATCACTCAAGGTTGATGTGTCTTGTTGTTAATCATGTTGGGGACTTACGCGCTTTGGTTCATGATTTCCACAAATTTTGTCAATATTCACTAGTATCCAGTCTATTTCACCTGATCTACATATACTCCTTGACAATTCTATTAAATCTTGCGATATTAAGTTAGGATTTGTGCAAATGGATGTTTAAATTTGATCCTAACTTTGAGTAATTCACTTGAATTTGTCCCTGATTTAGACTAATTATGAAGATATTTCCAACTTTGATTAGTTCTTCTACAATTATCCATGTCTGAACTAATATTTGCTTATGAACTTCAAATCTTCTCAAAGAACGTGCCTAAAACATGCATTTGACTGATATTTATGATTATTTGCATGAAATACTTCAATATTCACATATCTTCACTATATATGCTTTAGATCTATCATTATTTACAATTATTTATGAATATCCATGAAATTGAAACTAAAATTGAAAGGTTTAGAAATTGAAATCCTAAAATTTACTAAATTTTGTCCAATGATCCACATACATATTTTGGTATTGTAATGAAAAGAATAAAACTAAACCATACTTCACCAGGATGTTCCACAGCTACACATGGTCAGTATGAATCTTCAAAGGATAATTGATGACAATGTGTAATTAGTTGAATGCACTCCAAGAGGACGCAGTAATTCACAATCACACATCAGAAATCAATAGGAAGATTACGTAGGATTTACAATTAGAAAGTAATCTACAACTCCATTTTCATTAAGTATGCAAATAATATCCACATTTACATTGATCTTGAGAAAGAACCTTGAGAGAGAATTCACAAAGTTGCAGAAAATCACAAACTTAGTTCTCAAAATTGGAACAATTCAGTCTCCCTTAGTTTCAACAATTCAATCTCCCCTTAAAAAGAGAGGTCATGGTCCTTTTATAGAGCAAGGCCCAAACAGTTACAATGATCCAATGGTCAATATCTCATTCAAAAAAACAACAGTCAAGATTGGTGGCACGTGATTGCCAGTTGGCAATCATTCTATGGAATATAGCTAGCAAACTCTGGTGGAAAATAGCTGGCAAAAAGAATATTCCTAGTAGCTTTGCCTCAAGGTCTTCAAGAATCTTCTGCTCTCCCTTTGCCTCTGATAAATTCTTTATCTTTTACCCCTGATGAATTCTTTGTCTTTTAGCAGTCCAAAGCTCCTTTCTCCTTTGCATGTTTTGCATAGTAATCTGCAATCACAAACAACCACAAAGTTTAATTCGAGGTTTGCATTAATCTTAAATTTTAACAAATTACCTATGTAAAATTATGTTGCAAATTGCTTTGGACAGCCTTGAGTTCCCTGCATTGTTAACTAAAATCATTTGCCATTTAATAATAATTCATGAATAACGTTTAATGCAAGAGAAGACTCGGATATGAATATTCAGCATGTTTATATCAGGTGCTACTATCAGGCTCAAATTAGCTTTAAAATGGATATACGAAATATCCACAACAAAATATCCCATGCACGAAATATTTTCTTTGAAAAGTCGGTTGAACATGTGGTGCGAGGTCATTGGATATTCAAAATTGCAAAATATTCACATCAAAATGTGAGAAGATGGCTGGGTGATGACTTTGCAGCTTACTACTAAAATTTGACAGTCAAATGGTCGTTTTTGCCATTTTGCGGAAGCAGATTACAAAGGGCAAAGCATATCCATGGAACCATGGAATGATGCCAAGTTGACACCCTTTGGTCTGAGTAAGCAATTATGGATCCTTCCAGTACTTATACAGCAACTCTTAAGCATTCTGTCATTCCACAGAGAGAAATATAACCAAGGAAAACCCTCCCACGAAACTGCAGAAGGATGACAAGTGGATATTCCACAGATGCTAAATGTTTTAATCATGAGCACAAGTCCATGGGTAAGACGCGTGGCAAGCCTACTTTAAAAAGATGCTTTCCTTAAGAAATTCATTTGCCAACGTGTGGCAAATATTAACTGGTTTCTGCCATTTTGTCAAATAGATAATGATAGTGTAAAAGCTTCTCACGAAATCGTGGAATTGGTTCCACATCGCAAAACTCTTAGTGGGTTGTATTGTGGTGGATGTGGTGTGCTGACGTGGCAAATTTTCAAGCTTTCCACTATTCTATGGAGCAAAATATAGAAGAGGTAAGGCTACCCACAGAAGCACAAAAAAGGTAACCAAAGGTTAACCTTATACTCTGATATGCGACTGTGAGTTCTAGTGTGCTTACGTGGCACATTTATGTGCCTTTCATCATTCTGCCAAGCATCTATGGTGGACCCCAGATAGGCCCATAGAAGTGTGGAAGAGGTAGCACGTGGCTTGTTTTAGCCTTCTATAGGTCGAGTGGATTATTAAATGCCACCTGGTGTGATTTGGAGGTCATTCTGCCATTCTGTAGAAGCTTGACTATGCCAAAATTGGTTGACCGTGGAAGCGCATAAATAAGGTATATGACTCGGATATGATAGCAAATCGTAGCGGTGATATATTGGATACCACATGGTGCAATTTGGCCTCAAGCAATATTATCAAGCTTTGGGCTTTTCTTCTTTCGCTTGCTATTTTGGAATGAATCAGAGAGTAACTCTTCTCTCTAATTCTTTGATTCCTTAGACTTAATTGGAGCTTTGCGATCGGGCTTTCTGCATCGGGCCTTCCATATCAGAATGGATCAAGGAACAAATCCGAGCTCTGATCTCTGATTCCCTTAGACAAAATCAAAGTTTTGCGATCAGGCCTTCTTCATCAGGCCTTCCTTCTTTCTTTGACAAGGAGAAAGAGTAAGGCCAAGGCTATAAACTCCAATTAAATTCAAAAGGAGTAAGTTTGAAACTCTGAACTCCAAGCAAGTCGGCCTCTGTTTGACCAGACTTTGACCCAAACTTTGACCTCAAATAACTCTCTCATTTGCTCGAATTTCAACATGGTTCAAAAGGCAAAGTTGCTCTAAATTTCATCCTCTATCCATTGGTGACTATTTCATAGGAAAATTTAGACCTTGAATTTTGAGGGGATCAAGACATGTCATTTTACCAAACTGTCCAAACAAGGGAAAACACACAAGCATAACAAAAGCAAAGGTTGGATCCCTATTTTGCTAAGGAAAAATGGGGCGTGTTGTGAGACCACACAACAAGTTCTTCACTTAAGGTGTCGCATGGTCCTAATTTGTGTGCTGATGGTTTGAATTGCAACCTAAGTCATGCTTATGATTCAAAAATTGAAAGTTGTAGCAGCACATATGAAAGTTGTGTTCAAGAGCTTGATGGAAATGCAAATGAATATGACTCTTTCCACTTTGATGTGGAATTTTTATCAATTCTTGAATGTGTTGGTGTTGCAATAGAGGTTGAGTCCTTTGTATGGGATATTGATGTGATTGAGCAGCAAGGCATGTGTATGCCTGAACTTCAACAGATGGCAGCCCAACTTGAAGATATACTCAAGCTGGAGTCTTTCTAGTTTGCTTTGCAAGATGAAGTGTCTTCTCTTGTGGATCAATAGTGCATTCAGGCACAGTTCTCCTTGCCATGTGAGTTGGAGGTGTTCTCCTTTGTCCTTAATTCGTATGAAGAGGTCGACAGAAGTAATAAGGTTACAGCTAGTGATGGAAGTTTGCTTCCATCCATGTCTTTTGTTGCTGACCTAAATTTTAGTTTCTCACCTTCTGTTGTTAAGGACAAGCATGATGTAGCATGGGATATGTCAAGCATCTATTTCTTATGGTTTCCTAGCAATAGTGATTTCATTGATGGAGCTGTCCTTGGCTTCGTGAGTGATAATTGCATGTTGACCCATGCTGGGGATAGTCTTTTATTGTTGTAGTTGGGTGATGGAAACTATTTTGGTTTGAGAGAGGTCAGCTCCTTCATTCATCTTATCTTTGACAGAGGCACGTAGTTGTAGCAGTTTGATGCAAGTTTGACCTAGATGTGCCTAAAATTTTTGATTACAGTCAGCTTTCCTTTTGTGCTCCAATGCCTGTGACCGTATGCCTTGTGAATACATCTTGTCTTGTTTTTTTAATCTTTTGGTCTTCCTAGAGATAGTTGGTTCTCATTGTGCCATTTCTCGGCACACGTCCCCAACCAGAGCTAGTGTTGACACCTAAAAAAACTAGTTCCCAACTTGCTCTATTTTTCCCCAAATCCATCAGAATCCCACTTTGTCCCTTTGTTGAAGAGCTCATCACTGATACCCGATCGAAGATATTTTCCTTGGGTCTCTTTCAATAGCCTTCTAAGTGTTTTCTTTTGAAGTATAAGGAAAAAACCCCAAAATAACTAAGTCCCAAATATTCTAAGTGTTTCCTTGTATTTTTTTGCCTTTTTAGGGTTTCAAAGTTTGGGGTTCCCTTCTTCGCTATGCCATTCTTATCAGCTCTAAATTCTGCCTTGGTTTCTTGTGAAATCACCTAAGTGTATTAGGTGTCAAAGGTTAGGCTTGCGGCCTTTCGTCTTCTTTTTTGGAGCATGCATCAACAGGAGGGCCTAGTGGTTGAAGTTTGCCAAGAGTTCTAAAATTTTCTAAGTACTACGGATCATCAGAAGGAGGAGTTGTGGTTTGCCTTCTTCTTTTAGTCAGGCAAAAAGGAGAAGGCCTAACATCCAAAGTCCAATGGAGCCAAATTCTCCTAAGTATTGTGGGCATCAGCAGGCAAGAGTTGTCTTTTCTTTCTCCTTTCTTTTGAAAGGCGGAAGGAGGAAGGTTCAGTGGTCGATCCCTGATGGTTTCAAAATTGCGCTAAGTCTTGTGGGCAATGGCAGGTGGCAAGTTTCTCTTCATCTTTCCTTCTGGAAAGCAGAAAGTGGAAGGCCTAATGGCCAAAGTCCAGTGAGCTAAAATTATTCCAAGTGTTGAGGAAGGTGGAACGATGAAGGCCTGAGGCTCGACCCCCAATGTCTCATATTCTTCTAAGTATTTTGGGGTTGGGTGGTCCTTTCCTTCTCTTCAGGTAAATAGTGCATAGTGGAGGCCTGACCTCTGAGGTTTGATTTGTTAGAGGCTGACTGGCTGGCCTTCCATACTCCTCTCACAACCTGGGAATGAGCCAACAACCTCTAGGACCACCAGTGATGTGAAGTGGGTGGCTAAAATTAATGTTTTCATTACAATTGGTGGGGTTTTTGGGGGTTTTCCTGCCCATTTCACTCTCAGGTCCATGTTGTGAAGGCTATAAATAGAAGATTGAAATTCTTTTCAAGGGTTGGTTGCTGAACCAATTATCTGGTCTAGAAGCACCTAAGGAAGACTTTCGGGCATCAAATCACGTTAGTCAGGTATGCAAGTGAAGGGATGTATTCAGTAGAGTGTGGGAAGGATGTGTAAAGCAAATTTGCATGTAAAGGAATGTTTCCATAGGAGTTTGTAATGATTTTGGCAAATGTATTCTCGCATCTATATGTTTTCCCTTGCTAGATTTGTTGGCACGATTGTAACTGGGGTTTGGAGGTGTGTGACAACATTCAAGTTAATACAAGGCTTTGTATTTGTCATTTCTTTCATTGCATATGGATCATTGTAGTTCTTTCTTGGATTATTAAGCATGTTCATTGCATGAAGACCTATTTATGATATGTATGTGAATATATATTTGGTTCCATTAATCCTTTGCTACGTATTTTCTTTCCTCCATGTACTCTATGACTTAGTTGCCCAATGGAGTAGGCACTGGTCCATGTTGGGGATGGATCAATCACTTTTTAATAAACCCTTGTCTTGTTAGTTGTAGGAGTAGGAGTAGGTTTAGTTTAGGGTTTCTCATGTTGTCCATGATTCAGTGTAATAACCAGGGATAAATTTGAAGCGATGAAAAACTATTTTAACATTGGTGAATCATGTACATATATGCCTGCACTATGTATTTTGTGTATGAGAAGTTAAGTGGATTCATCTCAAGGAGTATAAGGAATGTGATGTAGTTATATTTGGGTGCAAATGCATAGTGTAGTAATCATCTTAATCAGAGGCATGTACAACAAGTTTGTCTTGACCTAGTGACAACTTTGGGGGTCAAGTGTACATTGGGTATGGTTGTGTTAGTTTGTTTGTGTTTTATTTCATGCCTCTAGGAATATCCCTCCAAGGTCTAACTAAGTTTGAAGTGCATAGAAGTATACCCACTCCTGTTAGTTGGCCAAGATCACCCTTAACATGTTGATAAACTTCTTTCAATCACCTTGACAACACCCTGGCCTTGGTGATTGTTAAATGTTTTAGGGTTTTGGGTTGCAGTTATTTTGGGAACCAATAGGTGATATCATCATTTCAACAACTACTATAGAGAGAACAAGGTAACTCTAAAACAACGATAGGCCCCAGATGAGGTCATCCTCTCTTCGCAAGGCTCTGCTCCGACATGAACATAACAAGCCCCATGTCTTGCCCCCACTCGATTAGCTTCTACCATGAGAGCAAGAGTGACTTGCAGGTCGCTAGAAGCAAGGAGAGGGTCCATGTGTCGAGTCAGAGCTGACTCATCCACGCTTGTGTCTGAGTCATGTTTCAAAGAGTACATAACTTAGATGTCTTGAGGATGAGACATTGTTGGGTGAATATTTTGTCGTTAACTCACTAACGGCAAAATGGTTATATCAGCCACAACTATGATGAGACAAAGTCTCTCCTCTTAGCAAGGGGAGGTTCCCTCTAGTTGCTTAACTATTACAAACAAACGACTTATGAAACTTATGTACACTAAACACTATATTTGTGGTGGTTCTATTTCATCTCATTCTCTTTTTTCAGAATAGATGCTTATACTTCAAGATGATGATTTCGATGAAAGTAATATTAAAGAACTTATAAACTATGACAAAACCACAGCAACACAAAGTTTTTTGTTTCCTCACTTACTAATTACAAATAGAACTATTTGAAGTTGAATGTAGCCCAAAGTCTTCACTCTTCTCCAAGATGATAAAAGTAGATTGAATATAACAACTTGCAGCACAAAGTCTTCAAGCTATTTTATTCTCACAAACATAAACACAATCCTCACAAATGATTTGATAACACAAAGTCTATCACAATCAAATTAAGAATGCTCTTTAATCACTTGAAACAATCTCCACACTTCAATTATTACCAAAGAAGATTATGATAGTAAGATGTAAGAACAATGCTATCATGACACAAATAATCCCAAGACAAAGATTGGAATTGAACTTGCTTTCTTGTATTGATAAATATTTGATAATTGATTCTCACAAAGAAGCACAAAGTCTTGATTTGCTTTTCAATTCGCTAGAGTTTTCTTGCAATAGACCAAAGATATTATTTACAATAGAGGCCCTCTTTATTTATAGGGAGGAGCCTGGAGCAAAAATAGGAAATTTACAACTACTTTGACTTATTCAACAAAAGAGTCCTATTTGACTTGGGACTTCCATTGTCTCACATGTAATTACATTTAGGAAAATTACATGTGAAAATGTCCAAAACAAAATTCAAATTACATATTATATACAAGAAAAATAAACTAAGGCACTAGTTTCCTCTGTCATTCTTCTTCAGAAAATTCTGGTACATAGCCTGTATGGCTGCCATCTCGCATGCATCTAGTTTTGCTGTGTTTTCTAAGATGGTGCGGGCCCGGAGAATTGAGTCTTTTACTACCTTTATTGCCTTTTCATGTTTGTCCAGATTATCTTTCAGGTTTTCTAAAGTTGAATGTTGATCATATAGATTATCCAATAAAAGCACTAAGGGTGCCTCCTCTTCGAATTTTCTTTGGACCATCTTTTCAAAGGAACTTACCATCTCCTCTACTGAGAGGAACTTGTGATCTTCCCCTATTAGGGTGCACGGAAGTTCTTCTAGCCGGTGTAGAAGTGTGGCATCACTATCTTCACTAGCTTCTCGGGCTTGACACAAATCTTCAAGTAGACCTTTTATTGTGTGGATGTGATGGACCAAAGTTTCCTTGGTCTTAAGATATGATTCCCTATTTATAATGACCCCAATGGTGATCAGATTCTTTATCTTGATCTTTTTCATATCTATCCACTCTTCCAGGCTCTCTTCTTGATCTTGCAACTCTTGTGAAAGTAAATCTACCAGGTTGTCCAGCTCAGTTTTTGCTTTGTCCATCTTCTCTTTTCTTTCCATAGTGGTTTTCAGGAGGATTCTCCCTTGATCTAATAGGCGTTTGACTATATCTCCTACCACCCTTCCCCTGGCTTGTGCTTTGTCAACCTTCTGAATCAGGGGATCTTCTACCGTCATTGCCATGGGTTCTACCATTTCTGATGACTTCACTATCTTTTGAAGAACAGCAGCAAGTTGTTCTGCTTTAGCTTTATACTATTCCTTCTCTTTCTTGACTTCATCATACTTTTCAAGTAAAGTGCTGGCAGTAGTTTGAAAATCTGCCTTTATGCCCTCATGAGTTAGCTTGCCCAACTCAACCCTTGAAATGACATAATCATTCATGTCAAAAGTGTCAATGGTGGCATCTTCTGGTGGTTTAGCAATTTCTGCATATCTGATTCCTTTCTCATTGACAAGCCTAGAAACAGTCTTAGGTTTCTTCTTCTGATTCTTTGCTTTTACAGGCAACATCTTTTCAATATCAATCTCATCAGGCGAAATAGATTGCTTCTTCCTCTTTGGAGTATATGCAGATAACCATGGGGGAAGCATAGAAGCGCCAACAACCGGAGATAAGTCTACCACTTGTTTTGTCAGATCCATGTTCATACCTGTGATAGTCACAATAGGACTGGTGTTGGTAAAAACCACACCTGTATCAGCAACCTTTCCTGAAGCATCCAAAAGATTCTCTAAAATAGATTGTTCACCAATGTCAAAAGATGGAGAAGATAAACTTGGAATGGAACCGGAAAAATAAAAAATGGTCCCAAAACTGGTTTTCACAGAAGCAGGGGTATTATCAGAAGAAACAACAAAAATTGGTGAAAGGGGAACATTTGAAACCACTAGGAAACTACCAGAAACTAGAGTATGAGGAAGAGGTGTAGAAACTTGTGTTCTAGTGGGAAGATCTTTCACAGGAGATTGAGGCGAATCATCAAGTTGTTCTACTTCTGTATCTTCATCTTTGCCTTATTCAGTTTCCTCTTCTTTATCAGATTCATCAAATACTTTTGTTTGTTGGGCATCCTTAGGACTCTAAATATTTTGTTCTTCAACATCAACATCTTCAATCTCCATTTGATCAACATTAGTATCTTCAACATTTGACTCAGTGACGTTGGAAGTTTCTGCAACTTCCTTCTTCTTCCCTCCTTTGGATACAAACTTGATCTTTGGTTTGCGTATCTTAGAAGAAGAAGGGGCATCACTCTTGTTTTTGGTTTTGTTCTCTACCTTCTTACATGTCTGCTCCTGTGTTTTAGTCTCTGATCCTGTGAGGAACTCTTTCAAATTAATTCCTTTGCTTTCCAACCATAGATTTGTGTTGGCTAGTATTGGTTGAAATCTTTTCCTTATGGATGTTTCTTCTTTGACTGACCATTTTACCTCCAAAAAAGGCGAGGCTTCAACATTCTTAGTATTATATCTGGGATCTAGAACATCCCCATCATCCTCCATTCCATCTGGAATATCAACGAGGCCCAGCTCTTCAATCTGACTCAAATGAAGTCTGCAGTAGTCTAGCTTTCTGATCTCATTCTATGTCCTAAGATCAGCCCAAATATCTTCAACCATTGGTATATGAAAGTTTGATTTCCTTTTGATCTTATCTTGAACTCTTCTGAAGTCAAAATGGTCTCTTTTCTTGTAGGTTCTCATAGTAACTACCTGTAATTTAGAATCAACTATTTTTGCTTTATTGGCTGATTGAACTGAATACCTTCCAATCTCAACGGGGAACTTTATCCTTGACTTCTTCAATTCCATCTGTTTATTGTGCACCACAATCAACTGTCTGCATAGCTCCATAAGAACAATACAGTCACTAGGATACCATGGAAGAATATAAGGGTAACCAGGATAATATCCTACCCAAAGATATGTGAAAGTGGGGAATTGCAAGAACAAACAACCAAAAGAATTCACAATCTGCCAAGCTTCATCTAAGACCCTCTTCTGAACAAGTTCATCATCCCATATGAACATGAATACTAAAAAGAAAGCATCATTGACCCTTCGGAAATGATGAATTGATCCCTTCAGAGTTATTTGAGGGTAATACTCATATACAGGGATCAATCTCCTGTCTCCTACCTGAGTCAAACCTGGAAAGCTTCTCAAGCTTGCAGTAGCATATACAAGATACGAAGTCATATAGAATTTGAATGTTGTATTGACCTTTACCAGTTGCTCATGCAATGCATTACTGATCTGTTCTCCCCAGAATATTCTTTGAGTACCTCGTAGAATCACCTTGATGTAAGTGTACATCCATTCTTGGAACTTGGAAGAAGAGGGGAGTCCTTTGATACAACTCAAAAGAGTGATCAAATCACAAACTTCTTCAACGAAGTCACTCCTAGGAAGATCCTTTGGCCATCTGGTTAAATTACTTCTAGGGATTTTCAAGCATTTGTTGTTGATGTACCTTCTGGCAGCTTCCACATCTTTATCATAATCTTGTTGCCCTTGAGCAAAGTCAATCATCAAATATTTTCAATAGGTGGACACATGAAGATTTTGTCTAGGAATTTTGCATCCAATCTCATGATCACATTCTTGTGAGAATTTGTCACAACTCTAGTGTCTCTATTGTAATGGCTGGCTACCTGAAGAACAAACTCAGGATTGTGTGCAGAAACTGGAAATGATGCAACCAAATGAATATTACTATCAATATTTTTTGCATAGGTCTAGAAGGATTTGTCTGTTTTGTTCTATCTACAAATTATGCCATGTCCACGTGTCTAATTTCTGTATCCCTAATTTCGTCAATATTTGACTGCACTGTTGTCACCAGAAAGACACCTTGATACTTGTACTTCATGATTTTTGCCTTGGACAGAGATGGCTCTGACATTAGCTTTGGAGAGAACTCTGAAATTGATGTCTACCACAGACACTGGTCGAGAACTGTAAAAGGCCATGATCTCGTAGTTAGGGGAAAAATGGATAAACTGGGATAACCGCGATTCGATGATCATGGATAGGAAAGCATGCGTTGAAGGGCTTGAGTGTGCATAAATCGAGGCAAACGCGAAAGCGGTTTAACAGGCCTTAGAAGATAAATTTTCCTAGTGTTGGGAAAAATTCAGGAAAATATGCATGAGCGGTCAAAATGACCGCTCCTGCATGAGGAAGTACTTGCACGTGTAAAAGCGGTAATTTCAACCGCTTGTGCATGTGTTTGGGAAGAACATTCATTATCATGTAAAGTTGGTGAAAAACACTCCTACTACATGTGATTTCTTGGAAAAATGTTTTACATGTAGGGGCGGTCAAAATGACCGCCCTTACATGTGGGTATTTTGCAACCAAGGTATGTGCGTGGTCGGCAATTTCAACCGCTTTTGCATGTATGTTGAATTGCATAATGTTTTAGCAGCGAAAAATGCTGACACTACATGTAAGGGGGAATCATAAGTGTCCAAGTGGGGTTTTCAACCAACTCGGCAAGTTTGATAGGAAACCTTCTGTGTAAGGGCGGCGAATTTTGCCGCCCATACACTTCCACTTGATTATACTCAAACTCGTAAGTGGTGAATAATGTCGCTGTCACATGTGGTCACAAGCTTATGGAAGTGTTTGATCGGCAATTGTAACCATCTTTGCATGAGATGCAAAAATGAGTTCGGTGTTCGATCAAAGCAAACCACCGTCGATTTAAAACCTATAGGCTTAAAACCTAAAAAAAAAACTAGGTCATGAGCCGTAGAGAAAATTTTGGAAAATCCAGCCTAGTATGGAGTGGAAATAGCTAGGGTTATCACGCCATAGACACAAATCGGAAGGAGATAGGACTAAAAGTAGGTTTAACAATAAGTTTAAGATGAATAAAACCCTAAATGCAGAGAAACACAAAATAAAAGAAATCCAACTTGATAAAAATGAAGACACCTCTAGTTTTTCTCGACGCAAACTCCAAATCGCGAGAACCATGGGCTTAAAAAGGTATAACCGCAGATTGCAACAGGAACAACTTAGATGAAAGAAAACAAGAACACAAAGGAAGTGATTTAAAAGAACACTTAAAAACTTAATATAAAGCTAGAAAAACACCATCAATGTCACATGAGTTAACTCGTGGTGACATTAATGGTATGTTCCGACGGTGGTTTTGACCGCTCCGACACATGAAGATAAGGATGTATGAGCGGTAGAATTTGTTGACGTGACATATGTTAATGTCACATGCAGTGATGGTAGAATTCGCTGATACTGCACAAGCCTTTTTAACAAGAACATGTAATAGCGATAGAAATTGCCGACACCGCATGTAAACAAAAAAGGATATGTAAAAGCGGCGAATCTGGCCGACTTTGCATATAAAGACTCAAAATTTACTAACACCCTAAAAATGACCAAAACTGATATTTTAGTCAATTTACAACTTAATCAATTCGCACAAACTTCAAGGAGTCGATTTGAGGGAGTGTTGTAAACTAGTTTAGGATGCCATACGACTTCGCACGGGACCAAGAGAACCTTGTCTCGATTTGCGAACTTAGAGTGTAGATTACGAAACGGACAAGTTTCGTAGGGGTTGTCTACAAAAACGAGCATAGCTGATTTTGAGAACAACAAACATGAATCTTTCAAGTTTGGGGATATTGTTAACAAGATCAAAATTGAAATAAGACTTGATTGGTCATGCTAAAACCCCACTAAGCAACCTGATCCAATCCCTTGTTCTAGGTTGAAAACCTATAGATGTTGCTTAACAAAGACTTGGGTTGACAACTTGAAAGGGCACCACTAGATAGGTCTAAAAATAAAGATCCCACACATGACAAATAAAGGAGAAAGGCCATAATTGGTACTACATATGTAGAAAAATAAGATTAGAACAAGAGATGCAGCTAAAAAGGAATATGTGTCACACATGCAAAAGGGCAAATCCATACGAGGCACATGCTAGGGACACACCCCTACCTCATGTAATGATACTTATAGATTTGAATGTACCACACATGAGAGATGGATCATATGAATGAACATGATGGGAATACAAATGAGTGAGAGTGAATAATGTAATCAACGAGCATGCCCCTATATGATATGAGAGATAGATGAGTATATTAGACTTTGATGAAAGTATGAGAACACTACCTATGACATATTATATATTGTCTTTAAAGGAAATATATTTGGTCTTATCTTATGGTGTCTAGAAATATATATGAATACATGGAGTATATATTTTCTTTTGATTTAGTTTGTTTATCCACACATATAATCTCTTCTTTCCTATTACATTAACACCACAATTTCAGCATCTAAAAAATAATCCAAACCGATTCTTGCCTTGGTTTTTATGCCAACATGTTGCATTGATGGTATGAGGGCCTTTTTAGGATTAAGGTGTCAACAAGCTTGTAAATCCTATGTATTTAATTATTCTAAGACATTATTTGTAAATGCATTCATAAGAGATGTGGGATCTATTGGCAATGGTAACTATTTAATTATTATTTATCGATAAGAGCATCTTCTATTTTTGGAGTGTAGATGAGGTGATAAGGTCAATATTGGCACTCATCTTGGAGTAGCTAATTTTTGGGGAGTTATGACATGCGTAAAGAGATTCTTTGCATACCTATTATTAGTCTATGACATCTTGTAAGAGTATCCCCTAATTTATAGGGGTTGTATGACAAACTAGGCACCTAAATTAGTGGGATTGTTTTTAGTTAATTATGACAAATTTGTAAGAGTTTGTAAGAGTCATGTAAGAGGACAATTTTAGCATGCTGGTGGAACCCAAAATGAGGTGTTGGAAATTGCATTAGTATGGACACCATACTTGTTGCAAGGTTGGATTCTTGAGTATCATTCTTGTATATAATAGGTGCTTGAGGTGGTAGAAATGTGAGGTTGCATAGGTACACAAATGCTGTTAGTTTGGATGCAAGAAAGAAGTGATTGTATTGTATTCTTGTTTTAAGATAATACATACCTGGCCTCTTTTTTGGAGGAGTTTTCTACCTGAAAGGGTTTCTCTCCATGTAAATGCTATGTTGTGTAAATCCCTTATGCTTGCTGATTTCTTTGTTGTTGAATTAAATTTCCTTAAATCTCCATTTGTATCATACAGGTTAAATTTCAAATTTGCAGCATAATTTTATATTTCCATATTGTAGTTATTTACCTTCATTTCTAATAGACCCTGCGGTATTGTGCCCCTACCAATAGTCAATAGCCCATGATGGTGGTAGATACCTACAAGTAATATGCATATAGTACCCTATACCCTATTAGGGACCAAAATAAATCAAGGATCAAACAAAAATCAATTGCCTAGATTCCCTTATAAATATTTTTTTTGCATGTGGATTTCAGATTTTCTCATGTTGTACTTGTGCAAGAGAATATGCCAAGTGGTCTTAGAATATTTTGCAATCCATATGACACGGGAAAATAAATTTTGTAGGGGCCTCCAAGCAAAGTTGTCAAAAATTAACACAAAAGGCAGGTGTTTTTAGGGTTTTGTAGTGCTTCGGACACAATGGTAGAGTTAGATTTGAAGAAAGTGCTCCAAAAATAGTGTGACCTGCAAATACCCACAAGTAACTCCTTGCTTCAAATTCTTATAGATCTTGCTTTTGATGTCTAATGTATTCAAAATAATAACTTGTATCCTAGCTAGTTGTTATGGGCATAATGGTGAGCTTAGGATAGCTACACCATTTACCAAATATATTAGAAACTCATAGCCACGTGCTCTCAAAACCTAGAAATGGATTAACCCTAAGACATCAAGGCTCTAATACCATGTTAGAATTTTGTGATGAATAAAATAAACCTGAGACATAATGTTTATGGATTAGCCACAAAACTAGAAAATACAATAATACTATTCTATATTAATGTAATGAAGCAGCAATACAAAGAGTAAAGTACAAATATATACAGTTCTCTTAATGCATGGATTACAGTGACATATCAAAGAGGTTATGAGTTAACTCTCTTAATCAATCTCAATTAGGAGATGAGGTCATGAGTTAACTCTCTAATCAGTCTCAATTAGGAGATGAGTTAACTCAGAGAAAGGTGTCACTTAACTACCATCAATCAAGCATTGTTGAGGTTGTTGTGGCACTTTGTGACCTCAAATCAAGGGTGACACATATCTTATTAAGCTACCTAGATAAAGAAAAACCAAATTATCCTATTATCCTAAGTAAACATACTTTCTAGGTGCAATATCACACATAAGTACTATCCAAAGTGAAGCATAATATTACACCAATAAAGAACTCTTCATAATATTACACCAATAAAGAACTCTTCAATTTAGTGCACTAAGGAATTTAGATTTGCACATTGAATGAATGAGTTTTAATAACGTCCACGAGACCAGAGGTCTAAGGGACCAAGCACCAACACATTAAGACCCCATCAAGTTCTTTTCGATGTCGGTTCTTCTCTTATGGATCTTGACCAAGAGATGGACTGTATTGTGAAGTCTCTTTTCCTCAAATAACTCACTTAGACTGCCAACATTCATTCTAATATCGTTTTGAGAAAAAAAAAGAGAGAGAAGATAGTCCGTTCATAATCAGATGCAAGTTGCGAATCCAACGGTTGAGCGCCAAGCAGATGGCGTGGCGCAAAGAGCTTGCGATGATACACCAATTATTAATAATATGCAAATATCTGCTGGAGGATACCTAAACCAACTTTACAAGCTTAAAATGATGAGAAACAGAGTGCCATCAGATTTAAAGTCAAAGCAACCCGTATTATTTAAAGATAGTCCGTATAGCGAGGCGCTTCCAATAGTTTGGGATTTAAAATAATTCATAACAATTACTGGCAACGTGCGGGAACGCTTATTGAACGGCTTGGCTTTGTCTTTGCCTCTGCAAAAGCGTCGTCCTGTGTGCAGGCTGTAAAGGCAACCAAATTTATTGCCACTATTTTAACGCCAGAAGTAATCATTCGGCATTTTTGACTAGACGTAACATAAGCTGTGAGTCGTGACAACTAGTAAATTCGAAATAATTATGAGCGTTGTAAATTCTGAGAGTACGAAGCGTCATGATTTGAGGGGAGATATCATGCTAAAACCCACGCGCAGTGGCCCGCTGGATAATTTTAGGAGGCCGGGCTACGTCAACCATACGACTCAAGGCGGCGCCGCTAACTACAGGAGGCGGATGATGGAAAGAATATGTATGATATGATAGCATATATGATATGATATTATGCATGAATGTGTCTCGGGCGCTTTTTAAGAAAATTGGGGCCAAGGAAAGGCCCACACCGCCTTAGACTGTAAGGGTCGTGTGAGAGCGACGGGGCAACCGATGGAATTAGAAGTCCGGGTGGGCCCTAGTTAGGCGTAAGGTATTGGCCCTTTCTTCTGCCTTTCGCTTACGCCTGGGCCCCGAGAACCGGTTCCAGATTTCCCGACAGAAGGCATTACATTAATGCGAACTTCACTAAATGCACCTGGGCCCTCACTGCTCACCCGTCCGGATCGCTTTCCAAAACACCATTTTGCCACCGCTTGGGTGTACATATTTCGCCATTAATGTCCAGATTTTTTTTGGAGGATGAAATGAAAGATGACCAAGCGGTCTAGGTCTAGGTATGGGACTAAAAGTTGCAGCAAAAAAAGTGTTTGATGTTCACACATTTTATTGAGATTTTAATCAAAAAGTTTGTTATTTTGTTTAGTCTTATTTTTTCAAATAGACGATTAGGTTGCTTTTGTACTTATACATATGTCGTTATAAAGTGCTATTATGTTTCTATCACCTCCTTGTTACAAATTAGGCATGACCCCATTTCTCATTCCTTAGGCATGTTCACATGTCGGTTTCATTCTAAGATGATGCAAGCTAGTCCTTAACCATGTCATCTACATTTTTATCTTCTACTTGATTTTTATGTTAACACACTTCATGAGATTTTAATCAAAAAGTTTGTTATTTTGTTTAGTTTTATTTTTTCAAATAGACAATTAGGTTGCTTTTGTACTTATACAAATGTCGATATAAAGTGATTTTATGTTTCTATCACCTCCTTGTTACAAACTAGGCATGACCTCATTTATTATTCCTTAGGCATGTTCACCTGTCAGTTTCATTCTAAGATGATGCAAGCTAGTCCTTAACCATGTCATCTACATTTTTGTATTGATTTCTACTTCAATGTAAACTTTTCATCATGGTCTCATCTAGGGTTAAAATCATTGATATTAGGTTGCTTTTGTACTAATACAAATGTCGTTATAAAGTGTTATTATGTCTCTCTCACCTCCTTGCTACAAACTAGGCATGATCTCATTTCTCATTCCTTAGGCTTGTTCACATGTGAGTTTCATTCTAAGATGATGCAAGCTAGTCCTTGACTACACCGTCTATATTTTTGTCTTATACTTGATTTCTACTCCTATGTAGACGTTTCATCATGGTCCCATTCAGGGTTAAAATCTTTGATATAGTATATTTTCTTTCCCACTAATTTACTTTGTCTACATGGCTGCCTTAAATTGTTCTCACATGATTTCTAAATTTTTGTCTACTTAATAATAAAGCTTGTCATTTTGTCTTCTCTCACTTCTTTAAATAGATGGTTAGGTTGCTTTTGTACTCATGCAAATGTCGCTATAAAGTGCTATTATGTTTCTATCACCTCCTTGTTACAAACTAGGCATGAGCTCATCTCTCATTCCTTAGGCATGTTCACTTGTCGGTTTCATTCTAAGATGATGCAAGCTAGTCCTTAACCATGTCATCTACATTTTTGTATTGATTTCTACTCCTATGTAAACTTTTCATCATGGTCTCATCTAGGGTTAAAATCATTGATATTAGGTTGCTTTTGTACTTATACAAATGTCGCTATAAAGTGTTATTATGTCTCTCTCACCTCCTTGTTACAAACTAGGCATGATCTCATTTCTCATTCCTTAGGCTTGTTCATGTGTGAGTTTCATTCTAAGATGATGCAAGCTAGTCCTTAACTACACCATCTATATTTTTGTCTTATACTTGATATCTAGTCCTATGTAG
The DNA here is from genome assembly GCA_027924645.1 of Cunninghamia lanceolata. NCBI lineage: Eukaryota > Viridiplantae > Streptophyta > Pinopsida > Cupressales > Cupressaceae > Cunninghamia > Cunninghamia lanceolata. The sequence goes on from BSBN01001091.1 coordinate 2,425,584, forward strand.
ACGTTTCATCATGGTCCCATTCAGGGTTAATTTTTTTGATATAGTATATTTTCTTTCCCACTAATTTACTTTGTCTACATGGCTGCCTTAAATTTTTTTCTCACATGATCTCTAAATTTTTGTCTACTTAATAATAAAGCTTGTCATTTTGTCTAGTCTCACTTCTTCAAATAGATGGTTAGGTTGCTTTTATACTTGATACAAATGTCGCTATAAAGTGCTATTATGTTTCTATCACCTCCTTGTTACAAACTAGGCATGACCTCATTTCTCATTCCTTAGGCTTGTTCACGTGTGAGTTTCATTCTAAGATGATGCAAGCTAGTCCTTAACTACACCGTCTCTATTTTTGTCTTTTACTTGATTTCTACTCCTATGTAGACATTTCATCATGGTCCCATTCAAGGTTAAAATTTTTGATATAGTATATTTTCTTTCCCACTAATTTACTTTGTCTACATGGCTACCTTAAATTTTTTTTCTCACATGATTTCTAAATTTTTGTCTACTTTATAATAAATCTTGTGATTTTGTCTAGTCTCACTTCTTCAAATAGATGGTTAGGTTGCTTTTATACTTGATACAAATGTCGCTATAAAGTGCTATTATGTTTCTAGCACGTCCTTATTACAAACTAGGCATGACCTCATTTCTCATTCCTTAGGCTTGTTCACGTGTGAGTTTCATTCTAAGATGATGCAAGCTAGTCCTTAACTACACCGTCTATAGTTTTGTCTTATACTTGATTTCTACTCCTATGTAGACGTTTCATCATGGTCCCATTCAGGGTTAAAATTTTTGATATAGTATATTTTCTTTCCCACTAATTTACTTTGTCTACATGGCTGCCTTAAATTTTTTTCTCACATGATTTCTAAATCTTTGTCTACTTAATAATAAAGCTTGTCATTTTGTCTAGTCTCACTTCTTCAAATAGATGGCTAGGTTGCTTTTATACTTGATACAAATGTTGCTATAAAGTGCTATTATGTTTCTATCACCTCCTTGTTACAAACTAGGCATGATCTCATTTCTCACTCCCTAGGCTTGTTCACCTGTCGGTTTCATTCTAGAATGATGCAAGCTAGTCCTTAACCATGCCATCTACATTTTTGTATTGATTTCTACTTCTATGTAAACTTTGAATCATGGTCCCATCTAGGGTTAAAATCATTGATATAGTATATTTTCTTTCCCACTAATTTACTTTGTCTATATGGTTGCCCTAATTTTTTTTCTCACATGATCTCTAAATTTTTGTCTACTTAATCAAAAAGCTTGTTATTTTGTCGAGTCTCACTTCTTCAAATAGATGGTTACATTGCTTTTATACTTGATACAAATGTCACTATAAAGTGCTATTATATTTCTATCACCTCCTTATTACAAACTAGGCATGACCTCATTTCTCTCCTTAGGCTTGTTCACCTGTCGGTTTCATTCTAAGATGCTAGCTAGTCCTTAACCATGCCATCTACATTTTTGTCTTCTACTTCATTTCTACTCCTATGTAAGATTTTCATCATGGTCCCATTTAGGGTTAAAATCATTGATATAGTATATTTTCTTCCCACTAATTTACTTTGTCTACATGGCTGCCCTAAATTTTTCTCACATGATCTCTAAATTTTTGTCTACTTAATCAAAAAGCTTGTTATTTTGTCTAGTCTCACTTCTTCAAATAGATGGTTAGGTTGCTTTTATACTTGATACAAATGTCACTATAAAGTGCTATTATGTTTCTATCACCTCCTTGTTACAAACTAGGCATGACCTCATTCCTCACTCCTTAGGCTTGTTCACCTATCGGTTTCATTCTAAGATGCCAGCTAGTCCGTAACCATGCCATCTACATTTTTGTATTGATTTCTACTCCTATGTAAACTTTTCATCATGGTCCCATTTAAGGTTAAAATCTTTGATATAGTATATTTTCTTCCCACTAATTTACTTTGTCTACATAGCTACCCTAAATTTTTCTCACATATTTTTTAATTTCTTTTTTAGTGTTTGGACACTTTTATATGTTAATATTCCATTTACTCATCCACTTTTAACCATGTGTTCTTCCTTTTGCTTAGCTCTTTCTCTTATTACGGGCAACCATGTAGACAAAGTAAATTAGTGGGAAGAAAATATACTATATCAAAGATTTTAACCCTAAATGGGACCATGATGAAAAGCTTACATAGGAGTAGAAATGAAGTAGAAGACAAAAATGCAGATGGCATGCTCAAGGACTAGCTCTCATCATCTTAGAATGAAACCGATAGGTGAACAAGCCTAAGGAGTGAGAAATGAGGCCATGCCTAGTTTGTAACAAGGAGGTGATAGAAATATAATAGCACTTTATAGTGACATTTGTATCAAGTATAAAAGCAACCTAACCATCTATTTGAAGAAGTGAGACTAGACAAAATAACAAGCTTTTTGATTAAGTAGACAAAAATTTAGAGATCATGTGAGAAAAATTTAGGGCAGCCATGTAGACAAAGTAAATTAGTGGGAAGAAAATATACTATATCAATGATTTTAACCTTAGATGGGACCATGATGAAAAGTTTACGTAGAAGCAGAAACCAATAAAAAAATGTAGATAGCATGGTTAAGGACTAGCTGGCATCTTAGAATGAAACCGACAGGTGAACAAGCCTAAGGAATGAGAAATGAGGTCATGCCTAGTTTGTAACAAGGAGGTGATAGAAACATAATAGCACTTTATAGTGACATTTGTATCAAGTATAAAAGAAACCTAACCATCTATTTGAAGAAGTGAGACTAGACAAAAAATTAGAGATCATGTGAGAAAAATTTAGGGCAGCCATGTAGACAAAGTAAATTAGTGGGAAGAAAATATATTATATCAATGATTTTAACGCTAGATGTGACCATGATGAAAAGTTTACATAGAAGTAGAAATCAATACAAAAATGCAGATGGCATGGTTAAGGACTAGTTGGCATCTTAGAATGAAACTGATAGGTGAACAAGCCTAAGGAGTGAGAAATGAGGTCATGCCTAGTTTGTAACAATGAGGTGATAGAAACATGATAGCACTTTATAGTGACATTTGTATCAAGTATAAAAGCAACCTAACCATCTATTTGAAGAAGTGAGACTAGACAAAATAACAAGCTTTTTGATTAAGTAGACAAAAATTTAGAGATCATGTGAGAGAAAAATTTAGGGCGCCATGTAGACAAAGTAAATTAGTGGGAAGAAAATATACTATATCAATGATTTTAACCCTAAATGGGACCGTGATGAAAAGCTTACATAGGAGTAGAAATGAAGTAGAAGACAAAAATGTAGATGGCATGGTTAAGGACTAGCTGGCATCTTAGAATGAAACTGACAGGGGAACAAGCCTAAGGAATGAGAAATGAGGTCATGCTTAGTTTGTAACAAGGAGGTGATAGAAACATAATAGCACTTTATAGTGACATTTGTATCAATTATAAAAGCAACCTAACCATCTATTTGAAGAAGTGAGACTAGACAAAATAACAAGCTTTTTGATTAAGTAGACAAAAATTTAGAGATCATGTGAGAGAAAAATTTAGGGCAGCCATGTAGACAAAGTAAATTAGTGGGAAGAAAATTTACTATATCAATGATTTTAACCCTAGATGGGACCATGATGAAAAGTTTACATAGGAGTAGAAATCAATACAAAAATGAAGATGGCATGGTTAAGGACTAGCTGGCGTCTTAGAATGAAACCGATAGGTGAACAAGCCTAAGGAGTGAGAAATGAGGTCATGTAACTGGTATCTTAGAATGAAATCGATAGGTGAACAAGCCTAAGGAGTGAGAAATGAGGTCATGCCTAGTTTGTAACAAGGAGGTGATATAAACATAATAGCACTTTATAGCGACATTTGTATAAGTATAAAAACAACCGAACCATCTATTTGAAGAAGTGAGACTACACAAAATAATAAACTTTTTGATTAAGTAGACAAAAATTTCAAAACGTCGAAGCAAAAACATACAAGTTGAATCTAGAGGCACTCTCACTTAAATTCTGTATACCTTAAACCCTTTTTAAATAGTCTTAACCATCACTAATACCTTTATTAAAAAGTACATAAACATTAGCACATCCCAATATTTGATAAATTTTATTGGACAATGCCTAGTCCCTCCATCATTATGGCCCTTCTGTTTTTGCACCACGGTTATTTTTATCCGGATTAAAATTTTGGATACGACTCCTCACTCCTGGGGTCCAGACTCACCACTGCTCCGTGCCAACTTGCAAGAGTGCACAGCCTGCAAGTATTTGGTGGCTGACACGTGTACGTCCCAATCTTCGGCTTGACGTACCATGAATAGGCATTTTATATGAATGGTGACAGTTACTGGAAGTACGGCGGATGTGCCACAATTTGATAGAATTTCTTCCCAATTTGACGGCCACACGCGGCCGTCAAGCTCTATTTTGGTATCTGACGGCTGAAACTTTAAAAGGAATGCCCTTTCATACTTCCGTGCGACTAAAGCTATTTATTACCGTTGCACTACTTTTTACACGCACTAGGAAAGGAAATGTGTAAGAACAGATGTATACTTACCGAAAGTACTTCATCCAAGATTTCGCGACAGATTTATTATTATATAAAACGGACGTCAAATTTACACCACCTACCTTAATTTTGAGTTGTTAAATGACACTATTAACTTCTATGTTGACTATGGATGTTTGTGGAGGTGAAAAATGTATTCTTAATTATTTTTCTCATTTTTTTTTTAATTTTGTTCTGATCTCTTGTTCTAGTCTAATAGTTTAGTGCTCAAATAGTATATTTATGTGTAAGAGTTGGCAATTACGAAGAACCTAGTGGATCTAGATCTCATCTTTAATTATGTTGTTTTCAATCCATATTCAAGACTATAGGTGCAACCTTGAGCCCATTTTTCTAACATCAAATTTAATAATGGGTTTAAGCCGATCCAACTCAAACTAGTCGTTGCCCACCCAGTCAAGCACAAAAAAATCAAATTTGAATATCAGGTTGTTACATAAAAAGACAAAGCCCTAGGTCATTTGACATCATGGGATAATATCATCATTTGATCAATAGAGCATTTACAAAGAACATCACATCAACATTTGCAATCATAAGAATATATATAGAGGCATTTACATCTTGCTTAGTGTGTGTTTTCATCATTGCAAACAAAAGGGCTTCAATAAGGCACAAAGTGGGAAGCTAATTATCTTCCCTTCCCTACCATAGCAAGTTCCAATGGTGCTTCTAAGAACCACCCTTCTCAGATACACAAAGGTGGATGGATTCCTAAAGACCAAAGAACCTAAGTTCAAGGCTACAAATCCAGGTTTAAGGCTACATAAGATTTTCATGGCTATAAGATTTAGATCAAGTTCACATTGATCTAAGGCCCAGGGGAGACCTAATCAAACAGATTTAATTAAGTTACATGCATAATAGTTTGTGTGCATGTCAGAGGTTAGACATATGCAAAATGTAAACTGAACAATATAAACATAGAAGATAATTGATAAAGTGTGTAGAGCTAAATAGTGTTAGGAAATGGCACAAATCGTTACTCTCTTTTTCTTATTGAGAAAGGGCATCAACTAAAATATTCTCCTTACCTTTTTTAAAATAATTTTAAATTCATGCCCTAGCATCTTGGTGACCCATTTTTTTGCTCCTTCGAAGACAATCATTGCTCCAAAAAATATTTTAGACTTTCCTAATATGTCTTGACTTTGAAATGTCTTCCCATTAGATATTAGCGCCATTGTTTGACTACATGAATTATAACTAACATTTCCTTCTCATATGTGGGCCTCTTACCACGTTCTTTCCTTTGAGGTGTTTACTCTCAAATGCCAAGTGGGTATGTGCATGGAAATGGAGGACCAAAAGGGGGTCAAAAGAGGCCATTTTTTTATGAAATTAATAAAAACTTATTTTGGATCAGAAATTAAAGATAGCCATGCTCAAAATTTGAAGATATGACAAGAAAAAGATTCGTAGTGCTTAAAATCTAATTTCTAAACTACTATTTTTTTTAAATTGTGGAGATTAAGAGGTTCAAATAGGGGGAGCACACAAAGTGCTCTTATTTTTGTCAGAAAAATATAAAATAGCGTCTAGTGTGCTCCCCCTAAAATGTTGAGTTTTTTAAGTATTTCACAAATCACTTTGGTGGAAAATTAGTTAACATCACGTAGTTTATGCTTGGTTTTTTGCTAATTTTTTACTGAATATATGATTTTTTATGAATTTTCAAAGTGGACACATCCTGAAAATTGAAAATTTAAGTGTGCTCCCCCCTAAATTTTTGAAAACTAATTGAAAATTATTTTTTTGAATGTGTATATAATATAGTCTAGAATCTAAAAATGTAATTTGTTTTAAATTTGAATGAACAGATAAAAAATGACACCAAAAATACTATACATTGGTTTTTAGCCAAAAAAAAAGAAGACACTAGCAAAAGAAATTAAAGATGGAAACTTAATTTTTTGAGATTTTAGAAAAAAAATACATGGTTAGAAAGCTAATAAAAAACTTGAAGTCATCCTAGCATTTTTTCAAATTAACATTGAAAACCATGTAAACTTGATGGAGAGCACACTTGAGATTTAGTTGTTTTTCTATGTTTTCTTGAAAACACGTCTTTGGGCAGCTTACATGCAAGCCCAACCCTTTGGCTCAGATATCCAAACCTAAGGGTGGGATTCCAAAACAATTTAAAATGAAATGTTTTCATGTTATAACATGTGCACATTATAACGCGCACACATTATAAATTCAAAATAGATGACATTTTCTTTATTTTTACTAAAGAAATAATGTGAGCACATTATAGCACTAGTACATTTTAATACACTCGTGTTATGTCATGTTTTTCTTTAAATTGATTATGGCCACTTTTTGGTCCGCCATCTTAGTGCATTTACCAAGGGACACCCATATTGCATTAATATTGCCCCAATGCCATGTCCAAAAGTATCACATTCTACTACAAATGTCTTAGAGAAGTCTAGGGAAGCGAACACAAGATTCAAAGTAAGAGCTTCTTTTAGTTGTTGAAATGCTTGGGTGGCTCACTATAACCATGCAAAATAATCTTTCTTCAACAATATTGTTAATGGTGCTACTATGCAAGCATAGTTGTGAACAAATATTCTATAATATCCTTTTAGACCCAAGAATCTTTTCAAACCTTTGATATTTTTAGGTTTTGGCCACTCTTTTACTACTACAATCTTCTTAGGGTCCACCTTAACACCTTCATGTGACATCAAATGTCCTAAGTATTCCAATTCCTTCACCCCAAAGACACATTTGGATTTTTGTACAGAGCGTTAATTATCTTCCAATACTTGTAATACCCTTCTCTACAAGTTGCAAATGTTCTTCCCATGTTTTACTATAGATGAAGATGTCATCAAACAATACCAATACAAATTTCCAAATAAATCGGTGGAACACTAAATTCATGAGGCTTTCAAATGTTGATGATGTTTTTTATGTAAAAGGAGGGGGAATGGTGGGGTTTTTGGTTTTAAGGGTAAATCCTCCTTTCACTACAAACATTCAAGGACATATCAACCGAGTTGAATCTCTACTAAGCGAGAGCATTCACCTAACAGGTTGGGCTGTCACTTGGAACGATGCAGAAACTCATATATTATCAATCAATATCTCAATTTAATGTTCAAATACTCTTAAAACCCTAAGTATGCAAAATAGTAAGCAAATTGATGAATTACGACAAATCCTTGCAGACTAAGATGAAGGACAGTGATTAATAACTGACCATTTTTTGAAGTTCAGAATGTGAAATAGTCAGGGACACCTCCACTAGCGCCTCTGTCCAAGGTACTATTTTCTATACAGAATCCTAATCTCCTCTTGACACTGATATTCACTGTATCTTTTGTTTCTGCCCCGGAAGATGCAGAGGACACCTCCACTAGTGCCTTAGTCCAATGCTAGATGTTCTTCAAGATGTCAGAAGCTCTTCAGATGTTGATTACCACTATCCAGATTATTTCTATGTTTTGGGATCTAGAGGACACTGCCACTAACGCCCGTGTCCAAGTAGTCCTTTTCTTCAGGGATGCAGAATCTGCACATTGTCTTACTGTTCCTCGCAACTCCACTCCATCCAGATGCGAAACTTGTAACCTGCAATCACAAAGGAGTGTGGTTGGGGGTTGTGGTGTTTAGAGGCTTGCCTTAGTCAAGCCCCGGAGAGACATTCAAGTCTTCCGCACACCGTTGTTAGATAAAGAGTGTGTATCCCTGCGGGATAGAGGCAAAATCCAAATGATAAATGATTCAAACACAAATAAATGTCACCTTAGAAGTGTAGATCTCACATAAATGAAGGCTCTTCAATCACATGAGAAGATGAAGTCAAATCTACAATCACAAACATAATAACAATTCTCTACTCTGCAACAATGAATATCATGGATGCTCTAAAATTACAAGTATGCCTAAAGTTCACAATCATCTTCTAGTTTTCAAATGAAACACTAAACATGCTTATATATGCAACTACACACATTCCTGCTAAGAATTTTGTAATTCAAACTTTTGGTGTCGACATAAGACCTAACAACGGTCATATAACCGACACTTCAAATTAGGGCCTGACCCAAAATAGGGTGTAAGTGTTTAAGTCCACCCTCCCAATTTTCGTTAGGGGTCATTAAAATAGCACCCCCTAGGTCCTATTTGCCATAAGACTTTAGAGTTTTCTCATCAGGATTCAAAATTAACACATAAGATGCTCTAAATGCATTATAAGGACCCGAGAGCTAAACCTTATGAGGAAAAAGCCCCCAAGGGGACATTTTTTGACATAACATTTAGCCCCCACTTTAATGTATGCATGAACGCAAGGCCCATACGTGCATTAAAGTACGGTCAACAAACACAACAAACACACCAAGCACGGTGAAGACACGCCAAACACATTGAAGACAATAACATGCACATAAAACATGGAGAAGACAGTTATAGTCATGCAAAACACGGAGAAGACAACATTGAAGACATGCAAAACACAATGAATACAGTGAATGCAGTGATTATTTATTTTTTCATTTTCTCATATATGAATGCAAATGCAAGTACATGGAAAGTAAACACATAACCCAAATGCAGGAGGAGCTCATCACCACCAGTCTTGAAACTACATAAGGGGCAACAGACACACAATACAAATCTCAGAGTGTAGGAAGAGCTCATCGCCACTAGTCTTGAAACTACACTTGAGAACAAACACGCCATACAATTCCCAAGGCATAGGAGGAGCTCATCACCACTAGTCTTGAAACTATGCTTGGGAACAAGCACGCCATACACACACACATGGAAGACACGGAGAAAACATGAAAAACAAGTGATGGAAGAAACCTATTTCTAGGTTTACTACCATCTCAGGCACATTATAGGTACACACTGATAATTGGGCTTCACCACAACAATCGCTGAAGACACGCTTAAGGGAGGATACACCAACCTTGCCTGCTCGAAGGACTTTTAAAAAATGACAGGATGGGCAATCTCCTCAAGAAATACACCATCCCCGCCTCCGCAGAGGGCTTACAAACATGCTTCATTAGTACCAAAATCATCAAACAACTTACCTTATATATGCCCCCACCTTAAGGTGGTTGATATCATGTACCGATATCAAGCACGTTAAGGTAGAGAGAAAACACGGAACATGAACTCTCGCAAAGCCCATGCCCCCAGAGGTGACATGTACTTTATGATCACCAAATGTTCCCACAAACACACAGTTTCCTGCAAGAAAAGGTGTTAGCAACCATATAATCATGATAAACAACAATAAATGTAATCATTCACATAAAGAGCCAAGCTTGAGGTGAGATCCAAGACAAACAAAGTGTATGGAGCAGCAATATTGTTATGTTTTGTAAGTGTGATAAGACAGCATCAAAATATCGCACGGAGTGATTCTACTAGCCAAGTGTCAAATAATATATATCAACCCCATCATCATGTATGGACTAGGTCCATTTTTTGATTTCTCACTGAAGGGACACTAGGTCCGTATCAATATTATATGTTTTTCATCATCTGCCAGCTAGATAGAACCACTAGAGGAAGGTAAACAATAAATCAAGAGAGGAGAAACAAGTGCCCTAGGTTTGTCACATAGGAAGGTGCCCCCAGGTCACCAACCGCAATGCTATGCCCCTAGGACACAACACAAAAATAAAAATAGAGGAGAGGCAATATAGAAGAAATATAGAAGAATGATGATACAAATAGAAGAAGGGTCACATGTTCAGAGGCAGTCTCCCGGTGTCCTTGACCTTACAAGAGAATCAAGGGTCATCCTAGGAGGCCTAAACAACACATAACACATCATGGGGCAAACACAACATGGAGGTAAAGGTTTAGAAATACTTACCTACCAGTACAATTGTACTAAAATTTGGAACTTGCGAGCATCTTGGAGAGATGCTCTATCAAGTTTTGTGTGAAGCTTGAGTGGTTCTTATGAAAGTGTTATTTGTTGTCAGGAAGTCCATGCGATACTTGTTCATCATCTCTTTGTTTATGTGAAATCTTTTGTTGCTTATGAGGAGGAGAACCACTATTATTTCCAACTGATGATAACCGTCTTGCTCTTTTCCAAGTTTTAGTTCTTTTATTTTGTTGATTCTATCTATTGTAGTGAGAAGGACTATCTTGTACTATTTCAATCTTTTCTTTTGTCAAAATCTCTTGTTTTGGTTGTTTTATTTGTCTTTCCAATGTATTTTGATTATTTCTTGATCCTTGGAGGGATAACGAAGGAGGAACCTCAGCATAAATACCATTCCTTCGTGGGTGAGGTAATACTTCAGTATTTTCCTTTTCCACTTCTATTGTAGCAATTATCTCATCATAGTTCAAGTAGTCATCTTCTATTTCTAGTGTATTTTGTTCTATCATGTTATTATTGGTATGCTTAGGAAAGGGATTAGTAAAGATCTATAAATTCTGATTCAGAGGAGCAACCAACTTATTTCCATTATCATTCACACCATACATCCGTATAACATTTGAGTCGATAAGGTCTTGTATTTCATGTTTAAGACACATGCATCATTTAGTATCATGTCCTTGTTGCCAATGATAATGACAAAAAGCATTAGCATTAAAATGAGGTCCTTGTATTCTACTAGGATCCAATGGTTTAATTAGAGGAAGCTTCAAGAGATTATTACTCATAGCTTGATTCATGATAGAATGATAAGATTCAGATATTGGAGTAAACTTTCTTTGACACAACACACAAAAATAAAAATAGAGGAAAGGCAATATAGAAGAATGATGATACAAATAGAAGAAGGGTCACATGTTCAGAGGCGGTCTCCTGATATCCTTGACCTTACAAGAGAATCAAGGGTCATCCTAAGAGGCCTAAACAACACATAACACATCATGGGGGAAACACAACACAGAGGTAAAGGTTTAGAAATACTTACCTGGCAGTACAATCGTACTAAAATTTGGAACTTGCGAACATCTTGGAGAGATGCTCTATCAAGTTTTATGTGTAGCTTGAGTGGTTCTTATGAAAGTGTTCTTTTTTGTTAGGAAGTCCATGCGGTACTTGTTCATCATCTCTTTGTTTATGTGAAATCTTTTGTTGCTTATGAGAAGGAGAACCACTATTATTTCCAACTGATGATAACTATCTTTCTCTTTTCCAAGTTTTAGTTCTCTTATTTTGTTGATTCTGTCTATCGTAGTGAGAAGGACTATCTTGTACTATTTCAATCTTTTCTTTTGTTAGAATCTCTTGTTTTGGTTGTTTTATTTGTCTTTCCAATGTATTTTGATTATTTCCCGATCCTTGGAAGGATAATGGAGGAGGAAACTCAACATAAATACCATTCCTTCATGGGCAAGGTAATACTTTAGTATTTTCCTTTTCCACTTCTATTGTAGCAATTATCTCATCGTAGTTCAAGTAGTCATCTTCTATTTCTAGTGTATTTTGTTCCATCATGTTATTATCGGTATGCTTAGGAAAGGGATTAGTAAAGATCTGTAAATTCTGATTCGGAGGAGCAACCGACTTATTTCCATTATCATTCACACCAGACACCTGTATAACATTCAAGTCGATGAGGTCTTGTATTTCATGTTTAAGATGCATGCATCATTTAGTATCATGTCCTTGTTGCCGATGATAATGACAAAAAGCATTAGCACCGAAATGAGGTCCTTGCATTCTAGTAGGATCCAACAGTTTAATCAGAGGAAGCTTCAAGAGATTATTACTCACAGCTTGATTCATGATAGAATGATAAGATTCAGATATCAGAGTAAACTTTCTTTGACACAACACACAAAAATAAAAATAGAGAGGCAATATAGAAGAATGATGATACAAATAGAAGAAGGGTCACATGTTCAGAGGCAGTCTCCTAGTATCCTTGACCTTACAAGAAAATCATGGGTCATCCTAGGAGGCCTAAACAATGCATAACACATCATGGGGGAAACACAACACGGAGGTAAAGGTTTAGAAATACTTACCTTCCAGTGTAATCGTACTAAAATTTGGAACTTGCGAGCATCTTGGAGAGATGCTCCATCAAGTTTTGTGTGAATCTTGAGTGGTTCTTATGAAAGTGTTCTTTGTTGTCAGGAAGTCCATGCGGTACTTGTTCATCATCTCTTTGTTTATGTGAAATCTTTTGTTGCTTATGAGGAGGAGAACCACTATTATTTCCAATTGATGATAACCGTCCTGCTCTTTTCCAAGTTTTAGTTCTCTTATTTTGTTGATTCTGTCTATCGTAGTGAGAAGGACTATCTTGTAATATTTCAATCTTTTCTTTTGTCAGAATCTCTTGTTTCTGTTGTTTTATTTGTCTTTCCAATGTATTTTGATTATTTCTTGATCCTTGGAGGGATAATGGAGGAGGAACCTTAGTATAAATACCATTCCTTCGTGGGCGAGGTAATACTTCAGTATTTTCCTTTTCCACTTCTATTGTAGCAATTATCTCATCGTAGTTCAAGTAGTCATCTTCTATTTCTAGTGTATTTTGTTCCATCATGTTATTATCGGTATGCTTAGGAAAGGGATTATTAAATATCTGTAAATTTTGATTCGAAGGAGTAACCAACTTATTTCCATTATCATTCACACTAGATACCTGTATAACATTCGAGTCGATGAGGTCTTGTATTTCATGTTTAAGATGCATGCATTGTTTAGTATCATGTCCTTGTTGTCAATGATAATGACAAAAAGCATTAGCATCAAAATGAGGTCCTTGCATTCTACTAGGATCCAAAAGTTTAATCAGAGGAAGCTTCAAGAGATTATTACTCACATCTTGATTCATGATAGAATTATAAGATTTAGATATCAGAGTAAACTTTCTTTGTTGAAACAGTGTCTTCTTTAGATTAGTGATAGCAAACACTTGTGAGAAATTGTTTGAATTATGTCTGTTAACCTTGATGAAAGTCTTATTATTCCTCTTGAAGTTGTTTTGTGATGGTCCACCCATGGATTGACCAACGTGAGCTAATGAGTTTTAGTTTTCATACTGACTAGACGAAAGCTGATAATCACGAAGGGCAGTGCATAAATGTTGAAAGGAGTTATACTTCATCAAGAGAATCTTATCACGGATGTTAGGTTGTAGATTTATAATAAACACCTTTTAAACATCCTCATCTTTCATCTGATATTGAATTTGTGCATAGAGAGCTTGATACCAACTAATAAACTTAGTTAACTTCTCTTTTGGCCCTTGCTTGCATTGAACTAGATCAATCGAAGAGACTTGAGGTCCAATGTTTGCTTGAAAATGTTGTAAAAATTGATCAACTAGTTGCGAAAAAGAGTGTATTGAATTCAGAGGTAAGGAGAAAAACCATTCTAAAGCAGTATCTTTGAGAGATCGCGGAAAATGTTTTGCTAACAAATCCTCTTCAAAGTAAAAATCACTACACATAGCTGTGAATGTTGCCACATGAGTATTAAGATCACCTTTTCCACCATATTTTTCAAAGTGAGGAGTTTCAAACCTCTCAGGCATAGGAGTTCTCAAGATTGCATAAGATAGGGGATTACGAGCATGATAAGTTGGTATATTAGGTTATGAAGAATTTGTCAAGCTTGTCACCTTTTGTTGTAAAGAAGTCATGCCTTGCAAGAGTTGGTTTAAGAGGGCATCATTAGGAGATGTAGTTTATTGTGAGGAATTGGAACCGAAGTGTGGAGGTGATTGAGCATGAGTAGTGACAAGTGGAGGTTGTGAATAGGTGAGTGGTGGTTGGACATAGTGATAAGTGGAAGGTGTGTTGAGAATAGGTGGTTGAGAGTAATTATTCATAAAAGAGGTCGTCTTAGGTGCCAAGTTTTGATAGTTAAATCCCACAACTTTGTAATTTTGTAAATTAGTGCCATTAGATACTCCAATACCAGTGGTAGCATTACTACAAGCATTTGCATTAGTGGTTAAGATTGTTGATGTAAATGTTGATATTCCTGTAGTTGGTATAGGTGTCGATACTTGCGTATGAGACGGTGACAACATGTTATTAGTAACATTTGCATATTCAGTCACCGACATAAAATTATTATGTACTATATGTGCTAAACCTCGAATGACATTAATACCATCTTGTCCTTCTTTTATCAACTCTCTTATGTTGTGAATTGCAGGTATAACTTCTTCTGCTATCCTTTCATTTTCCACAAATGCTTGAAAATCGGCTAACTCTTTATCAAGTTTGTTTACTTGCTCATTAGGTACATGTGTTACCACCTCGATAGTGTCCTCAACATCATGAAATATTTGATTTTCCATTGTAGTTGTATGAGGTATAGTGTCTTGCAAAATTTGTGTCTCTCCTTTTGTAAAGATGGTGTTCACTGGATTTTCAGAGGTAGGAATATCATTTTCTTCAGGAGCACTAGATCCCATGAGTCTTCTAATTATTCTTAAAGGGATATTTCTATTAGAGAAATGGGTTATAAGAATCATACAACATCATGCAACACACAATGCACAAACTAATAGAATAAACCCAAGGAACAAGATATGTTTAAGATCCAAAATGCTTGATTTTTCAACTTTTTTCAATGCAAATGAGTGAAAGAAGAGATGTTGTGAAGAATTTCAAGAGGGGCAGCGAATAATGAGTCTAATAAAAACCCAATTATGTAAAAATATCCTTCACAACATGCCTATAATGTAGATCTAAAGTGATGACAAGTCAAAACCTAGTGAAAATACACCTAAAATATGTAATTTTTCACCAATTTTCAATGTAAATGCCTAATAGAAAGGGTGTTGTAAGGGATTTGAGGAGAGGTAGAAGATTATAACCCTTATATAAGTCAAATAATGCAGAAAAATCCTTTACAACACACCTATAATGCAATTCTAGAAAGACGATAAGGCCAAATTTAGTGAAAATGCAAGGTTTTCAAACCCTAGACATGAAATTTTACAAGAATGACACTATGATGCAACACTAAAATTAGAATTCAGTCCTAATGAGTGTTTTAAAAGGGTAGTAAAATCTGAAACAAGATTTTAACTACAAACCCTAGCTAATGCAAAACTAGGTTTTTATGAAAAATGGACAATTTCTAGCAATTTTTAACAAATTAAGCATGAAAATGCAATGCAGGTGAATACTAAATGATGAATTTCTGTAATGTAAATCAGATCTGATGAAAATAATAGAAATTAAATGAAATTAAATGGTAATAAATTCAAATTATGCTAAAATGCAAGCCTAAGATGTCAATTTTTTCAAAATTTTCAAATTTTTTTTGTAATTTTTCAAATGCAATAAGATGAATGAATGCAAATCTATCACACAACACTTAGCAAGGTGCAAAAATTCAAAACATGGGTTCACCAAAATGTTTTGTATGTAAAAGGAGGGGGAATGGTGGGGTTTTTGGTTTTAAGGGTAAATCCTCCTTTCACTACAAACATTCAAGGACATATCAACCAAGTTGAATCTCTACTAAGCAAGAGAATTCACCTAACAGGTTGGGCCATCACTTGGAATGATGCAGAAACTTAGATGTTATCAATCAATATCTCAATTTAATGTTCAAATGCTCTTAAAACCCTAAGTATGCAAAATAGTAAGCAAATTGATGAATTACGACAAATCCTTGTAGACTAAGATGAAGGACAGAGATTAATAACTGACCCTTTTTCAAAGTTCAAAAAGTGGAACAGTCGGGAACACCTCCACTAGCACCTTTGTCCAAGGTACTATTTTTTGTACAGAATCCTGATCTCCTCTCGACACTGATATTCATTGTATCTTTTGTTTCTGCCCCGGATGATGTGGAGGACACCTCCACTAGCGCCCTAGTCCAATGCCAGATGTTCTTCAGGATGTCAAAAGCTCTTTGGATGTTGATTACCACTATCCAAATTATTTCTGTGTTTTGAGATCCAGAGGACACTGCCACTAACGCCTGTGTCCAAGTAGTCCTTTTCTTCAGGGGTGTTGTTTTTCCTTCTGAATCAGCATTAGGGTTTGCCACTTCTAATGCACAGGCAGATTCAGCCAACTAAATACAGGAGGTTGCGTGAGCTGCCTCCCCTTCACTTCTGGTTCTGCCGCACCAAGGGGGGTATCCTTATAACTCAAGATGTAACCTTGACTAGCTCAAAGATAGAAAGATTTAACTTGACAACAACAGGCAGAATACTCTCATGTATGGACCAAGATCTGTATGATAGATCACAAGGTTGGCAACATTCTTGGACATGATGTCTGGTTGGGTATGAGAGCATGCAGGGGGTTCCTAATCCTACTCCTACAACTAACAGGTGGAAGGAAGAGATGGTTTGAAATGGTTTTTGGATGCAAAGTTGGACATGGTGTATAACCTCAACACAGAGCTAGATTGGTGCCTATCCAGGGCTTGGAGTCGGTAGACATACACCTGTGAATGATCAACATGAATAGCTAAAACTAGATTTCAGGGGGATACACATGATATCTGCCTTATAGATATCTCCCAATAAAGAGTGTTAAGCTGTCTATACTTATGGCATCCCTATTGCAGTAAGAAAGATACATGCAAAACTGGAGACAGAATCAGCATAACACATGCAAACACAGCATTATTCATATAAGATTAACCATGAAATCAGTGGATTCATGCCAAATCATACAACAGGAGATACATAAACTCACAAGCTTTGCTGCACAGAGCAACCAAAACTAGTTGTATCTTATTACAGGGCCAAAATGTCTAGTTTTCAACAACCTTCAAATGAGCAACACAACCTGCTATATACAGCAAGGAGGTGCTCAGCCTTAATTACATAGTTGACCAAAAAAACCCACCAGATACACAGTATCATCAGATTGGCGCTCAAACATTCAATGCAGCAGGTGGGAGAGGAGACAGGAAGAAATCTCGAGCCTTGCGCCACCGCCTAGGGATCCACATCTTCAATCAGGTACCAGATCCATCCACACCATCGCCCATACCTCTGCAACAATCGCCATTAATGGCACACCAACTCGCGGCCTTGGGAAATGCAGAATACTGTGCGTCTCAACCGTTTCCTGCCAAGATACATCGTCATGATATTTGAAAATATGCAGGGTCGAATTATCCCACATGCACTGCACAGCAACCTCCTCATCACCTTATATACTAGGTCGCGAGCATATATGATGTCGGTGCTTTTTCTCCCGACAACACTAGTATAAACCTTCATCATCATCCTCCAACAGCATGATATCCTGTTGCTTGAAATATCACCCTGACGTCAGCATCATCATCGCAATATAACCTGCATGATAATCACCTTCATCGGCACAACCTCATCCATCAGAGGAAGATCCTCCTGCTTAACCAATATCAAAAGTCTGGCCGATGAAAAAATCCTGATGACGTCACCGTCATATCCTGCTGACGTCATTAGCATATCTGCCTACTGCGCACCTCCTCATATCCGGATGACGTCATCGTCATATTCGCAACATTGGGGGATCTTCATAAGATGAGTAATGTTAGAAATATGACCCCCCGGACCTTGATGACGTCACCACCACATGTCGGCATCAGGATGATATTCGGAAGATAACCGGATATTTGGAAATATCATCCTGATGCACAAATATCATGCTGCACTGTAGCTCCACTATAAGATCGGGGTGATAGATGAATATGCCAGATATTTGAAAAGATCACCCCCCACTAGATAATGCATGAAGCTGACAGGCATATATCTCCCTGATATCAGCATCATCATGATGCTGGAACAAACATACATCTGGGTGATATTCAAATATGAAAATATCACCCCCTCCTTCGGAAATATCATGATGCAGATAGGCAGAGAAATAGATATCACCCTGACATAAGAATGATGTCAGCATCATCAGGGTGATAAAACAACGAACATGAAGTGATAAAACAACATCAGGATGATCTTGACTAAGATCACCCGATGTTCAAATATGATGACCACGATGAAGATCAGATCATACTTAGGACTTTGCAGCAACATCATCAGGATGATCTTAACCAAGATCACCCGATGTTAAAATATCACCCCGCGAAAGATCATGCAGGCAGAAAATATGATGACCCTCGCAAGCAACACGGCGATAACTGGAAATATGATGATGATGACCTCCTCTAAAGAAAATATGATGCTGCAGCTGAAAAATGATGAGGAGGTCCAACACTTAGAACATTTTTTGGATTTTTAGGGAAGGTGCCTGCATGAAAATTGCTCAGAAACTGACAGTGAAATCAGGCACCAATAGTGGCTCTGTCTAGGGACGTGCAGGTGCAAGACTGCAGCGAGAACCCCAGATCTCTGGGATGCAGACCAGTCCCTTATCCATTGGGCACAGAGTCAAATACTACACCGACCTGCATCACCAAACACACTTGATGGCCTAAGGCCACCAAGAAAAGAAAAACATGTATCTCCCTTTGTCAAATATCTTGTTTTCATCTGCATGCACTGGGTCAAGCTTGGAGATACTGCAAAGTTCCACCCACAAACAAACCTTGTCATCTGCACATTCAACCCTCTGATTTGGCTTGTCATTTTCACCCCTATGCAGACAACCTTCAACATCATGTGACATGTGGGTGCAGAATATATCAGGCAATGCATACTCAAATGGTATAGAACACAGGTTATCATTTGTATCATCATCATGCATTGCAACATGATCTCCTAGCTGGACTGCAAATAGGAAACACTCAGAGTCCACCACACAACTAGGAAGATCAGGGCTCATTGTATTATATGCTGGCACATCAAAAGAAAAGCTTTCAAATTCACAATTGTGCACATCATGTACACAACCAATAGTAGCACCAAGCTGGAAAAGATCAGGCTCTGGCATCTCTCTCAAATCAGGCACATTTTCACAGTCACTTACCTAATGTATGTTGGTTCCTCTTTCATCATGATGAGAAATAGAATCCAAGTCAAAAATAGTGTCAAGATCCTCACCATACTCAGATAGATCCTCATCACCATATGTGTCATAGATGGGTGACCCAGGTGCATCAGTTTCATCATAGTATGCCATTTGTTCATGGGCAGCAGAGCATGCATCTTCATCACCAATGGATTCCCTCTGTGGAGGAGTATCAGCCTGTGTGCTTATTTCTTCTCTATCTTGAGCACAATACTCACAATTATCTCCACAGGTCCATTCCAAAAATTGCTCATTGCTGTCCACAACCTCATCGTTGTTTTCATGGTCAGATGCCTCATCATTGCAATGGGAATCCTCATTAGTCCTTTCACTGGCATCCTCAACATTCATCTTTTCATCTTCACTTGATGCCTTAATTATTTGGTCATTTGCAGCTTTACAACTATTATTCACACCAAGGCCTAGGGACAGGGGTTTCAGCAGGTGCACAATTCTAATTTTTTCTACCTTTTCTATGAACCTGTATGCCATCTGCATACTTGTCACCTTGAAATCCCTCAGTATTGCACTAAAGCCCTCCTCAAAAGCTTCAAATAATATGCCAACACAGGCTGAAATATCAGGTCTGAAGACTTCTGGGATCTGTGAAAGGGCTACTGCAAACCTATGACTGAAATCAACACATGGCTCTTCATCTTGTTTTCTGATTCTCATCAATTCTGCAACAAGATCAGTAGGTTCTTTTGCAAATTCTTCTTTAAAACAGTCAGTAAGCTCATCCCAACAGGCAAAGGATCCTTTTGAAAAGCTCAAATACCAGTCTTTTGCTTTTGCATCAAAGGACCTAACAAAAAACCTCATCCACATATCCTCATCTCTAAATGAATGTTTTCCCATGAACTCATGAAAATTTTGGATATGTGCATTCCCATCACATACACTGTGACCACTAAATCTGGGCATCTGACAGTATATCCTAGCAGGCATAGTTTCTACTTTGTAATCAACCCATGACAAATCCAGTTGGTCATACAAAGGATCAAAAGGGCTGAGAAGAGGTTTAGCCTTCTGACTAGCAGACACAACAGGGTTATTGTTTTTTAACTGGGCCTGCTCAGCCTCTAAGAATATCAACCTATTTTTATCTCTTCTATTCTTTTCTCCAACATTTCACCACTGAGTATGGGATAATTCATACTTGGATTCATAAAAAACTTACTCTTAGACATCCTTTGTCTGCCTAAGACCTGTAACCTCCCCTGGCATCTAACCTATGCAGTAAAATAGCAAATATAAAGGGGAAGGAACAAGATACCTTTTCTCATACAGATGCTGAAATATGAACAGCACATTTTTGTCACATCACATACATCCATCTTTCATGTGCATTTAGATCTTTTTTGCAGAGTCGCCACCTCTCCAGAGAGGACAAAATTTACAGCAGCTGAAAGCTACTTTTCCAGGTTCATTCCACCAGCAGAGCATCATCATTCACATGAAAGACTCCCCAGCAGAGTCGCCATTTTGTTGGTCTTTCCTTCTGAATCAGCATTAGGGTTTGCCACTTCTAATGCACAGGCAGATTTAGCCAACTAAATACAGGAGGTTGCGTGAGCTGCCTCCCCTTCACTTCTGGTTCTGCCGCACCAAGGGGGGTATCCCTATAACTCAAGATGTAACCTTGACTAGCTCAAAGATAGAAAGATTTAACTTGACAACAATAGGCAGAATACTCTCATGTATGGACCAAGATCTGTATGATAGATCACAAGGTTGGCAACATTCTTGGACATGATGTCTGGTTGGGTATGAGAGCATGTAGGGGGTTCCTAATCCTACTCCTACAACTAACAAGTGGAAGGAAGAGATGGTTTGAAATGGTTTTTGGATGCAAAGCTGGACATGGTGTATAACCTCAACACAGAGCTAGATTGGTGCCTATCCAGGGCTTGGAGTCGGTAGACATACACCTGTGAATGATCAGCATGAATAGCTAAAACTGGATTTCAGGGGGATACACATGATATCTGCCTTACAGATATCTCCCAATAAAGAGTGTTAAGCTGTCTATACTTATGGCATCCCTATTGCAGTAAGAAAGATACATGCAAAACTGGAGACAGAATCAGCATAACACATGCAAACATAGCATTATTCATATAAGATTAACCATGAAATCAGTGGATTCATGCCAAATCGTACAACAGGAGATACATAAACTCACAAGCTTTGCTGCACAGAGCAACCAAAACTAGTTGTATCTTATTACAGGGCCAAAATGTCCAGTTTTCAACAACCTTCAAATGAGCAACACAACCTGCTATATACAGCAAGGAGGTGCTCAGCCTTAATTACATAGTTGACCAAAAAAACCTGCCAGATACACAGTATCATCAGATTGGCGCTCAAACATTCAATGCAGCATGTGGGAGAGGAGACAGGAAGAAATCTCGAGCCTTGCACCGCCGCCTAGGGATCCACATCTTCAATCAGGTACCAGATCCGTCCACACCATCGCCCATACCTCTGCAACAATCGCCATTAATGGCGCACCAACTCGCGGCCTTGGGAAATGCAGAATACTGTGCGTCTCAACCGTTTCCCGCCAAGATACATCGTCATGATATTTGAAAATATGCAGGGTCAAATTATCCCACATGCACCCACAGCAACCTCCTCATCACCTTATATACTAGGTCGCGAGCATATATGATGTCGGTGCTTTTGCTCCCGACGACACTAGTATAAACCTTCATCATCATCCTCCAACAGCATGATATCCTATTGCTTGAAATATCACCCTGACGTCAGCATCATCATCGCAATATAACCTGCATGATAATCACCTTCATCGGCACAACCTGATCCATCGGAGGAAGATCCTCCTGCTTAACCAATATCAAAAGTCTGGCCGATGAAAAAATCCTGATGACGTCACTGTCATATCCTGCTGACGTCATCAGCATATCTGCCTACTGCGCACCTCCTCATATCCGGATGACGTCATCGTCATATTCGCAACATTGGGGGATCTTCATAAGATGAGTAATGTTAGAAATATGACCCCCCGGACCTTGATGACGTCACCACCACATGTCGGCATCAGGATGATATTCGGAAGATAACCGGATATTTGGAAATATCATCCTGATGCACAAATATCATGCTGCACTGTAGCTCCACTATAAGATCGGGGTGATAGATGAATATGCCAGATATTTGAAAAGATCACCCCCCACTAGATAATGCACGAAGCCGACAGGCGGATATCTCCCTGATATCAGCATCATCATGATGCTGGAACAAACATACATCCGGGTGATATTCAAATATGAAAATATCACCCCCTCCTTCAGAAATATCATGATGCAGATAGGCAGAGAAATAGATATCACCCTGACATAAGAATGACGTCAGCATCATCAGGGTGATAAAACAACGAACATGAAGTGATAAAACAACATCAGGATGATCTTGACTAAGATCACCCGATGTTTAAATATGATGACCACGATGAAGATCGGATCATACTTAGGACTTTGCAGCAACATCATCAGGATGATCTTAACCAAGATCACCCGATGTTAAAATATCACCCCGCGAAAGATCATGCAGGCAGAAAATATGATGACCCTCGCAAGCAACACGGCGATAACTGGAAATATGATGATGATGACCTCCTCCAAAGAAAATATGATGCTGCAGCTGAAAAATGCTGAGGAGGTCCAACACTTAGAACATTTTTTGGATTTTTAGGGAAGGTGCCTGCATGAAAATTGCTCAGAAACTGACAGTGAAATCAGGCACCAACAAGGGGCACGAAATTTGCACACTGTCTTACTGTTCCCTGCAACTCCACTCCATCCAGATGCAAAACTTGTAACCTGCAATCACAAAGGAGTGTGGTTGGGGGTTGTGGTGTTTGTTTGGCTTGCCTCGGTCAAGCCTCAGAGAGACATTCAAGTCTTCCAAACACCGTTGTTAGATAAAGATTGTGTATCCCTGTGGGATAGAGGCAAAATCCAAATGATAAATGATTCAAACACAAATAAATGTCAACTTAGAAGTGTAGATCTCACATAAATAAAGGCTCTTCAATCACATGAGAAGATGAAGTCAAATCTACAATCACAAACACAATAACAATGCTCTACTCTGCAACAATGAATATCATGGATGCTCTAAAATCACAAGCATGCCTAAAGTTCACAATCATCTTCTAGTTTGCAAATAAAACACTAAACATGCTTATATATGTAACTACACACATTCTTGCTAAGAATTTCGTAATTCAAACTTTTGGTGTCAACATAGGACCAACAACGGTCATATAATCAACACTTCAAATTAAGGCCTGACCCAAAATATGGCAGGACTAGGGAGCGAGTGCCCAAGTCCACCCTCCCAATTTTGGTTAGGGGTAATCAAAATAGCACCCCCTAGGTGAAAGGAAGCTAGTTGTACAGAAAACGCTTCCTACACTAATCTAATAAGGGGAGGAGAGTGTAAATTCAATTTTATCCTTACTATTACAACAATGTTAAACCCATTAACAAAGATATTGCAACAAACACATAAAAAAGAAAGTATGATAGAAGAAGAGAGACACAAGATATACGTGGGGAAAACCCTTACACGTGAAAAACCCCACACTCCAAAACACAACTCAAATGTATTATGTAAACAATGAAGGTTACAATACAACACAGAGCCAATGCTCTTGCAGGAGTCTTAGACACTCATATCTGGAGATGATCTGGTAGTATAATAGTACCTATAAAACCTGTAGTACATCACCTCCTCAAAGCACATGTTTATATAGAGTATACAAGGCAATTTTGGCTCTATCTTGGAATGGGCGTCCAACATGGCCTCATGGCCCAAAACCCACACCTATGGACACTTGTCCAACCTTGTAGAATGTTCCTGACACTTGTCAGGTCACCCCATCCCAAAGAGGTCGCCTATTCCCAAAATGGGTAATGACAGATGCTTCTACGACTCTTACAACCGTCATAGAATCTATCATAGCTGTCATAACTTACAACTATAAGAGAATCTATCATACACATGCTATAAATAGCATATTATCTTATAACATGTCATAACCCACCTTGGGGCACCCAAAGATGCCTTCCTCAAAGATGTTCTTCAACACATGTCTTCACCTGTCATAGAATCACCTATTTCTGACTCTTACATGTCATAACTTTGTCATAGGAATTTGTCATGACCATTTCGGTCAATATTCCCTTACACAACATCCAAGATGCTGACACATGGCAAAATATTCCTACCACTAAGTGGGATGCCTATCTCCTCATGTGAGGACAAAAATACATGTGGTCATATGCCATGTAGGATGACACTTCATCGTGCCAACTCCCACAATATGATAATATAGGATTTGCATCCAATTAATACAATAGGCAAATAATAAATAAATATAATGTAAAAAGACAAGGAATTACCAAGGTTGAGTCACCTTAATTCCCAACACTAGGTCCTATTTTCCATAAGACTTTAAGGTTTTCTCATCAGGATTCAAAATTAACACATAAGATGCTCTAAATACATTCTAAGGACCTGAGAGCTAAACCTTAAGAGGGAAAAGCCCCCAAGGGGACATTTTTTGACATAATAGATGAAACATTAGTGAGACCAAATGGCATAACTAAGAATTCATAATGGCCCTCATGTGTTCTCCTCCTTTAGTCGAATTTGATGATAACTTGAATGCAAATCTAACTTAGTAAAAAATATGCACCATTCAATTCATCTAATAATTCATCAATAATATGAATATGACACTTATCTTTGAGAATGATCTTGTTGAGCTCCCTATAATCTAGGTACAGTCTCCACATGACTCATCCTTCTTTTTAACCATAACTATTGGAGATTAATAGACAGTTTTGTTGGGATGAACAATGCCTGAATCAAACATATCCTTGACCATTTTTTTAATTTTAGACTTTTGTTCATATGGATAGTGGTAAGGCCTAATGTTAGGATGAATACTTCCTAGTATTAATTCAATGGCATGGTAATGGTCTCAAAATGGAGCTAGACCCTTGGGTTCTTGAAAAACCTATTGATGGTGCTAAATGATCTCTTGAATCTCTAGAGGATTTTGAGTTTCATGTCTTGTCCTTCTAAAAATTATAGTTGTGCCCTTATGCCATAAAATACTCTTTTAATTAATTTATCCATTCTATGAGAGCTGATAATTTATCTTGGTAGTGATTGCATTCCTACAAGTATATATACTTTTGTCAATTTGTATTGAAAACCATGAATAGGTCCTAAAAATTGAAGGGCATTGTTCCCAATTGTTTAAGTCATTATATACCCAAAACTACATTTGCTCCTCAATAGGGATGACAAACATTTCTGAATCTAGTTGATAGTGTCCCATTGAAAGTTTTATTTGATGGTATTTACCACCAAAATAAAGTTGTTTCCCATCAACTATCATGACCTAAAAAATAGAGATTGGATACTGTTGATGGTGGTTTAGCACACAACAACGCAGGTGTGATTGTTGGTTTCACACCTCTCTTGAAAAGTATCTTACCCTAGGTAAGACTACTCTAAGGATAATACAACTAGGTCTTAGCTTGCTTGAAATTTCTCAGTTGGTATGTTCTAGCTGTGCCTACAAGGGGTCTTACATGCAATCTGCAAATCTTCAAGTTTGGGGCAGCAAATACATATAAACCCTTTTAGGATTTTCAGCTGATAAACAATATAAAGTGCTGCTAAAATTCCTATTCTAATAACTATCAATGGTTTTAAATAAAACGCAAAAAGGTTTAGGGTTTTAGAAGGATCCTAAGTGACATTCACAATGCTAGGGTTATCTTCAGTAGACAAATACTCCAAACTTTAAACCAGCTTTCTGAGTTACCAAACTGTAATGGGTGTTACAGTGCTGCAGAAAACGGTGCTATCTTTAATGGAAATCAAAAGATTTTCAGACCACATTCATTTGTTAAATACCCAATAGACGACACAACTTAACTTATGA
The DNA here is from genome assembly GCA_027924645.1 of Cunninghamia lanceolata. Taxonomy (NCBI): domain Eukaryota; kingdom Viridiplantae; phylum Streptophyta; class Pinopsida; order Cupressales; family Cupressaceae; genus Cunninghamia; species Cunninghamia lanceolata. The sequence goes on from BSBN01001091.1 coordinate 2,452,062, forward strand.
AATGCAGTTGAACTTTGGCACAAATAATAAGCCAAACTAACTTTACACAGCTATTTACCATCAGCAAACAACTAAAAGTATGGACTTGGAATATTCATCAAATACTTCAGCAAACCATAAACATTATAAAAGCACAATTAACTAACTATGGGAGAGCAAGAAGCAAACCATGAAAACCACAATGATTCAACACAAGATACAAATTCTCAAAATTACTACAGAAACTTGCTTTGTATTACTTCAAATGGCATAGAGTCAACAATTTGGCATCAAAATCTCTCTTACAAATAGTGGAAATGGTAGCCCTTTATATAGAAAAGTAGCATACCCTAGCTTTCAAATGAACAGTGGAGATTAGTTCAACACCGATGGTCCAGATTACATCAATAAATGCAATTATAATAGCTCACATCAATTCTCGGATTACATTTTGTCCTTTATGAAAAAGACAAAAAAACAGTCCCTAGATGCATTGAATCTAGTCATTTTGACTAGACAACTCAGTATATTAATAGAAAAGGACATTTTGGAAGCAAGAAGAAGACAAAATAGAGTCACATGCTGCCCCGAATACAGCAATTTACAATTGTGATGGGATTGCATCATTAGAATATTCAAAATAGTGTCAAGATTCACTGTCTAAATCAATCTTGTCTTCACTAGCTAGCTTGTTGCGATAAGTCAACCAGGCATCGAGTGCAGGATTAATGTCAGACGGGTCTGGATCCTTCAAATGATGTATCCGGTAATCAAACACTTCTAGTTCCTGACTGAATTTTCCATGTATTCTTTCTATCTCTGCTCCTACTTTCTGAAATGCCTTGAATTCTACCTTGAGGTCACTTACCTTGTCCAATCTCTCCTCCATACTGAGTGTGGCATCTTCAAAAATTACTTTATGCAACTTACCTTTACATTTCTCGACATCAAAAGGGGCATAATCATCATAAGACGCTTCCATGCAATCCCTCAAAGAGTCATTGATGTCGTATATGATTGATCTCAATTCTTCATCAGCTGGTTTATATGCTTCTTTTATGTGCTCAAAGGTTTCCTTTCTCAAAAGTAGCTGTTGATACCACTCAATGGCCTTCGGCAGCTGACTCCCAATCAAAATATTTTCTACAACTAGAGTCTGAGCAGGCAATTCTCTAATACCTTTTACCCGGGGATACATATGTGAATAATATTCATCAAAAGAGTCACATTCTTCGCACAAGTCCTTCCATTTGTTATGTAATTCCACCAGTCTTTTATGTGCTTGAGTGGAGGCACTTATGGCTTCACATCCCATCTCAAAAACTTTTAGTAACTAATTCTCTATACCTTGGGACTTTGACCTAACCTCACCCAACTTAGTCATTTCATCAGTAGATAGGAAAGTAGGTATTGTCCTTATATCTCCCCCTACATCTACTGGCTTTATCAAAAATTGAAGACATGCTCGAAGTTCTTCATTTTGCTATTTCAAGTCTTTCTTGGACATTTCATCCTTGTCCAGTTGCTCCAAAATTGATGTGACTGAGCCCTTGAAATCATCCACTCTTTGAGCATGAGTGGTTGGACCTAAATCAACTGTAGATATGATATAATCTTTAGCCCTGACTTGATCTCTTGCTATGTCAGCTGGTGGGACTGCTATTTCTGCTATCCTTGATCCTGATTCATTCTTATAGATTCTTGATTGAATCTTAGCCCTTTTTGGCTTCTTAGGATTTTGACCCTGAGACAGGATAGTGCTTAGGTCAAGCTGCATTATTTCCACCTGTGGCTCAGGATATGCCATTCTGCCTTGTAGCCACTTAGGAGGAGAAGATTTATTCAAGTCAGATGCTCCATCTTTATCAATGACAGCTAGTTCCTTAGGTTGTTCTTCAGTTTTCTCTGGACTTTTTCCTTCTTCCTTCTCTTCTTCGTGGGCAAAATTCTCTAGATTTTCCATTACATTCTCTTGTGCAATCTTCAAAACTTCCTTTGTTTGATCTTTGTCCTGAGGACTATCAGATATGTCAATAACTTCTACATGGGATGAGGGCTCATGGAAGTCTTCATCATTTACCTCAGTCAATACCCCTTTCTCCTCCTCAAGTGTTGTTTCTGGCTCTTTCAACCCCAACTCTACACAGACTTTCTCAATCCTGGGTAGCAGTGGTACTGCCAATGAATCTGCAGGCATTTGTGAAATAGGGGCAGCAGAAGAGATGGTTAAGGAAGGTGCATTGACCTGTGTCAGGTTAGTCAAGACTGGTGATAAGGAAGAAGAAATGACAAGAGGTGAAGGAAAGGGCAGTGAAGGTAAGGGAAGAGGGGGTGAAAGGATGGTGGAAATGGGAGGCAATGGTAAAGAAGAAGAAGATGTAGGTGTAGTGGTAGTGGAAGGGTATGAGATGGTAAGAGTGGAGGAAATAGGGCTGCTAGGGGCACTAGAAGAAATTGCTAGTGAACAAGAGGTGGTAGCAATGGTAGAGGCAAGAGAGATGGTAGGAGATGTTTCCTAAGTCATGGAGGCTAAGGTTATGGGTGAAGTGGATGCAACAGAGGAAGGAGGAATGGAAGGAAAAGTGGCAACAAAAACAACAGGGGTTGAGACAACAGTGTCAACACTTTGGGTAGGAGGTTGGGAAATTGGAGGATTAGAATCTTTCCTAGTTGCAGCATCCTCTTTACTAACTTCTTTAACTTTTACCTTCTTAGCCTTAGAGCTTTCTCCATAACCACTTGGCATGTCTTTTCTCTTGGAGGCCCTTGTCCTGGTAGAGGAAGGTTGATCTTTCTTTTGAGGAGACCTTACAGATGGCTTCTTCATCTTCTTTGCTTTTTCTGCCAGGGATGTATGCTCTTCACTATCTAATTTCTATTTTTTAGCTGGCTCTACCTCATCTATGACCTGAATGGGTTCATCCTCTTCTCCCCTAGAGTCCTTGTCTGATTCCACTACTATGTAGGTAAGCTAGACTCCTTGTCCATTTAGAATAGCCACTTGAGCTCTAACCCAGGCCTTGCTCAATCTAATTGGTTCCCTCATAACAACATCTAGGGAGCTCTCCTCTGCATTTTCCCAATTTGGCAATGGGATAGGCTGATGGTATTGTGCCTCCCATGGTCCTCTGACCATAACATTCTCATCATCTTGCAACTGATCTGGCACTGCCATTATATGAAACCTTTTAATGAAGTCTAGGGGTAGCCTTGCATGTGCTTTCTTCATAACCTCGTAATCATCAGGGCAATTGGCCCAAAAGTCTTCAATATGCACTTTCTGAAAGAGCTTCTTCATAACATTCTCATCATCTTGCAACTAATCTGGCACTGCCATTATATGAAACCTTTTAATGAAGTCTAGGGGTAGCCTTGCATGTGCTTTCTTCATAACCTCGTAATCATCAGGGCAATTGGCCCAAAAGTCTTCAATATGCACTTTCTGAAAGAGCTTCTTACTTACAAATCTTTCCATCACTCTGTTTGGATCAAAATGAACCCTTGCATTGTAGTAGTGCTAATTCAAGAGCTGAAGCTCTTTGTCTGAATGTTCTGCTGATGCCAGAGAAGGACATGCATAAAGTCCTTTGCCAAACTTGATAGGAAATTGAACATTAATCCTATGCAAGTGCTTGAGTTTCTCAACACAAGGTATCAGTTGCCTAGAAGTTCCAGAAGCACTGTCTTATCATTAGGGTATCGAGGGAGTCTGTAGGCCATTCCAATGAAGCCTTGTACCCTTATGTATATAAATTTCTTGAACTGGATATACCACCTACCATATCTGGTTATTTCATTCATAGCCTCGGTGGAAATCCTCAAGGCTGTGTTACCCTGCAACCTTCTGGCTATGTACATTGTAAATGCATCATTTACCCTTTTAAAATGTATTAATGATTGAGATAAGGTCAGTTGTGGATAGCATTCATATACTTTGATCTGAGTCTTCTCATCATTCCCAACTTCATCAACCTTAGACAACCCATCGTAGTGATTCCTTCTTGCTAATGCATAGACAACATATGATGTCCATCTAAAGTATTTGTCATCATTGAAATTGCTGAAGGCCTCATGGATGTTGTCACTGAGGATCTGAGCCTAGTGGAACTTAGTTCCCTTCAATATCTTAGTGATAATGACAAACATCCAGTCCTCAAAGGTTGAGGCTATTGGTAACCCATATACTCTGGTCAGGAAGGTTACCAGATCTCCTATCTCATCATGAAAGTCACTTCTATATAGTACTCTAGGGAGCTTAGTGAGAGCAAACTTTCTGCTTTTAACCCAATGGTCATTTATATACTTTCTGCATCCTCCTGCATCCTTATTATATGCATCTTGTGATCCCTTTCTATCTAGCATAATCATGACCTTGTGCCAGGGGATGTCTAAGGTTTTAGCCAGAGAAGGTGGGGTTAGATCAAACAAGATATCCCCATTTGCCATCTGAATTGTCCTTGTCATAATGTCATATATGTCCACACATGTGGCCATTAGTTCTGCACACTGTACCAAAGTAGGGAAGGCAGCTACCTGTGCAATACCACTATCTCTGAGTACTCTGGCTCTGGGAGTTGGATTTGGACCAAAGACTCTTAGTCTGAAGTCATCTAGGTCTATGTGACCTAAGTCTGTGTCCCCTACATTACTCCACCCGGAGTGAATTTTGGTTTCTAGAGGGATTCCTTTGAACTCATACTTCATTGCTTGGGCCCGAGCAGTCATTTAATCTGCAAGACCAGACCTTATAAGTTTGATATACCAAGGAAACTCCTAACATACTCTTAAGTTTCAGATAAATCTATGCAAATCTGCCATTTATTACCAACATGCTTTTGAAGGAAATTTAAATCTAACTGCAATAACAATGTATGCATTCAAATATCTAATGTTGCAAGAAAATTTATGAAAATTACCATTAACAATGCACTACAACATCAATTTTATCATTTTGGACAACTTCCCTTTGAAAATTTTAGAAAATTCTATCATTTGCATGGTTTCGCGCTAATTTGAGGGTTGTCTAACCCTCAGAAGGAAAAGCGCTGAATTTGAGGTCATCTGACCCTAGGTGGGGAAACTGGACAGGTCTGACCAAAGGTTTACTTCCTTTCATGCCTTTGAGCATTTTGGGTGAGTTTTGACGATGTCCAACTTGCGCGGGATTTAGAGGTCACCGACCTCCTACGGTTGTCAAGTCGGTCGGTTGAGATTTTAGCGCAAAATCTTATCAATGCAAATTTTCATTACATTTACGCTGGAATTAGCTTGGTCTGACCTGTACAGATTTTGGTTACTACCGACCAAGTCGGTGAGAGGGTATCATAGCGCAGGTCGGATGGGGTCATTTTTAGCGTAAAAGTTGATGTAAGCTCCCAGCGGGATTTTCAGGTGGCACTGACCTTGCGGGAGAATCCAGGTCATCTGACCAAGTCAGAGGCATGATCTTTTAGTGCAAAGTTAGAGTGAGGGCTTTTTAGCATAAAAGGTGTTTTAAAAGCCTACAAGGTTTTTGAGGCCTTCCGACCAAGTCAGAGAAAAGTGTTTTGGGCGTGTTGGTCGGACAAGGTTAATTTTAGTGCTAGGGTGTAAGTGTTCACCGATGGGAAGGTATCGGCCAGACTTGGCACGTTAGCAAAGCGTTTCCTACCATGGCTGATGGAAATTATCTTAGTGATATAAGCGCAGGTTTTGGAGGCCTCCAACTGACTAATGAAGGTTCATTTTGCAGGTCGGTAGGGGCTTGTTTAGCGCCAAGACCGAAGGTTTTTATGGTAAAATTCTTCTAAGTTTGGGAATTTTAAACCATTGTGAGTGATTTCTTTTACAGCGAGTCTAAACTAGGGTTTCTTTAAATGATAATCTCATGGTTTGTATGGAAACCCTAACCCAAAATGCCAAATTAACATTTATTTTCCTAACAAATCTTGTTGTTTAGACTAAACCCTAACTGCTTGGAAATAAAAGCTTGAAAACCAGGGTTAAAACCCTACCTGGTAAGAGAGATGGCGTGTTGTTTTGTAGGTAGGTCGAGGGTTCGAGCTCGAGGCAAATCACTCAGCAAGAACGGTGCTCTGAAAATCCCATTTGGACGAATGCAAATGATAAAAAATGAATGAATTTCCCCTTATATTCTTTGGCAAATTCGCCATTAATGTGCAGGCGTATGACCTGCCAGTTTAGATTTTGTGCAGATTTCTCTCAGCTTGGACTCGGAGGGAAATCTGGGTGCGTCAGACTTGATCGGACAGGACCACATTCAGCGCTAAGTTTAATGGTTTAGTTTGCATAATTTTGCAGAGGTTCCGGGTTCGTCTGACTTGCAGGCCTTTCGGGGTTGTCTGACTTAGTCGATGATTGCTAGTTTTAGCGCAAGTTGGAGAAGGTTATTTTTAGCGCAGGGGTCCGATAAAAGGGTGGTCATCACTAAAGTTGGAGACAATGATTTTTAGTGCTAGGTCAGACAGATAGGATTTTAGCGCAAAAGTCAGAGCGATGGGAAATTAGCGCTAAGGTCAGACATGTGGGATTTTAGAGCAAAAGTTAGTTGAAAGGCAATTTAATGCAAAAGATCATTTCAAGGCCCCTAAAGGGAAAATAAGTATTCATTCTAGCAGATGTTGAAGTGATTTTTTGAATACCATCTTTGAATCAAGGTCAAAATGCACTTTGATTACTCAATCACTCAAGAAGTGAACAAATCCAATGACTCTCAAGACAAATCAAAGAGGGGGTCCTCATTTTAAATGGGGTGTGTGTGCAAGGCACAATAGATACATGAAACAATTGATCTCATTAACCACTCTTCTATCAATAAAGTGGTGTATATTACCTGTATCAACCAACATTGTCACCTTTCACTTTTTATGTAACCAACCACTTTACGTATTTGTGGTCTACTTATCACAATCAATGCATGTAGGGAGATAGTAAGGATTTCTCTCTCGTTAGAATTTGTATGCCCAAGTTCCACATTTGGTTTCTATAGCCACTTCTTCCTCTTCTTCAACCTCATTCTAAATAACCATTAGTATTTTCTCACTACTGACACACTTATGACCTTCAGACCAATTGCTATCACAATGCCAACATATAACTTTTTCTCTTTTATGTACCTCCTAGTGAGGAGAGAGCTTATTAATTTGTCTTTGGTTAAAGAAGTTTGTCACATTTTTGTCAATGAGATTTGTTACATTTCTAATTGTACATCCTATAGTTTGACCTTGATGGATCTTTTGGTGGTAAAGTTCTATTGCTCAATATGTAGTGCTTGTTGCATATAACTTTCCTAACTATACAAGGTTCCAACAAATGAATGTCATGCTTAATTCAATCATTATCTCTATTGATGTAGAATTGTAGCCTCTATAAGGCGTCACATCTTGCAATTGGATTACCAATCTCATATGATCAACATTATATTCAACTATAGACCCTATTTGTTTCAAATTTGTCAATTGGGTGAAATAGTTTCCTTTCCATGGTTTCTCATAGTGGGTTGCTAAGTCATTAGTAAATTCCTTCCAACCAAGTATCTTCCCTTACTTGTCACTCATCATCCATTGTTACCATTAATATTCTAAATCTAGTGAGGCTATGTCAACCATTACATTCTTTGGTGTATTATGAAGTTTAAAATATTGTTCCATGAGACTTATCCATGAAGTTACATTTGTCCTATCAAAATTATGAATATCTATTTTTGGTAGGTTCAATTTTGGACCTTAAAAAGGTTTCCCTATTCTTTGATTTTGTTTCTTGGTGTTGTACCCACCTAAGTGGTTTGGCTAGGGCTTCAACTCTAACAATAGTTATTGTTTAAACCTATCCAAATCTTCATTTAAATATGTTGAAAATAGTTCAAACAAATTATTCTTGATAAAATTTATCACAATTTCACATTTTGGTGGAAATTTTCCCTTGACTTTAGGTGGTGGACAATAAAGAGAGTCATTAGACTCAGTATTTGTAGAAAATTTATCTAATCCATAATATGACATGGATTTTGATGTGTGTTTTTTACTCTAGATTTTCTATTAGGTAGGGAGGGAAGTATCTAGTGTGAGTTGTAACCATAAAAATTTAACCAAGAGCTATAACTAAATTTGATGTCCCTCCTTTGACCAAGCTTTGACCACTAATTTATGAAATTTATTTTCCCTCTAATTAGAAACTATAAATAATTGACCCTACCTAATTTTTCAAGATCTTTCCAAAAATGTTAAAAAAATCCAAAAATTGTGGCATGTAGAGAAATTTAATGAAAAATCATAAAATCATAATAACTCACTCAAAACCAATCATATAAAGGTAAAAAAATTATTGTATCTTCCTTAGATATATTTCTCAAAACACTAAAAATATCATGATCAAATTTTCAATTGTTTGTAAGTTATGGTGAAAACAAAATTCTTGGCCCAAATCACCATTCTTATACCACTTATTAGGATATTTCATGGAAGCAAAGGAAAAAATCAATAAAATATCATACCACTTCAAGAGGTGACCTCCAAAAATTAGAATATGAGAATATGAAACTAATAGCATAACTTATGATGGTTTGGAAGAGCCTTTCTCTTCGTTATTTATAGACATATAATCAGTTAGGGACACACTCCTTCATCCTAATTAGGTCAACCTTAGGAATTAACTAGAGCTAATAAATGAAAATATTAAGGTTAAGCATGCCACAAGTGCTTAACCTTATTACACTTAGGAAGATCAATATTAGGGGAATAACAAATAGCAAGGTTGTATTATGCTCGTTTTGTACAATATCTATGAGAATAGATGTGCGATGCCTTTCTTCCCCTCTAGTCTCTTACTATAAAGAATTTCTATGTATATTAATGTATAAAGAGACAAGGTGAAATTTTAGTTGGAACGAAACTATTTCATAACCACGAGATGAGTTAGGACTTATGATTTGACATGGGTGTTGAATAGGATGAAAACCCTATTGATGGAATCACAATGGTTGTTGAACAACACTTGAGATTTGTTGTAATATTTGGTGACCCAAATCCTCTTGGATCAATCATCCATCCTTGAAGAGCAATGGTCCCTATTACATGTAATTGTAGAAAACAAATGTGGAAGAAAATTGGCAACATGCACCCCTATGAACCATTTTCCTTGGGAAATAACTTGACCTACTTTGGTGATCTAGAAGAGAGGAGTCTCTTTTTGACATGTTTGTTTGGTGATAAAATCAATGAATTGATCTAATTATGTGGGAATGTTGTATTTTAGATTTCTCTTTCTTTGTTGAAGAGTCTTTGCAACACTTGATGTACCAACAAAGGCAACAAGTGAAGATGAAAGAGTTTTGTGTTGAAGATTGGATGCTACCCAAGGTAGGAAGGAGGATTAAGCTCAAAAATGTTATCTCCTACTTTCTTAGTGATTTTGTAGAGCTCATATCAAGGTGGACACAACTTGTGGTAAGGTCATGTCAATCCTTCCTACCTACTACAAGTGTGGCCAAACTCAATCACCAACCTAAAAGGTGTGTCATGCCTAATGATTTTCATGGTGTTTCTTGTATTTTTCATTATCCTATTGTAAAATGGTTTGCACTTGTTATTGAATATGTTCAATAAATTGAATAGATTTTTCAACTTCATTTTGAGCTAAAGGAGTCATTGTTGTTGATGGTAGAACAAGATAAGCCACATCAATGGGTGTCTTAGGTTAGAAACCCAAGAAAAATTAAAGAGGACTATGTGTGGTAGAGCTATGCTAAATGAAAGATAGGCTTTCATCCTAAGTGTGATGCTTCTTCAAATTGTACATATTGAGAAGATGCACTATCATCATATTTTCTACTTTTGTCTATCAATTAATCCAGGGATGGAATACAATAGATATATGTCTAGCATAGACCAAAGTGCTTTTTAAAAAGTGCTTAAGGACTTTGTATCTCTATTTGAAATTATAGTCTTTAGGATTACAAAGTGAATCAAGACATGCTAAAAGTACAATTGAGTTGAACTTCCAGAGTTAAGATTGCTTTCTTACAAGGAATATGGATTGCCATCTTTAAGAATCTATCAATTACTACAACAACATAATCATTACCATGTTTGGTAGTAGGGTAGCCTAAGAGGAATTCCATGGAAATAGATTCTTGTAGTCTCTTTGAAACCAATAGAGGTGTGTACAAACCTTCCTTCTTGTTGACTGGTTTGACAATTACCCATGCAGTACAAGATGATGTATTTGGTGACATCTAAGCTAAGATGTGGCAAAAATAAATACTTCTACAACACTAGAAGAATCTTTTCAACTCCAACATGTATTAAAAGATTGTTGAAATGAGCCTCCTTTATTTGCTTGTCTCTCTACATCATGTGAAACACACAAGTGCTTGAGGTGGTATAAGAGTCTATCCTACAAGTAGAAATCTACAACTGAATTACTACAAAGTAACTTTGGATAGATTTTTATAAAATCCTTATCAAAAGGATACAATTCTAACCATGATTTGAATTCATGTGCGTGCATGCCTCAAGAATAGAAAGGAGAGCTTGAATTGGTAGATGGATTAGATAATTTGTAATTCAATTAACACTTTCTTTCTTATGCTTGATATTTAGATAGAATTGTTGAAGCTAAGAAAACCATTTTTTTATGCCACTCTTGTTTTAATTAACATGCTAAGTTATTAATAATTGAATTGGTTTGTGATCTATGTGGATCATAGTCTCCTTTCTCAAGGTATAATGTTTCTAATGCTTACATGCTTGAACAATAACATAAAGCTCATGATCATATGTTGGGTAGTTTCATACCAGTGTGGTGAATGTTTCACTATGGTAATAAATTAGGTGACCATGTTGACTGAGAAGTACTCTAGGTGCATATTTTGATGTATTAGTCTCAATCTCAAATGGTTGTTGAAGATATAGAAATGTAGTTACTAGTGTAGAATAGAGTTTGCATTTTAATTCTTTGAATTTTTTTGTTGGTAGCTAACCAAATGAACTTCATTTTGGCACCACCTTTGGTAACTTGGTTCAGTGGCCAATTGACATGAGAGAAACCAACTGCAAAGATCTTGAAGAAATTTTCTAATCCCAAGAAGTTTTAAATCTCTATGAGATTATTTAGTTGTGGCCATTTCTAGATGACTTGAATCTTGGTTGGGTCCACATGCACTCCATGTGCCTCTACAACGTATCCCAGATATTGTATCTCTCACTTGTAAAATAGACATTTCTCCATGTTTGCATACAACTTATGATTTATAAAGTGTTAATCGATTTCTCTATATGACATAGATCATGTTCATCCCATGTTTTATATCGAAGATTAGAATGTCATCAAGGTCGACTACAACAAATGAAGTGGTGAATGGCCTGAGATTGTCATTCATCACTTGCATGAATGTATCTAGAGTGTTGGTTAGGTTGAAAAGCATGACTAACTACTCAAATAAAAATTCTCTTCCCTTGAAGGTTGTCTTCTATATGTCTATAGGTTCAACAAGAATCTATTGATACCTAGACTTAAGATAAAGTTTAGTGAAGAATTTTGCACCATGGAGCTATTCCAACAAGTCCTCAATGCTTAGAAGAGGGTAATAGTTCTTCATTGTGATCTTGTTGAGAACTCTATAATTGATGCAAAACCTCCATGTGTTGTCCTTGTTTTGTGCAAGCACAAATGAGTTGCTGCAATGCAATGAGTTGGGCTTATCGTGTCCTTTATCCATGAATTCATTTATACATTGCTTAATTTCCTCATTCTCTAGAAATCGTGTGTTATAAAGAATTTTTAGATAGAGGTAGTCCAAGAATTAAAACAATAGCCTCCCTTACCACATAGTATGTAGGCACTCCTTTTGGTGACTAAAAGATATCCTTGTATTTTGCTAACTTTTCATTCAACTTTGAGGTCTCTAGTACTAATGTTGGAGGAACTACGATATGTTTTGATGCTACAAGGATGTTCTTACATTCAATTCTCATAATCAAAAGCACAAACTTCTTACTAGAACCAATTAGCTTCTTACACTATTTGGCAAGCTAATGAGTGATAGCTTAGGAACTACTTCTAATATGTGGTATCTCTTATCACTAACATTTATGATAACATTTCTTGTATTTGCTTTATAGACTACATGTTGATGGTAAAGATATGCTTGCCCAAGTTAAACATCACTTACCTCTAATAGAGTGATGTTGCAAAGGAATAAATATTGAAAAGGATTGATGTTGTACACTAATTGACACTACTAAATGATGTGTTTATTAGAACCCACATTAAACCATTCAATTGAGTATGGTTGTGGTTGAGGCATCAATGGAAAACTAAATCTTCAAACTGCTTTAGGAGAATTTAGGTTCTTTTGACTTCTATTGTCAACAATGAAGTGTACTAGTTGACCATTGATCCGCATTTGAGAATAGAACAATCTTTCCACTTCCTCTATGTTTGCAAGGGAAGCAGAGATATTTGTAGTATCAATCATAACATTAGGCTTAGATTCTATGATTTTCTTAATCTTTTTCTATGCTCCAATACTAGTACCTACTAGATTAAGCTATATAAGTAGAGTCTTTTGTGTGTGACATTTTTCATTAGAATGAGTTCTAGAGTTGTGAATTGAACACCACTTGTCTATCTTGGACTACTTGTTCTAGTCATTTTGTGGTTGTTGCTTCTTCTATGGATGGTGTTGAGAGTCATTTATAATTTTAAAATTCTTCTTGCAAGGCTTAGGTTGTGGCTTGTGCTGAGATTTAGAATATTTAGTCTTAGTCTGACTTTAGCCTTTACTTCAAACTTGCAAGAAAATTTGTACGCTTCTTTGATTGAAGATATCTATAGGAAGTCCATAGCTAATAGGATATGTGGTTTCAAGCCTAACCTATACTTCAAAACAAGGTTTTACTCTAAATATTGAATACTTAGTTTGGATACCAAAGTATGAAATGTATCTATGTATTTTTGCACTAATTAATCTCAACATTGGCACAACTAATATAACTTGATGCATTGGTCATTGTAGTTTCCAATAGGGTAATAGGATTCTTTGAGGGCTACTACAAAACCACTCCATGTGTCTATAGGCGTGTCTAAGTCATCCTCATGTGTTGTGCAATAATTCTATTGACATAAAACACAAACCAAAGGATTGATTTTTATTATGAAAATGTGATACTTTGGGTACAGTGTAGTAAGGAAGAATAACATAACATATGCAGTGAGTTATAGATATTCAAAAGAGATTACATATGTATCCATATATAGATATCATGTGATATAACCATATATATTATTAATATGATACCGAGTATAATGGATCTTCATACATTCATCATGTTCTTACACTCATGTGTCTTTCATACATATTCATCTTCTATTCATATCATCTCCTTATTCTATCACATACATCTTTTCCTTATTCTTCTATCTGTATCTATATCTCCTACATCTATCTATCTCTATGCATATAACTCTATCTATTCTCTATGTGTGGTACATTCTACTTGCTATTATAACATCTTAAGATGTAGGGATGTGTCCCTAGACATAGTCTTGTACATGTGTGTCGTTCTATTGGTATTATATGCATCAAATCTTACTGTAGTATTGGTTCATGGATTTTGTAGTACCTTTTTGCATCTCTACTATTTTTTGATGGTGTGTATGAGGAAAAATCAATTTAATCTAAACTAATAAAACCAAAAACCAATCACATAAAGCGAACCAATCTAAGTAAAAGCCATTATCATAAAATCAAAGACAAAATGAAAGCTCTTATCAAAACCTGTATTGTTCCCTTTTTGGAGAAGTGTAGATTGCTCAATCAAGTTGCGAAACCATAGTTGCAACAAGCAAGTAATGTGCTCAATGTGCTCAAAGATCAATGTTAAGAGATCGTAAAGTTGCTCAATCGATGCGTTTTGTATGCTCAAAGTTCTGTTAAGTATGCCTGAGAATACGATCGAAGAGAGAGACTCAATGAAGGAGATGAGGGGGGTTTATATAGATTTCAAGGAAGATCGATCAACGGTCCAGATAATTCAGAAGAATCAATGGAGGAGAACAGTTGAGGAACGTGCAACAAATGAGAAGAAGCCAAGTGTCTTGCTTTCTTTTGCATGAGAGGAGTTATCAAGAATAGAAGAATGAGTTAAAGCAATTAACAGAATGTAATGATCAGTTAAGTGATTTAAAACAAGAAGAAGAGATTTGCATGATAAAAGAAGATATTTTGCTTTATTAAATATAGAAAGCTTGAGTTATATTAGAGATAACTCAAATTTAGAAGAAAAAGCAACTTAAATAAATAATTTAGAGAAGATATTTTGGAAGAAATAATTAAATAATTAGAATTATTTAATTTAGAAGATTTGAAATCAAATTAAATAAATAAATTTATTTAATTGTTGTGCATGATTTTGGAAGAATGATTTTGATTTAATTAAATAATTAAGAATTATTTAATTATAGATAAGATAGAATTTGTGATGAATTAATTAAATAAGGTTTATTTAATTAATGTGGATTTGAAATTTGGAAAAAGGATAATAATTTAATCAAATAATCAAAATTATTTAATTGTTGGAAGAATAACAGAGGAATTTGATTTAATTAATTAAATAAAGAGAATTTATTTAATTAATGTCGCAATTTTGTGATTTAGAAGAATTTGGTAAAATTAATTAAATAATTAGATTATTTAATTAATGTTGAATGCAGGTGATTAGGAAGAAATGACGAGATGCGAGCAGTGTGATGACTTGGTCATTTTAGGGTGTCTACATTTTGCCCCTCTTTGATGAGATGTAGTTTACAGCGTTGCGTCAAAGAAAATGATTGTTGAAGACATGATACAATTTTTGATGCCCCAGTGTAGCTAGTTGCCCCAGCGTAGCTGGCGTAGTGTGTCCCCTCGAGAGGAAAGACATGGAAGCGACAGAAGAACTGTGTTGACACTCGACTAGAAGATTTTGTTGGAGACAAACAAGGTTGGGTTGATGATAGATAGAAGAAAGGAGATAGGAGAGAACATGAGAGAAAGACGGTTAATTGATCTTTGCTGGAAAACTATATAAGGCCATGGATGAATGGATGGTGTAAATGGATGAGCTTGTTGCAACGGTTTCATAGTTGTATATAAAGAGCAATCCTTGTTTTTGATATAGCATGTGGATAGTTTGCTACCAAGGTATAAAAGACCAAGGTGCAGTAATATCCGAGTGCATGGACATTGACTCTGCAAGCAAGCGGTTTGGACTTAGATCCTTTAGACATAATATGACCTTGTTGGAACATGTGAATAAGCCATAGTCTTGAACATAAAATAAACTTCAATACATGTAAATGCAAGAAGTGTATTATTAATATGTAAGATGCTAGGTTGTAACACACACAAGATAAATATGATGCTAAGAAAGATGCTAAAGATCGTTCCTCAAACACGGCACACAAAAAAACAATGACTATGCCCCCAATCCGTACTGCATCGTAACATACCAAGATTATAGATAAATCAAGGTAGCCTTGAATAGGTAATGGACAAAGGAACAAAAGATAAACCATAAAGCAAATTGACTAACTTATAAAGTAAACATACAACCAACATATTCTCTTGCCAAAGAGGTTGCTCAGGATAGATTGGATAGGGAAGATAACAACCTTATCGTAGGAACTCTGTGTCCGTTAAAGGGGGCTATCTACCTAAAAAGACAATGTCTCACCTGCAAGAAATGCCACATGTCGTAGGAGACGCGTCTGTTGGTCTCGACAATGGAACACTATGCAGAAGACAAGCTTGTTGATCTAGGGCTTTGGTTAAGTGGGACTTAGCTGATGTTGGCAATCGGTATGCAGGACAATAGATGACTCTGGAAGTAGGCCTCTTTGCTTCAGGTTTGTTAAGGACTTTTGCTTGGAAAGGATGCACTAGCTCGCTACTTGAGTTAGTCAAGTCGAGGTGAATGGATTTTGAAAAATGGAAGACTAGAAAGGTGACAGTGCAACTGGATTGAGATGGGTGGAGAATGATGGATCATGTGTGCCTGAGTACTGGAAACGTCCTTCGTAGTCCAGACTGCCTACATACCCTGTATCCACGGGATTAAGGCACATTACGATGAAAGATGAAAATGATAAATATGTAGTTCTGGACAGAGTGATGAAATGGGTCAAGGTGGGAGGGGGAGATCTTATGTACCTAAGTACTGGATACTTCCTTCGTATTCCAGACTGCCTACATACCCATATCCATGGGATCAAGGTACCTTAAGATTGAGAAGAGATAATATGTAGTTCTGGTTGGTGTAATGATGTGGGAAAAGTGCGGAGAAGAGGGGATCTTATGTACCTGAGTACTGGATACTTCCTTCGTATTCCAGACTGCCTACATACCCATATCCATGGGATCAAGGTACCTTAAGATTGAGAAGAGATAATATGTAGTTCTGGTAAGTGTGATAATGTGGGAAAAGTGTTGAGAAGATAACATCCTTATCATAGGAGCGATGTGTTCGTTAAAGGGTGTTACCTGCAGAAAGGAGAAAGAGATTGAAGTATGCGTTGCGAACCACGAACAAGGAACCAATCCTAGACCTAAGTTAAGGAAAGAGTTGCCCCCATTCTGGTAGAGGAAACTGTATGGGTGACTACCGAAGAAGACACCGAAAGACTTGACCTAGGACAAGACAGTGTTAACTGTAGACACAGACCAAGTCATGGGGAGACGATGATGGACATTGACAAATTTCCAAGCTATACTAGATAGGGAGATGGAAATGCAAACAAGGTCAATGGTTTTATTATGGATGAATGGAAAGTGTGCTGCGAACTAGACAAGGAGTGGATAGGACTTGATAGACGATGGATGCTGACTCTACACATAGTGCCTGTTTGCCAGGTTTTCACTATGGTACTTATCCAAGGCGCCTGTTTGCCAGGTTTTCACCAGAGGACGGATTTTTGTGGATTTTGTGTTTTTTTTTTTTTGGAATACTCTGAGGATCAGGCATAGAACTTCTTGAGATGGACACTGTTAAGTGGTTCATCTAGAGGAATGCCATCAGGTGTAGCTAAAGTATAAGCTCTTGATCCATATGCTCCTGTGACAATGAAGGGACCTAACCAGTTAGGCTCAAACTTACCCTTCTTCTCTCAATCTGCTTGATTTCTCAGATTCTCCTTAAGTACAAGATCACCAACTTGAAACCGTCTTTCTTTGATCTTTTTGTTGTAATTACGTCGGAGGCAGTTTTGATAGACATGGAGATGATTAAGTGCAGCAAGGCGCCTCTCATCCAGTAGTTCAAGCTCAGCCAATCTGGAAGTGCGATACTCGTCTCCGTCGATCAGGTGCTACATGGAAACTCTGAGGGATGGGATCTCGACCTCTATAGGTAGGATGGCTTTAGAGCCAAAGACCAAGGCATATGGTGTGGCACCAGTTGGTGTTCTGATACTAGTGCGGTAGGCCCATAGGGCGGGATTGAGTTGCAAGTGCCAATCACGACCAGCTTCATTGACTGTTTTCTTGAGGATTTTGAGAATGTTTTTATTGGAAGCCTCAGCTTGGCCATTACTCTGTGGATAGTAGGGAGTTGAAAAGCGATGTTGAATATTGTATTGTGTGCACAAGGCACGAACATCTTGATTCTTGAATGGTCTCCCATTATCAATGACAATGGCTTGGGGAATACCATACCGGCATATGAGGTAGTTTAGAATAAATTTGGCTATTTGCTTACTGGTGATATAGGTCATAGGAATGGCTTCCACCCACTTCGTAAAATACTCAGTGGCGGTAATGATAAACTTGTGGCCATTGGAGGAGGAAGGGTGGATTTGTCCTATGAGGTCGAGACCCCATTGAGGAAAAGGCCATGGAGTTGTCACAGGTTGTAATTCATGAGCTGGTGCGTGAATCAAATCTCCATGCTGCTGGCATTGTAGACATTTCTTAGCAAACTGTGTAGCATCTTGCTCTATTGTAGGCCAGTAATAACCTGTTCTGAGTATCTTCTTAGCAAGATTAGGACTGGTAGAATGTGCGCCATAGACACCTTCGTGTATGTCTCGTAAGGTGGCTTCGGCTTCTTCCACATTAAGACATTGTAGGAGGATACCATCGAGACTCCGGCGATATAGTGTATCACCCAGAATGATGTAACGAGAGGATCGACGGATAAAGGTTTTGCGTTGGGTGGATGATAGGTCAGGGGGAAAGGTATTGTGTTTGAGGTATTCATAGATATCTTCATACCATGGGGAATTGGAACCAACAAGTTCACAGATGATTTCAGTAATGAGAACATCGACGGCTGGTATCAACAATTGCTCGATCAAGAATTCACACTTCTGTGTATTTGCAGGCATGTCAATCAGTGACCCTACAGAAGCCATAGAATCTGCAGCTTTATTATGCTCTCTTGGAATTTGCTCAAATGTGATGCTAGAAAAGTGTGGTTTGTAGGCATCCACTAGTTCCTTGTAGGGGACCAACTTTTCATCCTTTGTTTGGTACTCATCTGTGACTTGGCGAATGACTAGCTGTGAGTCTCCATATACTTGTAATTCTGTGATGTCCCATTGAACTGCTATATTGAGACCTATGAGGAGTGCTTCATACTCAGCTATGTTGTTGGTGCAAGGGAATGCAAGCTGATATGACTTTGGAATGTAGTCATTCTGAGGTGTAACAAATAAGATGCCAGCTCCTGATCCATGCTGTGTGTAAGAACCATCAAAATACAACTTCCACATTATCGAGTTGGTAAGAGTGAATAGATTCTCATCTGGAAAGTCTGCTACCATAGGATGTGTATCAGTCATAGGTGCTTCTGCTAGTTGATCAGCGAGGGCTTGTCCTTTGATTGCTTTGCGATCCGTGTACTCAATATCGAACTCACTAAGGATCATGACCCACTTAGCTAGTCTGCCTGTGACAGCTACTTTTGCTAGTAGATATTTCAAGGGATCAATCTTAGCTATAAGAATTGTGTGTTGGTTCAACATGTAATGTCGCAACTTTTGGGAGGCAAACACTACTGCTAAACAAGCCCTTTCCATTGGTGAATAATTGAGCTCATATCCCACCAAGGTTCTACTAATGTAATAAATTGTATGCTCCTTTCCTGTGTCATCATTTTGTGCTAGCAGGGCCCTTAGGGCCGAATTTGTAGTGGAGATATATAATATCAATGGTTTGTCTGTGACTGGTGGAACCAATACAGGAGGTGTAGCCAAATACTCTTTAAGCTGATCAAATGCTGCTTGACACTTATAATCCCATCGGAATGAGACATCCTTGCGGAGTAAGTGTTGAAATGGTTGACATTTATCTGCTAGCTGTGATATGAAACACCGAATGGACTGCAACCTTCCCTGAAGGCTCCTTAGTGCTTTAAGATTCTTGGGTGGAGGCATCTCTACTATAGCTTTTACTTTCACTGGATCGACTTCGATGCCTCTACGAGATACAATGTATCCCAACAGCTTTCCTGATGTTACACTGAATACACACTTCTTTGGATTGAGTCTTACTTGGTATTTTTCGAGCCTGTCGAAGATCTGTCCTAGAACCTGTATGTGATCTGCCCTAGAAGATTTAGCCAGTATATCATCAACATAGTCTTCCATGATGTGATGAAAGAGATCATGGAAGATCACTATCATTGCTCTTTGATAGGTTGCTCCTGCATTCTTCAGACCAAACGGCATGACACACCAACAATAGTTACCCCAAGGACAAGTAAAGGTTGTTTTATGTTGATCTTCCTCTGCTATCCTTATCTAATTGTAGCCAGAGAATCCATCCATGATAGAAAGCATCTCATGACCTGCTGTCAAGTCCACTATAATGTCAATGTTTGGTAGTGGAAAGTCGTCTTTGGGACATGCCTTATTAAGATCTCTGAAATCATTACACATGCGGATGCGCCCATTGGGTTTAGACACAGGTACAATGTTTGAGACCCAATCTGAATAGTCAATTGGTCGTATGAACTTGGCATCTAACAGTTTTTGTATTTCCACTTTTACCAAGAGAGCGATCTGTGGGTGCATCTTTCTCAACTTTTGCTTGACTGGTTTCACCTTGGGATCAACTGTGAGATAATGGACTACTAGCTTAGGGTCTAACCCTGGCATATCGGCATAGGTCCATGCAAAATTGATGGTTCGTTGCAAGAAGAAGTTGTTAAGATTTCTGTGCTCTATTTCAGATAATGATGCTGCTAGGAATGTGGTCTTTGGATTTTGTTCTGTGCCCAGGTTTATCTCTGTAGAATCTTCCACTAGGAGAGCTGACTTCTCTTGATACTTAGATGGTAAGGGAAGGTCAAATCCTCCATCCTCAGGTGCCACAGTTGGGTTTTCACCTTTGGATACGTCCTTTGTTTTTACTATTTTGTGATCAGGAGGTGCCACAGTGTGGTTTTCACCTAGAGATCTTTCTTTATTTGTACTTTTGCGACTGGAGGATTTGGCATTCTCACCAAAATAAGCTGTTGGCTCTAGTTCCATTACAAAACCTGCTTTATGATCGCTAAGAGGGATACCTTCCCGAAGTCCCATGAACTCAGCTAAAGCTTCGTCATTCTGAAATACATCTATAACGGGGGACCCTTGTTGGTCCCAATCGATAAGTTCAGGGTAGACAAGTGTGACATTCTGGGTGCTGGTGGTGGAAGTTAAGGATACGAAGGATAGTGTAAAAATGGAGGATTCTACGAAGAGGTTGGTCATGTGGAGGGAAGAGTCATCGAAGATATCCTCTGTAGACGTCGAATCGGCGGGAAAAGTGTCAGCTACCTCGTCGAGGATATACTCGATGTCCAAGGCGCGTGGTACCTTCTTACCAAATCCTAATCCCTTCTTGTCTAGCTTCTTTGTCACCAAAATGGGTTCCATAGTTCCTTGATTCTGTTTCCCAAGGCCACCTTTACCTTTATAGCCCATATTTTTTACTATTCTTAAGCCATTGCCATATTGCTTGACTGGTATTGTGACTGGTTCTTTCTCCTTATAGAGCCAAGAAGAAATATCCTCAATAGTTTCCTCTTCCAATAACCATCCATGTTGAAATTGGGTTAGGAATGTTGGGGGAGGAATAGCTGCTTTTTTGGTTACTTTGGCAATGGGTGGTTGGCCGTAAGATTTTGGAGATAAAGGCATCCGCCCTACACAACAAGATTCTGAGATATCATAAGTGCCAAAGCCTATATCTCGGATGCGAGCTGTGATTTTGGGGAGGGGTGTAGATTCACTTGTAGAGGCTTGCGTCAGAGTTTTAGGATCAACATATAGTGGGGATTCAAGGGCTTTTTCATTTTTAGGCACTTGGTTGCAATTCTTATAGCTTCCTTGCAAGACATGACATAATTCAAAAGGATTAGGATCTCCTGGGATGGTGATCTCCGTACCATTGTATGGGAACTTTAGAGACTGATGGTACGTGGAGGGAACAGCTTTCATTGCATGGATCCATGGGCGGCCTAGGATAATGTTGTAAGGCAGCTCAATATCAAGGACTTGACACCTAGTTTCAAGCATGACAGGGCCCAGTTGTATAGGCAAGTGAATAACACCTTCTGAACGGTGTTCTACATCATCATACCCCTTGATTGTAATACTATGATCAGTGTTGACGTGATCCTCAGAGTATCCCAATTGCTTAAGTAACTTTAAAGAACATATGTTGAGACCAGCACCACCGTCTATGAGTATACATTTGATTTTGCGCTTATGGATGAGAACTTCAATATGAAGGGCATCATTGTGACAAGAATCATGGGATGGGAGATCTTTCTTAGAGAAGACCACATTGTAGGGTGAAGCAATGTTACCTACTATAGCTTGGAAATCCGCGACCGCTATGTTGTTAGGAACGGAAGACTCTTGGAGGGCTTTTTCTAGCACCACTCTATGTGCAGGTGCTGACTGTAGAAGGTCCAAAATAGAGATCTGTGCTGGTGTTCTCCCTAGATGTTCGACAAGATTATAATCAGATTGAACCAGAAGCCTAGGTGTAGGAGCACGAATGGTAACATGACCACGACGAGTAGTAACAGCACAATCTGTAGATTTGCCTTTGATTGTGAGGGTAGACACTCGACTCTCTTCAAAATGACCTACAATGGAATCAAAGGACGTGGAAGCATGATTGATACCTTTACCTCTATCCTGAGGAGGAGGTGGACCATGATGAGGGAATGGTTCCTTGTACATATCGAGATCTTTGTTTGTGTGTTGTGCTGGTGGGTCATCTTCAAAAGTGATTTGATTACCGTCGATGAGGTTTTGGATGAGGTGCTTAAGTTTCATGCAAGATGCGGTTCGATGCCCTTTGCTCCTATGGAACTCACAATATTTGTTGTCTCTGTAACGTGTAGTTTTGTAAACGGGTTCACCATATGGGGGAGCATCAGGTAAGGTGATGAGCCCTTTCTGCAAAGCTTGCTGTAAGACTGATTTGATGGGCACTCCCAAGGGAGTGAATTGACGTCGCAGAGGGTAATCTTGTTGGGGCTGCTCTTGTTGTCGTTGCTGTTGGTTTTGATAAGGTTGTCTTTGTTGCTGTTGTTGTTGAGGTGGAGCTTGACTTGGTTTGGAGAGCTACAACAGTGTTTGCAACGTTTGGACATGTTTAGTATCGACCACCCCATCGTTGACCACATTTTTGTTTTTGTTCCAATATTTGGGTTTATCGTTCGATTGTTGATGAGGAGTGCTATCTTTCATTTCTTTAAAGATTTTGACCACACCCTTAGCAATGAGGGCCTTCTCAATATTGATTCCCTTGTATGTGATTTTGTCGAAGGTTGTAGCACTAAGAATTTGCAAATGGAAACCTAACTCTTGGTTGAGGTTCTGCACAAATATGCTAACAAGCTGTTTCTCCGAAATCTTGAAAGGGAATATGCTAGCCATTTGTCTCCATCATTGGAGGAAAGAGATGAAAGTTTCACCATTTTTCTATTTATTGTTGCATAGATCAGTCATGGAAATCTCATGCTCTACGTTATAAGAAAAGTGGGTGGCAAACTTCTCTGCTAGCTCGTTGAAAGACTTGATACCTGTGGGTAAGTGTGAGAACCATTCTATTGCTTGACCTCCAAGACTGCAAGGAAAGAGATGCATAAGATATGTGTCTTTTGGGTCACCTTTTCCTTTATATTTATCAAACTTGGGAATAGTGAAATTTTGAGGAAAAAGGATCATTAGTAATGACCGATCAAAAGGATAAGGACACACTTCCTCTAAAGAGAAGGTCTTCTTGGTGTGGCCAAATGTAAGATCAGATAGCTGCTGTTGAACTTCTGCGATCTTTAGCTCCATAGTCGTGGGAGGGGTTGGTAACATCTCCTGTTGTCCAAAAAGTGGTTGGTGTTGCCCATACGGAAGATTATAATGTAAGCCATGCACGCTGGTGTTATAAGGGTCGTAAGATTGATTGGGATCATATGGGTTGTACGTTTGGTTCAGATTGGGTTGGAATTGGAGGTTTTGATTTAGCAGAGGTGGAGGTGGCGCTAGGTAAGAATGTTGGCTTTGTGATGGTTGAAGAAAAGAATTGGGTGGAGGAAAGCTAAAGTGCGTTTGATTAGGTTGTGATGGCGGCACATAGCTTTGGGAAACTTGATGTTGGGCATGTTGAGAGTGGCTAGGCAATGTGTGAAAGAAGTTGAGCGTGGATGAACGTTGTGGAGGAGGGACATAGGTAGATGTGATTTGCGATGGTTGGGGTTGATTGAGGATGAGAGTAGAAGAATGCTGTGGTTGGGGTTGCTTAAGGACAAGAGGAGAAGAATGTTGTGGTTGGGGTTGCATGACTCTAATTGGTTGAGAGACATGAAGGTGTGATGATATAGGAGGTGGTATTTGTTGAGACCCTTGTTGCATGTCTACATAATTGTTCCCCAGATTGTAATTTGGTGGGAAACCTTCGCGTGATGGGGTAACCAAGATTCCACTTGTGACCGGTGTGGACACTTTAGGAGGTGGTTGCATATTCGATCAAGCTAAGGTGGCTTGCTTAGCTAACTCTGCTTAACGTTGGAGAGTTTCTTGTTGGTTTTTATAGATCTCCATAGGAGTTAGAAGCGGTGATATGGGTCTCTCCCCTGTTGGATTTTGAAAAAGGGGATTCCGATACTGTGAGCCTTGTGTAGGTAAGGGCGTAGTCACTGTTGACATGGTTTGCACTGCGTGTATGGTATCTTGGGCATTGTTGTTCTCCTTGAGAGTGGATAAATCAAAATCTTGAGGTAACTTGGCTTGCTCTGCAAGCAAGCGAAAAAAATGATCTTGGTTCTCACTACGGATTTTGTCAAAGGTGGCCACGACTCTAGGCTCTTGTATGATTTCATCAAGATCTTGCCCATCTACTTGAGAGGATTGACCTATTTCAAAGTGTTGCTCTTCTTGAGATGGGACTAAATCTACAGTATAATCTTGATGGACAAAATCCAGAGGCAAGCCCATGGTGTATTGGGAAATGCTTTCCAAAGGAACCCTACCTTCTTGAGGTGGGTTTTGCTCAATAGTATATCCTTGTGGCACAAAATCCAGAGGCAAGCCGGTGGTATATTGAGGTGTTCTTACCAAAGGGACCCTACCCTCTTGAGGATTACTTGGTTGGTCAATGTGCGGCATGTTCAGAGAACTGATTGGTTTTGCTGCGGGTGTACTAGGAGTAACCTTGGGAGTAATGTTGAGATGACCTGATTGTGGTGTGCGAGGAGGCGACTTGCACTTCTTAGGGACAACTTGCTTGGACTTCATAGTTTGCTGGAGCCTAGTGGTTACCATGGAATACACTAGGACAAGAAAGGTAATGCTAGGTTTCTGTGAGATGCTTTGAGAAACGGACAAACTCTGATGCACAAAGTACTGGACCAAAAGCACTATACTGTTTAACCAAAGGTGCAGGACTATGCAACCAAAAGCATGCTACTGTGATGCCAAAGGCGACGGACTGAGCTACCAGAAGTGAGTTACTGCTATGCCAAAGGCGAGCTACAGTGACCAAAAGAGAGCTACTGTTATACCAAGGGCGCTGAAGTAGAGTTTTACCAGAGGCGAGTTACTGCTATGCCAAAGGTGATCTACTGTACTACCAAAGGCGAGCTGTTGTAATACCAGGGGCGCTGAAGTAGTGTCTGATGTTTCAAAAAGGCAAAAAGTTGAGGGAATGTTTCTGTTTCTGATCAGATTTGTTTGGCAAGAGAAAACACAACAAACAATGTTGGCACACACAAGGGACTGACACAACAGATAGTGTATGTTCGAGGCTCCAAACAAGCCCAATGTTTCCACAGGTATAAGACAATTGCAATCAATAACAAGCACTTTTTATCCCTAGAGACAAGGTTTCATTACAGTAGATCAGCTCACAGCTTAATACTCCGTCGATAAAAATATCATCCATAAAGGTGTTGGATATTTAGTATCTTTGCAAGAGACGATAGGTAGGGATATCTCACCCTCCCCTTGGAAAGCTCAAGTAGGTCACAAGAGCTTTATGTCCAAGGGAATACTATCTCTTCTCAAGGGAGCCAATGGTGAGTATCGTAAGGGCTTAAATCGATTCCCCTTGCATTGATGATTACCGCAATGTTCGGAGGTAGGTTGGGTAGTCTCTATCTAAAATGGTTCTTAGTGACTTTGAGGGACCAACGCCTTACGAGAAATGCGACAAGCTACTAAAAGCTTTAACCAATCCTACTAAGAGTATCAAACACTTTGCTCAATGTGAAAATTGTTTCCACAAAGAGCTAGTACACCTCTTTTCAGTTTGGTACCACAAGGTAAGGTTGACGTCGGTTAGGACTTGGCTTTCACCTTATCCCTCTTATATAGCGGTTCAAAGGAAAACTCCTCTTAGGGTCATCCCTTTTGGATGAAACGCAATCCAAAAGCAAGCCCTTCTAAAGGAAGTATAGAAAAGTAAGAGCAAGCACGTCAAACAAAGGTTCAATTGTCCCGTTATAAGAAAAATAAGGTGCAACTAAACTAGGCACACACACGTTTGTAGTTGTAAATTGTCCTTTATGAAATTGAAGTGTTTGGAATTCATGTCCATTGTCCCTTAGAAAATTGAGATGTTTGTGCATACATTTCCATTGTCCCTTAAGAAAAGCAGTATGTTACTAAGACTTAGATTGCAAAGAAAAGATTTGTTCAATTGTCCCTTTAAGCATGCAATGTGTTTCTAAGACTTAGTGAGATAAATCAAGAGGTCTTCAATGCTCGTCCTGCATGAACATGTTAAAAAAATCAACTTTGACCAAAAGCGCTGCACTGTCTTACCATACGCGACTTACTGTGTTTCTAAACGCGGCGTAAAACAAACTAGAAGCGTCAGAGAATATTACCAGAAGCGTTGACAAATAACCAAAAGCGCTATACTGTGTTATCGAAGGCATTGTGATGAAGACCAGAAGCGCAACACAATAATACCAGGAGTGCTGAAAAGTATCCAAAAGCGTGGAGCTGTGTTACCGAAAGCGTGATACTATATAGCCAACAGCGCTGCACTGTCTTAGATCACAAAAAGGTTAGCTTTTGTCAAAATAACCAGATCCAAAATAAGATTCCATGATTGATTGACAGTTCTGAGAAGTAGTAGCTGAGAGATCTGTGTCCTGAAATCTAGAAAACTCAGAAGCTGTAACAACACAAAAGATTAACACAAAAATTGAAGATACTCCTAAATAAGCCAGCTTAGGAAGTACAAAAAAGTAGGTTTGACAGACAAATACAACAGCTTGTCAGATAAATTAATAAGATAGATAATGCAAAAAATCCTGCAAGACACTGAACAAAATTAGAAACCTAATTTAGCAAAAAGCGCTGCACGATACTGCCGGACGCACCGTTCTGTTATGCCAATAGCGTCTCTCTGTTCTACCAGAAGTGCCACAGTGCCCCCAAGGGCACTGAACTGTGCCTCCAATAGCGCTCAAAGATACTGCCAGAAGTGCTGTGTAATGTCGTTTGCGCTGTACCATACTGTGACTTAAAAAAAACAATTTCTCAAAGAAACAAAGGGATTAGTGGGTCCCACCGGGCATGCCAGAATGTGTATGAGGAAAAATTGATTTAATCTAAACTAATAAAACCAAAAACCAATCACATAAAGCGAACCAATCTAAGTAAAAGCCATTATCATAAAATCAAAGACAAAATGAAAGCTCTTACCAAAACCTGTATTGTTCCCTTTTTGGAGAAGTGTAGATTGCTCAATCAAGTTGTGAAACCATAGCTACAACAAGCAAGTAATGTGCTCAATGTGCTCAAAGATCAATGTTAAGAGATCGTAAAGTTGCTCAATCGACGCGTTTTGTATGCTCAAAGCTCTGTTAAGTATGCCTGAGAATACGATCGAAGAGAGAGACTTAATGAAGGAGATGAGGGGGGTTTATATAGATTTCAAGGAAGATCAATCAACGGTCTAGATAATTCAGAAGAATCAATGGAGGAGAACAGTTGAGGAACGTGCAACGAATAAGAAGAAGCCAAGTGTCTTGCTTTCTTTTGCATGAGAGGAGTTATCAAGAATAGAAGAATGAGTTAAAGCAATTAACAGAATGTAATGATCAGTTAAGTGATTTAAAACAAGAAGAAGAGATTTGCATGAGAAAAGAAGATATTTTGCTTTATTAAATATAGAAAGCTTGAGTTATATTATAGATAACTCAAATTTAGAAGAAAAAGCAACTTAAATAAATAATTTAGAGAAGATATTTTGGAAGAAATAATTAAATAATTAGAATTATTTAATTTAGAAGATTTGAAATCAAATTAAATAAATAAATTTATTTAATTGTTGTGCATGATTTTGGAAGAATGATTTTGATTTAATTAAATAATTGAGAATTATTTAATTATAGATAAGATAGAATTTGTGATGAATTAATTAAATAAGGTTTATTTAATTAATGTGGATTTGAAATTTGGAAAAAGGATAATGATTTAATCAAATAATTAAAATTATTTAATTGTTGGAAGAATAACAGAGGAATTTGATTTAATTAATTAAATAAAGAGAATTTATTTAATTAATGTCGCAATTTTGTGATTTAGAAGAATTTGGTAAAATTAATTAAATAATTAGATTATTTAATTAATGTTGAATGTAGGTGATTAGGAAGAAATGACGAGATGCGAGCAGTGTGACGACTTGGTCATTTTAGGGTGTCTACAGATGGGTGAAGAACACTTATAATAGACGTAGCTTATAGATCCTTGTATATTTTCACCATAAGCCTCCATTAGGTTGCCCTTTCAATTTTTCAACCTAACAGGGATGAGAGAAAGTTACCCAAAAGGTTTTCAACCTAATTCATCAAAGTCTTTTTTTTGGTTCTATTCTTGCCAACATCATCCCCTAGTTTAAACAATGTCTCATGCTTAAGACAGCTAGGTTCTATTCCACCAGCCTATAGTAGAGACGATGGAATTAACACCATTTAAAAAAAAAAAAGTTATAGACATCTAAAAGTCTAAACTTACAAAATTTGAAGGTACTAATCAAGGTAAGATATCTTGGTGTTGAATTTGTAGAGTAGCACAAGTCTTGTTCGATTGAGTGATAAGTTGTTTCAAGTGCCACACATAAACTTTTGATTCAAAAAACTCTTTCTATAGCTTCTAATGTTGAGCAAATGTAATCTTTTGATTAGAGATATTATTAACTACATAGTATGAACAAATTAGGTTAAGCTAGTTATCTAGGGAATCCACATCTATTTTTCCTTCAAACATGTGGGGATGTCTAGATTGACTTATACCTTGTATAGCATGTGATCACCAAATAGTTGCTATGAATTGGAAGGGTTTTGAACCTATTTGAAGATTAGAAAGAATTGATCAGCAATACTTACTCTTTCACATGTATGCCATTCTTCTAATTCTTCCCATTATCTTTGCAATGTATACTCTATCTTTTTTTGGAAAATCTCTACAATTGGTATTGCTAATTATTTGTCTCCCATCTAAGGATGTGTAGGAAGGTATAATGAAGGGTCACAAGTTTTGAGCCCTAACTTCTTATATTTAGACCTTGTATGAGTGAGAATACAAATAGAGACAAAGTTTAGACACCACTATAGTAACACTCAAAAATGATATATCTGAAGTTTTCTTTGATACCACTGATCTAAGGCGTAGGGGAGAACATGGTGGAAAAACCAATAAAATTGATTCAATTAGGTTATGTGCTAAAATAATTTATGTGCATTGTAGAGGTTATACATAAGTAAAGTGCAAATTGTGCAATAAAAATAGAGAAGACAATTGACAAACTATATAGAACTAAATAATAAGGTTGTATTAAACTAGTTCTATGTAATATCTATGAGAACATATATGTGATGTATTGCATCTCCTCTAGTCTCTCATGAAAAACAATGTCTAAGTACATTAATAGGGAAAGAGAGAAAGTAAAATATGACCTAGAACTGAATTGGTCCCCAACTACTTCACAATAGTTCCTAACCACTCCAAAACTGTAGAGGTCAAGTTAGGAGTTATGGTGTGCCAATTGGGTGTTGAATAAGAAAAGGATCCTAATGAACCACAAGTGTTGTCAAGAAATATTCGATATTTTTGATAAGATTAGGTGACCTAGATTCTCCTAGATCATGCACATACAATTCTAAACCTTAAGAGAACACAAGTTGTTTCCTAGAACATTGGAGCTTCACTACCATAGATTTGATAGCATACTTCTTTTTTGGATCACTAAGCATGTGTTATAATAGAACATTCATTGTTGCATATAGTCTCAAGCACCTATTTCCATCTTTGTTGATTTTAGCATATTTCGATACTTGTTTCAAGACTAGCTCTTATATATAGCTTGATTGTGATTGTAATTGTCTTATGACATTAATTAACCTAGATATTCCTATAGAGATTCATTTTTATCTCTTCATTTTAGTGAACCTAACATTTCCTACACCCCTAGGGTTTGGCCTTAAGGTTTATTCCTTCAACCTTGTTATATTTCAAATATGATATTTCTAATCACTTTTATCTATCAGTTTAGATTTGATTTATATTTGTTGGGGTTTGGACCCTTGTGTAATTTCATTATTAGATCCTTATGATGGATTCCTTTTCCTCTTTCCTAGCCAAGCTCACTTCTTATGCCACTATGCTTTGTGATGATGACAACTCTTGATTTGAATTATATATAAAATTCAAAGGACAATACACTAGTGAGGGACTTAATATATTGTAACCTACTAGTAATTAACAAAACAAGCATAATACAATTTGATAATTAATAAAGTTAATCAAGATAGGTTTAGTAACAATGAGCTCTCATACAGACTTGGAAAACTCTATGGAAGAGATGCATGCCTTCTACTCTATCTCAATGTTTCAAATTCATCCAATATATAGATGTATAATGTAAAATTGAAAAACTTACTAAATATAGTAAACTAGGGCTCCCAACAAAAACTAAAGAGTCACCATACTTGGTGATTACTTGTGTACTCCTTGGAAGTTTAAATAGATAGTTGAATGGGAGAAACTTTAAAATTTACTACAAAATAAAATTTACTACAAGAGTTATTTAATTTTGGCATCCCAAATTGGTGGGGTCATAACTCCTAGCCCATTGTGTAAAAACTAAACTAGTTTGATGTGTTGGAAAGGTCTCAAAGAGAACTAAATTTAGTTGCTTATATGGGTAGCCTCAACTCTCTGTCTAGGCAACTAGTTAAAGTTTCAAGGGCCATGTTCACTTTACCTCTTAAGTATTCTCAATATTGTTTTAGTTTTTATCTTTTTACCTCTTAAGTATTCTCAATGTTGTTGTCTAAAGCATATTTGAGGGAGTCAAGCATATAGTATCATGTCTTGATTTTTGTTGACTAAAATTTACAATCTCCCTTTGAAATTTAATATATGAAATCTTTTTTCATGTAGTTCTCCATTATTGAATTGGTATTTTTGAAGAGATATGATAAATCTCTAAGTTCACATCTTTTGACTTGTTGTATTAATTATCCTTCTAACATAATTGATGTAATTTTTTTCTAAAACATGTGGATTACTATGATTAATAATGTATCATTAAGAATCTTTATGGAAATAATTGGTTATCTTATTTTTAGGTATAAGCTCTTGAGTAAAACAGTGATTCATAGTAGCCCATCTGGGCTATAAGGATTTTCATTTTCATTTTGCAATAACCATAATATTTGACTCTATTACCCATGGATGAACATGCCAATCCTAAGAAGTGATTGATCAAAAATATTTTTAAATGAATATCTTCTTGATTTTAATTTATAGTTTCTTGTCCTTCGCATTGTGTTTAAAGGTATAAAGAATCATTGTAATAAATATCATTTGAAATTATTTAAATAAATACACCTATAGGGGTTATAATTTAAAATCTATCTAAAATATTTCTAATAGTAAAATAATAAGATTTAGCATAATAAGGAATTAGTGTTGGTGTGAATGTGATTATTCCCTAACCAGTTACCCATTGGGTCCTTTTCACACCTAGCTAGTTATGGTTACTTAGGGAATTTACTTTTTTGTGTCTTAAGTCATAAGATTGAGACACTTGTCATAACTTACGTTGTCCTATGTTTCATGCATGCTATTTGTAGAGAAGAGTATCAATCAAATAATTGACTTAATTGTCTTTCACTATTAATAGTAAAGTTTGTTGGGAATTAAGTGTCTCAACCTTGGTAATTCCTTGTATTTTTACATTGTATTTATTTATTTATTGCCTATTGTATTAATTGGATGCAAATCCTATGTTGTCATATTGTGGGAGTTGGCACAGTGATGTATCATCCTACGTGGCATATGACCACATGTATTTTTGTCCTCACATGAGGAGATAGGCGTGCCACTTAGTGGTAGGAATATTTTACCATGTGTCAGCATCTTGGATGTTGTGTAAGGGAACATTGACTGAAACGATCATGATAGATTCCTATGACAAAGTTATGACATGTAAGAGTTAGAAATAGGAGTTTCTATGACAGGTGAAGACATGTGTCGAAGAGCATCTTTGAGGAAGGCATCTTTGGGTGCCCCAATGTGGGTTATGACATGTTGTAAGAGAATATGCTATTTATAGCATGTGTCTGATAGATTCTCTTATAGCTGTAAGTTATGACAGCTATGACAGATTCTATGACGGTTGTAAGAGTCGTAGAAGCATCTGTCATTACCCATTTTGGGAATAGGCAACCTCTTTGGGATGGGGTGACTTGACAAGTATCAGGAGCATCCTACAGAGTTGGACAAGTGTCCATAGGCATGGGTTTTGGGCCATGAGGCCATGTTGGACACCCATTCCAAGATAGAGCCAATTTTGCCTTGTATATTCTATATCAATAGGTGCTTTGGAGAGGTGATGTATTACAAGTTTGACAGGTACTGTTATGTTGCCGGATCATCTCCAGATACGAGTGTCAAAGACTCTTGCAAGAGCATTGGCTCTGTGTTGTATTGTAACCTTCATTGTTTACGGAATACATTTGAGCTGTGTTTTAGAGTGTGGGGTTTTTTACCTCTAAGGGTTTTCCCCACGTATATCTTGTGTCTCTCTTCTTCTTTCTTACTTTCTTTCTTATGTGTTTGCTACAATATCTCTGTTAATGGGTTAACATAGCTGTAATTGGAAGGGTTAAATTAAATTTACACTCTCCTCCCCTCATTAGATTAGTGTAGGAAGCATTTTCTGCACACCTAGCTTCCTTTCAGTTGGTATCAGAGCCTGGCCAGTTTTGGTTCTAGCTGTTGGGTAGGGGTTTTTTGAGCTAATCTTAGGTTGAGTGGGAGTGTTGTGCAGAGTATTCTATATCTTGTTGCAGTAAGGATATGGCAACCACATCCGGAAGGTTAGAGGTGGAGAAATTCAATGGCACTAATTTCGAGTTGTGGAAACTCAAGATGGAGGACCTACTTGTTGATCATGACCTATGGGAAATCGTATCTGGTGTAAAACCTACAGCAATGTGACAAGATGATTGGGACCTCAAAAATTAGAAGGCTAAGGGTCTCATAAGACTCTATTTAGCTGACTCTATCCTGTTGAATGTCCATGAGGAGAAGAGCACGAAAGATCTTTGGAAGAAGCTGGGTGATGTTTATCAAGCCAAGTCCTTGGTGAACAAGCTTTTTCTAAAAAAGAAGTTGTTCACTCTGAAGATGGAAGATGGAGGATCTATTGCGGACCACATGAATGCTTTCAACATGATCGTTGCACAATTGACATCTGTGGGTGTGAAAATGGAGGAGGATCGTTGCATGACCCTTCTTTGTTCTTTGCCAGATTCATGGGATCATCTTGTAATGGCTATTAGAAGCACCACTACCACCTTCAAGATGGAAGATGTGGTGTCCTCACTGTTATCTAAAGAAATATGGAGGAAGACATCCGAGTCAGCCAAATAGGCTCTTGCAGTTCATGGAAGACCCAAAGAGAAAGGGAAGAAGGACAAGAAAGTTGAGAAGGGCAAATCCAAATCCTGTGGGAGATCCAAATCTCCTGGAAAGTCCAAGGCTCTCTGTTGGAACTATGGCAAGTTTGGGCATTTCTGAAAGGAATGCAAAGAAGAGAAGAAAAAGAAAAAGATGACTTCCCTAGATTCAGATTTTGACAAGTCACAAGATGATGGTGATGCCTTCATCGTAGCCCTAGCCACCCATGCATTTGATGATGTGTGGTTGATTGATTCTGGTGCATCTTTCCACATGACCTCGCATCAAAGCTGGTTCACAAAATATGGAGAGTTCAATGGTGGAAGAGTGTACCTAGGTGACGACTCTCATCTAAAGATTGTTAGTCATGGAAGAGTCTCAATCTAATTCCTTGGTGGACGAGTGAAGGGGATCACTAGAGTTATACACATTCCAGGCCTTGCACGAAACCTGCTTTTTGTAAGTATGTTGAATGATTTAGGTGTACAGGTTGTCTTTTCGAAGGATGGATGCAAGATGACTAGATGATCTATGGTGCTTGTGAAGGGTACTCAGAGAGGTACTCTATTTTAGCTAGAGGCATGCACTACATAGTGCAATAGTTCTTCTAACTCAAAGAAACAAGCTGCAGTCACTTCATCCCCACCATCTGGACGAGCAGTGAATAAATCTATTGTAACTAGTTTTGATGGTAGTGCACATGCCATGGAAGCCAAGCTTCCTGCTGAAAAGACTATGTTATGGCATTTGAGCTATGGCCACATTGGTGAGAAGGGTCTTAGAACCCTAAAAAATAAAAACCTCGTTGAGGGGTTAAATGATTGTAATCTCAAGTTTGACTTTTGCAAACATTGCATATATGGAAAGCAAAACTGTGTTCAGTTTTACTCTAGTTCTCAAAAGTCTTCTGGTGTATTGGATCTTATTCATTCTGATGTGTTTGGTCCAGTTAATGTTCCTTCTATTTCAAAATCTGTATATTTTGTATCTTTCATAGATGATTATAGTAGGACATGGGTTTATTTTATCAGAAGCAAGACTGAAGTCTTTAGTTAATTTAAGGAGTTTAAAGCCTTTGCTGAAAATCAAACTAGCAAAAAGATTAAGTGCTTGAGAAATGACAACGGTGGTGAGTTTTGTTCAACATAGTTCGATAAGTTCTGTAAAGAGTAAGGGATTGAAAGGCATAAGACAACTCCATACACCCCACAACAAAATGGTGTTGCAGAGAGGATGAACAGGACATTGATGGAGAAGGCTAGGAGTATGCTTAGTGGAGCAAACCTCTCAAACAAAAGTTTTGGGCTGAAGCTATAGCCACTGCTTGCTACCTGGTAAATAGGTCTCCTACATCAGCTCTTGTTGGTAAGACACCTATGGAGGTGTGGTCTGGTAAGAAGTCTTCAGTTAGGCATTTTCATGTTTTTGGTTGTGAGGCATATGCATATGTGCCTGGGGAGAAATGGTCTAAATTGGAGAACAAGGCTGTTAAGTGTGTTTTCATTGGCTATGGTGTCGGTGTGAAAGGATACAAGCTTTGGGATCCTGTGGCTGAAAAAGTGTTGTATAGCAAAAGTGTTATCTTCAGAGAGCTAACACCTTCTTCCATTGTTCTACAACCAGAATAGATAAAAAAGAAAGAAGATGCGATTCAGTTTCCTTCTACCCCTGAGAAGACTGAACCGACAGACCCTGTGAGACCTGATGACTAGGAGAGCTCTAGTAGATCTGAAAGCTTAGAAGAAGAAGCAGAACCTCAACCTCAGCCATTGAGGAGGTCTACACGAACAAGAAAGCAAACTGATAGGTTTGGTTTTTCATTACTTGATTCTAGTTGTGCTTTTGCTTTACTTACTAACACTGATGAGCCTAGAACTACGAAAGAGGCTATGGGCATGAAAGATGCAGATTCCTAGAAGGAGGCCATGGAAGATGAGATGGCTTCTTTGGAAAAGAACAAAACATGGGACTTGGTGCCTTTGCCTGATGGATGGAAACCTGTTGGATGCAAATGGGTGTTCAAGAAGAAATTTGGTGTAGATGGCAGTGTTGAAAAGTACAAGGCTAGATTGGTTGCGAAGGGGCACTGACAAGTGGAGGGAATTGATTATGGTGAAATTTTCTCTCCCATTGCAAAGCTGACATCCATTCGATTCCTGTTATCTCTTGCAACTTCTTATGACTTAGAGGTAGAATAGATGGATGTGAAGACAACTTTCCTTCATGGTGATTTGGAGGAAGAGATTTACATGTCACAGCCAGAGCATTACATAGAGAAAGGTAAAGAAAATTTGGTTTGCAAGTTAAAGAAGTCTTTGTATGGTTTGAAGCAGACTCCTAGGATGTGGTATATGAAATTTGATGCCTTTGTGTTGTCCATTGGATTTATGAGATTGAAATCTGATCATTGTGTGTATTACAAATTTGACAATGATCGCATTCTCATTATTGCATTGTATGTTGACGATATGCTGTTGATTGGGAATGGTAAGAATATGATTTCTGATTTAAAGTCTCAGTTGTGAGCACAGTTTGAGATGAAAAATCTTGGGGCAGCCAGGTACATTCTAGGAATGGAAATCAGAAGAGACAGAGCTACTAGAAAACTTTGGTTAAGCCAGAGTAAGTATGTGAAGACCGTGTTGGATAGGTTCAGCATGGCAGATTGTAGACCATTGTGTGTTCCTGTTTCATTGGGGACAAAGTTGTCTATTAATGATTGTCCAAAATATCCTAGTGAGGTGGAGGACATGAGTAGAGTACCTTATGCTAGTGTTGTTGGCAGTTTAATGTATGCTATGGTCTATACAAGACTAGACATTTCCCAAGCAGTAGGAGTCCTTAGTCGATTTATGGCTAATCCTGGATGGGTACATTGGGATGTAGTTAAGCGAGTGTTCATATATTTGAGAGGTACTTTAGAGTATTCCGTATGCTATCACGGTAATGCTACAAGACCTCTGCATTCAGTTTGTATTCATGGATTTGTGGATTTTGATTGGGTAGGTGACATTGACAGCAGGAGATCCACCAGTGCCTATGTGTTCACTATGTTTGGTGGTGCTATTAGTTGGATGAGTAAGCGACAACCTATGGTTGCTTTTTCCACTACAAAAGCTGAGTATGTGGCAGCAACTCATGCTTGCAAGGAAGCCATTTGGCTTAAGAGATTGTGTTCAGATATTGGTGTTGATGCAGGTCAGATTACGATCAGTTGTGACAGTCAGAGTGCAATTTGCCTTGTGAAGAATCTAACTTTCCATGCCAAAACAAAGCATATTGATTTATAGTTTCACTTTGTGCGAGACATGGTAGAGGATGGGAAGGTAAATTTGGAGAAGGTAGATACTTTGAAAAAAGTTGCAGATGCATTGACGAAACTAGTGGGCACAAAGAAGTTCAGATGGTGTTTGGAGTCTATGGGCCTCTTAGCCTACAACAGTTAAATCATGTTAATTCTATTGGTTCTTACAAGGTGTTCGACAAGTGGGAGAATGTTGGGAATTAAGGTGTCTTAACCTTGGTAATTCCTTGTATTTTTACATTGTATTTATTTATTTATTGCCTATTGTATTAATTGGATGCAAATCCTATGTTGTCATATTGTGGGAGTTGGCACGGTGATGTGTCATCCTACATGGCATATGACCACATGTATTTTTATCCTCACATGAGGAGATAGGCGTCCCACTTAGTGGTAGGAATATTTTGCCATGTGTCGGCATCTTGGATGTTGTGTAAGGGAATATTGACTGAAACGGTCATGACAGATTCCTATGACAAAGTTATGACATGTAAGAGTTAGAAATATGAGTTTCTATGACAGGTGAAGACATGTGTCGAAGAGCATCTTTGAGGAAGGCATCTTTGGATGCCCCAGGTGGGTTATGACATGTTGTAAGAGAATATGCTATTTATAGCATGTGTATAATAGATTCTCTTACAACTGTAAGTTATGACAGCTATGACAAATTCTATGACGGTTGTAAGAGTCATAGTTTTCTGCACACCTAGCTTCCTTTTAAAGTTCTATCTTAAGTAGATGTGTTTTATTAATTAAACTACTCTTAAGGAGTTGCGTTCTACTACTTAACTATCTCTTCAATAGACTAATTATTTTAGATAACTACTTTCCAAATCTTATCCTTAGCCTTGACCTTATCTATATAAGAACATAGAGAGCCAATGGATAATTAATCACCATGGAAGAGAGCTATTTTACGATTATTGACAATATAGTTTTTATTACAAATCTCCTTTATGGAAATTTCTTTTGTGTTGTAGAGGATTCTTGGCTCTTGTGAGTCCATGTAGTTACTTTTACAATTAGTAACAAATAATTGGATTTATTCATCGTTTAAGGTTTAGTCTTTATTTGACATAGGTTTGTGTTAGCAAACAAACTTACCCTTGTGGTGATGCATAGGAATTAGCATGACTTGACTAATGGCTAACTATATGTGCTTGCAACAGTTGGAGAAATCACCATTGAATGGGTGATTTTCCTTTGACTTTGAGAGGGGAAACTCCCCCATACGGTGGGATTTTTGGATTTTCATGTACTTTTAACTAGAAAGTATAGAAGGGGAATGAAAAGAAAAAAAACATAGGAACCCTAGATAGATCAAATATAAACAACTTCCCATAAGGGCACACTACAATGGTTAGTTCACATGGTTATTGTGATCCCCACCAGGGTTCAAACCCCTACTGGGACGATGATCTCACAAGACATGGGCCTTTGCTAGGTATTTGTTCTCGTAGGATATGTGCCTTCGCTAGGCTGGCATGCTTGCAAGCTTGTGTGCCTTAGTTGGGCCGATGAGCTCACGAGTTTGAACAAGGTGATAATACCTTGGGAACTGAGACCCCCAGTAGTGGTCTTGGTGATGAAGATGTGGGAAGAGATCCCTCATAAGTGGTTTCTCTGGGCTTGGACCAGGTTAAAAACCTGAGTTTCCCAAAATTAAAAAAAAATATATAGACAACTATTTGGGATTACTCAACATGAACAATGAAAGAAGGAAAAGAGTATGCAAAATTGAATAAATAATAGATTCAATTTCCATATACAACATTAATAAAAGAGGGGAGAAGATATGTAGATTTATCAAATAGAATCTAGAGTTAAACAAATATGCACAGTAGTGATTACTTAGAAATACACGAATAAACTTGAACTAAATTTGCAAATTAGAAATAAAGATCCCAAGAAACAATAACAACTTAATAAAAAATAAGAAAAGATAATGGTTTAATGGAAGATTAAAAATTAAAGTCCTATCTAGAGTATTATTTCTCAAAATATCACAAAAGCACAAAGTCTTTTTGTTCTCTTATATAATATGCTATGTGTTTCATCCAAAAGTGGTAACTGGTAGTAACCCTCGGTAACCACTCTATAATTATATCACTTTACATTTAATGGGGAAATATTTCCCTTTCTCCAATAACCATTCAACTACCCTTTTTGGGTTTACAAATATTTTGGAAATAGAGCACAATAAGTTCTTATAAATAAGCATCAAAATATTTCATTACAAACATTAAAATATGAACTTTATAATAAAATATTAAATCATAAAATGTAACTTTGATAGGCATACGGTTATCATGACATTTGGTCAAACAATTCATGTGCATTGGATATAGATACACCCCTGTTCAAATCATTCTATCAAACATTTTAGTCAAGCAAGGTCTATTATGCCTCTTTTAATGACTCAAACAATTTATTTTCTGATTTACACAAATTATTTAATAATTCTATAATCACAAACTCAAATTAGTTAACTATCCTTTAAAGATATTCTTCTCTAGAAACATAGCTTTCTAACATCTACTCAATTTAAGAAACACGTGCTATCATGCTCCCTAACCATCACATGTACCCTTAATTTAATGTGGTGTCAATAAAGCATAGATAGTTGTCACTATGGAGCCTTTTACACTAGTTTCACTAGCTAGTACAATACATATTTATTCACTTCTTTATTTATAAAATAGACTTCACAATGTTTATTCACTTCTTTATTTATAAAATAGACTTCACAATTTAGTCCTTATTCTTTGAGCTTTGTAATAATTTAAGTGAACCGGTGTTCAAACTCATTTTGAACATACTTTGTCCATTTCATAAAGATCATTCTTATAGGAGCATCTGGATGATCTTTCCAACCATAGAGCCTATCCACTAAACATTATTTGTCTTAATTGAATACCCTATTTGATGATTGTTTCATAATTGTTTCATAGTGCTTAAAATATTGGAAAAGGTTATATAAATTGGCTTTACACCTACCAATTGCATTTACTTTGAAAGTTTTTTTTTTCACATCAACAAATTCATTGTACATATCAAGCAATCATTGCATTCCATGAGGCTATAGTTCATTGTGCAATTTTGTCAAAAAGTTACCACTTTATCTTTGCTTCAAATAGTTTGCATACATGTCTACCCTATAGGGCATTGTACCTATAATATCCAACAAAAATTCTCATTCCATTATGCTTTGATGGGATTCCATTTGGTACAGGTCATGGGAGGCTAGCAATGGCCATAGAATTTGGATTTACAGCTAGTTTTTAAAGATTTTCAACAATTTCACTTTTATGTATTTCCTACCGAGGTGTTGCAGCTATGACTTTTAAAAACGTTTTTCTGATTTTTTTTTATGTGCACCCATGTCCTATTCCAAACCACCTATTTTGGCACGAGCATGGAAGAATTAGAAACTTCAAAAACCCTTTTCCAATAAATCCATTTCATGTGTACCTGTCAACGATTGCATTCCATGGGACGACATCTCTTTGAGATAATTTTCTAGACAGGTCACATGCCTTGTCTATGCTTACACATTTTGCATGCATTTTTTGCCTTGTAGGAACTCGAATAGAGTCATGAAATGTTGGGAATGGGCATGGATTTCGCTTTACACCTACAAATTACAGTTGTTTAAGGGTTTTTAATGCCTCTTTAATGAATCCATCTTGTGCTATCCCTATAAACATTGCATCCTTAAAACTGAGTCTAGCATACTTTGATACTATGTCATCTAGGAGAGAAGTGAATCCATGCAAGAGACAAACGTTTCTTTGTAATGTGTAATATTGCAAACATGTTGTATATGTTCGTAAGCCTGCAGCTTTAAAGTGTATTTCAACTTTTTACCTTTTTCTCTTATATATGGTGAAAAGTAGACTTTTACGTGCACTTTGCACTTTTTAACAAACATGCATGGAACCTTCACATATCTGACTTTTGCCATATAAAATGAATGTATATTGCCTTTGCAGGATTGCAGGATTTGAGAGGATGTTTGGAACTTGCATTTTTTTTTTTGGGGGGTTTGTATGCACGTTGAGTCTACCCTTCCACCCTTTTCCTTTTAGTGGAGAACTTTGGAGTGTAGAAGCAAGTAAGCATTTTGTTAGGTCAGGATTAAAAAGGAGGACAAAATGGTGTAAACTTTATTGATTTCAAAATGAAGATTACATTCTTATTAGATAGGCAGAAGAACAATTTAACTGCCACAACTTTCTAAACTAAAAAAATAAATTACATAAATTGCAAATATGTTAACCTTGATGATTAACACATTAACATCCCCCCTTAATTTGAAGGGATTATCATGAAACCAAACAATATTTTGAACTGCTTAAACTTCTCTCGGCCAAGCACTTTGGTGAGAATATCTGTTCATTGATTTGAAGCTTCTTAAAAAAAGACTAGTATTGTGACATGTCTTAAATTGAGATTGAGCCTATTGCTTTCACAGGTCTCAAACTTGTTTGAACTGAATCTGTTGCCTTGATAGGGTTCAAATTTTGATACTGAGCCTGTTGCCTTGACAAGTCTCAATTTTTTATACTGAGCCTATTGCTTTGATAGGTCTCAAATTTTGATTGAATTGAGCCTGTTTCTTTGACAGGTCTCAAATTTCTGTTTGAATTGAACCTGTTACTTTGACAAGTCTCAAATTTTTATTTGAATTGAGCCTGTTACTTTAACATGTCTCAAATTTGAACTTGTTTTGTCCATGCTACAATTTAAGAAAAATGACCAATCCTTAGTGGCCAATATGAGTAGTCAACAATTATCAATTTGGGACAACTTTGCATTATCACTGAAAATAATATCAATCCCAAATAGATGCCAACTTTGCTATCAAGAGGAGGAAAATATTAACCATTTGCTGTTACACTATACTTTCTCTACAAAAATCTGGGGGCAAATTTTTCAAAAACTTGAGATAGAATGGGTTATGCCTGAAGGTTTGGACACATTACTTTATGCTTGGTTTAAGTTATCTCCCTTCTGTCACCCTGTTCTGAGGGAGCTGTGGATGCAGATTCCACTACATGTTGTGTGGGGGATTTGGAAGGAAAGAAATAATAGAATCTTTAGAGATTCTCAGGCTAATACAGAGCAACTTCTGCATGCTATTTACTGTGCTATTCAGGAAAATATTAATGTGGCTAAGATGAAGAAATCCAAAGCTCCTCCTATTGATCAAGAGATAAGGATTTGTAAGAATTGGGGTATTACTCAAAATCTTAATGATATGGATTACCAAAAAGATTACATAAGAGAGCACACCAGATGGAAACCTCCTCCAAGTGGTTGGGTTAAACTCAACTTTGATGGTTGTTCAAAGGGTAATCTGGGACCTTATTCAATAAGAGGTATTATAAGAGATGAAAAATGTAATATTATTGAATGCTATGCCAAGGCCATATGAAGGGCTACAAATAACATTACAGAGGCTTATGCATTATGGTTGGGTCTTCAAAGAGTTCAGTTCTATGGCTTTAACTAGGTTGAAGTTGAAGGGGATTCAAAGGTGGTTCTTGATCTTGTTACTAAGTCATCTAATATCCCTTGGGAGTTAAGGGATTTTGTAGAGGATATTCAAATTTCTCTTTCAAACATTACTAATGTTAGGATTCATCATGTGTTTAGAGAGGGGAACCAAGTAGCTGATAAGGTTGCTAACTTTAGTCTACATGTTGTTGGGGGGTGGTCTACCACCTTGTTTGAAGATTTTCCTCAAGATATACAAGACACTATTTCTAATGATGCAAAGAGTTAAGCCTTTCCTTTATATTGTTATAATGATAGGCCGAAACACTTGGCTTAATCTGAAGAGATAGGACAAGCATGGATTTTTAAGAGATGTAATGATTAATTATTACTCCATTCATGTGCAAACACAAGTAATCCTTTGAAGAGTAATAATGGTACTGGGATTGGCATGTATGCTTTTACTTTTCTCGACAATCAAAGCTTGCTAAATGACTTGAGACTGGTTCTTAGCTATTGGGAGTTTGTTGAGCTTGTTTATCAGGGTCTTCAAGGTTTTGGTATCTATTTTGTTTGAGTTTATTATCATGGGAGGACAACTATTATGAGTGGAACCGGCTTCATATGCTGACATAAAAAAGAACTCGCAAGTATGGGGTATTTTTGAAGGAGGCATTGTTAACTATGTGAAAGCCATGAGGGGTTACGACCACTTTGTAACATAACAATTTGTTAACACCTAGAGGAATAAGGAGGTGACTGTGAATGGTATTCCATTTATTGTGACTGAAGACCTTATAGCAGAGGCTGCTGGTCTTTCAATGGATGGTCATAAGGTTCAAAGAGTTGGCAATGGGAACTGCAAGAGTTTCATAGATAGTTTCTTCGAGGACAAGGAAACCCTAGTCAAACACTAAAATGGCTAGATCAAAGATTGGAGCTACTTACTCCATGGGGGATGGTGAGCTACCATATCATGAAGTACTTTACATTGGAAGACAGGTGTGAAACTATACATGGGTACCATTTTCCTTTGTTAGACCACCTTCGTCATGATAATTTCATTAGCTTTTCGTTTTATATTTTGTCTTCTCTTCAAAGAAGCATTATCAAGGGTGCAAATCCCCCTCTGCATCAAGGATTGATGTTGGTTTTGTATGAATTTAACATTATGTTGCACCCCCCAATTCCTTATGGTACTGGAACTATGTCTAACTCTGATAGGGTTAAAAAGGGGAAGGGTAAAAAATTTGTTGACCCTAACTCTACCATTTCTATTGAAAACCTTAATAGCACCCATAAGAAAAAGGAGGCTAAATGTAAGGAGAAGGCTTCTCACAAATATAGAGGGAAGGATCTATGTACTAATCCCTCCCCTGAAACCCCAAATATTCATTCTGCAAAAAACACTCGAAATAGGGACAATGACTCCCTTGAAAATATTCTGTTATCCCTGAAAGAGAAGGTTGGGACATTCTCTAAGGGGCCAGGAAAGAAGAACAAAATTGTTCATATCAAGTTTGATACTGCTAAGGTTAACTTAGCTGTGAGGTTTGTTGATCAAGAGGAAAAAACCAATAAAATAACTGCAGCCAAAGAGAGAAGATCTACAAGGTTAGCTATGGCTAATATGCAGAAGAATAACAAAACCAGTAAAAACAAGAAGAATGTGGAAGTCTCAATTGAAGAAATTGCTTCTGATACTCTTTCTGAGGACAATCCTGAGCTGTTTGAAGAAATGGAACAAGGGTTAGATGTTGATTAGGATAATGAGACCCAGATTGACAGGGATGAGGGAATTGGAGTCCCTGATCAGTGTGAAGAAATGGACCCTATTTAGGGTGAAGAAATGGGTGTAAGGGATGATGAGAACATTCATTGTGAACAGTTTCAGGAGTTGGGGGGTAATTCCTTTGGGGATAATTGTTTTGAGGATGTCCATAAAGATTTAGG
Organism: Cunninghamia lanceolata; assembly: GCA_027924645.1. Lineage (NCBI taxonomy): Eukaryota > Viridiplantae > Streptophyta > Pinopsida > Cupressales > Cupressaceae > Cunninghamia > Cunninghamia lanceolata. The sequence goes on from BSBN01001091.1 coordinate 2,496,250, forward strand.
GACCTTTGAAATAGATCTTAATAATTTTGATAAGAATGCTAAAGACTACATCTGTTTAGACCTTCAGGATATGTCAGCTAGGTTGGCAAAAATTGAAGATGTCTTCACTAGAAGAATGGACTGTTCAACATGCCAGAGCAACTGGACTAATGTGTTTGACATGTGTCAAATGTTTTAGAATAGGATTGAGAGGGTAGAGAAAGGTCTCAAAGACCTGGCAAACTTCTCTAATAATATCATGAGAAAGACTACTTCTGAGGTAAAGGAAATTAAGAACCAAATGGAGAAACAAAAGTTTTTGCAGGACAAAGAGGAGTTTGGGAAGAGATAGAAGACTGACAAAGACACTTCTTCCTAGGAGGAGGTGATGATTAAGATGTGTAAGGACTAGAGTACTTCTGATATTTAGTCTCTGTTTATGTGGTCTTTTATATTATGTTGTTCTCTTGATGTGTTATGCTTGTTCCCCTAGCCTCTTCAGGTTTTTATCAGGGAAGTTTGTCTTAATATTACCTAATACTTTTAATATGCTAGGTTTCTTTTGGACTTAGCTCCTTGGCCCTTTATGGGTTATTATCAAGGAGATTCATGTTTTGGGGGGTTGCTTATCCTGGATTGTGCATTGTTTTTGATGGGGACTGGTTCAATGTTTTTTGTTGTGCTCTCTTGATGCCCTAGCCCTCCTTAGGTTATTATTAGGGATGCTGTAATGTGGGAATGATCTAACTTGCTACTTTGATGGGACTAGGACCCTTTTCCCAGCTAAACTTAATAAAAAACAATCTCTAATTTTTTTAATTGAATTTGGCATACACACAAGATTCCCCCCTTGGTAGATGAGAGGAAAATGCCAAGAAATTGATCTCCTTAATGGAGTAGAGAGAACATATCTTACTAAATCAACAAGAGGCAACATCTTAATCTCCATGGCCTCAAATAATTGGAATACATTAGTAAGAACCAACATCATCCTAAGCTTCATATCCAATATACTCAATACAGTCACACTAAGAAAAATCATTCTTTATGGGAAGGAGATTCAATTCTTCAAGCTTCTCAACAATTGGTGGCTTATCAAATATACCAGGTGGCATCTCAAGAATATCAACATTAGCACTAGTTAATGTAGGCTCAATAAGATCTGTAGTTCCCCTCTAGTTTCACCTTAAATGTGCATGTGGTTGGACTATGAAGCATGAAGATGAAGGTAAAATAATCAGAATACTTAGGGTATGTTAGATAGGTTGAAGGTAGGTTTACTATTTTGATGTAGTTGATGACACTCATTGATGGTTATTATGATGGCACTGTTGATGTTTATGATTAATAAATTATGCTTATGATGTGATCATTTATGGGTTAATTGATTATGTAGATTAGTTTAGTATGTGATTTATGCAACTATTTGATGATGTGTTATCAGGTTATTTATGAACTTGGTTAATGTGGATATTTTTGATGTGTTTTGTGAAGAGACAGTGTAGTATTACTCATGTTGAGTACCCTACTACACTGCGATTCCCTATCACAGTGTGCCTATTGGATGATCATATATATGTTGTATTCGACACTTTTGTTTGCTGCAGGATTGCAAGGACCAGGCACCGACTCCACCTGAATTAGCAGGTTTGAGCGTGCCTTTACACCAATGGATAATGTGGATGGGAGATAATATGGGGTTCCCTCTGTCAGCCAATGTCTTCAGTTTGTCATTCTAGTCATGGGTGTATTTGTCACTCAGTTGGTACTTGTCCTCGGGTGTTGGTCATCCTTTGGTATGTGGTTGTTATTGTTTTTTTATTATAGTTTAAGGTTCATTTTATTGAACTTAGTGACCAAGGTATTAAGTTGTTGATTATAGTCGTTTGGTTCATTTTATAAAATAAGTGATCTATGTGTATAGATGTGATGATGTTTGATCATTTTGGTTATATAGTCAATGTGTATTTGTTGGAGATTTATTAATTGTTATAATAATAATAATAAGTTTATTTATATACATCAATATTAGTTATTTAATTAATGTAGAAATTGAGAATATTAATTAGTTGATTTTTATATTAAATTAAATTAGTAGCTTTGAAAGCTAGCAATAATAATAATATTGTTAATATTTAGTACTTTATTGAGTTTATCTGACATGTGAAATTTTATTTTATTTTTCCATTAATTTATTGTTGGAGTGGGTTGTCAGAAATTTGAAAATTATTCCTGTTAGTGGTATTTATAGTTAATAATAATAATGATAATAAAGTTATTGAATCAATTATTAATATTTAATACTTTAGTAATTGATTAAATTTTGGGCTGGAAGATATTATTTTGATATTGTCATTAATTATTTTGAGGAAGTGTTTGCTGGAAATAATTTTCAAGATTTGAAAATATTCTAGATAGTGGTGGTAGAAATGCATTTAAAATTTTGGATAGTGGATGTCAGTAACGGAAGATTGGGGGATTTAGGAATTTATTATCTGGGTCTATTTTTGGTTTTGGAAAGATTATTTGAGGGGAATACATAAAATTTTGGAAAAAAAAGATACACAGAAGGATTGAGAAGAGGAAGAAATCAGGGAAGAAGACTCAGAAGTTCAAATTTAATCCGGGTATGTCTATTGTTAAATGGAAACTCTCTTTCTCTCTCTCTTTCAATTGTTCCTTGTCTAGAATCCATGGTTGCATGTGGTTAGTTAAGCAAATGACTTTAAATCTGCCTTAATCTGACCCTCCTGTCACCTTATGTTTTGAGATAATCTTGCACATCAATTTTTCCCCACCGTTGTCTTCACATTGGCAATTCAACAATAGTACTCTACCAATGTTCACTCTTATTGAAATCAACTTTCTTCTATCAACAACTTCATGCCAATCAATGCCTGTTGAACAATTTTATTTTATATCTGTAATTCTCCTTTCTTGGACATCTATTCTGGAGGGTGAATATTTCTATTTGCCTCTAAAAATACTTCTTAGCAGATGGACATTAGTGTGAACCTAGTTCCTTCTTCCTAGCTATCGATTTCCATTTGTTAGAGACCTGTGAGTGCCTACAATGATGTGACCAATTAATATAAATTTTTATCTAAACTCTCAATCTTCTCTTCTGCTTGACTATAATTGTATGACTTCCTTATGCACTGATTGATGCCTAGAAACACATTTCAAACTTAGCATATCTGATATTATGAAGGTAGGATGAAACATCTTAGAATTTCAGTTGATTTTCTTTAAAACCCCTTACAGATCCCTCTTCCCTAGGCATCGATGTACGACCTCCATATGCATAGAATCATGCCTGGAATTACATTTAAAACTTAGTATCTGCAGCCCAATTGTTATCACAGACCAAGATGTAGGATATTTTAGATTTTATTAGCTTTTACACTTAAAAAGTTATGAAACTTTCTTCCCTGGGTACTCTTGATGTTGCCTTAAACCAAAAATATTGCAAATAAAGCTTGGTCTGTAGTTTATGCATTTGAAACAATGAATTTTAGTATGTAAAACAATGAAATTTTACCTGAATTAAATACTTTAGAATCCCTCTTCTTGTCCATGACAGTCGTATGGCCTGGCTCACCCAAGCTTTCACATAAATTATTTTCATTGTATCAAATTTAATTCTTGTTTGTATGAATAAATGAATAGCTTTCATAATGAATAGAAGTGAATAAATAAATCCCTTTGTGCTTAAATAATTTTATTTTAACCTTGATAGGAAATAGGAATGGTAAGTTTAGTAACTTCAAAATCTGCCTTTTGTATTAAAAATCTGCTTTTTTTATATTACCATATTAGAATTAGAAATTCTATTAGAGTTAAGAAAGTATTTTTAATTGTGAAAATCAATATATATATATATTATGAAACTATAAATCTTATTCTTTTGAATTTGATTTAATTAATTCTTACATATAATAACTTATTTTAATTTTAATTTAAGAATTTAAATAATTAAACCTTTTTTAGCTAAATATTAAGTATTTGATGTTGCATAATGTTAATTATAAAGTTTAACTATCTTTAAAATTGTCCTTTAATAAATTATTGTTTTAATTTGAGTTTTATTTATTATTTTGAAGGTGTGATGTCAACTCCCTATTTGATAGGGAAGAATAGTTTTATGGATGTGTTTTATTTTTTTTAGTATTTTTTTTATACAAAAATCAAATTCCTATTATTAGGATGTGTTATATTTAAGTATTATTATATTTCAAATCAAACCCCTATTATTAGGATGTGTCATATTTAAGTATTATTATATTTCATTTATTAAAAATCAAATCCCTATTATTTTGGGATGTGTTATATTTAAGTGTTATTTTATTTATGAGAAATCAAATCCCTATTATTGAGGGATGTGTTATATTTAAGTATTATTTTATTTCATCCGTATTATTTAGATATGTTATATTTAAGCATTACTTTATAAATAAAAAGTTAAATCATTTTAAAATAATTTATTGATTTATTATTTTATCTTGTATATTTAAGAATATTAGTAGTTTTATCTATTTTAAGAGAGTAGGATATGGATAATAAATAAGGTTTCTTAATATATATTTGTCTTAGTCAAATTGATGTAAATTATCATATTATAAATGTTGAATTGTTATTTTAGATCTAGTTATAAGGTGTGTATGATGACCCTAGTTAAGTCTTTATTTGTAGTACGGATTATAATATTTTAAGTAGTGTGCATAGAGTTAGTCTATGAATTTAATTTATGATTGTTATATGTCTAGATATCTTTGATATTTTTTTTGTGGAAGATAACATTTAGTTTAGATTTAGTAAGACTTGTCAAGTATTTTTATATATATCTTGCTTCCTCTTCACCTAAGGAACTTTGTGGTCATATAATGGAGTCTAATATTATTTATGACTTAAATTAAAGATTGTGCTTAGTTATGAAATTGGGTGTGTAAGTGGAGGTTAGGTTTGATATGATATAAAGTGTTTAGCATTTAACTCATATACTTTCTAAAGATTTAAATGAATGATCAGTTTTAATCTACTTTATGATCCTTTACGTTTTGCTTATACAATTATTTCGAATAGAAATCCCAAAGTTGTCCAGAATTTTAATAAGATCCACATTAGTGTAGAAAGTGGTTTAGTCTAATAACAGGTAGTATCTTGTTTGACTAAATTTTCTATTATCGAATAATTGGTAACCCTTTCAAGTTATTATTGTTCTGCATTGTTGGGATAGAGTTGTCTTATGTTGTTAGATGATTTATCATGCTTGGAATAATGTTACATTCTTTAAGACCTTTATTAGTGCATCAGATCATATGTTACATTTGTGGTTTTGTTATTGTAGTATTGATGAGGGATCTTGGTTTATGATGTGTTTTGGAAGTGATCGTGATGTGTGACCATTACGTTTTAATGGTGTCATGCGTTGTGTTATTTGGGGAAAGTAGTTTCCAGAGGCCTAGGAGGGTGTGATTGTGTGGGGGTTGTTTTTGTGTGCATCTTGTGAGTTGAATGAAATGTATTCTTGCAATATGGTTTCTTATTCATGTTGGTATGATACATGTGCAAGATGGGTAATGCCTTACTTAGAGTATGTATTCTTGTGGTTTTGTCTTGAACTCATGTTGATATCATGTTTGTGATGTGGTTGTAGAGTCATTCTTGAATTTTGGGGTTCATTATTGTATTAAGCATGGAATAAAATATTGTGTTGGTTTATGTAATTAGTTGAAATTTGGGAGCAAGATGACCCATGCCTTGCTCTGGTTTCATGTTGTCTATGGTTGTCATGACTGTTTCAACTAGAAGTTTTGGGACAATGATTCAAGAGTTGGTCCTTAAGATATGATTTGTACACAAAAGGATAGATGCCTTGCAGTATCATTATCATGCATGTCATTTTGGTGATTTCTATATTTTATCTTGATAGCGGTACTAGTTGTATCTAGGAGAGTGGCTTTCATGGTGGGGCCGGTGCCCAAAGTGGCTGCCTGGATAACCCCATGAAAGTTGTAATCAAGTAATAACATAATAATTAACCTAGGTGGGTTGGGTAGTTAAACACATAATAAGATAATTATGATGCCTCACCCATGCCTATAGCACTTTCTTAGGCTAAGGATGGGATGAGAAGGCCTGGTTGGCAAGATCAACCTCCTTGTCTTCATGAGAGGATGTGTCGGTTCCGCATGTGTCACCCTATTGGGCCGGTGTCCTAGAGAGAGGCTACCAAGATAACTATAGATAGGGGCTGGTTTCTAGAGAGAGATAGCTAGGATATCCCATGCTAGGACCATGCGATGACACTCTTCCTACTGCAGCTTAGTTACTTCCTTTTTGTTATCTTCTGATGTTGCCTTTGGAGTAGTGTTAGCCATTGTTGATCTACGTTTCTGTGTCAATTTTGTGTTTGCTTATTTTTACCTTGTGATCTTTGACTTAGTGGAACCTCATTGTTATCTCCTAGCATGGGGGGTGGACCTCAGGGTTCCACATGGTCGGGTGGTTGTGCTTTATTCCATTAGTTTTCTGGCATCGTGGCTCATGTGTAAAGAAGATGTATCTCTCTTGATTCCAATTTTGCACCTGTATCGAAGATAGACATTTGTACTATTTGTATTTAGATCTTTTGTATCAAAAAAATCCTTGCAATTGATGTATTTAGAAAGAGAGCTTTTGTATCAATGAAACTACGTAATTCCTCTTGTAAGATAAACTATTTGTACTTGTAATCTTAGTGCAAAATTCTTGATGTATTTGGATGTCGTAATGAAAGATGCTAGTTGGTGTATTTGATTAAACTATATATGTTGTTGGTTGTTATTATATTTCAATAATCTAGCTATGTAATCCCTAGAGATGTTAGTTTAACTTGTTGCTATTAGACCATGCTATGTTTTGTTATTACTACTTCTAAAGAAAGAAAAAAAAAATTGTCCTTTTTATTGCTTAGTTAAACTTATCTTTAGGGTTGCATGGTGGGGCATTACAAGATCCACATCATCATTGGAAGAATTATGATGGAGAACATCATCACCATTATGAGTAGGCACATTCTCATCATCAATAATAGACTAAACTCTCTTATAAGATTTGGTTGACAAATCAACCTTGGATCTCCATCTAGAATGATCTATCCAACTAAAATACATATGCCTCATATACTTTGAAGGTGGATCTTGTAGATAACAATGTTTTCAAAAAAATGAGTATGTAGAACACATGATGCACAAAAGTGCAGATCAAAGCAATTACTAGAAAGATGATCTTGACATCCACAGTGAGAACAAATTTGGACATTATTGGACTTAGGACATATTGCTTTTGATTTACCAATAGGTGAAGACTCAACATGACATTTATTTATATGTCCTTCTGATACAAATTTTATGGATTTAGAATACTTAGGGACATAAGACCCAACAAAACCCTTATAACCAAGACCACATTTCCCCCTATTTATTTTTTGGGATTCCCAAACTCTCACAATGGATTTTGAGAAAGTAACAAATTTTGACTCAACATGTATCTTCTTTTGTGACTTTGATTGGTGACATTTTTGGGCCATAGGCTTAGACAAAACATTGTTTGTTTTATCTGCTTGTTGTGTTGAAGTTCTAGAAGAAGGTACATCCTCCTTTACATCTTTCTTCTGTATGTCTCTTAATTGATCTTGTAATCTATTGAGTTATTTTCTCAATAATATGTATTGATTGAAAAATTGCATGAATAGAGGTTTATATTGTCTCCAACATTCAAATATCAATTCTACCTCATTTTTTGTGTTTGCTTGAATTTGTAAGGACAATATGCCATCACAATATAAGGTTGTCATGTTTTACACACCTTATAATTCTAATAACAAACACTTATTTCTCATCATACCAAAAACTTCTCATAACTACAAATTGACGTCTTTTGTCTTCTTATCACTCCATAAATGATCAAAAATTAAAATAGAGAGAATATCAATGGCTACAAAAACATACTTTAAAAGTTTGATTAACCTTGCAAGTAATCAAACAATGTATCGTTCCACAAATATCTACAGCATACGGAGTGTGCAACCTTGTATCATGGCCACCGGAGATCACAAACCATTAACCATCGATATACAACTATCAATAGAGTTCTTCCTCAATTGATAGAATCATCGAAGAAGATACTTCAACATCTTTTTTCGGCTTGAAACATCAACTTTTATAGACAATCAACAATATTTATGAACAAATATAGGAAGTACATGATTCCATCTTCCTTACAAACTCATGGCATTATGATATACAATCACTCTTTATTTGTTTGGCATCATATTTGTAGGGATTCTTCCATATGAGTAGATATATCCTTAAGCTACATCACCTGATTCCCTATGCAACACGTTAAGAAATGTCACCTTATGTGCTCCACATCCAATGCAGAAATTAGAGAGACCACTATAGAAAATATTAAATGTAGGCACCAAGATCCAATCACTTTTCTTTCTTATTCACAACCATGGTTCTTCAATCACAAGCACAAGACTAATATTGCTCTGATACCACTGTTGGGCTACGATTAAAAAGGAGGATAGAATGGTGTAAATTTTATTGATTTCAAAATGAAGATTACAGGCAGAAGAATAGGTTAACTACCACAACTATCTAAATTGAAAAAATAAATTACATAAATTACAATTGTGTTAACCCTGATGATTGACACATTAACATATTTTGCAACATTTGCTTAGTTGCATGTTAGATCCACTTCTCTACATTTTGTATTATATTAGCATACATTTGGCTTTAAAATGTAAAATTTGCATTGTTGCATCTAACCTCCACCTTTCTACCATATTACACTATGGAAGAGATTTGACTTTAGATTGCAAATCTTGTCTTTTTCCCGAGGTTTCCACTTTTCTAACATTTTGCATGGTAATGGAGTTTTGCATGCAATATATAAATTTTGGTTTTTAAACTCCAAAATTATGTTATTTAATGGTAAGTCCTATAATTTCTAAATCATGAAAATACTTTCAAATTTATAAATTTTTTAACTTTAACTTGATTTTAATCTTCTTATGCTTTGCAAATGACAAACACATCAACCAACTTCTAGATTTTTGTCAATGGTTTTGTGCAAACACCATTTAAAACTTTGCTATGAATGTAAATTGAATATTATGAAATTCCAAATTCTTTCTAATCAAGTGATTTAATCAATCACATAATTAAAATTTGGCAAATTTAATGAAGTTGAGCTTTGAAATTAACCTACAACCACTTGTTGAACTTTAAAAACTATAAATTTATGCTTGTAAAACACTTATAATTATACTTGAACTTAATTATCTGATACCAATATGTCTGAACCTCAAGAGGGTCCCTTAAAACTTTTAAATTTTTTTGAAACATGTGACTTCATGAAACTATAAACCTGAGGGAGAATAAAGATATTGAAATACATCCTAAGATTGTATCTCTATAAAAATACATTGAAAACCTATATTTCTACCACTGGGATTTAATCAACATTTAATCACCTTCATACAAATTACTAGGTTGATGGGGAATTATGATTGAAATAAAAATATCTTGTGACACTTATGACTATGACCAACATTTCACAATTCTAACTTGATAAATAATTTGACATTCCAAGATGATTGAGAACATTAACCAAGATTATCAGGATAATTTATGACTAGGATTAATTGGCATGGACATCAATGTTTTTGAATTGACCAAGCCAAAATGATGAAGAAGCTTTACATACAACTCAAAAATTGACATGAGTTTTGGTACAATGATTTGATGATGCATGTTGATCTTGGGAATGAAAAAGTTCAAAAATTTTGAAGATAAAAAATGAGGATAATAGTTGGTTGTAATTTGGACAAGGACCTTACAGATGCAATAGGAACCTAGAACCTCTAGCAAAGATGATTTTTTTAATCTATTGGGATATAGAGTCAAAAATATAACACAACACAATAGGAAATATAAAGAGACTTTGATAAGAGAAAAATGAAATAGAAGAGAAAAGACACACACACTAAAACTAAAACAAACATGAAAAAAATTCCTAGGACACCTATGAACATAGTAGGATACAACCTACCTTGACTACTTTAGGAAGTTCATGCGAACCCATTAACTGGTTTGAAGAAGTACTTATATGGAATAGTGAGTTGTATTTATGGAGAACCTCTGAACCGAGTTGCCATTTTACATTCATGACAAGAGGTTTAGAGTATTTGACATGTGCAGGCTTCAAGAATAATGCATCATACCATGTTACCCATTCTTCATTGTAGATCTTGTTGAATAACTTCAATATTAAAATGTATATCATTAATCATATCTTCCTACTTTACATTAGATATACTGTAATTTCCCTCATTTGGATGTATTCTTGATGACTTAAATCTAATAAGCATGACCCTTGAGTTGGGTATGATTCATGTAAACTTTGAGGTGAGAAAGCTTCTACTAGTTTGGGCTATGAGTTCATCTTATGAACAACAATTTTAATGACCATAGGGTAATCTCTGATGAAAGAAGTTCCACCCTTCTTCACTACAGTAAATTTTAAAATTCTTTGTTCAATGATGATGAAGGATGAGAGGAGAATAATAAATATATACCCTTAGAATCATTAGAAATATGTCTTCATTTATGATTGGCAAAGGAGAAATAATGACATCCTCTTTGCAAAGGAAATCATCATTCGGTGCTTCAAGACACCAAATTGAGACACAGACTTTATGTGACTAAAAATACTCATGAAATTCACTTTGTTGATCACTAAATTTGTTTGCTTCTCTTTCAATGCTTCTAACTCTTCAAATTTCCTTTGCATGGTTTCAATAAGATGCAATAAATCATGGTTGAGATTTGGCGTCACCTGCCCACCAACGACTACTCATCATTAAATTGCAAGGGGTTGAAAAAGTATTATGTTCTTGACCACAAAGAGATAATTTTGATTCATTATTGCTATCTTCACCATGTAGATGGTACACTTAAATACTATCTTTTCCATCCATCTCTATCACTTCAATAGTGTCTTTATCTTTGGGTATGTGAGGTTTTCAAATGTTTTTTTTCTTTAATGCAAGGAGAACTATTGTTACAACAAGCAAATAAAGGAATTTAACCTTCTTCCTTTTGGATTTGTTCAATTTTATGTAATTTTGAAAGTAAAGAAGGATGTATTTATTTCGATTGGATTTGCATATCACTACAGAAGCTTTTAAAAAAATTAATTTCTTGGGATCATCAAGAAGTTAATTTTCTCCAAAAGAAGATACCAACGAAGGATCATTTTCTTCCTCATCATCATTGTCACTATCAAGCACTGATTTAGGGTACCATAAATTACTTTTTAGTCTTCCTTGATACCAAGCCATTGCTTCAGGTTCAACCTTCAAATAGAGTTGCCAACCTTCTATCTGGGGGAGGTACCTTTAAACATTTGGAAAACAAAAATGCACTAGCATTTTGTTCTCTAGTGGAGTTGCCAAAATATATTGGAAAACAAACTTGCTATTGTGGTGTTTTGTAGGAATCAACATGACTCACTCAATGGGTAGTGGCATGTGCTTGCAATAGTTGGAGAAATCACTATTGAAGGGAGATTTTGGTCTACATTTGAGAGGGGCATCTCCTTTGTAAGATGGGGGTTTTCTGGGATATTTGTGTACTTTAACTAGAAAGTAAAAAAAGGAAAGAAAAGGTAAAGGAGCCCTAGATAGATCAAAAATAGATAACTATCTAGGATTACTCAACATGAATGAAGAAAGAAGGAAAAGAGTATGAAGAATTGAATAGATGACATAATTCAATTTCCACATACAACATTAACAAAAGAGGGGCTAAGATATGTAGATTTATCAAATAGAATCTAGATTTCAACAAATCTACATAGTAGTGATTACTTGGAAATAAATGAATGAACTTGAATGAGATTTTGTAAATTGCAAAGAAAGATCTTGAGAAACCAAAAAAAACATAATATAACATAAGAAAAGATGATGCTTCAATGGTAGATTGAAAATCAAAGTCTTGTCTAGAGCATTATTTCACAAAAGCACAAAAGTGGTAGTAGTCACCCTTGATAACCCCTTTACAATTATATGACTTACCTTTTTATAGGGAAATATTTCCCTTCCTCCCATAATCATTCTACTACCTTTTTTTGGGTTTACAATTATTTTAGAAATAGAATACAATAAGTTCCCATAAATAAACATTAAAATATTTCATTACAAACATTAAAATATAGAATTTATAATAAAATACTAAATGTTAGTGTAGCTTTGATGGGCATACAATTGTCATGTTATTTGGTCAAAAAATTCACTTGCATTGGCTATAAATACACCTCCTTTTAAAACATTCTATGAAACATTTTACAAGCAAGGTCTATTTTGACTCTTTTAAGGACTTTGACAACTTATTTTCTAATTTACACAAATTGTTTAGCAATTCCACATTCACAAACTCAAGTTGGCCAACTGTCCTTTGAAGATATCATTCTCTAGAAGCATAACTCTCTAGCTTCTACTCAATTTGACAAACATGTACATCATGCTCATTGGCCATCGCTTGTACCCTTCATTAGGTGTTATGTTGGTAAAACATGGATTGTTGACACCATGGAACCCTTTTATAGTGATTGCACTAGGTAGTAGAATACTAACCTATTTCTTTCACTTCTTTATTTTTAAAATTTGAACATCTTTGACTATTTCTTAAATATCATTCTCATAGGAGCATCTAAATGGACCTTCCAACCGTAGAGCCTCTCCACTTAATGTGATTTGTCTTAATCGAAGGCCCTATTTGATGATTGTTTCACAGTGCTTAAAATGTTGGCAGAGGTTATAAAATTTAGATTTACTCCTTCCAATTGATTTTACTTTGAAAGTTTTTTTTGACTTATCAACAAATCCATTGTGCATATCAAGCAATCATTGCATTCCATGAGGCTATAGTTCATTGTGGCATTTTATCGAATAGTTACTGCTTTGCTTTATCTTTGCTTCTACAATTTGCATAAATGTCTACCCTATAGGGCATTACGTCTACAATACCCAACAAAAATTTATTTCATTATGCTTTGATGGGATTCCATACCTTGTTTTAAAACTACCAATCTTGGTACATGCCATGGGATTCTAGCAATGGTCATGAAATTTGGATTTATAGCTGCTAGCTGCATTTGCATAGAGTTTTTAAAGCCTTTCAAGTTTCAACAATTCCACTTTGTTTATTTCTTACCAAGGCATTACAGATATGACTTCTAAAAACCTTATTTTGATTATGCTTTGATGTCCACCCATATCCTGTTCCAAACCACCTATTTTAGCATGGGCATGGAAGAATACTGGCAAAGAAACTTCAAAAACCCTTTTTCATTGTTGGTAAATAGATTTGTCACCGCAAAATAACCTTTGAAAATGACTCGTTGCCCTTAGAGCGGTGACTAAATAGTCCCAATAGTTGGAGAAGTTGTTACTAGACTAATAACTTTCCTCTGCGTTTGAGAGGGGTAGCTCCCTCGTATGATAGGGGTATTTGTGGTTTTTGTGTACTTTTATCCTGAAAGTACAAAAAGGAAGAAAAAGAAAATAACAGGAGAAATGGGCATGTAGAAACCCTCGTGGTAGACGTACGAAAACCAACAGGAGTTTCACAATCTTATTGAAAAGTACGAGGGGGTTTCACCACAAAGCTAGAAACCACTTTCCTAAACTCTATGATGGATCTCATGACATATATGCAACAACGATGAAGAAAGATGGCAAATCTCAACATACGAAGAGATAATTTATCTAAACACTTTCAAATCAGGATACCAAGATATGATTGTGCTTTATCACCCCAATTACATGCTTTAATGGATAACTTCGATTCACACAAATACATAGAAATATCACCAATTTGACATACGAGAAACTAGTAATCATAACTCAGAAATACATCAAGAATATACGAACTGAAGATGCATTCTTCATTATCTTTTTGAAATTATACAATTCCAAAAGTAGACTATATAATGTGTAGAACCAAAAATGTTCCAAGAAGTTTATTTATAAGTTCCCCCTACAAAAGTTCTCTCTAAAGAGTCCCCTCCTTTACATTTGAAATAGCCTTGTATTTATAGGCTTGCTCCCAGTAACTACCTCGTAACCACTTTGTAACTACCTCAACTACCTAATAACTACCTTCTTTGAAGAATATAAATATAATGAACCTTATCACTTTTTTGAAGTAAAGTTCATTTTCTAACTTTACATTACAAGAGTGACTTAAGTCACTTTCACAAAAAGGTAACTAGGACTTGCAAGTTTCGAGTTGTGGATTTCACTAAGTCCTTTTCATCTTCATCTGTTCCACTTTGACAACTGAACCTCACCAGATCTTGACAAACCTTTTAAATACCTAAATCTTAAGCTCCTGTGTCCGTGAACTGTGAAAACAACATGTCTTCCACTAATAATCACCAACACAATAGTCATAGACTAAATAATGCTGCATATCTTCCTACTTGAACTTCATTCTTCCTTGTATAGTCTACAAAGTGCTTTGTAACAAACATTTGGCATCCATCTCATAGTAGAGCCCTAAAACACCATCCATGTTATTTTCATTGCAAAAATCCATTTGTATGAACTTCATAGGTTGAGGCATTGGCTTCAATGCTTTTATCTTTCAACTCTATCAAACAATTTTCATTGTAACCCTCACATCTTCTTCACACCATTAATGAATAAACATGTTGTAAGTGGCGATATTAGAAACCAAAGAATTTTCAACCATGTTGTGCATAAGTTTGTATCTTAATTCATACCATTCATGTAGAGTCCTATGATGAGTGATAGATAACCAACAACACTTTTGTAAATGTCTCTCTTTACCATTTATCCTGATCTTATATCTACCTTTAATCATTTGAGAAGAGTCATTTGTTCTGCTTTATAATTAGATTTCTTCCCTAGAAAGAAGCCAACCTTTGGCCATCACTTTCAATATTGGTAGAATTTCATTCATAGAATTGACAATCCTCCATAACTGATAGAGTGCAATTATTCTACTTTATACTTTCTTCTCACTGTGAAGCATAATGCATAATGAAGTATGAACCACCAAATGACTTTGTATGGCAATGGGTTCAAGAGAGAATGTATTTAGATAGTAGTCTGATCACATTTGGACATTCCTACCAATATTCAAGAATTCACGTCACTCGATTTGGTAATTAATCTAGTCCACCAAAGTGTTACAATTCCAATTTCTTCGCACTTGCAGATTACATGATTTGATCACTGCATTTGGTGAAACAATGTGACAAATGTTGCACTCTCATGAAGAGGTTCTCTTACAAATCCTCCAAAGGTCGCAGGCTAGGAGGAAGTTGGCAAATGTTGAGATAGCCTGCGGTTATTCTCATCCACAAAATCACATTTCTTGAAGGCATTCTGCCAAACTATTCACGTGCATTGCTTATGCTTAGACTTTTTATACATACCTGTCGACCGGGGCATTTGCAACTACTACATGTAACAAAGTCCTCTTTCTATTATACTTCTGTGGATGTCCATACCATGTCCATGGCTCCATTTTAGCATGGGCCGTTACACCAGAAAATTGCATTTTCTTGAAAGTTTCTAAAGTTTTTTTTTAACAAACTCATTTTGTGCGAATCTTGCATGCATTACAGTCCATAATACATTTTTCTTCGAAGTGTCATCTTTTAAAACCTCATTTTTGGCACTATTAGAGAAGATGCTAGCGTAAATCGTGGAGGACACTTGCGAATATTGTAGAATATAGTTTCACACCTACCAAGCATGCTCTTGAAAGATTTTAAATATTCTTTTAAAACAAATTCATTTTTCCCGTAACCTACAGTCATTATATTGCATCAGATCAGATTTCTAAGGCAGTTATTAAAACATCATGCGCTAAGTTTATGCTTCTACATTATGCATGCGCGTCTACTAGAGTATTTCAAATTATACTGGCACTTGCACCCATAGGAGGCTCAAGGAATATGCGGTTAGAAACAACTAACTGCGTAAGACAATTTTATGAGTATTGTAATGTTCATATATCAGCTAAATCTTTGCGCATTCTGTCAAACAGTTCATGTGTCTTGTCTATCCCTCCACACTATGCGAAAATCTCATTCCATGATGAAGAAGTGCATCCATAAACTTGTTTCAAAATTCGCATTTTATTACAAGATGTGAGAAAATGTTGACGGAAGGAGTTTCTATATAAAACAAATCCATCTAAAACATATTCTGGTATCATTACGTTTCTTGAGACCAAATTTGTTTGAGACATACTGTCAGAGCTGCCATGCACTGTCCATTCCATGAAACAACATTTCTTTTTTTAAAAGCATTCTATCAGATAATTCACATGCCTTGTCAATGCTTTGGCATTATGCATACATGTCTAATGGCACATTTCTGGCCATAATATTTGATCGCTATCCATTGTAAGGAGGGTATCGACGTTTGGGAAGTCTGGATCTGCACCAGTAAGTTGCATTCGTTTTGAAAGTTTTAAAACCATGTGCATTCCATAAGATGACATCAGCAGCTGTCAAACAGTTCATAGCCAATGTCTATACTTCCACATTTTGAATTCATTACGGCCAGAGCATTTACAAATTTGGCAGTGATCCTCCAATGTTTTAATGAATGCCCATGTGCTATTCCATGCTCCCAAATCTTGCATATGTTTCTACCTGTGCATTTGGAACGATAATATCTAACATAAATTCCTCTTTCCATTATGCTTTGACAGATTTCTATACCAAATTTCAAAGCTCCTCTATATATGAAGGCTTTGGTTTTACACCGCCAAAGGTAGTTGTTTTAAAGTTTCTAAAACCTTTTCAACAAATATAATATTGCGCCCATCTTTCTCAGGCTCAAAAGATGCTAGTGAAGGTCGTGGAGTTTGGTGGTAAACTTGCAAACTACACCCTCTCGAGAGTTCCCATGCCATTATAACAAAATCATTTAGTGTATATCCTGAAGTCGCTGGATTTTGTGGGACCCTATTTCTTTAAGGCAGTTTGTCAAACCGTTCATATGCTTAGTGTCTGCCATAGAACTTGCACCTATAACATCTTAACAAAACCTTCCTCCCTTCATCACGTTTTGATGGACGTCTATCCTTGTTGGAAAGCTTCCATTTCGGCATGGCCCAGGATGATGCTGACACGGATTGTGGAACTTAGCTTTATACCTACGAACTGCATTAGTTTGAAGTTTTTGAAAACCTTTTCAACTTACTCATTCTGCAGGGATATTAGGTATTTAAGTAGTTAAAATAACTACTTCTCCTTTACAAAGCTTTGGTCACCTTCTTCATCGGCAACTTAGATGGGTTTCAAAACTTCACAAGTAGTTAGAAAAAGAAATTACAACTTTTACAAAGTTACTAAATAGTACAAGCTGCAGTTTCCTTCATTGGTGTGAAATGAGGAGTTAGCCAAAACCAAAAGTTAGAATAACTAACTTTCTTTTTGCAAGTTTCTTTTTTGAAGTTAGTTAAATCCACAAGTTGGAATAACTAACTTTGCAGTGCTTTCATTTTGCAAGTTAGCCAAATTCACAAGTTAATCTCTCGCTTTCACTTTTCTTTTTTTATTTGTTTAGAAGTTGTCGAAGACTTCTATTTTTCCACTAACCTT
Organism: Cunninghamia lanceolata; assembly: GCA_027924645.1. Classification (NCBI taxonomy): domain Eukaryota; kingdom Viridiplantae; phylum Streptophyta; class Pinopsida; order Cupressales; family Cupressaceae; genus Cunninghamia; species Cunninghamia lanceolata. Next base: position 2,513,932 of record BSBN01001091.1, read on the forward strand.
CCCACAACTTGTGAAAATTTTTAAGTTAAAACACTTTGGTGTGCTTTGAAAACTTGTCATAACTTGTGCAAAAGCATAACTTTTGAAAATTATAACCTCATGAAAATTTATATCACTTTCTGTCAAGCCTGCACATAAGATGGGGAAGGAAAGCTGGCATAACTTTTGATTGTGATTACATTTGTTCATGAAATTTTGTCACATTTCCCATAATAACATTATAAATCTCCCTGCCAGACAATTTTGCTCCAGCCCTTACAGAAAGCACAATTTTACTGTTTCTGCCAACCGCCCGCCGAAAAATTAAAAGTTTGAAATCTCTTAAACCACTAAATGCCATGACCTAAAAAGTTGCCACATTAGGTGAAATGGAGTCACAGACACTGCCATAAGCATTATTTTGTACCATCTATCACAAATTTTCAATATTTAATTATTTTCATAAAACACCGCAAGCTGGACAAGTGTGTCTGAGGAACTCAGTGAAATGATGAGTATCTCTACTCTGAAATGATGTTGTTATGCAAAGTGCAATGTAGGGAAATAGATTGTGACATCTCAAAAATAAATTATCTCAATGACTCATGTAGGAAAAATGTGACACTAGTGTTTTTCAATCGAAAGGTGACTTAGGAGAAAGGGTTCAAAGCATGGTTAGATTTGTCATTTTGACACAAAAAGTTTAAATTTGGAAGTGCAGAAACATGGTCAACATTCATCAAATCCAATTTGTGTATATCTAGTAACGATTGTATTCCATGGGATTTCTTTGAGGCAATTTGCCACGCAGTTCATTTTGCATGTGTTTTTGCCCTATAGGGTGTAGGTAAAGAATATTGCGAGCAGAGGAATGGTTGTTGGATTTAGCTTTACACTTACAAATTTCATTTTCTCAAGGGTTTTTAATGCCTCTTTAATGAATCCCTCTTGTGTGAGCCTTGTAACCATTGTATTCATGAAGTTCTGTCCATCATACTTTGATACTATGGCGTCCAGGCAGGAAGCAAATCCATGTGGGAGGTGGAGGTTTCTTTGAAATGTGCTGTGTATGTCCACAAACCCACAAATTTAAAATGTATTTCAACTTTTTACCTTTTCCTCTTATATATGGTGGAAAGTAAACTTTTACGTGCACATAACCTCTGCATCTCTATCTCTGACTTTTGCCTTATAAAATGAATGTATAGCTTTTCTATTGTATTTAATCACCTCTATACAAATTATTACGTTGAGAGGAAACTACGAGTCAAATAAAATAATCTTGTGATACTTGCTACTATGATCAGTTTTTGATAGTTTTAGTTTGATAAGCAATTTGACACTACAAAATGATTGGGAATATTTGTAATTAAGATTATTAGTAACATTTACAACTAAGGTCAATTGGGTTAAATGATTAGGTTAGCCTTATAATCAAATCATAAGTTATTAGGGCCCATCAAGATGAGATAATAGTTTGTCAATTTTACACTAGAAAGAGTTGAAGGGAAAATCTTTCCAAGCCTTCTAAATCTTAAAGAGCACGGAGATTGCACCTACTCATCTTGATTGACCTTAATAACTTATGATTTGATTGTAAGGCTAACCTAACCATTTAACCCAAATTGTATCCCTGGGGTTAAGAACTCAATGTGCATCCTTTAGAATCATAAGGAAAAATTGGAGCACCAACACAGGTTTCAAAAGAAAGAAGCATGGGGTAGAGTTAAAAAGAAGATATAAGTTTTGTAACATCCATAAAAAAATGGTTGATTGAAATCTCTAGTCAAAATGCCTTCAATGACAACTAATCTCCAATGAATGGTCTCAAAGTGGAATGACATGAAAAAGGGAAACAAAGGTGGCTTACAAAGACAAAAACATAGTGTGGGTGTATTCCACATTCCTCATGTAGTAAAAATGATAGTATTTACAAAGAAAAATCCTCTAAACATAAGGCGTCTCTAATGAAACATAATCTACAAGACCCTTGGTATGAACATTAACCACTATTGGCCTAGATATAATTTTTCAACCACTAGCATGTCTTGTTGGTGGTTTTTTTTTAACATTTTCTAGTTGTACATAATACATAGAGGATAGATAAATTTTAAAGGTGGGGATACAAGAGGATATTATCATACTTTTAATAAGTTGTTAGAGGTAATAAATTGTATAAGATTTTTTTAAAAAATGTTATCAATAGCCAATTCAAACCACTAGTGGTTACATATAAACAAACCAATTGCCAATTAATCATTAATGGTTAGTTATCACACCAAGATAGACTTGAACTAAAATGAAACCAATTTTTTTGCATACTAGAGATCATTTATTTGCTTCATAATATAGCTTCCAAAGGGTTATCATGAAATAACATGAATAAGGAAGTTGAAGAAATTTGAGATTTAGATTTTGGATATGTGGACAAGAGACCTAGGTTAAAGTGATTGTTGAAATGAGATGCCAAAGACCCCCTTATTACCTCTACCTTAATTCCCATTATTGAGTTCTTGAGTATAAGCATATCTCTAGATCTAGTGTTAGAGTAAGCAAAAACTATCACCCTAAGAAACAAAATATAAACCATCCAAATATATGAGATTGTGAATCTTAGTTCTAAGTTCTTTGAGGTCATACTAAAATTATAGAAGTCATTGTTAAGGTTAGTCTTGAGAATGGAGTGCACACCTTTAACAAAATATTCAATGAAAAATGTGTGTTGAAAAATAAAATGTGGATCTCGATGCAAAATAATTATTCTAAGATTGAACTCTCTAGGCATGTAAAATTTAAAGATAAACACAAACATGCTAGTATGCCTCTTAGCAAAATTATTGAAGAACCAAATGCCAACTTCTTCTAGCTATAGATGTTATTCTTCATGAAGCAAATTTTCTTGGAACATAAAACATTATGGTGGTCAAAGATAATTAGTGATGTGATTCGTCTGTAGATAATAAATTCATGGGGAATAAATCTATCTTTCATAACTTACTACTTGGTACACACATTTATGTTTAGTGATTAGAATGTTAGCTCCTAGATTCATACAATTGATCAATTAGAATGCTCCAATGTATTAGTGTAGTTACCTCAAATTTTTTTAGAAGAATTATGAGATATATTTTTGGATGACAAATTATGGCCTCATCTTCTAATTTGTCTCTAAGTTTCTTTGGAATCCAAATTTTGCATCTCTTTATAAGGAATGAACTCCATCAAGTGGTTGGCCAATTGGTTGTCAAGAATAAACCCTTTACATTAATTTAATCCTTTGGTTTCAAAGGAAAACCTTATCAGCTACCTTGTCACATGCTTGACGACTTCTCATAGAATTTTCTTATCAAATACAAGAGGTACACAAATACTTCAATGAGCTATGCAAGAGATCATCACCCATTAGGTATCCCATTTGAATTGGTCACTTTACGTGTAGATACAAATCAACAGAATAATATTTGAGAATGGATCTCCTTCACTTATAATCTCCCATGATGGAGAAAAGGCATCATTTCTATTAGCGTAATACATCATTGTATTACATTGTTGGTTATGGTTCGGTCATTGTTAACTACCAGTTATGGTTCGGTTTCTGGTTCAGTTTCATATAATTGTCAACTACCGGTTATGGTTCAGTTTCATATAACTGTCAACTACCAGTTATGGTTCAGTTTCATATAACTGTCAACTACCGGTTATGGTTCAGTTTCTTATAACTGTTAACTCCCTCATAGTATTTATAAATGGTTGTGTATCCGCATATAATTGAATGAATAAAAGAGATTTCTTCCCCTTCATTTGGTATCAGAGCATTAATGATTTCTATGTGTGTCCAATTCCTTTGTGATTGATTGATGTAGAGTCAGTGAAAGATGGAAGGTGGATGATGTCGAACCGTGCTTCCGTTTGTCATGTAGTCGAAGACAAGGAGCCTCATATTTTTCAGCGTGGAGAATCCAAGTAATCTTAAAGCAGATTCATTCTGGAGTGGCAGTGGTGAGGTGTGTAGTGTTTTGTATTTTAAGTTAGGTTTCCTGCAACTATTTTAAGGCTACTCAGATATATAATTTGCAAAATTGGCATGAAGAATAAACTCGTTTGATGCACAGATTGAATGCATCTATATTATAGCTCATTTGGTTTCATTTGAAGTTTCTATGCAATCTATGTGAGAAGAATGGGTTTCCATTGGAAGACATTGTAGATGTCACTGATTGCTATTTCTTTCTACAAAGTTTGCAGTGGTAACACTTTCATTTCCAGTAAGAGAAGGCATCAATATTTTTTTGGCTGGTTTTATTTCCACTAAAAATCTTCAATTTCGAGATGAATCACTGACATTTAAGGTTGCAGAAATGCCGCAAGAAAGTGCAGAGGAAAGAAAAGGCTATGCTCGGTATAGATACACAAGAAAGACCACTTTCATATGCATGTTGGCTGGCCTGTTGAAGCTAGATATAGTCGACAATTTAGAGGTGGAGATACCTGAATTTAATGTGTCTTATAAACCACAGAAGATCAGCCCAAAGTTTTAGTCAACTGTGAGGTATTTATTGCACCAAAAGATTCATGATTCATACACACACCCTTAGTTTACTACTGATGTCATGAAGCCCCTTCAAATTGAGCAACTAATGGATCAAGAAATTGTAAATCTTTCTAGTGGAGAACTACAGAGAGTGGCACTGTGCTTATGTCTTGGCAAGCTTGTAGACATTTATCTGATTGATGAGCCAAGTGCGTACTTGGATTATGAGTAGTGTATTGTAGCAGCAAAGGTTATAAAGAGATTTATTCTTCATGCAAAGAAAATTGCTTTTGTTTTTTAGCACAATTTTATCATGGCCACATATTTGGCAGACAGGGTTATAGTTTATGAGGACAAGGAGAGTTATCAAGAGGCCAAGAAGATGAGGATTTATCAGATGATGAAGATTTTATTAATGACTCTTTCAGTGGTGTTAATAATGCATTAGTACTATAATCCTTCACTTTATTGGAGGTAGGAGGCATCAGATGATGGAGGAATTTCCATCATCTCAAGTTAGCTTCTCGCTTTGAGATGATGCTTTGCATGAGAAGCATTTTTGGTTTTGGTTGTTTTGCTTTTCTTTGTTGATGCTGACAGATTTGAAGAATGTATGTTTTGTGAAGATTTTGTTTTGGAGACAGGTTTGGGATTTGGTGTTGAGCTCAATATGGATTGTTGTCTAGTGAGCTTTAGAGTATGTGATCAAGAATTATACCCTTTCGCGGTCACTAGACAATGATAGAGATCTGTCGTATCTCTTAGGGATTGTTGTCGAATAATTCAAGACTTTGTGATTTAAGAGTTTGGGACTAAAGAGCTCATGAATATAGCTCAAAGCCACACCTTTCTGAGGGTAGATGAGACAGCATGATGGAGCCCCACTTGGTTCAAGATTTGTTCTTTGGGAGAAGATCTTCTATAAAATATGTATTCATATTATGTAATCAGCTGTCTTGAGTATGTTAGCATTCAGGGGGTACCTTGTTACTATTGCAGGGACAATGTAATAAGGGAGGGAATGTTAGCGTAATACATCATTGTATTACATTGTTGGTTATGGTTCGATCATTGTTAACTACTGGTTATGGTTTAGTTTCTGGTTCAGTTTCATATAACTGTCAACTACAGGTTATGGTTCAGTTTCATATAACTGTCAACTCCCTCATAGTATGTATATATGGTTGTGTATCTGCATATAATCGAATGAATAAAAGGGATTTCTTCCCCTTTAATTTAAATACAAGGAAAAGATGAACGAGGTAGTGACCTAGTTCCTAGGTGGTGGTTTTGAACATGCTCACAATGATGAAGACTTCTAGAAAAGTTATAAGAATATTTAAAACCAATGAAACTAATTGCATGAATTGATGATGCATAACCATTTTATTATGTTGGCACTTGTACAATTGTATAATGACATTTCCATGACCATCTCTATCAATTGAAAAGATGATAGAAGTGATGTTGAATCCCAAATCATTATGATCCAAGAAGATCTAAAGAGCTCATTGATCTATTAGTGCACAAGGGCATCCAAATCAATCTCATGTCCTAAGTAACTTGATATATCTTACCAAGGACTGACTAGGGTTCAAATTGCAGAGCTAGTAGGTGGAAGTAGTGAAGGATATACATTAAGGGCCATCCAACAATGAAGTGATCATGAAGCCTCCTCGATCAAATAGCATGTTCTTGAAGAAAATAATTTCTAGGGGTGGTAAAGAAGCATGAGATGTGTTGGTGCACTAGGATCAATTCTTGAAATTCTACAAATTCACTTATAGAGACACTCATAAGGACACATCAACAACAACATTGAGCAAAATTTTTCAACAAATTACAAGTGGATATACTCCAATTTATGGGAGTGGGTGTAACTCTTCCACACTTCAAATTCTACCAAGCCTAGGAGGGTTTTCCTATATATCCTATAGGACAATTAAAGAGATGCATAAAGCATTTTGTAAACAAACACCAAACCCTTTTAACATAGATATAAGCCCTGTTAGCACTCATTTTGACCTGGGGTTGGTTTGTCATGATCAGGAGGTTTCTTCATTTGAAGCCTTTATCTTCTCGCCCATTTTTTCTAAGTGTTGGACCTCCTCAGCATTTTTCAACTGCAGCATCATATTTTCCTGAGGAGGAGGTCGTCATCATCATATTTGGTTCGATGGTGGTCCGCATCATCATGTTCTTCCTCGACTGGTTTTTCATCGTCATCATCATATTCAGTTATCGGGTGATGTTTGGTTTTTATCCTGATGATGCTGATGAGCTACAGTGCACCCTGATCTGCTTGCGAGGGTGATTTTTCAAGTATCCGGTGATCTTCCGAATATCACCTTGCCCAAACATGATGATGATGTTGCCCCGATATCTTGAAGGGGTTATTCTCTAAGTTGTTCGACCTAACTTGTTTTTTCTTAAGGGTCGTCGTCATCATCATCATATTTCCAGTTATCATCCTGCTGCTTGCAGAGGTCATCATATTTTCTGCCTTCATGATATTTCGCCGGGGTGATATTTTTATCATCGGGTGATCTTGGTTATGATCATCCTGATGATGTTGTTGAAGAGTTCTAAGTGCGACCCGATATTCACTAGGGTCATCATGTTTTGAACGTCAGGATGATCTTAGTCAATATCATCCTGATGATGTTGTATCACTTCTTGTTCGTTGTTTTGTCATCTTGATGATGCTGACGTCATCCGTATATCAGGGTGATATCTTCCGGTTCTCTGCCTATCTGCATCATGATTTTTCCGAAGGAGGGGGTGATATTTTCATATCACCCGGATATATGTTTGTTCGAGCATCATGATGATGCTGATATCAAGGAGATATCCGCCTGCCGGCTTCGCGCATTATCTACTGGGGGTGATCTTTTCAAGCAGCATCATCATATTCAGTTATCGCCCCGATCTTATAGTGGAGCTACAGTGCAACCTGATATTTGAACATCAGGAGGATATTTTCAAATATCCGGTTGTCTTTCGAATATCATGATGATGTTAATATGATGATGACATCATCGAGGTCCGGGGAGGGTCATATTTCTAACACAGATCATCTTGTGGAGATCCCCCGATATTTGCAAACATGATGATGACGTCATCAGGATGTTCATCGGCCAGACTTTTGTTATAAGCTCAGCAGGAGGATGTTTCTCCGATGGATCTGGTTGTGCGGGTGAAGGCGAATATCATGCAGTTATTTTGCGTTATGATGATGACGTCAGGGTGATATTTCGGGCAACAGGATATCATGCTGCTGAAGGATGATGATGATGAGGTCTATACTAGTGTCGTCAGGAGCAAAAGCACCGACATGATATATGCTCATGACTTAGTATATAAAGTGTTATTGAGGTCATCGCGGGGTGCATGTGGGATATATATATCCTGCATTTTCAAATATCATGATGATGAATCTCGGCGGGAAATGCTTGCGATGCAGATTTGATGTTCTTCCCCAGGCCGCGGGTTGGTGCGCCATTAATGGCGATTGTTGCAGAGGTATGGGCGATGGCGTGGGTGGATCCTGTACCCGATTGAAGGTGTACATCAGCGGACAGTGGCGCAGGGCTCAAGAAATCTTCCTGTCTCCTCCCCTACCTGCTGCATTCAAGTTTGGGCGCCAATCTGGTTGTGTTTGAGCGCCATTTTCATGATACTGTGTATCTGGCGGGATTTTTGGTCAACATTGTAATTAATTGCTGAGCACCTACCTGGCTGTTATAAGCAGGTGGTGTTGCTCATTTGAGAGGTTGTTGAAAGTTGATGATTTTGGCTCTGTAATGCATAACAAGCTGATCTGGTTGCTCTGCACAGCTTACCTGTGAGTTTATGTATCTCTTGTTGTATGTTTTTGGCATGAACCCACTGATTTCATGATTAAAATTATATGAGAAATGCTATCTTGGCATGTGTTATGTTAATTCTGTCTCCAGTATTGCATGTATTCTTCTTCTGAATCTGGATATTTGAGTAATGTTTAGATTCTAGAGCATAGAATTCCTATGTTGAATGTCTGATCTTTTAACTTCTGCTCAAGGGGTAGATTAAACTGTTTTCAGGTTGAACATTGGGAAGGGTATACTGCAGTAGGGATACCATAAGTAGAGATAACCTAACACTTTGTATTGGGAGGTACCTGTAAGGCAGGTATCACATATATCCCCTTGAAATCTAGTTTCAGTTGTTTATGCTGATCATTCACAGGTGTATGTCTACTGACTCCAGGCCCTGGATAGGCACCAATCATGCTTTGTTCTTGTGTTATAACCATGTCCAGCTTTGCATCCACACTTAAACTCCAAATCAAAATCTAAAACAACCATTAGGACTTTAGAATTAGTTTAGGAACCTCAGTCCTCTGTCTACAACTGCTAATAGGCCCAAAGCTAGCCCCTTTGCTCTTATCATTCAGTTTTGGTCTACTTACAAGAGGACTATCTACTTTCTGTCAGCATCCCAGCCTTGTATGCATATCCTCATGGATGTTGAGTAGGGAATACCCCCCTAGGTCTTGCAGAGCCTGAAGAAGAAGAGGAGATAAAATATAGAGTCTATCTCCTACACTGTTGACCCCCTGGCCCAGAGATCCTGTTGATCACTGATGGCTACCTTGTAGGGAAATCTGGGAATAAGCATCCAGTCTGGGAAAAAGTCAACAAGCCCAAAACAATGTCACTAATTATAATCTATATCATCCCTTGTGATTCTACACTATAGGATTTTGTTAGTAGATGGAAACTACAACAAGTACATGGTTATTATTTCCTAGGAACTTGAGGAAGTACTTTGGACACGTGTGAGAAATAAAAGATGAACCTTCCTATTGATAAAGTGCTAGGGAAGGTGTTTCTCTTTTTATGTCCAGTATGTGCACTAAATTGTTTGCTAAGGTACACTAAACTAAATTCACATTGAGATTATGTCAAAGCAACCTACATGCAAGTGTCTGTAAACCATATGCAAACTAAATGCAATCTAAGGGAACCTAAGGCTACCTCCAACCAACCAAACCTTGAGTAGACACCACTAATGAGCTAGGATAGATAATGCAACTGAATGATGAATGAATCTAAACTATTGGATGCAAGAAATACTAGGGAACTTTGTAAATGCTATGTTAGAATGAAAAAAAAAAACTATGAAATAGGGGAATCATATACACTTAGATGAAGGAGTGACAATTGAGAAATATGATTTAAACTAGATTTTAAAGTTGTTAGTGAAATTTAGAAGTTGTATTGAGAAGTGGTGGCTAGGTCCAAAGTGGGGCGACTATTAGGAAGGCTAGGTCAAAAGGTGATAACCTTGACTAGGTAGTTGGTGGAGGCCTACAACTTTTTGGGCTACTTGGGGTCTGTGTGATGCACCTTTTGAGTGATGGACACATATTAGTGAGTAACAAAGGAAGGATAATTAGTAGAAAACCTTTAAGGGGTCAATGCACAAGTTGAATTAATAAAAGTGGAATGGATTAGGAATCCATGTTCACCTAATAATGAACTAATGGGGACTTAGTATAGAGGGGATATTTGTAGAAACCATGGGGAAGGTATGCTAGGGTTTTCATCTTTAGACCTACAAATTAGGATCAAAAAAATATAAACCTAAAGTACTACATTTTGGATTAAATTGACAAATTTGAGGTGATTATACTTGATAAATTACTACTTTCTGAGCATGAATGGCCTTGGTTAGGTTTTAGGGACCTTTGCAACTAATTTTTCTAAAAATGGAGTTGATTTAAGGCCTAATTTGAAAAGTGGTTGTTATGTCCAAAGGGGGTTGGTTAGTAAGAAGGCCATGTCTAAAGGTGGACATCCAACAAGAAGGTTAGGTCCTTCTAGGGTGGCTAGATCCTTAAGAAACTTGAACCTACAAAGTTTTATGTTCTATAATGAGAAAAATATACTATTATTCTTCTGCTTTCTATTTTTCTAATATGTTGTTGTTAGAAATGAAAGCACAACTACTCAATGGAAATCTAATTTCTAATATGTTTAATGATATTTTCTCAGTGCATTATTAATGGAGATTGTAACATAGAAAAGAAACTATGCAACACAAAAATATCAAATCAGAAAACTGAACACACAACACAATGTTTAACATGAAGAAAACCCTTTCAGGTAAAATACTCCGTGCACAGGAAAGAGGCCCAAGTTTGTATTAATCTAAAAGTGATTGCACAATACAACTCCACCAATTTCTTCCCTTTAGTCTTCAACCTGATAGCATTCTGACAATACCTGAGTACCTGTAAATCTATATGTTACAACAAATACATGGAAAAATACTTATAGAAGTATCCTCACTCCAATCTAGGCATCCACTTTCTCTCTCCTGAGAATCCCCCACATGCAAACATTAAATGTCGTCATACAGGCAACTTCCACTTGTCAAAAGATGCTCATGCAAAGTTGGGCACCCAAGGTTAAGAATAGCATCTTACATCATCTTATGATGCATCATAACCATCATAGATACCACCAAAGTGTATCATTCCAAGATGGGCGCCTGGGGCTAAACATAGCAACTTACAACTAATGAATAATTGTCATATGCGTCATAGTGTCATAGAATCTTATGACAACTTGCAGCTATCATAGATTTTTTACATGCACCCATAAAACATTATGACGTGTGTCATATATGCTAAAAATAGATGATTCTCCCAAGCTAGCACCTACACTCATTTACTCATGCGTTTTACAATTGCCAACCGTAAATGTCACTTATTAATTACCTCCGGTGACTCTAGAATTACCACTGCCAGTGAAACTACGTCATTCCCTTATGGGTAATTACAAATTCCAAATAATAAATGGAATAAATACAATATTGGAATTTACAAGGTTAATGGCACCTTATTCCAACATTTTTTGACTTGACATTATACATTGTAAATCAACCCATAGGAAATCAAATGAAATAATCAGGTACTAGAAACAAGGCCCATGGCCTCTCTGCACCACACAAAATTCTCTATGCTCACAAGTTTGGTCAATGAATCTGCAAAATTCTCTTGAGTGTCTATCTTCTTCAGCTCAATCTATCTATTTGCAACCAACTCTCGAACAAAGTGATATTGAACATCAACATGCTTAGTCTGAGCATGATACTTAGGATTATTGGCCAAATAGATAGCACTTTGGATATCACAACCAATTTGAATGATCCTACAATCAAATCCAATACCTGTACATAGTCTCTTCAACCAAACTCCCTCCCTAGAGATATGAGTAGCATCCATATACTCTGCTTTTGTGGTGGACAAAGCAACTGTGGGCTTCCTTTTATTCATCTAACTCATTGCTCCTCCAAACAGAGTAAACACATAGCCACTAGTGGAACTTCAACTATCCAAGTCACTTGCCCAATTTGAATCAACAAATCCATGTATGTCCAAAGATTTATCAGCACTATCAGTACTAGAATAAAGAAAATAATGATCAAGAGTACCTACAAGATATTTAAACACCCTCTTCACATAATTCCAATGCTGTCTACAGGGTTAGACGTAAATCTTCTCAAAACTCCCACTACTTGGGCAATATCTAGTCTAGTACAAACCATTGCATACATCAAACTCCCTACAACACTAGCATATGACACATTAGACATATCCTCAAAATCATCCTCATTCTTTGGACACATATCTCAATGAAAACTTAGTACCAATGGGTAAAGGAACTTGAACTGGGTTACAATCCTGCAAACTAAGTCTCTGCAAAATAGCTTACTTTGTGACAACCAAAGCTTTCTGTTACCTCTGTCCCTCCTAATCTCCATTCCCAAAATATACCTAAAAGTTGAGCTTTTAGCTCACTGATCATACCCTTAGTATTGCTGAAAAATAACATGTCATCAACATACAAAGCAATGATCAATATAGAATCACCAATACAATGAATGTAAATACAGTGATCCTCCTCACTCCTAACAAAACCCAATTTCAATACAAATGAATCAAACTTTTGATACCACATTCTGGGAGACTGTTTCAAACCATAGAGAGACCTCTTTAGCCTACAAACCTAATGTTCTTTTCCTTTTACTTCAAAACCTGTAGGTTGTTGCATATAACTTTCTTCCTCAAGATCTCCGTGCAAGAATGCAGTCTTAACATTCATTTGCTCAATCTCCCAATCAAAGGCTGCAACAATGGATAAAAAAATCTAATAGAAGTCAATTTAGCAACAGGAGAGAAAATCTCACCAAAATCAACTCCCTCTCTCTGGGAGTAGCCCTTGTCTACCAGCCTAGCCTTGTACTTCTCCAATGAACCATCTACACCAAACTTCTTCTTGAAGACTCATTTGCAACCTATGGCCTTTATTCCTTTGGGAAAATGAACAAGATCCCAAGTGTTACAAGAGTCTAAAGCCATCATCTCCTCCTGCATGGCTAACTGCCAAGACTCACTATCATCTACAAGAATAGCTTCCCTCACTAGTAGAATTTTGGTAAATAAATGACTAAGTGACTAAAACTTTTAGTCACAACTAAAAATGACTAAATTCTACTAATTTTTTGGAAATTAGCTATAAATGAGTAAATAAATGACTAATTTGGTCGTTGACTAAAAAATTATTTAGTCACACAAATAAAAATGACTAAATAGTTAGTCATTTATTTATCACAGTCCATTTGAATAAATCATTTAAGGAATAAAAAATCAATAGCCTACCAAAATACTCTAAAACTTTTGTCGAAATCTTATTTTCAGGCATAGCCTACCAAAATGGAGTTTTCATTTTAATAAACATACTCTAAAACCTTCATCCAAACCCTATTTTTAGGCGTAGCCCGCCAAAATGGAGAAGTGTTTTAGTAAAGAATGACAGAGAATGGTAAGGAGATGTGCGTGACAGAAAGCACATGATTCATTACTGCTTATCTCATTCCTACTTTGCTCAACAAGGGTTACATTATTCGCACTACTATTTGTAATCCAAGTATTTAATTGACATATATTTGCATAATCTCAAATTCCTAATTCAGATGCTTTTGAAGTATCAATGTATCCTATATAGGGTTTAGAATGTATCCTATATAGGGTTTAGAATGATTTCTTTTAATTTTAAAAAAAAAAAAATTATGTATTTGCCTGTGATTAGATAATGTGGAGATCTCCTAAATTTGCCCCAACTCACTGTCCTCTTTGGTACTGTATTCATTACTCCAGCTACTAGGGTTTTGCATGTGACATCTTTAATATTTTCATAACAACGGATTTTAAATAGATCTCAGTCTTTGATTTAATCTTTATCATGGTAACCCTTGAGTTCCATAATCCACTTTCAATCTCTTCTAAGAATGTTGTCTTAAGCTAGAATGCATAGTATGCATATAAAGCAAGTCCTTCAAACCTACCATTGTTCCAAACCACCACTCACTGCCTTGCTTAAAATGCTGCCTCCATAAGCAAAATAGCATGTTTTAAAATCATGGCTGCCAGTGATTGACCATTAAGGTCACTACTTTCATCAAGATACAATTATATTTTTGTCTTCAAACTCAAGGCATTATGCAAGATAACATTGTGAATTGTTTGCTGTGTAGGGTTTGATTTTCTTGCATATTTACTACTTTGCTAACTACCTTTAAGACTGGATATTGCACCCTTAGCTGCAATCTCAAACAACTCACTCACTGTCACTTGAAGATTCCTTTTATGAGCATCCTTCTATAAAATCAAACCATGCCCTATAGAATGCCTACTTACTTACTACAAGGGACTCATTGTTTCATGGTATTGTGGGTCTTAAGATCCTTCAACCTTATTGTCACTACTTCACAGTCCACAAGGTATTATTCACTATTCTTCCATCTTTGATGAGTCTCAAAACACTGCTCAAACATGCAATCCACTACCTCCATTATACAATGGCTAAGAAGAAACATTGAACCTCTGATTACCACTGTTACTTCATTTGGACAGTCATTCCCTAATTGCATTTGCCTTGTCTAACACTGTCAATAGCATTTGAAAAACCCTTAAGGTCAGCACTTGGGGGTAAGGAAACTCACTGTTAAATCTCCACTTTACTATGCAAGGTTTGAGCTTTATTATCTTGTCACTTCTCAGCCTCTTTTTGATTGTCACACCTCAAGTGACTTTCATTCTTCTTACCATAGATTACATTTACAAATGTCACTGAGCTACATAGTGTGCTTGTTATTGGCTACAATCTTTAGATTGCAAGATTTTGTTATTGGCTACAATGTCTCAATCTTTATGGTATTGCAACCTCACTAATCCACTAGAGTTATGGTTTATGTTTCTATAGAGGCCTAGGGTTTGTACCCTAGTCATGCTCTTACCAATGCTTTTGTTGGTATTAAAAAACAACCTTAAATCTTGGGTCAGAAAATTAGTTGTCTTGACAAGGCGTGGCATGATCTTGGATTGTATCCTAGAGTGTGTGGGAAGCTTTTGTTTGATCATTAAGGTATGTAAACCTGATTAGGGAAATGTATCCTATATAACATGGGTCTTGCTTTAATACTTCCCATAATGGTTATTAGTAGATCACATTATTATAGTTGTGGTAATCCAAGATTACATTCAAGTATGTACCAAACTTGGTCTGTAGTTTAAGCTATACACTTTTAAGTAACATTCATAAGATTTAGAAAATCTTGATCACTCTCTAGAATAGCCCATTAAACATGGGTTGTGCTTGAATGCACTACATAATTGATATAACACAACCACTCTGCATATCAACCAGAGTTATAGGATCTTTATTGCAGCAAGAGGTAATCACTCTTGGATCATGCTATCATTACATTGTAACCTATTAAACCTAAGTCAACCTAAATGCACCCAATGATGATTGACACCTAATTGTGATGACAGTGATTAATTTGTACATGAATTATGTTCATATGAGCGCCTCCATTTCTATCACAACATAGCCACATTAAACTTGGGTCACACATGAATGCATCCTGTATTTGTTATAGCACAACTGTGCCACATGACCAATAGAGTTATGGATCAAATAGTTACAGTCACAAGAATTTGTTCCTCAATTGTGCTCTTATGGCGATTCCATTACCGTTACAACATAACCCTTTGGACTTATATTGTTCAAATCATTACATTGCTTATTTTCTCTTTGGATGGATGGTAATTCAATGGCAGGGATTTTTATGCAGGGCATGCTCATATAAGTGCCTTCGTCACCATTACACAATAGTATGTTGGAATTTCCTTTCTTGAACCTTTACTTCATTTTTTATTGTTAGGGTTTCTTAGTGATTATTCCATTTCCACGTGGCATATTGATAAAAGAAACCGAGCAAAAAATCATTTTGTTTTTAGTTAACTCCTGCTAAGATACATTTGGGACAAATGTTTGATTGCATTACTTCGAGTGTGAAGAATTTTGTTTCCTGCTTATAATACATTCATTGAGAACTATAGTAGAAAGCTTCTTATGCTAAAACCCATCCTATAAACTCGCTTTAAGACACATTTAGGAGGCTTCATGGATTTTTTGTGATTTATACATCTTTTTTTTTGATAGTAAATGACATCAAATTCTTTCTAAAATTGAAATGATTTATTAATTATAGTTTTATGATGGTCAAATGTTTTATTTAGAAGGGGTTAATGTGTGGCATTTTTATGTGTAGGAAGAATAGATTGTGATGCAACATTCAGGTATGGATGGTTCAGGAAAACTTGGATTGCTATTAGTGACATAGCCAGGTTGGAGAGTACCTTGAGCAGGTCTGAAACACTTCCAGGTGTTTTCACTCGAAATCAGAACCTGAGTATAGGAATACAAATGTCAATGGATATAGAAAATCATAAATCTGCTGGTCCAATTTTGGATCCGATTTGAGGTCATGAATATCAGACAGAGAGAGTTCCTACATTCTAAAGATAAAATCATAAATCTACTGGTCCAATTTGAGATCCAATTTGAGGTCGTGAAGCTCTGACAAAGAAAGTTCCTACATTCTAAAGATAAAATCATAAATCTTCTTGGTCCAATTTGAGGTCCAATTGTAAGGATTTGTCTTTTTAATTATACTTTCTGACATTTGTCTTGATACAAATTGTTACTTTAGAGTTATGGTATTGCTTTTCTCCTAATGTTTTCAACCCTCATTTCAGGGAAGAGCTCCGAAGATGGTTCCTTCAGATGGAGACTACACTTTTCCACTATAGGTTTCGTCTAGAAACACCAGAGGCTTAGGTACTGTCATACTCAGAGCAAAAGTAGGAGTCATGCAATGACAAGATACTCATTTTTGGAGCTTTGGTTAAGAACTTTGAATGTTTGGCTATGTGCACAGAGAATGGTCATGGAGTGCAAACTTCCTTACAAAGCAATTACCATAGCAAAGTTTGAGGTGAATTGGACTTGCTATTTTATGCTGATATGGATATGTTCTAACCTGTAGTTAATTGTTGTAGCATAATAGATAGGCTAAATAGTTGTTCATATACCATTGTTTCTAATTCAAAATTGCTATACATTTTCTAGGAGTAAATCACAGGGGGAGTCTATACATAAGACACCATTGTTTCAAATTGTTGTCTCTTTCACAATTGTTTGCTTCATTTATTTGATCTAAGATAGCCTGCTGTATAGAAGATGCTCTCAAAATCACAGTAAAATCCTTTATTCTAGGAAAACTGTTCAGAATCTTCCCATCATAACAATGAACAAAAGCATAAGTCATTAACTTGAACCTTGCAAGAGTTTCATCAAATTCTACTTTTCCACTCTCTTTTCCATTCTAAATTTTATTCCCAATTTCATCCATGAAGAACTTCCTTAGCCTGTAGATCTTGCTATTAGCCATAACTTTACCAAGTGTCAAGGATATCTTCAAGTTTTTACCCAAGCAACAATTGACAAAATTCAGCCTTACTAGATACAATGTGTTGAAAAGCTCTTTGAAGTTATTCTAGAAAAGAGTTCCTGAGAGTATAATGCACAATTTTGAATTAACCTTTTTGCATGAATTCCATTGTATCTGGTAAGGCCGAATTTTGACAAAAAGTAGCAATTAACAAAATTCAGCCTTACTAGATACAATGAAATTCATGCAAAAAGGTTAATTAAAAAATGCTCATTATACTCTTAGGAACTCTTTTCCAGAATAAATTCAAAGAGCTTTTCAACACATTGTATTTGGTAAGGCCAAATTTTGTCAATTGTTCCTTGGGTAAAAACTCGAAGCTATCCTCAACACCTGGTAAAGTTATGGCTAACAATAGGATCTACAGGCTGAGGAAGTTCTTCATGGATGAAATTGGGAATAAAATTCAAAATAGAAAAGAGAGTGGAAAAGTAGAATTTGATGAAACTCTTACAAAGTTCAGGTTAATGATTGATGATTTTGTTCATTGTTATGATGGGAAGATTCTAAACAGTCTTCCTAGAATAAAGGATTTTACTGTGATTTTGAGAGCATATTCTATACAACAGGCTATCTTCGATCAAATAAATGAAGCAAACAATTGTGAAAGAGCCAACAATTTTGAATTTGAAACAATGGTGTCTTATGTATAGACTCCCCCTGTGATTTGCTCCTCGAATAATGTATAGCAATTTTGAATTAGAAATAATGGTATATGAACAACTATTTAGCCTATCTGTTATGCTACAATAATTAACTACAGGTTAGAACATATCTATATCAGCATAAAATAGCAGGTGCAATTCACCTCAAACTCTGCTGTGGTAATTACTTTGTAAGGAAGTTTGCACTCCTCCATGAACATTCTTTGTGCACAGATCAGTATGTTGGTTATTATCTTGATCTCCTTTGTGATCAAAAGAATAGTAAAGTTCATTACATAACTCATGACCATTTTGTAGTGCTATGATCCAGTGCTCTTTTACTTCTTACTCACTATGTTCTCAATCACCATGTGTAAATGACTTAGAGGACAGATCTTTGATTTCAATCGCCTTGCATAGCACTTGAAGAAATTTCCATTCATACCTTAGCATTTAACAATCATATAGGGCATATGAAACATAACTTATTGAAATCACTATTGACACAAAACTCCTGAAGATCACCACCCTAAACTGCTAGACAACTTCCTCCATTCATGTCACAATGCAAGGTCCTTGTAGGTTGAAAGTATTTCCCTTGAAAACATACCACTGTATTGATAATGTCTTGAGGACTAAGGGTCCCACTTGGAGGTAAAGAATAATCTCATATGCATTCATTCTCAGGTTCATATTTCAATTTGTTATATTTATGTGCAGCTTCTAATGAGCTTGGCGAAATGCATTGTGTAAAATGAGAAGCTCCTTTAGCCAATTGTGTTGTTTCCTAAATTTGATGGCATGGAAGAATCTACAGCACTGTCTTCCAACATTGAAATCACTGACCTTCAAAACAAAGATACCAGGACCGTCCCTTCAACATTTGTGAAGTCAATACCTTTATCAAATTGGTCACTATCCTTCCATCATCTTTGTTTGGCATTTTACTGTAATATGACAGTCCTCTCATAATGACCACCATATCATGATTGTGAAAATTCTGAACCCATCACTTGGACAGTCAAAACTTCCACCTCACAGCCACAAGAATAAGATACACTGAGAATGCACAGTCCCAAGTAAGTGTATCAGACTCGGCGATCCTTGTTTTTTGTCATATGTTGTAGTTACAAGTGCCCTGCTAGACATACATGAAAATGTGGAAGCATAGACAAGGCAAGCGAATTGTTTCAAAAAATGTATCAAAGAAATGTGATATCATGGATACCCGCTCTCCCACAAGCACTTCAAATCATGCCTGCACCGCAAGCATTACTTGAAGTGCTTGCCAGAGAGTGGGTGATGCGGGGCTTTCCCAAAAATATGGCTTTGCACAAATATATTATGGAAATTTGGCTTGCTTCTTCATTTATATCAGGAATTAGATACCCCCGCATCACTCGCTCTCTTGCAAGCACTTCAAGTCATCCCTGCAGTGATGTGGGAAAGCCCCGCATCACCGCAGGCATGACTTGAAGTGCTTGTGGGAGAGTGGGTATCCATGATATCACAGGAAGGATGCTGACAAATGTTGTCAAATATGGATTTACACTTGCTAATTGTATTTGCTTGAAAGTTTCTAAAGCCTTTTCAAAAAATCCATTTTGTGCATATCCTGTAATCATTGCATTCCAAGAGATGACATCTCTTTGAGCCATTCCATCAAATAGTTCACGTGCCTTATCTATACTTCCACATTTTTCATACATGTCTACCGGAGCATTTCCAACTCTAATATCTGACAAAAATGCCCCTTCCATTATGTTATGATGGATGTCCATACCCTATTCCAAAGCTCCCATTTTAGCATAGGCAGGGAGGATGCTGCAAAGGTTGTCGAATTTGGCTTTACACCTGCTAATTGCATTTGCTTGAAAATTTCTAAAGCCTTTTCAAAAAATCCATTTTGTGCATATCTCGCAATCATTAAACATTCCATTAGATGACATCTCTTTGAGGCATTTTGCCGAACAATTCACATGCCTTGTCAATGCTTCCACATTTTGCATACAAGTCTACCAAGGCAGTGGAAACTACAACATCTGACAAAATTCCTCTATCCATTACTTTTTGATGGATATCCATACCTTGTTCTAATGCTCCCATTTTGGCGCAAGTAGGAAGGATGCTGGCAAAGGTTGTGGAATTTGGCTTTACACCTACCAATTGCATTTGCTTGAAAGTTTGTAAAGCCTTTCCAACAAATCCATTTTGTGCATATCCAACAATAATTGCTCTCCCCGCATCCCCGCGCACAAACAAAAGTTCCTTCGTGGGGATGTGGGGAGAGCCCGCCATCTTGCACCCTCATACCCTAGCTCCTTGCGGGGCTGCGGGGGAGCCTGGATTGCATAGAGATAAGTAGGTGAGGTAGCAATCATGCCAAATGAAATACCTAACAGATGTCTTCCCTGAATTTCTAAGCAGGTTCATCCTGCATGGCTGCATTACTTACACCTCTCTTCATTCTTCTTTCCTCCTTTATATTGATGTTGATCAGGAGGCTCTCTCTAAGCTTTCTCTATACAATCCATGAGACCACATTTTTTTGAGGCATTCTATCAAATAGTTCATGTGCCTTGTCCATGGTTCCACATTTTGCATACATGTCTACCATGGTAGTTGCAACTACAACATCTGACAAAATTCCTCTATCCTTCATGCTTTGGCAAAGGTTGCGGAGTCTAGCTTTACACCTGCCAATTGCATTTGCTTGAAAGTTTCTAAAGTCTTCTCAAAAAGTTCAATTTGTGCATATACTGCAATCATTTTCGATGGATGTTGATTTCAATATTAGAGGATGATGTGATATGATAGTTGTTCATGATAGTGATGTGATAAGTGACATGACTAATGATGGACTATGTGAACTTGTAACAGTCTGGTAGATGACATAGAGTGCATACCTAGGTAACAATAATAGTGATGAACTATTTTCAAGGAATTTGGAAAAGATATAGTGATGTCAAAGGTAGTCAAGGCATTCAATATAGGGGTAGTGTTCTATGTTGATGGGGGGGAGGGTACAAGTGAAAGCATGCCAGACTAATGACCTAGGTAGTGGTAGTCATGAGGCATTGTTATTTTATAAAGGGAAAATGCATGATAGTAGGTTGACAAGTGATTGGACAATGCATAGCCTAGTCATAAGCCAATATTGTTGAATAATAGTCCATGACAATTGAGGCATCCTACCAAAGATGACAGTCATCAGAGGCATAATCATTAGAGATAAGGATATTTTATTGCTACAGGTAACAATTCACAGTGGCAGCTTATGAACTAGAGCAAGTTGGGTGCATGAGACAGGATCTCTACAGAGATGACAGTGTGATCTTGAACTAGGACAGTGAGCTTCAATATGGGACAGTCATGGATTTGTGAGGAAGACATCTATGAATGTCTTTGTGCTTATATGCTCAGTGATACTCAGAAAATCAATTTCTTGCTCATTCTTTGAGCTATGTTGTGTAACCATGAAGGTTTTTTTAGCAAAGAGAAAGCATTGTAACTTATTTTTAGATCTGTATGTTGTTTGTAAGCATTTTTGATCAATAAAACAAGTTGTTTTTACCTTCTCAAAGTTGTTTCATTGTGCAAGCTTCAAAATATACTACTAAATATACTAATGACTAAATGCAAGCTTCAAAATGACTAAATATACTACTAATTGACGTCAATTAATAATTTAATTGACGTCAATTAATAATTAAATTGACTAAATATACTACCAATTGATAGAAATTAGTGAATAGTGAATAAATATGACTAAATATATGAGGGTAAGTGCAAGAAGATGGGGGGCCAAAAGGGGTCTTAAGTGGCCACTTTTTTTTTTTTTTTTCTAAAATCAGGAAATACTAGCCTTGGATGAGAAATTGAACATAGTTACACTCAAAATTTGGAGATGCAACCAAAACAATGTTCGTAGTGCTCCGAGTCTACTTTCTAAACTACTATTTTGTTTTGAAAATGGCATAGATTAAGGGGTTCAAAAGAGGAAGCCATAGAAATTGGTGTTGTTTCTATCAAAAAAACATAACATAGCATGTTTTGTGGCTCCCTCAAAAGGTCAACTTTTTTTTGGTATTTTTAAAATCACTTTAGTGAGAAATTAGCTAATAGCATGTAGTTTATGCCCAATTTTTCTGATAATTGTTTGATGAATATTTGATTTTTTACTAATTTTCAAAGTGGACACATCCTAAAAAATAGAATTTTGGCCATGCTACCCCTATAAATTTTGAAAACTAATTAAAAATTATTTTTTTCTTTTTTTAATATTTGTAGAATGGAGTCTAGTTTCTAAATATGTATTTTTTTTGAAATTTCAATGAATAGTTAATTTACAATGAAAAAAAGACCAAACAGTGGTTTTTGCCCAAAAATGGACACAAAAACAAAAGAAATTAAAGATGAAAGGCTTAACATTGTTAAAATGTGAAAAAAATCACATCATCAAATAGCTAAGAGAAAGCCTAACATTACCCAGGTGTTCGATTTGTTCGACCTTGAAACACATGCAAATCTGAGGGTTAGCACGAATGAAATTATGTGAAATCTTGAAGAATATGGAAAAACACGTATGTGGATGTTGAAAAGGCACTCCAAGCCTTTGGGTTGGAAATCCAAAGCAAATCCCAAGCCCAAGGCTTGGGATTCCCAAAGCAAAATATAATGCGCTTGTGTTAGTTTTTGCTTTGCATATTTCCTTTTCCGCAAAACTTTGTGATGTTTGTCATGTTTGAAATAACATGAGCGTGTTATAACGCTCTCGTGTTATGTTCCCCTTAATTTTTTTTATGTTTAAGGCTATTAATCATGTATGTATGTATGTATGCCTATATGTATGTATATATGTATCCATGTATGCCTATATGTATGTATGTATCTATGTATGCCTATATGTATGTATGTATAGTGTCGAGGGTAGAGGAGGGTAGAGATGGGAGTGAGCTAGATATGGGAGGAGAGGGGTGGATAAGGATTGAGTGATTAAGGTTTAAGGTTGAGGGTTGAGCATTTAGGGATAGGATTTAGAGTTTAGGGATAAGGGATTGGAGTTTAGGACCTTGAGGGATTAGGGTTTACGGTTGAGGCTTTAGGGATAGTGTTTAGGGTTAAGGGTCGAGGGATTAGGGTTAAGGTAGAGTGTTGAGGGTAGAGGGATTAGGGATAGGGTTTAGGGTTTAAGGTATAGTTTAGTAGTTCTTGTGGATAGAGCCAGTAAACAATAGGAGATTATTTGCCTGTTTCATAACAATATACCTCCCCTAAGTGCGGGGTGGACAGCAAGAAACATAGATGTACCCCAATGTAAAGCTTTTCTCATAATGATCATCCTTTCTGATTTCAACTGTTAATTACTCACTGTGGATGTACCATACACAAAGCTTTTCTCATAGTGTGTACACCTATTGGCATAATGAACCCCAGATGGGCTAGAAAAACATGCCATATTACAAACATTAAAAAAGTTCATAGCCATTTTTCTAACATATTCTTGCAACTCAAATATCTTTAAGAGAAGAGTGTAAAAAATGATGGGTTTAACAACCTAACATAAGGCAAAGTAGTTTTGTTGGGTTTAGGGATAGTGTTTAGGGTTTAGGGTTTAGGGTTGAGGGATTATGGTTTAAGATATAGTGTTGAGGGTTGAGGGTTTAGGGATAGGGTTTAGGGTTGACAGATTAGGGTTTAGGGTTGACGGATTAGGGTTTAATGTTAAGAGTTGAGGGTTGAGGGTTTAGGGATAGGGTTGATGGTCAGGGGATTAGGGTTAAAGTAGAGTGTTGAGGGTAGAGGGATTAGGGATAGGGTTTAGGGTTGAAGGTTTACTGATTGAGGGTTGAGGCTTTAGGACTGAGGGTTAAGGGATTAGGGTTTAAAATATAGTGTTGAGCATCAAGGGTTTATGGATAGGTTTTAGGGTTTAATTTTTAAGGGTTAAGGGTTAAGGGATAGGGTTTAGGGTTTAGGGTTTAAGGTATAGTGTCGAGGGTTGAGGGTTTAGGAATAGGGATAGCGTTTAGGGTTTAGGGATGAGGGATTAGGGTTGAGGGTTAAGGGATTACGGTTGAGGGTTGAGGGATTAGGGTTTAAGGTATAGTGTCGAGGGTTGAGGGTTGAGGGATTAGGTTTTAGCGTTGATGGATTAGGGTTTAAGGTATAGTGTTGAGGGTTGAGGGTTTAGGGATAGGGTTTAGGGTTGACGGATTAGCGTTTAATGTCGAGGTTAGGGTTAGAGTGTTGAGGGTATAGGGATTAGGGATAGGGTTTAGGGTTGAAGGTTTAAGGATTAAGGGTTGAGGCTTTAGGGATGAGGGTTTAAGGCTTAAGATATAGTGTCAAGTGTTGAGGGTGTAGGGATAGGGTTTAAGTTTTAAGGGTTAAGGGTTGAGGGATAGGAATTAGGGTTTAAGGTATAGTGTTGAGGGTTAATGGTTTAGGGATAGGGTTTAGGTTTGAGGGATTAGGGTTTAGGGTTGATGAATTAGGGTTTAATGTTGAGAGTTGAGGGTTGAGGGTTGAGGTTGACGGATAGGGTTAATGGTCAAGGGATTAGGGTTAAATAAGAGTGTCGAGGGTAGAGGGATTAGGGATAGGGTTTAGGGTTGAAGGTTTAAGGATTTAGGGTTGAGGCTTTAGGGATGAGGGTTAAGGGATTAGGGTTTAAGATATAGTGTCGAGTGTCGAGCATGTAGGGATAGGTTTTAGGGTGCAAGTTTTAAGGGTTAAGGGTCAAGGGATCAGAGTTAAGGGTTGAGGGATTAGGGTTTGACGTTGAGGGTTGAGTACATTAAGGTTCGAGGGCTAAGGGTTTCGGGATAGGGTCGAGGGTTGAGGGATTAGCGTGAAAGTAGAGTGTTGAGGGTATAAGGATTAGGGATAGGGTTGGAGGGTTTAGAGATAAAGGATTAGGGTTTAAGGTATAGTATCGAGCCCGTTGAGGGTCTAGGAATAGGGATAGCGTTTAGCGTTTAGGGATGAGGGATTAGAGTTGAGGGATGACAGATTAGGGTTGAGGGTTGAGGGATTAGGGTTTAGGGATAAGGTTTAGGGTTGAGGGTTGAGGGATTAGGGTTTAAGGTATAGTGTTGAGGGTTTAGGGATAGGGTTTAGGGTTGAGGGATTAGAGTGAAGGGTTGAGGGATTAGGATTTGATGTTGAGGGTTGAGGGTTGATGCTTTAGGGTTTAGGGTTTAGGGATAGGGTTGAGGGTCGAGGGATCAGAGTTAAGGGTTGAAGGATTAGGGTTTGACGTTAAGGGTTTCAGGATAGGGTTGAGGGTCGAGGGATTAGGGTTAAAGTAGAGTGTCGAGGGTATAAGGATTAGGGATAGGGTTGGAGGGTTTAGGGATAAGGGATTAGGGCTTAAGGTATAGTATCGAGCTCGTTGAGGGTTTAGGAATAGGGATAGCATTTAGGGTTTAGGGATGACAGATTAGGGTTGAGGGATTAGGGTTTAGGGATAAGGTTTAGGGTTGAGGGTTGAGGGATTAGGGTTTAAGGTATAGTGTTGAGGGTTTAGGGATAGGGTTTAGGGTTGATGGACTAGAGTGAAGGGTTGAGGGATTAGGATTTGACGTTGAGGGTTAAGGCTTTAGGGTTTAGGGTTTAGGGATAGGGTTGAGGGATTAGGGTTTGACGTTGAGGGTTGAGGGTTGAGGTTCGAGGGTCAAGGGTTTAGGGATAGGGTTGAGGGTCGAGGGATTAGGGTTAAAGTAGAGTGTGGAGGGTATAAGGATTAGGGATAGGGTTGGAGGGTTTAGGGATAAGGGATTAGGGTTTAAGGTATAATATCAAGCTTGTTGAGGGTTTAGGAATAGGGATAGCATTTCGGGTTTAGGGATGAGGGATTAGAGTTGAGGGATGATGGATTAGGGTTGAGGGTTGAGGGATTAGGATTTAGGGATAAGGTTTAGGGTTAAGGGTTGAGGGATTAGGGTTTAAGGTATAGTGTTGAGGATTTAGGGATAGGGTTTAGGGTTGATGGATTAGAGTGAAGGGTCGAGGGATTAGGATTTGACATTGACTGTTGAGGGTTGAGGCTTTAGGGTTTAGGGTTTAGGGATAGGGTTGAGGGTCAAGGGATCAAAGTTAAGGGTTGAGGGATTAGGGTTTGACATTGAGTGTTGAGTACATTAAAGTTTGAGGGTTAAGGGTTTTGGGATAGGGTTGAGGGTTAAGGGATTAGGGTTAAAGTAGAGTGTTAAGGGTATAAGGATTAGGGATAGGGTTGGAGGGTTTAGGGATAAGAGATTAGGGTTTAAGGTATAGTATAAAATTATTGCTTAACCAGCTTTAAATAACTTCCTCAAGGTCCAAATGGTACCGAACTACACACACATTCTTCATTAGCGGTGAGACTGAACACTATCGGCACATTCAAAAACTCTTTCACCGATCTTACTTCTCTCACTGATAGCTCAACACTATGCTCCAACCATTGGTATGACCTTTACCATCGGTGAGCTTGAGAACCGTTCTGCCAATACACACTGATCATTCCGATATTCCTTTTGAACCATACTTGTCGCCCAGACTCCTTTCATCGGTGAATGCCTACGAACTCAGGCCGATGCACCGATGGACACACTCCAGCGTCAACCTTGATTTTCTCTATCGGCAACACAATCACTATCAGCCATACTAGCATTAACTTTGCCAATACACCGATACCAATCGTCTTCGGTGAGACTTTTGTCATCGACGGACGTTTATACGCTTGGGCTGATGCGCCGATGATCCTTCTCTTCTTTAGTGTGACAAATGCTATCGGTGGGACTCACTTTAGAGTCTCTGATACACCGTTTCCTTCCGATGGATTGGTGTAAGATAACCCCTTGTCTCTCTGATACGTTTGATCTTTCAGTGAGATCTCCTTTCACTTTTCCCCGATACGCCTCTGATCGGCCTAACACCGTTGATTAGTGTAGGTTTCAAAAGCTCCTCCGAGAGGCTTGTTACATTGATGACACTAGAGGTGAGATATAGAACATGAGCTAATGGAACTAGAGGTGATATATTGTAAAGGTGCTATCGAAGGTGAGATAGGTAAAATATTTATGGATCAATCTATAGCAGGACAAAATGCGAGCGTGTTGTTTTAAAAGCTCCTCCAAGAGGCATACATCGATGACACTAGAGGTGATATATAGAACATGAGCTAATGGAACTATAGAACATGAGCTAATGGAACTAGAGGTGATATATTGTAAAGGTTTTATCGAAGGTGAGATAGGTAAAATATTTATGGATCAATCTATAGCAGGACAAAACACGAGCGTGTTATAATGCACTTGTGTTTTGTCCTGCTATAGAAATGGTAAAAAATGTTGACCCCCATGATCCAGGCCCACATGCTCTATTTTCATACTGATTCTGCGCATGCTCCGATAAAAAAGAAGTGCTTTCATGCTGTTGGGAAGTTCACATGAATATTTTACACATTCTACCACCTTTGCATGATCTTTCCACCACCTTTTCTTCTTTGCCAACTTGAGGAGGAAATAACATAGTTTTCACACCAAGTTTGATATATATCTATTCAAGTTTCAATTTTTATAGTGTTGCAATGTTAATTGTGATTCAATTTTAGGAATTTAACATTATAGATTGGTTAATAGTATTGTTGTTAGTAATTATATTTGAGTGTTATTCAATTTAACATTGAAAAGGAAGCAAGTGGTGAAAAACTCAAATTGTTGAGGAGTTTGATGCAAGAAGAAAAAAACACTACATAATTAGGTAATCTCTCCATTCGAATCTTCATTTTTTAGGTATGTCAAGTCTTTACATGCATGTTCTTTAAATTTTCCTTAATTCTATTTGAATTACTTTATCATGCTTTATCATACATGTTTAAAATAGACACATTCCCAATCAAGAAAGCAGCCTACAATCTCACATGATGCCATGTATATTTTCTACACTTGGGCTCTTTAATAATTATGTGTAATAAATAGACCTTAACATACCATGATGTCAAACTATACAAGAATAAATCCTTACAACATAATAAAAATACAATCCCACTATTATCTTGTATTCATTTCTTAGGAACTAATATTGGTCTCTTTAACATGCTACAGACAAATTCTCCGTCATGCCAAGGAAACGATCAAGAATTAAACCAACACAGGAAGAGATAGAAGCTAAGAATGAAAAGAAAGCAGTGGCTATGAGGGAACTTCATGAGAAGAGGAACTTGGACACGATAAATGAAGACATGCCAATTGAAGAGGAACCACAACCATCACAAAGAGATATGGTATTGGCAGCACAAAGAGAACGAATGCAAAAACTTCGTGCTATGAGAGATTTGAATACCATAGTTGGAGACACGTCCTCTACTGCAAGTCAACATGTAGGGACACCATCTACCACATCTCAAGTTGAGAGTACATCATCACTCACATGTGATGAAGGAGGTACGCTATCGTTCCCACCTCAACCTCAAGGTATGTCATCTATTCCATCTTTGATTGAAGGTATGCCATCTAGCCCATCTCATTTAAATATTGACGAAATTCCTAATGTTGAGATAAATTTACCTAACTTAACACCACCTAGAATTTTGCATAGAAAGCCAAAGTATTTGATTGATATTGATGAGAATATTTTGCAGCCAATGGAAGGTAAGATTCCAAAACGCACTTGTAGAAGATATGCTCATAAGATTTGGAGATTGTTCTTTGAAAAGTTAAATGAGACTGCAAGATGTCAACTATTCATTGAAATGATGCAAAGTATAAAGTATAGGTCCATAATGAAGATTCTTGGGTTGAAAATATTAGAGGCTTCAAGTGAAAAATCTATTGTCAAGAATCTAATGAGTGCGTATGAGAGTGTGGGTAACACCTCATGCACAAAAGATAGTAATACAACACGGCGTGTGATTGCATCGACTATAATAAGTAGTCAAACGAGGAAAGCTCGTCTCATTAGAAAGATGAGTCAAGAATTTAGAATTAATAGGAAAATTTTATCAAGAGCCGTTGGAAGACGCCAAAGAATTAAGGACACTAATGCCAATGAATTATGGGCATTCTCGAGGAGACTACCATAAAAAGATAAACCAATTGTTGAAGCATTGAGATCACTAATTGAAGACTTTTGGAAGAATTACACAAGCGTATCTCTGAATCAAAGGGATGTGGTAAGAAGGAGAATCGGTAGTTAGAACCGTGAGCCACATCCAAAGCATTGTTTGGATGAGACTCAAACATAGTTTTATGGTAAATTTCTAGAGAAGTATCCTCAAATTAAAATTTGTCAAAGATATTTTGAAATGCTAAAACCTTTCTATGTCAAGATAAATCACACACACTACTTGTTGTTGTAGATTACATATTGAATTTTCTAACCATTTTGATGTTTATAGGTCTATATGTTTAGATATACATACTAACAATGTTTTGCAAGGTTGTGCCATATGTGCCCCACCAACATCTTCAAGAGACTTCATATCAAGAATTTTATGTGAAAGAGATGAAGGTCAAATATTCTACAAGAAATTATGCTTGGATGGAACATGTCATCGTTGCGGTGGCTTGCAACATTTGCCAATATGTGAACATATGGAAAGAACACATGCTGTTGGAAATGAACTAGTAGAGTTTTGAAAGTATAAAATACTGGCATACAATACAAAATATGGTAAAGAAGCAAAGAGGTGTGAATTGGTTATTGAAAATATTCTAGTGTATCAGTTTATGCCTATATTTCGTGACAGCATAGTGTATGAGTATGCAAGACATGCCCATAGAGCTCGATG
This sequence comes from Cunninghamia lanceolata, assembly GCA_027924645.1. Taxonomy (NCBI): domain Eukaryota; kingdom Viridiplantae; phylum Streptophyta; class Pinopsida; order Cupressales; family Cupressaceae; genus Cunninghamia; species Cunninghamia lanceolata. The sequence continues at coordinate 2,543,774 of BSBN01001091.1, forward strand.
GTTGGACTTGCAATTCAAGTTATGCAAGGACACATTTTTGGTTGGTAGCATTGTTTCAGTCATCAACTTTGCAGAGAACTACAGTTTATAGCCACAGCATGAGTTGCAATCACAATATTACAACTCCACACAGGTTTCTATATTTGTGCACATCGCATTCATTCATGTGAATGATAGTACAAAGGATGATAGAAAGATCATAAGGGAGTATAATTTCTATATTAGTGATGATCGCATGCATTCTACGAAGTTCATGCAAGGTTGCTTTCAGGTGTTCTACAATGATTTGGCTAGAAGGGGCATATCTTTCAGTCAACATATCATATGGTTGGATAATTGTGCATCACAATTCAAGAACTCTCAGAATTTCTATTGGCTGAGTAGGAGGCATAATTTTACAAGTATTCAGCATATGTGAAACTTTTGTGAGGCTGGGCATGGAAAGGGGGAGCATGATGGTGCAGGAGCATGTATCAAAAGAGCCATAGCACGAGAAGAGTTAAAGTATAAAGACAATACAAAGTTGACAGATGCAAAATTGATTGTCGAGTGGTGTAATGCTTCCATGGGTCTAGGTAATGAAGGTAAGTCTTCAGTTCGTAGATGTTTTTGGTTGATAGATGATACTAACATTTCACCATATGAGGACTGTTGTACACTAACATGATCAAATGAGATGCACTCTTTCAGAAGCTCAATTACAGGTTCATGGAGTATCCATACGTGAAAGATGTCATGCTTTTGTTCTTCCTGTATAATTCAAGTCTAGGATGAGTGCGAGTCAAAGGAGTGGGTTGACGAATGACAGTTATCTTAGCCCACTTGACACGTATCGACCCCCGACGACACTGGAACTAACACAGATGGAATCATTAGTTGACTTTGACCACATATCAAATTTAGTTCAACCAGGTAATATAGGGCACATATATGCATCTAATTTCACCTAGTTCAACTAGGTAATGTCATCTTACTTTGTAGTGTTTTTGTAATGTTGACTAATTTCATCTAATTTGCTACACATATCAATGTAGGGCACGTATATGCAGTTATTGCAGATGAAGATAATGAAGAGGGAACAGATTATTACTTATGTCGTGTTGAGGCCAAAAAGAAATTGGAGGCCCCAGTTACAGATGGAGAAAACATCGAATACCCTATAGGCTTAGTGGTTATTATTGGAACATGGCTTAGAAGGTACCCACATAAGAGTGTTAATGTTTGGTTGTTTCAGGACTTTGACATGCATCGGAAGATTCTTTATTACTCGAACCTTGTCATGGCATCCAATGTTCATTTGATAAAGTATTAGGGTAGACCTTTGAACAAAATCTTGTGGAAGGTGCGTGAGTCTGACCATGAAGCAATACTTGACACAATAAAGAGTAGAGCAGACCCGGATGGTTCATTGCATTAATTTGTAAGTATTCACATTGATTTTGTAAAGTCATGTTACGTTGAGTTGTAAGTATGCACATTAATTTGTACGGTTTGTCTTTTTTTATTTCCTATTGCATTTTTACACATATACATATTTTTACATCATCATGTTATGCATTTTTGGTGTCCTACTCCAAATGCAACCAAATTGATAGTTCCAATGCATCCAGATGGGTACGTTTAGGCTAGGCATTATTCTATTTTTCACCCAAACATGTCGAAACAGTCTGAGCTACATTGTACCGACGATATCCCTGAAGAGTCTAAAGTGCAAAAAGGTAGCAATCTTTGACGAGATGTTACTCGAAAACTGTGTCACTTAGAAACATTCCATCTAAGGCAACACAATCACATAGAGTGCCTCTACAATAAAATCTCTTAGTTTTTTATATCTCTGAGGCATTTGCCCGTGGTGAAAGGTTTTTTGTTGCCCCAAAAATCATCAGAAGGAGGCAATGTAAAGTTGCAAAGGGGTGTAAATTTCATCATGCTCTTGATGTGACCAAATTGACTATTCCAATGCGTCCAGATGGGTACATTTATGCTAGGCATGGTCCTATTTTTCACCCAAACATGTCGAAACAGTCTGAGCTACATTGTACCGATGATATCCCTGAAGAGTCTAAAGTGTAAAAAGGCAGCAATCTTTGATGAGATGTTACTCAAAAACTGTGTCACTTAGAAACATTCCATCTAAGGAAACGCGATCACATAGAGTGCCTCTCCAATAACCTCTCTCAATTTTTTATATCTCTGAGGCATTTACCTATGGTGAAAGGTTTTCTGCTACCCCAAAAATTGTCAGGAGGTAGTGTAAAGTTGCAAAGGGGGTGTAACTTTCATCTTGCTCCTGATGCGACCAAACTGACTATTCCAACGCGTCCAGATGGGTACATTTACACTAAGCATAGTCCTTTTTTTCACCCAAACATGTCGAAACAGTCTAAGCTACATTGTACTGATGATATCCCTGAAGAGTCCAAAGTGCAAAAAAGCAGCAATCTTTGACGAGATGTTACTCGAAAACTATGTCACTTAGAAACATTCTATCTGAGGCAACGTGATCATGTAGAGTGTCTCTACAATAACCTCTGTCAAGTTTTTATATCTCTGAGGCATTTGCCCGTGGTGAAAGGTTTTCTACTGCCCCAAAAATCATCAGAAAGAGGCAGTGTAAAGTTGCAAAGGGGTGTAACTTTTGTCTTGCTCCTGATGTGAGCAAACTGACTATTCCAACATGTCTAGATGGGTACAATTACCCTAGGCATGGTCCTTTTTTTACCCAAACATGTCAAAATAGTCCGAGCTACATTGTACCGATGATATCCCTGAAGAGTCCAAAGTGCAAAAAGACAACAATCTTTGACGAGATGATATTCAAAAATTGTGTCACTTAGAAACATTCCCTCTAATGCAATATGATCACGTAGAGTGCCTCTACAATAACCTCTCTTAGTTTTTTATATCTCTGAGGTGTTTGCCCATGGTGAAAAGTTTTCTGCTACCCCAAAAATCGTCAGAAGGAGGCAGTGTAAAGTTGCAAAGGGGTGAAACTTTCATCCTACTCCTGATGTGACCAAACTAACTATTCCAACACATCCAGATGGGTACATTTACACTAGGCATGGTCCTATTTTTCACCCAAACATGTCGAAACAGTCCGAGCTACATTGTACCGACGATATCCCTAAAGAGTCCAAAGTGCAAAAAGGAAGCAATCTTTGACAAGATGTTACTCAAAAACCGTGTCACTTAGAAATATTCTGTCTGAGGCAACGTGATCATGTAGAGTGCCTCTACAATAACCTCTCTCAGTTTTTTATATCTCTAAGGTGTTTGCCTATGGTGAAAGGTTTTCTACTGCCTCAAAAATCGTCAGAAGGAGGCAGTGTAAAGTTGTAAAGCGTTGCTAAGAAATCCTCAATACTCAAACACTCCAATGAACTGAAGCAACTTCTTCTTAGGTGCAAATGTAAGGGTACATAAGGGGAAAATGGTGCCTAGATGACTTAGTGCATTTCTATGATTTCATTCACATGTTTAAATGTTTGAGAAACTCTCCTTTACTAAGTGCTTGTCCTCATGTCAATGTTAATCTTTATACCTCCTAGGCGCTCAATTAGGTGATGTCATTAGATACAACTTACCCTTAGGTGCCAATGTAGCTTCTTCAATCCATCACACTTCTAGGTGCTCAAATTTGAGGTCTTGGACTTGTATCTTACTCCTAGGTGCAATTGGATGATCTTCCTAGATCTAGGTGCTCATGATGGTGGGAAATTACATGAAGGGGTGCCTAAGTCCAATTTGACTTTGTATGTGATAATTTATGACTCCAATTGACTAGGAATGGCTCAATTTCTAAAGTGCTGACTCAATAATGTAAGTTTAAGGTCTTTTCCTCTTAGGCGCCAATTAATGAGTTCACTAGATGCAATTTCTCCTTAGGCACCAAAACTAGATAGTAGAGACAAGAGGAGGCTCCTAGCATCAATTTAGGCTCTATTCGTTATTTGTAAGACCTTGAATGATTAAACATGCTTGAAGTAAGCCTTTCTCTCTTGGAACTTACTCAATGATATAGATTTGTGATACTTTATCTAAGGCGCCAATCTAGATCTATATGGAGGTGAAAGAGCGCCCAACATCATGAAGCTTTAAACTTGGCATTTTTTATGCTTTAAATAATTATGAAGGTCTTAGGATGACTTTTCCCCTCTAGGCACCTACTCTTAGATGTCCTTGGATGCAATTTCAATCTAGGTGCTCATGGAGGTATTGAATGACAAGCAAAGGCGCCTTAGCTTACTTAGCCCATTTCTTTGGATTTTGATGATCTTGACTCTTAAATGCCATCTAGTCTCATGCTCTTAAGCTCTCCTCTTACAAGGTGCCATATTGAATGGATTTAAACTCTCTTGTTATGCTTAGGCACCAATTCAAGCTCATTCTGAAGGCAAAGAGCGCCTAGAATCCATTTGCCTTAGCTTTTAACATTTCAACAAGTTTAAGTAATGGGAGAGATCTCATCAAGGAGTCCACTCAAAGGATTGTTTCATGTCAACTCTTCCTAGGAGCCAATGTGTGATTAGATGAAAAGGAAAGTGCATCTAAACTCCAAACATTCAATCAATCTTCATATACATACTTCTTTCCTTCAAGGTGCTCAAAGTGGTTAACTCATTCTTCAATTCCTTATTCTAGTTGGTTCTAAGACCTTTAGGTACTATCATTCACCAATTCAAACCTTCAAACACTTTTAAGTCACTCAAAGTGATGTCCATCACCAATCCACTCCTTAGGCGCTCAAATTTGATTGTAGAAGCAAGAAATTGTGCCTAAGGTTTATGTTGCTCAAGACCTCCTTTGCAAGGCTCCTTAGATGATGATCAAGGTGTGAAAATGTGCCTTACTTGAATTTGGATTATTCCTTGATATTTTAAGGCTTTTAATACTTGTTTGCACCCTTGTATGACTACATCACCCTTAGGTGCTCATTTTGAGGTGTTATTCATCTACTATGTTGCCAAGGTGCCAAAATTGGTGATATGAAGCATGAAGGGTGCCTAAACTCATAATGTGTTTTCCTTGTCAAATTTTCAATGCTTAAGGTCATTTGTATCAATTCCATTCAAGGCGCCATAACTTGGGATGATCAAAGGTTTGTTTTCTTCTCTAGGCGCACTTTGAGGTCTCAATCTTAGGCACTGATTTGAGTCTGCAGAGGTGGGAAAGTGCGCCTAACTCCCTAGAGCAATTTTGTGCCTATAAGTGTAAGTCCCAGAGGATAAGGTATATTGAATATACTTTAAATATTTTTCAATATACCTTCCAGGATGTTTGAGATAGGTCTCGAATCCACCAGATTTAACATGTAGATTATAGAATTTGGAGGATCCACTAGATTTTAGGCTTAGTCAATTTTTAGTGTTTCAGGATATTAGGCTACCAGACTTAGTCATTTTTAGGATCTCAAACATCAGGATCAGGTCATCAGAGGACTATAGGACTCAAACACCACTGACTTCATCATGCAATAAACTAAAGACATCATCAAAATTTTATGCAAAGCATCAGAGCTCAAAAAAAAGGGGGTCCCCATTCGCAATGGGGCGATGTGTGATTTGGTCACAACAGTATGACTTATGGAAGCCTATAGCCCCAATGTTATGTTGCATACTAAAATTAGGTAAGATTCAATGTAATCTCATAACCTCGCCTTATATGCAAGAGGAATTACATTTAATAACCACAATGGTCATCAGGTGCTCATAAGCATATGATTTTGACTATCTTATTCAAAACAACAAACATACTCTTTGCATCCCAATATGGTATAATAATAAGAAATTAAGAAATATTTTCAATTGACCAACTCATAAAGAATATGGATCATCATACTCATTTGAATATTTTCAATTGAGCAACTCATAAAGAATATTAATATTTTCTGTTCAACATGATGATTCATTTTTTTTAAAATACGACTTTTATCTTTTAGTTCCAAAATGAGGTTTAGGTGATACTTGAATAACAATAGCTAGCTTATTGGATCAACAAACATCTTAGGTAATACAATTGGACTTTAAATACTTGAAGTAGCCATCTACAAATATCCATTCAAACGTGGATTTATAATGCAAGTATGGATGCCATCAATAAAAAAGATTTGTATTAACCAAATATCCATATAGGCATACATCAATATCTATCGATATAAGTATAACATATATACAAAATAGCCATATAGGCTTACAAGAATGCCATATAGGCATACAATGTCAACTATATACAATACAAAATATATGTCCACAAATGCCATATAGGCATACAACAAAGGAACACAATAAAAAGTCATTCCCCTCTGGCTGGTGAAGAGAATAGATCATGGGTAGCCTTTGATCTTCTAGGGGATGGAGACGTGCATGTGGGTGGTCTACTACGAACCTGAGGGATGCTCCTATTTAGTTCTTCCTGCATCTTTAGCTGTTACAATAAAAAGTATAGACATTAATATATAGAAGTTGAATGTTATAAAAAATGAAACATTTAACAAAATAATAACTTATCGCTACCATATAATCTATCTCCTCACTTGCCTTAGTAGCAGGAATAGTCTGTGGTGATGTCATGTCCTATAGAAACCATCCAGATAGAAATTAAACTTCAAATCAATATCTTTTAATTTTTCAAAAATAAACAACTATAACAATGAATGTAAATTGAAATTTACTAATCTGCCTCATACCCCTGTCAATGCCATGGAGCTATGAATCACAGAGGTCACACCATGCTCCATTGCCCTATGAACATCTGGAGGTGTCTCCGCAACCTGCATCATCTGGAAATAAAACAACATTATTCAATTACAAAAACTATAATAGTGATGCAAATCATGGCTCCTAACATACACACACGTTCATCTAAACATGGAAGTACACACAATAAAGCACACAAGTCACATACAAAAATCTAGTAAGTACAATTCATTCATTAAACTATTTATTTTATTACCTCCGTGAAGCTTTGAAGTCCACCACTGCTGGCAGGTGTTGCCGTGAAATCTCCAATATTAACCAATTCAACATCCAAAATCAGATATTAGAATACCATTCATATAACGATGCTATTCACATGTAATATTTATAATTGTTTACTAGTTTATACCCCGACAGTAGATGATCTAGTGTAATATGCAGGTGGCGAACTAGTAAAAACTGCATCAATGCTATGACCCTGAAATTTCATTAAAATCATCAAACTAAATTAGTTAATCTTGCATTTCAAAAATAAAATTTAATAAATTAAATTCAATAAACTTGCTAATATTTACCTGAGTATCAAGGCCGAAAGTCTCACTCAGGAGGGTATCTGTCATCACCATCTGCTCAGTTGCAGATGTAGCCTATGCACCTACATCCTAACTATCCGTGGGGTCATAATCGCAGGCTAACCCGCAAGTCTGACAAGTATGGGGTGGGACCCTACTCCTCGTACTACCTCCCAACCCACTCTGTACTATAGGACTGGCATGCTCTATGATGCTCTGGGTCAAGGCACTAATGGACTGAAGTGTATCAACCTCAACACTCTCCTTCACAATGGAAGGGATAAAAACATGCTCATGGGCTGGTTTGCTGATTACTCATCTCACTGCCCGCTGTGGGTCAACACGTGCCCCTGGTCTATCTTGTGCTGACCCCCTACCTCTACCCTAGAAGTCCCGCATATCAAAATAGTTTGGTTCTTTATTAAGGACAAACTCGCAGTAGAGTTTCCTCAAAAAGTATTGCTTGACCTCATTATTATTACATGGAGGATGGTCAAAAACCATCCACCACCTCTACCCAATATTGTCCCTTATCACTTGGTTGTTGCACTAATGGATAGGGAACCTCTTGCATGTAATGGGTGGAGGTTGATTTGTTTGTGGGTTTGTGAAAATGGAACACAAGTCTAATTTTGTAATTTGTAATTTTTTCACATCTTGGTATGACAGCTTGTCTGCATAATAGTTTCTAAACTCTCTCCTTTTATCCATCCAACTAGATAGTTGCTTGCTAATTGAATCTACATTTGATAACATAAATTCAAGAGTTTCAACAAGCGTGGACCTATGCAAGGTTGAAGCGGAAGGATCTTTCAACCTTGCGATTATATCTTCAATTTCTTTTTGTTGTTTTCAATTTGCCCCATTATATTTTCTTGTGTTCCAGGGGCATGTCGAGGAATGGACAGAGGAGGTTGTTGTTCCGCAGGTATTTCCTCTAGATTTTGTGGATTTTGAGGAGGAGGAGGTACATTAACATTTCCTGACAATTAATGAAATATACATAAAAAATCAACTCAAACCTACCTATTTAGAAACAAATTCAAACAAAAAAAAATAAAACTCACTCCTTTGGCGTGCTCGACGTCATGGCGGCATTTTGGCGACGAATCAACAAGATTTTGGTGTTGAATTGTCTTTTCCAAAATGTGAGCACGCTTCCTAGGGTTTGCAAGCTATGGGGATAGAGGAGAAAAATAGAAATAAAATGAGATGACAAGATTTATTTATTTATTTTTAGTAGTTCATAACATGCTAGCGTTATGCACTATTTTTTTTAAAAAACCATTTGGCTACTTTTTAGGCCCCCATCTTTTTGCACTTACCCATGACCAAAATTAAACCAGTGAATAAAAATGACTAAATATACTACCAAATTGATCAAAATGATGATTAAAATTAATGACTAAATATGCTACCAATGGACAGAAATCAATGAATAAAAATGACTAAATAAGTGACCAGTTAACAACAATCAATGACTAAATTAACGACTAAATATAGCAGTGAATAAAAAATGACTAAATAAGTGACCAGATTACAACAATAAAAAATCAATGACTAAATATACTACCAAATCGATCAATCAAAACAACCAATAAATGACTAAAAATAGTTTAGTCATCAATTTGGTCACGTTATAAATGATTGGCAATAAACTACTAATGGTCACGTGACCATGTTTGGTCATTTATAAGCAGTTTTTAGTAGTTTTTTAGTAATATATTACTCTTTTTGTACTAGTACCTGTAGGATCTAGGCTCATCGTTAGTACTCAATAACGCAAATATACAACATAAATCTAGTGGGCTATACCTATCAACTAGATTCCATTGTCTTGTGGATCTCCTCAAGGGTGGAGTAAGAGTCTCAACTCATTCTTTTGCATGATCATTTGTACCAACTTCTTCTATAACAACAGATTCATCTTCATTAGAACTTGAATCTTCTTCTTCTTCTTCACCCTCTAATCCATCATTCTATTCTTCCTAAGGTGCATCTTGCTACTTTAAATCAAAGTGCACTCTCTTTACCTTTTCATCTTTTTCTTTTAGCTGCTCAGATTCAAAAATAGTTCTAATATAAGTTCCCTAAAAATAACATCTCTAGAATAAATAATCTTATGGGTTAGTGGATTCCAAAGCTTATAACCTTTGACATTATCACCATATCTAATGAATGTACACTTTTCAGCTTTTGGATCCAACTTAGATCGCTTTTCCTTAGGCACATGAACAAAAGCCTCATAGCCAAAAACCCTTAAATGTGAAACAGAGGGTTTCTTACCTGTCCACACTTCATAAGGTGTTGAATCAAGAGCCTTACAAGGAGATCTGTTAATCAAGTAGCAACTAGTACATAACCTCTTCCCAAAAACATTTATCCAACTGTGTGTCACTCAACATACTTTTAACTCTTTCCATAATTGTTTGGTTCATCCTTTTTGCAACACCATTCTGCTGTAGTGTATACAGAGTTGTCTTTTGTCTGATAATACCTGCATGCTTGCAAAACTCATCAAATTCCTTAGAGTAATATTCCTCTCCATTGTTAGATCTTAATATTTTTATCCTTAATCCCGATTGGTTTTTAACTAAGACTTTAAAATCCTTAAACTTAGTGAAAAATTTAGATTTGTGTTTCATAAAATAGATCCAAGTAAATCTGAATACATCATCAATGAAGGTAACAAAATAATGAGATTTTTTGATAGAATCATTATCCACAAGTCCAAACACATCCGCATGAATAATCTCTAACTTCTCTTTTGCTCTATTGCTTCCTGAAGGAAATAATTTTCTGTTTTGTTTACCAAACACACAATGCTCATAGAAATCAAAGTGCTCATCAGAATAAGAAAAACCATCCAACAAATATTTATTCTTAATAATTTTCAATACATTATTGCTTGTGTGACCCAATCTATAGTGCCACAACATACAAGCATTTTTAGAAGCCCCAGAAACATAAGAGGCATTACAAACTATAGTGGCTTCTAGCCTAAACAAGTTTCCCAATCTCTTTCCCTTCACTACCACCAAGTTTCATCTCACCAATCTGTAGCCATGCTTATCAAATGTTACATGCATTCCCAAATCATTCAACTTTGAAACTAAAATCAGATTTCTAGCTAATCCAGGAATATGTATAACACCAGGGAGAGTTTTAATCCTCCCATCAATGAAACACAACAATACCTTGCCTTTCCCATCTCCCAGATATGTAGAGTTGTCTCCAAGGTAGATATTACCTCCATCATACTCTTTGTATGTGGAAAACCATTCCTTATGCAAGGTCATATGAAATGAGCATCTTGAGTCAACCAACTAGTGATCATTAGCAACAACATTACATGCATAAATTAAAACATCTTCACTTGCATTCAAGGACTTATCAGAAGCATTCTCGCACTGTTTCTTTGGGTTTCTGCACTCCTTCACATGTCCCCTTTTACCGCAGTTCCAACACTTAACTCTGTTCTTCTTCCCAGGAGTCTTAGATCGGCCCTTAGATTTGTCCTTAGCCCCTTTTTGATCTCCTTTCGGTCCTCTTTCTTTAGGCCTTCCCTTGACATTGAGAGCATCCCCTAAACTATCCAAACTCTTCTTCCTCAATTCATGTGATAGCAAAACTAAAACATGTGCATCCAACTTTAGATCTGTAAGGTTAGCAATGATAGCCAGTATGACATTCTCCCAAGATTCAGGTAAAGAGCAAAGAAGTAAGATACATTTATCTTCCTCATTAACATCAACATCTATGGATGCAAGCTAACTCTACAACAAATTAAATTAAATTAAATGCTTTATGACTGAATCAACCTCTCTCATTTTCATGGAAAACAATTTTCATTTTAAATAAAGTTTATTTGCCATACTATTGGCTTGGTAAATCTCACCCAACCATTTCCACAAACTATGTGTAGTCTCTTACTTTGCGACATTTAGCAGGACAAAATCTACAAGACACAAATGAATGGTTCCCCATGCCTTTTTATCTAATCTTTCCCATTCATTCAGAGAGACATCATCGGGTTTTTCCTCATTTTGAACAACCAATCACTGGTTTCTTTCTTCCAACAAGTCTTCCATTTTAGCTTCCAAAACTCATACCCCATTCCGTTGAACTTTTCAATGTCCAATCAAGAGGTTGATCTAATGGTGGATGCAGCCATAATATCAACTCAAGATTTGCAAAACAAATGCAACCAAATCTCCCATTATAGCTATAGCTTCCACACTACCACCCAAGAGTCAAAGTTGGCCAAGCTTTGATGCCAAATGTTAGAAATGAAAGCACAACTACTCAATGGAAATTTGATTTCTAATATGTTTAATGATCTTTTCTTAGTGCATTATCAATAGAGATTGTAACATAGAAAAGAAACTATGCAACACATAAATATCAAATCAGAAAACTGAACACACAACACAATGTTTAATGTGGAGAAAACCCTTTCAGGTAAAAAATTCCACACAAGAAAGAGGCCCAAGTTTGTATTAATCTGAAAGTGATTGTACAATACAACAACTCCACCAATCTTCCCTACAGTCTTCAACCTTACAGCATTTTGGCAACACCTAAGTACTTGTAAATATGTATGCTAACACAAATACATGGAAAATACTCACTCCAATCTAGGCATCCACTTTTTGTCTCCTGAGAATCCACCGCATGCAAACATTAAATGTCATCATACATGCAACTTCCACTTGTCAAAAGATGGACATTTAAAGGTGGGTGCCCAAGGTCAAGAATAGCATCTTACAGCATATTATGATGCAAACCATCATAGATACCACCAAAGTATATCTTCCCAAGATGGGTGCCTGGGGCTAAACATAGCAACTTACAACTAATGAATATCTGTCATATGTGTCATAGTGTCATAGAATCTTATGACAACTTGCAGCTGTCATAGATTCTTTATATGCACCCACCAAACATTATGACATGTGCCATATATGCTAAAAATACCTAATTCTCTCAAGGTGGTGCCTATATTCATTTAATCATGAGTTTTACAATTGCCAATCGTAAATGTCACTTATTAATTACCTCTGGTGACTCCGGAATTACCACTGCTGGTGAAACTACCTCATTCCCTTATGGGTAATTATAAATTACAAATAATAAATGGAATAAATACAATATTGGAATTTACAAGGTAATGGCACCTTATTCCAACAGTTGTAAGTGTCTTTAGAAATAAACCTACAACACAAAACCCTCTAATGGAGGACCCTAAAAAAGGATTAGAAGGGGAGTTTGTCTTAGTTAGCCCCCTTGTGGGTGTTCAAACAAGTGTCCACATTATGCATAAGGTATAAAATAAATTGGTAAAGTAATATATAAAGAAAAACTAAGTCTAAAGCACATTCAAGCCATGAAACCTTTAGGCCCTAGTCTTAGAGTTCATGGAAACACCATAAACAAGTTGGGATAAGAAAATGGATAAGGAAAAACAAGTGGGTTTGGATAAAAGATGACTTTGGGAGTTGATAGGTGATTAGTATAGGGAGTGGAAAGATAAGTCTCCTATTAGTGTGTTTGCCTTGTGTGCTTTTTGATTCATATGATATAAGATGTATTGAGTGTTTCATCAGTGTATTATGTGATTCTTGTGTTATGAGTTGTTGTACCAAACTTGCTGATGAGGTTTGTTGTGTCATCAAGGTGTTCTCATGGTGTATTTTGGACGATTTTGTGGACATGTCTATATGACCATCAAGGTATTTTTGGTGAGGTTATGTATTGGCATTGGTTTTCTAAATATGCATTATGGGATGCATATGTTGTGCCTGTGTATGTTAGATCATTATAGTGTTTTAGCTTCACTATTTTCATTATTTTAATATAGTTATGATTATTATATTTGTTTCAACATTATGGATTATGTTGCTTTAGCTATTATTATGTAGAGCAGATATGCCTGATGTTTGACTTGAGTGTGCAGGAAATTTATAGGTTTTAGACCAATGGTTGAGATGTGGAGAATGTTGACATGGATTCTACTTAGCCATCTCACCCTACTTAGTCCTTGTGAATCCCTTGAAAACTTGGATTCAAATCAGTGGCAATTCTAGAATCTGTATGTTGTGAAAACCCATGAAGTGTGGTTGAGTCCTTTGTGTTTGTTTAATTTATTTTTTGCATTGAATTTAAATTTAGTTCAAAATGTGTGTTTGCTGTGTTTACAAAATATTTATTCTTTCATCGAAAAGATAATATTTATGCCTTAGTAGGAAATATTTGGCTTAGTGAAATAATTGCTAGTTAAAATGCAATTTAATTTAACTGGTTTATTTTCTGTGCTTGGGAAAAAATCTATTAGAATTATATTGGTTTGCATAATGGTTAAATCAATTTATTGATTTATTTATTTGGAAAATATTATTTTGGGAAAAAATGTATATTTAGAAAATAAAATAGAAAAAGAAAAGAAAAGGAAAAATATAAAAGGAGAAAAGGGAGGCTTTTTATTGAATTTTTACATTTTTACATCTCTCTCTCTCTCTCTCTCTCTCTCTCTCTCTCTCTCTCTCTCTCCAAAAAAGGAATGAAATGGAAATTGTGGAATCTAAATTGTTTGGAGTGGAGATTGTTTGGGATAGCGAAGGGATTTTTATGGTGTGCTTGCATCAAAAGAGGAATTTATCTCCATTGTTGAAGTTCTTGTTGAAGGTATTTTCCCCTTTGTGTTTATGTTTTAACATTTGAATTAGAATGATTTTATTCCTCTTTCCATGCCCACATTAGGTGGAGTCATATGGCCATGCTATTAGAAGAGAGATTTAGCTTCAATTTGTAGTTTATTTTATGTTTTAAATTTTTGAAAAACGTGCATTATAAGGCCAAATTATGGAAAAAATTTCTAAAATCATGTGTGTTGGAAATTTAGAAAATTTGATTAAAGAAGTAGGTTGTTGTGCATTTTTAGATCAAAAGGGTGCTTTCAAAATTTGGAAAATTTCCTTTATTAAAGTTAGAAAATCTCATTAATTGTTGAAGGTTGCATGCGACTCCATTAATGGAGACTTGAGGATTTTTATGGTTTTGACCTTTTTGAAGAAAAATAGAAAAATTACATTTTAGACTTCAAATGAATGAATTATTTTATGAAATGAATTGTCTCCTTGATATTTGAGAATTTTGCACCTTTTGGCACTATGCCATAAATTATTGCATTGGTTTGTGTGCCACACCCACATTGTAAAATTGGAACATGTTAGATTATTTAGGATTGAGGTATAGGGTAGGAAAGGATTGGGTTCTCACCCATGTTGTCATGATACAAAGGGATTATTAGAGAAAATAGGAGGAGAACTTTAATCAAGTAAAAATGTACTACACATTACGTAATTACACCATAATAATAATAATAATAATAATAATAATAATAATAAGGATATTCATGATATGATCTAGAGGTTGGTTGAGACTTAGTCTTAGTCATGTAGGACATATCATAGATCTGGGAGTTGGTGAATGTCATTGAGTATCGATAGTTCTACTACTTTTTGCACAGCTACCGTGCTATTGCGTTGACCACTCCTTATCTTATTACTAGGATACTCATCCTTCCCTATCATCAGGTTTTGTATTCGATGTGATTTGTGATTAGTTAGTATGCATTGATTGGTGTGGGTGTCACATGATATATTATATGCTTGATTAGGCGTGAGTTACCACCTATGATGTCTGCATTGATTGGCACAAGTGTTGCCACGTATACTTTGTATGTGTGTGAAACTTGGCCTTAGTAGTAGTGTATCCATTATCTTCTCTGTAGCTCAGGGGTTTCCTAGAGTGGCATAGACATCTATTATACTCAATGATGGTAATATGGTATGGTGGTAGGTAACATTCGCCCATTGGTCTATTGTTGAAGATCTTGTAGGAGATGGAAGAGTTCCTCATTCAACATTTCTTATTGTGATTTGTAGTTATTGGAGCACCTTGGTGGTGGCTTGTTATTAATGTAATGTTATTCTTTATATCAATTTTATATTAGAGTGTGATCCTCCTATGTCTAGGAAGTAGCCTCCAACTTGTAATAATGTTATGATCTCATTTGGATAGAATTTGATCTTTGTTTTGGATGGAAATTATCATGTTGTGGATTTTATCTTGTGTAGAAACGATTAATTTGAGACATTGGAGTCCTCATTTATATATGATGTAATTATGTTTATGGATTCTTATGTGTTGGATTGTATTGTTCCCACATAGTGGATGATTATTCTATCCTTTCCTTTGCCCTATCTTGATGTTGGTGTTGAATGAGCATGGCATTCCATATTGTTTTCCTCATGTTTAGCTTTGGAGGTTAGCTTTCTTTATGTTGTGGAAGTGAGATTCACTTTCCACTTTGTTTCTTGGGAACCATGCCCTTTAGGTGGAATCTTGTGTGGCTAAGTTTGATTCTATGATCTCATGAGCATTTATCTTGAACTATTTTGTAACAACTCGTAAATCAAGGAAGTTATGCCTCGTTGAGTGAAGAAAGTAAGCTTGTTGGTTTTGTACCTTAGTATTTTTCCATTCTTTATTTGCCAAATTAGGTGTATAGTCTAAAATATATTTTCTAGATGGGTTTGCCAGTTCAAAGTTGCAAGTTGTAATCAAACCCCAAAACTTAAGAGTGTAGGTGGTCCAAAGTTTGAAGTTCTAATGCGCATTGTAGTGTGTAAGTTACAATTGGTCTCCAAAGTTAAAGTTGTCTAGGGAGTCAGGGTTTAAAGTTGACTTGACACTTTGTAAGTTGCAATTGCAAGTGAAACACTCAAGATTAAAGCATTGATGTTGTCCTATTCTAGACTTTTATAGGGCCTTTGCATAGTGCAGGTTGCTTTTTAGACTTGAGGTTTGAAGTGTGTGTTGTTGTTGCTTCCCTAAGTTTGAGGATGTTCTTAGCTAGGGGTTTGAATAGTCTTCACATTTTGTAGAATTGCAAAATGTAATTTTTTTCTAAATCCCAAACTTGAGCTAGTATGTAGGTTGCATGTTGCAACCCAAGTCTAAAACCTGACCCTGTGCAAGTTTTCTCTAAAGTCTAAACTTTGGCAATTTTGTATTTTTTATTTTTCATGGCTTTGAGGTGTTAGAGGGGTGGTCTTGTAGGGATTTTGTAAGGATTTTTAGTGACCCTGGGAATCCTAACACTCCTCTATCTCATTTTTGTTCCAACTATGTTATCTTGTCACATGGTGTTTTTTTAAGTCTTTTGCTAGTGTCACCTTGTATTATGCATTGATGTGCATGCCAAGTGTGCCATTATACATTGTTATGGCATTGTGAGAATGTAGGTGTATGTTGTGGCTTGCTTAATGTCACTTTTATATCATAAAAAAATGTTCATCCATTTTTTTATCTCAATCTATTAATGCCTTGGTGTAAAAGTTGGGGCATTACACATTGGGCTAGGGCCTTTGTGTAAACAACCCAACTAGGTTGTGAGGATTAAAACACATATTATTATTAAAAGAATCAATATTTTTTGTTAAACAAGTTTAGTTTACATTATGATTACTATCTGAATACTCAAGCAAGTCTAGTCAAATGACTCTTATGTCCATACAGGACAAGCAAACACATATGTCCAAATAGGACAAGAAACACATTTGTCCAAATGAGAAAAGAAAACATATTGCTTTGTCTAGAGACTTATAGTTCACTCAGAAATCTATTGAGTCTCAAAAATATAATTAAATCTTTGTTTCTTATTTTCTTATAATTGGTAAATGCTTGTTAGTCCATTTGGTTTTAAGAAAACTTACCAACAACACACATGCAAACCTATATACTAGGAACCTACTTTGTTTACCTAGACGCCCTATATACCTGTGTCCATAAGATCAATGTATAATATATATGTAGTTCTAGTTCATTTAAGTTTGATGTGAACTATAAAAGGTGGGTATGCAACCCTTTCTAGGCCCCTTTTCCCCAGATAGTTCCTCGTTGACTGCCACCCACTAAGGGAAGCATTGACTTAATAAACACTTGTTTAATCTAAAACTATGTTAACTATTTCATTACAAAAATACTCCTAACCAAGTAAAATAAAACTTTTCTTGGAACCTATGATATTCACTTATTTTAAGTAGCTATTAATTTTAGTCTAAGGAAAATTTCCTGTTCACTTAGATTTAATTAAATAATAAGGTGTCCTTATTTCTCCTTAATGATTTATAGGGATAATGCCAAAAAAATCATCGTTGCAGCTATGCTAGGTGATAGATGCAATAATTCAATCTTGATGTCTTGACCTGTAAATGTGAATCAAAGGCACTTTTAATATTGAACACTGCGTATTGTTTAGTTTTATACAACTTGTTTAAAATACTGAAATTAAAATGAGTCAATCCTTAGTCTACTATATATCTAAATATTTTAACTAAATATCCAAAAATCATTAATCTACTATAATTCTCAAAATTTCTTTAGATAATACAACAAAATTGAATAAACCAGTTATCTACAAAATTTCAACTTATAAACATATCAAGCAATTAATTTAAATTTACTACTAAGATAATTTCCTTAATAATTTAACTTCTAATAGTCTAAATGAAATTCATAATAATTCTAATCCATTAAATAACAATATTTTATGGAAAATTAAACAAAATTAGAAGAATGTCATCACAGATACTATACACCATATTTGATAATTAAATATGATCAATTCTAGTGGAAATTGAAATTATATTAGCTTTATTTTCATAACTTTAATACTTAATCATTTTAGGATGAAAATAATCACATTCACTGATCCTTTTGGAATATGGTTCATTTACTACTTAACAAAGAGACAATACATACACACTATGTTTATTGATGTTTATAAACTGTTTGCATCCCTACATTTTTGAACTAGTTATTACATTAATTAAAATTTTAGATTTGATAAAAATTCCTTCTAAGGCTCATGGTATTTATAGAATATCCTAGAAGCCAAAACCTCAAACTAAATCTGTGTAAGCACTCATGTTTGGCAGGAAGGAAAGTCTATTGAACCATAAATATAATTGAAAAAATAGAAAATTTACACGTGATTTTCTTTCCTAGTGATACTTCTTCCATTTAATATTTTTGACATGGTCTAAATGAATATCATCTCATTATAAGCTGAAATCCAAGATTGATAAATAGAGTTTAAGTTTAAGGCTTGCCTATAAACTAGGCACTACATCTTTTTTAGATGAGAGATGTTTTCTTTTAATGGAGGAGGATAAAATAGGCACTCATGTTTTTAGGAAGAGACATAAAAAGAAATAGGTGGTACAATATGTTTCAAGAAGAAATTTTAAGTTAAGATGAGACATCTAAGTTAATACAAAACTTCATATGTATCATTAAAAATTAGGCACTTCACAATAGAAGAGTTAATAAAAAATGGGAGGTGTTTAAGTTTGAAAGAAAATACTTTGAATTATAGAGAAACTGCATATAGAGAGGTATCAAAAACTATGGAAGAAGACTTTAATATCTTCATATGTTTCTTTAAAAAAGTCTATGATTTTAAAAATGCTTATGGAGAATAAAATAGGTGTTGCCTATGATTTAAAGAAGAGTCTTTTAATGGAGAAAATAGGACGTGCATGCATAAGAAGATGAAATCCACATACGCAAGTGTAAAGAAATGGCGCAAACTAAAGGAAATATAAGTACCAACAAAGAAAAAACTAGTGCATTTATTCTGAGAAGTTTTAGCATGGCATGGGATTCTAAATGGTTATACAATTGGTAGAAGAAATCCAAAGCTTGTGTAATAATTAGAAAAAACTTGCATTCATGTTTAAAAGATTTTTCAAGGTTTAATCTTATGCAAGTCATCAAAGGAGAAATATAACAATTATATACAAGTTTCAGAGGAACTAAGCGTGACAATGAAAATCCAAAACAACAATTTGAATGGTGTGACATTATGATATATCGCTACAATACTATAAAGAAGCCTGTACAATAATTTTAAAGGGCTCACATAAGAAGCAAGCATGTGTCCAAGTCAAATGATTCCTAGAAAATGGAAGCAAAAGCTTACCATTCTAATGAAATAGAAACTAATGCACAACTACTATTAGTATCCATAATTGAATGGAAAGTCAAATAAAAATATTAACTAAATACTATCATTTATTAGAGTTGTGGTTTTTAAAAAAATTCTTTATGGATGATGTAAAATAACTATTTAAGAAAGATAGTTAAAATTTGAACTAATACTAACTTAAACGTATTTAGAACTTACAAATAATCTCATAGATGTTCAAATTTTGTAGAAAATAGAAAATAATGTAAATATAAAAATTCAAAATAAAACTAACAAATTAATCTTACTACTAATTACAACTATAATCAAACAAAATTATCAAATTCATTTCTACATTTGCAATAGAAAATAAGTTATACCTGTGAGTTCACAAACCTTCTTCTAAAATTTTGCTCTTTCACCTCAAAACTTTCCAATGCATAATCATAATGATTCCCAAACTCTCAATTTATAACTTTTTTTTTTCCTATTTTTAATTTTCTTTTCTTTTTCTTTTTCTTTTTATTTCAAAACAAAAATCAAATTTAGATAAGAAGATATATTGATTTAATATATTTATATTATCATATATTATCCAATGACACATTTATTTAATTAAAACAATTCATACAAGAAAAATCATGAGTTTTAGTTAATTTATTATTATTATTTTCTAATTTACAAATGATTTTTTCCTTATTATTATTATCTTTTCATGCACAAATTTTGTTTCTTTTTTTTTCTATTTATTTAAAAAGATGGATACTAAATTTTGTCCTTTTTCTTTAAATTATATAATTTGTTTTTTCTAAAAATTAAATCATTTATTTTTTATTTTTATTTTATTTTATTTATTATTATATTAATCTTAAAATATGATTGTTCATAAAGTAGGCGTTTAATAAATTTAATTAAACCCTTTATTAAACTAAATGCACTACAAGACTTATATCCATTAAATTAAATTTAAGGAATCTGCCATTGTAATTAATTATGCTCTTATCATAATTATTAATCTAATTAGATTAAAGTTCATAAAAGAAGGGTTGTGACATCCTCTTCCCATTAAATTCTACATCATCCCAATGCACAATAAAATTTAAAAAACATTAGCTTAACTAGTGTCAATACAAGTTTTAGTATCACTACAAGTAAGCTACCAAATTTTAGAAATAATTAGGGATATAATTGTTGCATCATAGTGGTATCCTCCCATGAAGCATTTTCTATCAGTACCGATCCCACTAAAATTTGCACTAGTCTACCACTCTATTGTGCAATTGGTATTGACATTCTCTAAGATTTTGCAAGGCTTTATTATTATTATCCCTAGTTCTTGCACCTATAAGGCATGCAAATTTAAGATATGTTTAACGTTAGGTACATATTTCTTAAGGGGGGACACATGGAAAACAACATGAATTTGGCTCGATCTTGGAGGTAAAACTAATTGATAAGCCACTGGGTTGATCTTTTCTAAGACTTCAAATAGCCCTACATAATGGGGTGGTAACTTGACTTTCTTTCCAAAAGATATGGAGCTTTAATGGGGTCTAACCCTCAGGAAGACTTTCTCTCCAATAGAAAAACTTCTTAGAGACCTTTTCTTATCTATGTCACTCTTTTGTCTATTGGATGCTTCTTTTAACCTTTTCCTTATGCCCTTAACATGGTTTTCCATATCCTTTAACTTTTTTGGACCAATTACAATTATGTCCTCTAGATTATCCCAACTCAAAGGAGTTCAATATTTTCTTCCATATAATGCTTCAAAATAAGCCATACCTAAGGATGATTGAAAATAATTATTTTAGGCAAATTCAACTAGTGGAAGATATTCTTCCCACTTTGATTGTTGATCCATACAATTTGTTATCTTCAAAATTAGCTATGCTCATTTTGTAGGATGACCCATACGAAATTTATCTGTTTCGTAGCCTACAACTCTAAGCACACAAATTGAGGAAAATTATCTTGTCCTCATGCATGGTCCTCTAGCTCCTGAGAATCCATTCGAGTATCTTCTCGCATTGGTTTCTTGAATTTTGCCCAAACAGATCAAGTAGTGAACTCACTAAATTTCAGTTTTTGGCAATTTTTAGGAGTTAGAAAAAAAAATTGTTTTCATGCAAGGGCGGCATTTTTTGCCGCCGGTGCATGTTTGAGTCCCTTGATATGCAAGGGTGGAGAAAAATACCGCCCATTCATGTTGTTTACTTTCAAAGTACAGGGGCGGTGAAAAATGCTGCCCATGCATCTTGTCTTCGCCATGTGCAGAAGTGGTAAAATTTATTGCCAAAGCATCTCCCAAGGAACTTTAAGTTAAACTTGTGTGCAATAAATGTATTTGCTAAATGTTGTGTTTAGATGTTTAAATAGGCTTTTAGACCCTTTTATTTTTATTTCCTTTTATCCTCCTGATTGTTTGCATCTCTGGAGTTGCCAAAGCCGCTAATACGACCTGTTTAGATGGATTCTATTGATGACTTTGATTAGGGTTTTCGATTATTTTTTGACTCCTTATATCGGGTAAGTTTCTTATTTCCTCATCTTTGTTTTCTATCTCATACATTAGGGTTTGCATGATTAATGTGTTTATCCATGCTTTAAGAAATCCTTTTTCTTTATTCAATCTTTCATTTCTGTCTTTTTGTGCTTAGGGTTTTGGTTTTCTTATTGTTCATTTTGAAATCTTTATTTTCATTTTTGTTTCGTCGTTTGAAATTGACCTGTGTCATCGGCAATTTTTGCCATGTCTTCTATGTTCAGTGTTAAAGTTTAAGTATTTCTTTCTTTTACACCTTCACACTTTCATGTTTGTCCTACATTTAAGGGCAGCAAATTTTTCCGCCAATACATGATCTTCCAATACATCCCATATGCATGGGCGGTGATTTCCACCACCGATCCATATGGTGTTTTATACCAAATGCATGAGTGGTGAAAATCACCATCCACGCCATTGTCTAGTTTGTCCTAAGTGTAGGGACGACAAATTTTGTTGCCCATACACAAACATTTAGTTTTGTAAATTGCAAGATGTTGAAGCATCTATTTCATCTGCTTCTATTGCAGACCTACCTTCTCACATGCAAGGGCAGCAAAAATCGCCACCTGAGCATAAATAAAATTTTACCCTCATATGAAATAGTGGGATTTTTCACCACCCAAACATAATTTTCAAATGTTTACCCCCTTACATGAAGGAGCGGTGAAAATTACCACCCTGACATAAAATGTATTTCCCTCTAGCATGCAAGGGAGCGATTTTTGCCGCCCGTGCACTTACTCCTTGAAAATTTTCTAACTCTGGGAAATTTTCCAAGTTGCTATTTTTAGCCCGCTTACACTTAGTTTTTTGATCTAATTGCTCTCTAGCCCCTTCAAGCTCGCGCCTTTGATCATGATTTTCAATAATACAGTTTCCCAAATGCCAATTTTTCCCTAACACTACAAAATCATGCCTTCTCTTGTTGCAGTTGCTTCTGCAAGATTGTCAAGTTCTTGTTCTCAACTAAAGGAGTTCACTTTCAAATGACCGATCCCTCACCAAAGAAAGGGCAAAGCAAGATAATCCAAGTCACTACACGAAAAGGATTATAGACAACAATATTCATTTGGTTGCGTCTTTTCTGATAGCAACTCACAACATTGAATTTGTTCTTCAAGTGGCCCACTTCTATAACAGGGACAATAGAATAGTGTTAGAAGACATAAACTATCTTACAAAGGTCTGTCACAAGATAGCAGGGGTTTGATAATAGGAGCATGCACATGATAGTAAAGAAGGATGTTGAAAGGCATTACTCATGGAGACAGGTGATTCAATTCATAGTCATGACAATGAGAATGATGTGTTGGAGCCACTTGTAGCCAAGGAGGAGCAGTTGTGTTTAGAGATGAAAAGGATGAAGTGGATAGTGGAAGGTACAATCATGTATGGATAGTGCAATAGACATTGGAGAGAAAATAACAGTGACAATGGAAGTGGCACAGAAGGATGCTGAGTCATCAAACCTGACAAGTTAATCTTGAATTGGACAAGTTAATCTTGAATTAGGTTTGTGGACCGATCATCATGAAGATGTGTGCAGATTTCAGGGAATGGAAGTTGATGAAAGCCGTCATGCCTTAGCATATTTTTCAATTAGTTTTCATATGCATTTTGTACTTAGTTTTGGACATGTCCACATGTACTTTTTCAATATGTAATTACATGTGTGAACAAAGGAAGCCCTAAATCAATAAGGACTCTTTTGTGTCCAAATAAGTCATAGTTAGTTTATTTTTCCTATTTTTGCTCTTAGCCTCTCCCTATAAATAAAGAGGGCCTCTTTGTAAATAAATACCTTTAATCTGATGGAACGAAGTGCTGCCTAAATTGAGATTCAACTTTGAGACTTTGTGTTCAAATTGCATGATCAATTCCAATCAATAAAGAAGGCAAATTTTGATATCAAACTTTGTGTTGAATCAAATTTGTATGAGTGAGGATGTAAATTTGGCATTTTTGCTGATTTCTCTTGTTGATTGATTGGATAAAGTGGTGTTTGATTATCATGATTGGAGGACGTTCAAGATAAGTTATATAAACTTCGTGCTATATTATTTACTTGAATCTATGTGTGTTGAAAGTGTTTCTTGGTGGAGAATTATAAAGACTTTGAGCTTGTAGTTGTTCACTTTGTAAATGAATCATGTTGAGAACTTGTAGACTTTGTGCTATAATTTTCAATTACATTCGTGTGGATCAGTGGTATTGTTAGTTGACAGACTTTGTGCTTTAACTGGTGATATGGTTACTTTTTAAATCTTTCTAGGGATAATTTGAAGACTTTGTGCTTGAGATATTCACTTGGTTCATGAATCTTTTTGTGAAGTGAGTTGAAAGACTTTGTGCTTGAACTTACGTCATTGGTCACTATATAATTCTCATTGAAGGCAGCAAAAATATTTTGTGCTTTTGCATGTCTTCTGGTCTCTTATCAAATATGTATGCTGGTACTCTTTGATGATTCACATGTTTAGTCAAGAATATTGGTGATTACTATTTAGGTTAATATTAGAAGTGTATAAGCATTATTGAATATTACCGTGAAACATTGTAAACATCTTTTCTAAAAGAAGAGAAAAGGATGAATGTAACACACCACCTACATGGTTAGAGATAATGTAAATATTGTTAGCTTAAAGTTGTTTAATTTTGTTTCAATAAACAATAAGGAGCCTCCCCTTGCTGAGAGGAGAGATTTATCTCATCACACTAAGGTTGATATAACCATTTTGTCTTCAGTGATTTGATGACAAAATATTCACCCAACAGTTTTTGGTGACTCTACTAGGGACCGAACGCGCAACCAAGAGCCTCTCGCCTTTGGTTGAAGCATACCAGCGTCATCTTTTGTAATATATTTTTGTTATATTTGTTCTATTGTTTGTTAAGAGTATGGTTGTCCCAGGTCCATGGGGAAATGCTTTTGATCCTTTGAATTTAGTTCAGCCTCTACATGAACTACCTCAGGGTTCACGTAAGAACTTTCCCAAGTTCTATGGGGATGAAAAACAACATCCGACTGAGCACATTGCAACATTCTACATTGCATACAATGTTCTTAGAGTGGAATATGAAGATGTTTTTGTGAGACTATTTGTAGAAACACTCCAAAGTGTTGCAGCTGATTGGTTCTATCACCTTGCACCAGGAATTATCACTGGATGGAATACACTTCGAACCTAGTTCGAAGCCAGATTCAAGCCAACAAAAGATGCTTACACCTTGTTGGCCTAACTTACTCAAATGAATAAGGAACCTCATGAGCCCATGTGTGAGTTTGTGGCAAAGTTCAATAAGCTAAAGAATAGGATCCCAACTATTGCTCAACCCATAGCTGAGAACCTAAAATGCTTCTTCATCAATTCACAATTGCCAGAAGTAAGTTTTCTTTTACGAAGAGCAGCACCAACTGATCTTGCAATTACTCAAAGTTTGGTAGTTGAAGTGGAGGATGATTTGATCTTGGTGGGAAAATTGAAGAAGGATTCTATTAGGCCTAGTGGGCAGCCCCCTTTGGCTCTACCTTCTACCAGCACTACAGATCCTATAGTGCAAAAGTTGGTTGATGAGCTGTTAGCTTTGAAAAATAGATGTCACAGAGTTTGTCCATTCCCCTCTACAAGGACATACCAAGGGAAACTTTTCCTAATGCTCTGAAATACCAAGGTAATGCTTAAAGGAACCAGAATCAAAATAGACTTCCTGTATCACAAGGAAGACTTGCTTAAGAGGCACCACCTATGAATGCAACAATCTTCTATTTTGACTCAGAGCAAGAAGATCTTCTTCAATTAGAATATGATCAAGGAGAAGATGATGCTAATCATTTCATGGAAGGTGAAGAGAAATTAGTTGGTGACTATACCATCAGGTTCCAGAACTTCAAAGATGAAGTAGAACAAGAAGAAGATGCATTGGTGAATCTTATGCTATTCTCACATGGTCTTAGAATCAATTAGATCATCAAGATGTGGCTGGTGATAAACAAGTAAGTACAAAAGATCCTCTTACTTCATCCCCTATTCCTAAGATTAGTACCCCCAATGTAAAACCTCAAGAGGAGAGTTTTTTGTCTTATGTAGTATGTCTATATCAACTTGTTGGTATCACAGATCATGTTGATGAGACATAGATTCAAATGTATGAGATAAGAATACATGTTAAGGGTATTATGCAGAAACGTCATCCTGAAATGGAGGCCAAGTACATAGTGACCAAATCTAAGGATCCAAATGTCCAGACTCTCTTTGCTCCCAGAATGGGTACTTATTTCTGGACCATTGATGAAGATCTTGTGTCATTAGATAATGGTTCAAATAAGGATCAAGAAATAGATGAATCATCATCTTCAAGTGAAGAGACTTTGCAGCTGAAATAAAATAGGATTTCCAAAGGATTGGTTTCTCCAGAGAAACTTTTTGCTGAGCATGATTGCTTTGTCAAACGGCGATGACAGTTGGTGTTGCAAGTATGAGGTGAACCAGTGTTGTCATTGATGTCAACATACTCATATTACATTGACAAGAAGGATTGGATGAGCTGTGTGTTGAGGATATTGAGAAAATTACCCTCAGTCAGGAACAGTGAAGAACAGTGATGAGAAGAAGGCAAATATATTGGATAGGTTGAGAACCGGAGGATGCGGATTAAAGGGTTTGTAGATATGAGTCTTGAGATGCTTCAGTCAAGTTTTCAGAGGTCCGCATGAAGACCTGAAGAAGTTATGGCTGTCTGTGTGGAACCGGTTCCGGCAAGTGCTTAGAGGTGACAGAGGATCACAGAAAGGTCCGGTGAGGTCCGGAATTGTACAATCCTAATCTGCGGATTGGAAAGAGTATTTGGGATGTCCTTGTGATGTGCCATCTCGAGTTGTGTATGATTTGGAGGTCCAGAAGTACCTCTTGCATTATGACAGTGGCGACAGACTGTGTTCTTGAAGTTCCGGATGAGGAAGACAAGAGATTCCAGCAAGTAAAGGAAGTGCGGATGTATCCGGACATTCAGGCAGGCTTGTGAAGTTTTCTGGATCGTGTTGAGGTTGTGTTGTTGATCCGCATTGATAGTAGAGCCCAGAATTGAAGTTGTTCTTCCGGATGAAGTTCTTGCTCTGTTTAGCCGACCGGATGAGTTGTTCATCCTACGAATGTTCTTGTGGTGGCTGACCGGATGTGTTATTCATCTTGCGGATACTCTTATGATTGTTTGCCGACTTAGATGTTTGATCCTAAGTCGATGTCTTGTACAAATAACAGTCTGTGAGTTCATTTCGGTGCGTGGATGAGTGTGGTATAGCGAAGAGAAGTGCGAAAGGCAGAACAGAGGTTTTTGGGCTTAATTGGAACTGATCCGGACATGGTAGAGATGTCATTCTCCAGTTCAAGACTGTGATTTTTATCACTTTGTAGACAGTGTGTCTCCTTGTAGGCAGTGGGCCTCTTTGTGAGCAGTGTGCTCGGGCAGTGAGCCCTAATTGGCATGTGCCATTCATTTTTCTTTATTCTTCTAACAGAGAATAATTCTTGGGTTAATCACCCCGTGGTTTTTCCCTTAACCGGGTTTTCCACGTCAAAATCTTGGTGTTCAATGTGTTGATGCTTATCTGCTCTTGTGTTTATGTATTATGCTTTCATGGATGATTAATTGATATGCTGCTAACTAACAACAAAGAATCAAGTGTTTAAAAAAACAAGAAGTTTTATACAACTGATTCACCCCCCCCTCTCAGTTGTATGCCTTAGATCCAACAGTTGGGACCAAATTCATCATCAAAAGTTGGGCAATTCAATTTGGGTACAGAAGAAGATCCTAGAATGGCAAACACTGAGAGATGTTACTCTTTCAATAGTAAAAAAAAGAAAAGAAACATCTTTTCTGCTGCCTCATAGCAGACAACATCTGAAGATTTTCTCAAAGTGAAGCAACAGATAAGTTCATGAATATTTGTACAGTTTTATGTCTTTTTCTTTTATGTCTTTTTGTGTTTTTTTTTGTGTTGCCTGACTCTATAGCCCAATGGAATGGATGAAGGCATTTAGAGACTGAAATTCTTCTCCCTTTGATCATTTCAAAGAATGATCGAAGGAAGCTCCCCAGTTAGAACCAATTGTTATCTTCAAAATTAACTATGCTCATTTTGTAGGATGACCCCTACGAAACTTGTTTGTTTCGTAGCCTACAACTCTAAGCATACAAATTGAGGTGAATCATCTTGTTCTTATGCATGGTCCTCAATCTCCTAAGAATCCATTCGAGTATCTTCTCACCTTGGTTTCTTGAATTTTGCGCAAATAGATCAAGTGGTGAACTCACTAAACTTGAGTTTTTGGCAGTTTTTAGGAGTTAGAAAAAAATTTTGTTTTCATGCAAGGGTGGCATTTTTTGCTGCTGGTGCATGTTTGAGTCCCTTGATATGCAAGGGTGGCAAAAAATAGCACCCATGCATTTTATTTACTTTCAAAGTACAGGGGCAGTAAAAAATGCCTCACATGCATCTTGTCTTTGCCATGTACAAAAGCGGTAAAATTTACTGCCGAAGCATCTCCCAAGGAACTTTAAGTGAAACTTGTGTGCAATAAATGCATTTGCTAAATGTTGTGTTCAGATATTTAAATAGGTTTTTAGACCCTTTTCTTTTTATTTCCTTTTATCCTCCTGATTGTTTACATCTCTGGAGTTGCCAAAGCCGCTAATACGACCTGTTCGGGCGGATTCCAGTGACGACTTCGATTAGGGTTTTCGATTATTTTTTGACTCCTATTGGGTAAGTTTCTTATTTCCTCATCTTTATTTTCTATCTCATGAATTAGGGTTTGCGTGATTAATGTGTTTATCCATGCTTTAAGAAATCCTTTTTCTTTATTCGAGCTTTCATTTCTGTTGTTTTGTGCTTAGGGTTTTGGTTTTCTTATTGTTCATTTTGAAATCTTTATTTTCATTTTTGTTTCGTTGTTTGAAACTGACCTGTGTCATCGATGATTTTCACCATGTCTTCTATGTTAAGTGTTAATGTTTAAGTGTTTCTTTCTTTTACGCCTTCACACTTTCATGTTTGTCCTATGTGTAAGGGCGGCAAATTTTTTCGCTCATACATGATCTTCCAATACATGCCATATGCATGGGCGGTGATTTCCACCGCTGATGCATATGGTGTTTTATACTAAATGCATGAGCGGTGAAAATTACCACCCATGCCATTGTCTATTGTTTGTCTTAAGTGTAGGGGTGGCAAATTTTGCCGCCCATACACAAACATTTAGTTTTGTAAATTGCAAGATGTTGAAGCATCTATTTCATCCACTTCTACTGCAAACCTACCTTCTCACATGCAAGGGCGGTAAGAATCACCGCCTGAGCATAAATAAAATTTTACCCTCATATGCAATAGCGGGATTTTTCACCACCCAAACATACTTTGCAAATGTTTACCCCCTTACATGCAGGAGCAGTGAAAATTATTGCCTTGACATAAAATGCATTTGCCTCTAGCATGCAGGGGCAACGATTTTTGCCGCTCGTGCACTCACTCCTTGAAAATTTTCTAACTCTGGGAAATTTTCCAAGTTGCTATCTTTAGCCTGCTTACACTCAATTTTTCACTCTAATTGCTCTCTAGCCCCTTCAAGCTCATGCCTTTGATCATGATTTTCAATTATGTAGTTTCCCAAATGCCAATTTTTTCCTTAACATTGCAAAACTATGCATTCTCTTGATGTAGTTGCTTTTGCAAGATTGTCAAGTCCTTGTTCTCAACTGAAGGAGTTCACTTTCAAATGATTGATCCCTTGCCAAAGAAAGGACAAAGCAATATAATCCAAGTCACTACATGAAAAGGATTATAGACAACAATATTCATTTGGTTGCATCTTTTCCGGTAGCAGCTCATAACATTGAATTTGTTCTTTAGGAGCTCACTTCAATAACAGGGACAATAGAACAGTGTTAGAAGACATAGACTATCTTACAAAGGTTTGTGACAAGATAGTAGGGGTCTGATAATTGGAGCATGCACATGACAGTAAAGAAGGATGTTGAAAGGCATTACTCATGGAGACAGGTGATTCAATTCATAGTCATGACAATGAGAATGATGTGTTGGAGCCACTTGTAGCCAAGGAGGAGTAGTTGTGTTTAGAGATGAGCAAGATGGAGTGGATAGTTGAAGGTGCAATCATGTATAGATAGTGCAATAGACATTAGAGAGCAAATAGTAGTGATAATGGAAGTGGCACACAAGGACACTAAGTCATCAAACCTAGCAAGTTACTCATGAATTGGGTTCGTGGACCGATCATCATGAAGATGTGTGCAGATTTCAGGGAATGGGAGTTGATGAAAGCCGTCATGCCTTAGCATATTTTTCAATTAGTTTTCATATGCATTTTGTACTTAGTTTTGGACATGTCCACATGTACTTTTTCAATATGTAATTACATGTGTGAACAAAGGAAGTCCTAAATCAATAATGACTCTTTTGTGGAATAAGTCATAGTTAGTTTATTTTTCCTATTTTTGCTCTTAGCCACTCCCTATAAATAAAGGGGGCCTCTTTGTAAATAAATACCTTTAATTTGATGGAATGAAGTGCTGCCTAAATTGAGACTCAACTTTTAGAATTTGTGTTCAAATTGCATGATCAATTCCAATCAATAAAGAAGGCAAATTTTGATATCAAACTTTGTGTTGAATCAAATTTGTATGAGTGAGGATGTACATATGGCATTTTTTCTGATTTCTCTTGTTGATTGATTGGATAAAGTGGTGTTTGATTATCATGATTGGAGGACGTTCAAGATAAGTTATATAACCTTTGTGCTATATTATTTACTTAAATCTATGTGTGTTGAAATCTTTTCTTGGTGGAGAATTATAAAGACTTTGAGCTTGTAGTTGTTCACTTTGTATATGAATTGTGTTGATAACTTGTAGAATTTGTGCTATAATTTTCAATTACATTTGTGTGGATCAGTGGTATTGTTAGTTGATAGACTTTATGCTCCAACTAGTGATACAATTACTTTTAAAATCTTTTTGGGGATAATTTGAAGACTTTGTGCTTGAGATTATTCACTTGGTTCATGAATCATTTTTTGAACTGAGTTGAAAGACTCTATGCTTCAACTTATGTCATTGGTCACTATATAATTCTCATTGATGGCAGGGAAAAGACTGTGGTTTTGCGTGTCTTCCGGTCTCTTATCAAATATGTATGCTAGTATTTTTTGTTGATTCACATGTTTAGTCAAGAATATTGGTGATTACTATTTAGGTTAATATTAGAAGTGTAGAAGCATTATTGAATATTACCATGAAACATTGTAAACATCTTTTTTGAAAGAAGAGAAAAAGATAAATGTAACACACCCCCTACATGGTTAGAGCTAGTGTAAATATTGTCAGCTTAAAGTAGTTTAATTTTGTTTCAATAAACAGTAAGAAGGGAGTCTCCCCTTGCTGAGAGGAGAGATTTATCTCATCACACTAAGGTTGATATAACCATTTTGTCTTTAGTGAGTTGACGACAAAATATTCACACATCAGTTTTTGGCAACTCTACTACGGACTTAACGCGTAACCAAGAGCCTCTCGCCTTTGGTTGAAGCATACCGGCCTCATCTTTTCTAATATATTTTTGTTATATCTATTCTATTGTTTGTTAAGAGTATGGTTGTCCCAGGTCCATGGGGAAATGCTTTTGGTCCTTTGAATTTGGCTTAGTCTCTACATGAACTACCTCAAGGTTCGCGTAAGAACATTCACAAGTTCTACGAGGATGGCAGACAACATCTGGATGAGCACATTGCAACATTCTACATTGCATTTGGTGTTCTCATAGTGGAATATGATGATTCTATGAGACTGTTTGTAGAAACACTCCAAGGTGTTGCAGTTGATTGGTTCTATCACCTTGCACCAGAAATTATCACTGGATGGAATACACTTCGAACCCAGTTCGAATTCAGATTCAAGCCAGTAGAAGATGCTTATGTCTTGTTGGCCCAAATTACTCAAATGAATAAGGAACCTCATGAGCCCAAGTGTGAGTTCATGGAAAAGTTCAATAAGCTAAAGAACAGGATCCCAACTGTTGCTCAACCCACAAGTGAGAACCTAAAATGCTTCTTCATCAATTCACAATCGTTGGAAGTAAGTTTCTTTTACGAAGAGCAGCACCAACCAATCTTGCAATTACTCAAAGTTTGGTAGTTGAAGTGGAGGATGATATGATCTTGGTGGGAAAGTTGAAGAAGGATTCTATTAGGCCTAGTGGGCAGTCCCCTTTGGCTTTACCTTCTACCAACACTACGTATCCTATAGTGTAAAAGTTGGCTGATGAGCTATTAGCTCTAAAAAATAGATGTCATAGATTTTGTCCATTCTCCTCTACAAGGACATACCAAGGGGAACTTTTCCTAATGCTCTGAAATACAAAGGTTCAAGGAATCAGAATCAAAATAAGCTTCCTGCATCACAAGGAAGACTTGCTTTAGAGGCACCACCTATGAATGCAGCAATCTTATAGTATGAATTGGAGCAAGAAGATCTTCTTCAATCAGATTATGATCAAGGAGAAGATGATGCTAATATTTTCATGGAAGGTGAAGAGAAATTAGTTGGTGACTCTACCATCAGGTTCTGGAACTTCAAAGATGAAGTAGAACAAGAAGAAGATGCATTTGGTGAATCTTATGCTGTTCTCACATGGTCACAAAATCAATCAGATCATCAAGATGTGGCTGGTGATAAACAAGTAAGTACAAAAGATCTTCTTACTTCATCCCCTGTTCCTAAGATCAGTACCCCTAATGTTAAACCTCAAGAGAAGAGTTTTCCATCTTCTGTAGCAAGTCTGTATCAACTTGTTGGTATCACATATCATGCCGAGGAGACAAAGATTCAAATTTCTGAGACATGAATACCTGTTAAGGGTATTATGCAGAAACTTCATCCTAAAATGGAGGCCAAGTACACAGTGACCAAATCTAAGGATCTAAATGTCTAGATTCTCTTTGAGTCTCCCAAAATGGGTACTTATTTTTGGACCATTGATGAAGATCTTGTGTCATTAGATAATGGTTCAAATGAGGGTCAAGAAATAGATGAATCATCCTCTTCAAGTGAAGAGACTTTGTAGCTGAAATGAAATAGGATTTTGAAAGGATTGGTTTCTCTAGAGAAACTTTTTGATGAGCATGATCATTTTGTCAAACGACAACGACAGTTGGGACCAAATTCATCAGTAGAAGTTGAGCAATTCAATCTAGGTATAGAAGAAGATCCTAGAATGGCAAACATCGAGAGATGTTACTCTTTCAATAGTAAAAAAAAAGAAAAGGAACATCTTTTCTGCTGCCTCATAGCAGACAACATTTGAATCTTTTCTCAAAGTGAAGTGACATATAAGTTCATGAATATTTGTACAATTAAATGTCTTTTTCTTTTAAGTCTTTTTGTGTTTTTTTTTGTGTCGCCTGATTCTATAGCCCAATGGAATGGATGAAGGCACTTAGAGACTTGAGTTCTTCTCCCTTTGATCATTTCAAAGAATGATTGAATGAAGCTCCCCAGTTAGAGCCAACTATTATCTTCAAAATTAGCTATGCTTATTTTGTAGGATGACCCCTACGAAACTTATCCGTTTCATAGCCTACAACTCTAAGCACACAAATCAAGGAAAATCATCTTGTCCCCATGTGTGGTCCTCTAGCTCTTAAGAATCCATTTGAATATCTTCTTGCCTTGGTTTCTTGAATTTTACACAAATAGATCAAATGGTGAACTCACTAAACTTGAGTTTTTGGTAGTTTTTAGGAGTTAGAAAAAAAATTTGTTTTCATGTAGGGGTGGCATTTTTTTGCTGCTGGTGCATGTTTGAGTCCCTTGATATGCAAGGGCAATGAAAAACACCATCCATGCATGTTGTTTACTTTCAAAGTGCAAGGGTAGAGAAAAATGCTGCCCATGCATCTTGTCTTCACCATGTGCAGAATCGGTAAAATTTACCGCCGAAGCATCTCTCGAGGAACTTTAAGTTAAACTCGTGTGCAATAAATGCATTTGCTAAATATTGTGTTTAGATGTTTAAATAGGTTTTTAGACCCTTTTCTTTTTATTTCCTTTTATCCTCCTAATTCTTTGCATCTCTGGAGTTGCCAAAGCCGCTAATACGACCTGTTTAGGTAGATTCCAGTGATGACTTCAATTAAGGTTTTTGATTATTCTTCGACTCCTTATATCGGGTAAGTTTCTTATTTCCTCATCTTTATTTTCTATCTCATGCATTAGGGTTTGCATGATTAATGTGTTTATCCGTGCTTTAAGAAATCCTTTTTCTTTATTCGAGCTTTCATTTATGTCATTTTGTTCTTAGAGTTTTGGTTTTCTTATTGTTTGTTTTCAAATCTTTATTTTCATTTTTGTTTCATTGTTTGAAACTGACCTGTGCCATCAACGATTTTTGCCATGTCTTCTATGTTCAGTGTTAAAGTTTAAACATTTCTTTCTTTTACGCCTTCACACTTTCATGTTTGTCCTATGTGTAAGGGCGACAAATTTTTCCTCCCATACACGATCTTCCAATACATCCCATATGCATGGGCGGTGATTTCCACCACCAATGCATATAGCGTTTTATACCAAATGCATGAGCGATGAAAATCACTACCCATGCCATTGTCTATTGTTTGTCTTAAGTGTAGGGGTGGCAAATTTTACCACCCATACACAAACATTTAGTTTTGTAAATTGCAAGATGTTGAAGCATCTATTTCATCCGCTTCTACTACATACCTACCTTCTCACATGCAAGGATGACAAAAATCACCGCCCAAGCATAAATAAAATTTTACCCTCATATACAATAGTGGGATTTTTTTCTGCCCAAACATAATTTGCAAATGTTTACCCCCTTACATGCAGGAGCGGTGAAAATTACTACCCTAACATAAAATGCATTTCCCTCTAGCATGCAGGGGCAGCAATTTTTGCCGCTCATGCACTCACTCATTGAAAATTTTCTAACTTTGGGAAATTTTCCAAGTTGTTATCTTTAGCTTGCTTACACTCAGTTTATTCACTCTAAATGCTCTCTAGTCCCTTCAAGCTCATGCCTTTGATCATGATTTTCAATAATGCAGTTTTCCAAATGCCAATTTTTTCCCTAACACTACAAAATCATGCCTTCTCTTGTTGCAGTTGCTTTTGCAAGATTGTCAAGTTCTTGTTCTCAACTAAAGGAGTTCCCTTTCAAATGACTGGTCCCTTGCCAAAGAAAGGAGAAAACAAGATAATCCAAGTCACTACATGAAAAGGATTATAGACAACAATATTCATTTGGTTGCGTCTTTTTCAGTAGTGGCTCACAACATTGAATTTTTTCTTTAGGTGGCTCACTTCTATAACCGGGACAATAGAACAGTGCTAGAAGACATAGACAGTCTTACAAAGGTTTGTCACAAGATAGTAGGGGTCTAATAATAGGAGCATGCACATGACAGCAAAGAAGCATGTTAAAAGGCATTACTCATGGAGACAGATGATTCAATTCATAGTCATGACATTGAGAATGATGTTTTGGAGCCACTTGTAGCCAAGGAGGAGCAGTTGTGTTTAGAGATGCGTAGGATGGAGTGGACATTTGAAGGTGCAATCATGTATGGATAGTGCAATAGACATTGGAGAGAAAATAGCAGTGACAATGGAAGTGGCACACAAGGACACTGAGTCATCAAACCTAGCAAGTTACTCTTGAATTGGGTTTGTGAACTGATCATCATGAAGATGTGTGCATATTTCAGGGAATGGGAGTTGATGAAAGCCGTCATGCCTTAGCATATTTTTTAATTAGTTTTCATATGCATTTTGTACTTAGTTTCTGACATGTCAACATGTACTTTTTCAATATGTAATTACATGTGTGAACAAAGGAAGCCCTAAATCAATAAGGACTCTTTTGTAGAATAAGTCATAGTTAGTTTATTTTTCCTATTTTTGCTCTTAGCCTCTCCCTATAAATAAAGGGGGCCTCTTTGTAAATAGATACCTTTAATCTGATGGAATGAAGTGCTACCTAAATTGAGACTCAACTTTGAGACTTTGTGTTCAAATTGCATGATCAATTCCAATCAATAAAGAAGGCAAATTTTAATATCAAACTTTGTGTTGAATCAAATTTGTATGAGTGAGGATGTACATATGGCATTTTTTCTGATTTCTCTTGTTGATTGATTGGATAAAGTGATGTTTGATTATCATGATTGGAGGACGTTCAAGATAAGTTATATAAACTTTGTGTTATATTATTTACTTGAATCTATGTGTGTTGAAATCGTTTCTTGGTGGAGAATTATAAAAACTTTGAGCTTGTAGTTGTTCACTTTGTATATGAATCATGTTGAGAACTTGTAGACTTTGTGCTACAATTTTCAATTACATTCATGTGGATCAGTGGTATTATTAGTTGACAGACTTTGTGCTCCAACTGGTGATACAATTACTTTTAAAATCTTTTTGGGGATAATTTGAAGACTTTGTGCTTGAGATAATTCACTTGGTTCATGAATCTTTTTGTGAAGTGAGTATAAAGACTTTGTGCTTCAACTTATGTCATTGGTCACTATATAATTCTCATTGAAGGCAATGAAAAGACTTTGTGCTTTAGCGTGTCTTCCGATCTCTTATCAAATATGTATGCTAGTACTCTTTGATGATTCACATGTTTAGTCAAGAATATTGGTGATTACTGTTTAGGTTAATATTAGAAGTGTAGAAGCATTATTGAATATTACCATGAAACATTGTAAGCATCTTTTTTGAAAGAAGAGAAAAGGATGATTGTAACACACCCCCTACATGGTTAGAGCTAGTGTAAATATTGTTAGCTTAAAGCAGTTTAATTTTGTTTCAATAAATAGTAAGAAGGGAGCCTCCCCTTGCTGAGAGGAGAGATTTATCTCATCACATTGAGGTTGATATAACCATTTTGTCTTCAGTGAGTTGACGAAAAAATATTCACCCAACACAATTCATACGTAAAAGATCCTCTACAATTTGATTTGTT
The DNA here is from genome assembly GCA_027924645.1 of Cunninghamia lanceolata. NCBI lineage: Eukaryota > Viridiplantae > Streptophyta > Pinopsida > Cupressales > Cupressaceae > Cunninghamia > Cunninghamia lanceolata. The sequence continues at coordinate 2,580,687 of BSBN01001091.1, forward strand.
CTCTTTGTCTACCCATTAGTCTTAGGATGATAAGATGTACTAAAATTTAGTCATGTACCTAAAGATGATTGTAGAGTAGTCCAAAATCTTAAAGTAAACCTAGCATCTCTATCTGAAATAATCTTTTTAGGAACCCAATGCAACCTAAATATTTCATGTACAAACTTCTTGTCCAAAGTTGGAGAATGACCAATCAAATTACTAGGAAGGAAATAGGCTACCTTGGTAATTTTATATACTACTACCAAAATTGTATTATGTTTGTTTGGTGACATGGGTAATCCTTGCACAAAATCCATACTAATGACTTTCCATTTATGATGTGGTATGTCATTCGAATATAATAACCCAATAGGATGGACATGTTTAGCCTTAACTCTTTAACAATCTAGACTCTTAGCCACAAAGAAAACTATTTCTTTCTTCATCCTAAGCTGGAAGTATAACTTATTAAGATTTGAATACATCTTATTCACTCCTAGATGCCCTGAGAAAGGATCATTATGAGATTCAATCAAAATAAAGGTTTTAAGTTCCCTAGAATTAGGAACATAAATTCTATTTTGATATATTAGAAACCCATCTCTATCAAATGCATACCCTGCAAACTTTGTATAAGTTGGATTAACCTCTAAGGCTATAATCACTTGTTCATACAATGGGTCATTTTTGTGTTCCCTTATTACTTGTTTCTTAAAGGTGGTTCTAAAGGTTTCTATATCCATCATGTGTGTCCTTCTTCTTAAAGAATTTTCCATGCTATTTTATTTACCCTTAATGTTTTCAATCATATTCACTCAAAAGTTCTAACCATATCCATTGTATCACATTTAAATGTGGTCAAGTGAAAATATACTTTAGCCTTCGATGATCAATTTTAACTCAAAAGGTTTTCCCAAAAGGAAATGTCTCCACTTTTGTGGAGAATGAACAACGACTTCCAACTCTAAATCATGAGGAGCATAATTCATTTCATGAGTTTTTAATTTTTTGGATTCATAAGCAATCACACCTTTATTTTGCATAAGTACCCCCCTAAGCCTTTTGTAGAAGCATCGATGACCATAGTAAAATAACCATTGGGATTAAGAACTATTAAGATATGTGCGGTAGTCAATTTTTCTTTTAGGATTTGAAAAGCCTTAACACACTATTCTATCCATAGAAATCTTTTATTCTTCCTTTCTAAAGAAGTAATAGGGTTTAAAATCTAAGGGAATGTTGCAAGTATGTGCCTATTCAGTATTGTCATTGATGTCAACATATATTTGTTGTCATTGGTGTCAACTATGTTCTATGCTATTACTTGTTTAGAAGCTTTGCATGTTAAGGATATTGAGAAAATTGGCCTCTCCGGAAGAATCAAGCAAGTTATAGTGAAGTGTAGTATAGACAGAGAGTTATATGCTGAAGAACAGTCTAGTAGATTACTCCGCATTTTCTTCTACTTACAAATCTAGGTCCACGGATTGAAAGTTGTTCAAAGGAATGTCTGAAGATGCTAAATCTTGAGTTTGAGCCTCTGGTGTGAAGTTGTGAGAAAGTTGTATTCACCAGAGTAAAGCCTGCTTCTTTTGATTATTCTCTAGTGATAGGGAGAAAGCGTTTTGCTCCGCATTCCTTTGAAATAAAGTATTTTTCTCTACGGTTCTAGAGGGAAGTCTGGGATGATGATAAGTGCCCACAAATGTAGTGGTTCATGTTCTGGTGGTCCACAAGCTATCTTTCTCTTATGACAATTGAAGACAATGAAGTTCATGTGTTTCGGTGAGAAGATTCCTATGAATAAAGTGGTTAAGGTTCGTGTGGTTGCTCCTGATGATTATAACATTGTGGATGTCTCCTAATCATGTTCCTATCTTGACATTGGTCTGTGTTAAGGAATTGAGATAGTGTTTGAAGATTGTTCCCAGATAGTGTAATGTGTAACTAGTGCATACAAACTTGTGTGGACCTACCAAAGTAAGAGGTTTGCAAGGAGATAGGTCTAATAGAGGAGGAAAGTTCACATCAAATGAATTCAATTTCTTTTGTGAATAACATGGGATAAAGAGATAATTATCTGCACCTTGAACTCCACAACAAAATGGAGTCATTGAAAGGAAAAATAGAACAGTTCAAGAAGCTGCTAGAACCATGATGAAGGAAGTTGATCTTCCGAAAGTGTATTATAGAGAGGCAATTCACATTGTTGTATATATCCTAAATAGAGTCCAAGTCAAAGGTACCAGTTCTAAGACTCCCTATGAATTGTGGTATGGAAAAATTCCTATTGTGAAATATCTCAAAGTTTTTGGTAGCAAATGTTATATCAAAAGAGAAGAAGATCTAGGCAAGTTTGATGCTAGGTGTGATGAAGGAATCTTCCTTGTTTTTTCCACCAAGAGAAAGGGCTACCAGTGCTATAATAAGAGGCTGAATAAGATCATTGAGAGTACAAATGTCAAAGTTGATGAAAGCAAGGAAATATCTCCAGAATCAAGTGGATATGAATCAGAGAAACCAAATGTTTCAGAAGTGGTGTAGCGTGAAGACAACTCAGATGAAGAAGATCAAGCTCTGAAAAGTGCGACCAAGACACCAAGGTATGTAAAACTTAATCATGATGAGGATCAAATCATAGGAGATAAGAGCAAAAGGATCTTAACCAGAAGCAAAGTTGCAGAGGAACAGATAAATTTTTGTTTGATTTCTAAGATTGAACCTAAAACTGTGGATGAGGCTTGTAAAGATGAGAATTGGGCAAAGGCTATGGAAGAGGAATTGATGCAGATAGAGAAGAATTAGACTTGGGATCTTGTTCCCAGACCAACATATAAGAATGTTATTGGCACAAAGTGGGTCTTTAGAAACAAGATGAATGAGAATGGTGAAGTGGTAAGAAACAAAGCAAGGTTGGTATGCAAAGGATACACTCAAGTTGAAGGAATAGACTTTGAAGAAACTTTTTCTCCAATGGCAAGGATTGAAGCAATAAGGATGCTTTTGGCCTTTGTAGCCTACAAAGATTTCAAGGTTTACCAAATGGAGGTGAAGTCTACTTTCTTAAATGGATAATTGGAAGAAGAAGTCTATATTGAACAACCAGAAGGATTTCAGTCATCAGATCAGGCTGACATGGTATGCAGATTGAAGAAGGCTTTGTATGGATTAAAACAAGCCTCTAGGGTATGGTATACATGGTTGGACAAGTATCTGATACAGATAGGGTTTAGTAAAGGTACTATAGATAGCAATCTCTACTTCAAGATCAATGATGAACAAATCCTAATTGTTGCAGTCTTTGTTGATGATATTATTTTTGGAGGTAATGAACGTATGTGCTCACTTTTTGCTAGAGAAATGCAAAGTGAATTTAAAATGTCCATTTTTGGAGAGATGAACTTATTTTTAGGTCTGTAAATAAGTTAATCAGAAAAAGGTATCTTCATTTCTCAGTCTAAGTATGTGAAAGAGTTGTTAAAGAAATTTCGGATGGAAGACTCTAAACTAGTTTGCACACCTATGATAACTGGTTGTAAGTTAAGGAAAGATGATAACTCACCCATGGAAAACTAGAAAAGGTACATATCTATGATTGGAGGTGTAATCTATGAAGTCAAAATGAAAGCCAAAATACAAATCAAATGCAAACACAAATGATATACCTTCACAATGACCCACAAATCCAAGATAGGGTGGAAAGAGTTGTACCCAAGCTCCCTAGATCTTACCCAAGTTGATGTAGAATGTGGATTGCTCCTTATTTGCTCAACACAATGTAGATGAAGGATTGGATGATGGATTGACAGATTAGATGGAATGGCTAGAGTGATTTTGGTATTATGATGGTACGATGAGGAGATTGAGAGAAATTTGGGCAGAGTTTGGATGCAAGAAGAAATCCCTCCAATGGCTTAGAGAATGTTCTCATTTATAGATTTTTGAAAAGAGGATGGAGGGTGAGGATCAAGAGTTGAGATCAAGGGCTAGAAATGAATGAGAGTTAGGGTTAGGATTGGAGTCATAGCCTTGTGACAAGTGTCACAAGGGGAGTGGGTGAGAGAGATCAAGGGTTAAGATTTGGTCAATGGATTGGAGGGCTCTCATTATTTGTGAATTTTAAATTCACATGGGGAAAGGTGTGGAGCATAAAAATGAATTAAAGATTCATTTTTGGGAAGAGTGGATATGACAAGTGAATTAAAAATTCACTTTTATGTGGAGATGTAAAGATTGAAGGACACATGTACACTTACATGTGTAAGAGAGTGATAAATGAGATGTAAGGAGGATTTGACCCTTTGAATAAAAAAATAATTTTTATTCAAAGGTGTGTGGGAGGATGGGCTAAGCAAGGTTAATTAAGTGTTTAGCTTAATTAACTTAGGTCTAGGGGATAGGTAGGCTAGGGTAGATTGATTAGTAGGGTAGATTAATTAGATAAGAATGATTTATCTAATTAACAAGGATAGGGAAATGGACAAAATTAACTAAATAAATATTGAGAATATTTAATTAATGAGGATATAGTTGTAAGGTATAGGGATAAATTAATTAAATAAAATGAATTCATTTAATTAATAGGAGGGATAAATTAGTGTAGAGATATGGGAAATTGGTTTGCAGAGCAAGTCAATTTTAGGTGTCTACATTTGCCCCTCTTTGAGATGGTGTTGCGGCTAAGTAACATCATTTCAAAGAAGTTAAAACATATAGTTGGATTGGATAGAAAAAGATTTTGGCTTAGAAGAATAGGGTAAGGTTTGGGGATAAATGGTAAGGGTGATGCCCCCTCGAGAGGATAGGTGGGTTGCATGAACACGGTTGTGCTCTCGAAATGGATGGAACAGATTGGTAGAAGTGGTTGGAGGATAAGGGGTGAGATGAAAGTGTGATAATGTTGGGAGATTGATTGGTGGATGATCATTGTGCTGAAAAGTGATTTAGTGCAATCCTAGGTTTGATATAGCAAAGTGGATATTTTCACCAAGGTATAGAAGACCAGGGTGATGATGTTTATCCAACACTTGCATGGACTAGACACGTAGATAAAGGGATGATCTCATGCATGCCCAAGATAGTACAACCTTGTCTAGATGAGGGAAGGGGACTCATAGCATAAGTCCTTAGTACACAAAAGATATGATGAACCTTAGATGCACAAGGAGATCAATATGTTAGAACCGACCCTATGATCCACAAGATATGAATACTAGCTTGGAGTAATGAAACCAACCCACAAGCACAACATACAAAAGCAAGACTATGCCCCATTCTAGATGTTTTCGCAACACACCATGATATAGTGAGATCAAGGTAGCTTTGATGTGATCTTCGAATATGACAAAAGAATAAAAAATGAAAAGACCAACGAACCAAACAAGTAGCCATTGTATCTCTTGCCAAAATGGATAATGATAGGATAGATTCTGCCTATCGTAGGAATGATATATCCTAAGGCGTGAATCGATTAATGATTGGATCATGCTTAGTTGATGTTGTAAGATTGGCTCAAGATATGATGGTGACAAGTTGTGGTTGATTTTTATTTGATAGTTGATGATTTTGATTAAGGGACGATGCTTCGATAGGTGATGCGATGCTTGGATATAGTGTAAGCTCAATGAGTAGGGACCATCCAAGCAGATTGGATGGGTGCATCTTATGTACCTGAGTACTGGAAACTTCCTGTGTATTCCAGACTGCCTACATACCCTATATCCACGGGATCAAGGCACATTAAGATGCAAGTGGTTATGATATGTAGTTCTGATTTGTGATGATGATGTGGGATGGTTGAGGATAGGTGTAATGATGTTTGAAGATGATGTGTTGGATGATTTGGGTGATTTTGAGGATGTTGGAAGATGATGAGATGTTGATGGAGCAATGTTGATTTTGTGATGGATATATTTTTTTGGGGGTTTTATGGATTTTTTGATTTTTTTTGATTTTTTGTGATTTTCTAATTTTTTTGTGATTTTCTGATAGTAAATGGTTTATTATGATGGTTGCATTGGATTTTGTTTGGATAGCCTTTGCGCTACATACCAATGACAAGGGAACACCAAGTCTAGAGGTGAAAGTGATGGGGTTGGATAGAGGGATTGGCGATGAAAGATGATGGATAGCTGATTCATGATAGATGAATGGACAAATGATAGGGATGCATGTTAGATAGATGGAAGATAGGATGAGGGATAGGATAGGTATGCATGATATATGGATGGGGGGTTTTAAGATTTTCTCCAAGAGCTAGGTTGCAAGGAATCATATGCCCCAATGCTTAGAATTTTGCATGATGGGTTCATGTTTGAATGGATGGACTTTGTAGTAGATGGATGGAGGATGTACTTGGAAAGGAAGTATGCCGAGAGGTGTCCAAAGTATGTTGTTGATATTTTGCCCCTTGTCTTTATCAAGATCTAAGGAGGGGGATGTAGTGGATAGAATGGATGGGGAATGATAGGATAAATAGGAGATGGTGGATAGGAATATGATAAGATAAGGATAAGACAGTGGATAAGATGTGCAAAGGATATTATGGATGTGGATGAAGGATATGGTTTTGCCCCCAAGTGTAGGGATACAAAATGAATGGAGAAGGGATTATGCATGACACCCACAAGGGGTTTTCATCATGGTACTTGCCCAAGGCACCACAAGGAGTGGTTTTCACCATTTGGACAGATTTTTTCTCTTTACCATTTTCTTGATTTTTTGATTTTTTTGCTTTTTTGATGGAATGGGGACTCTAGCGTCTGTTTCCATAGCAAGGCGAAGATGGTCCCATGTTGGATAGCATTATGGATTATGATTGCATGGATGTCGGTGTATAGTGGGTTACGATGTGGATTATGATGTGGACTATGTGGGTTATGATGTCGATTAGGTAGATTATGATGTGGATTATGTGGATTATGCGAAAGCATGGACCATAGGAATATGATAGGGAAGATATGTAGGATAGTGAATGAAAGGTGGAGAGATGGGGGTATGTGGGAATGTCAAGTGGTGGAGGGGAACCAAGACCAATGGTTGCACACACCATTTTGGATTTTGAAGCCTATGTTTTGGATGGGGAGTGGGTAGTAATGGGGATTGGGATAGGGGATTTTTAGATGGTCGATTTGGGGTTTTAGGGACCCAAATGGACTTAGAAATTATGGGATTTTTAGATGGGGAGTGGGATGTTTGGGATTTTGGGGTGGATTGGGATGTGGATGCCTCATTAGAGTTTTGTGCTTTTTGTTTGGGGACCCACACCATTTTTGTTTTTGCTTTTTCTTGTGATGGTGTGGGCTTTGATAGCCTTTTGGATTTTTGAATTTGCTTGGAAGGATAACATCTTTAGGTTTTTGTGCTTTATGAGTCAAGGCATTCAAATTTTTGAATCCCATGGATTTGGGGGAAGCTTCATGTTTGAAAGATGTGTGCTTTTGTTGGTCTTGATTGGGAATTTTAGGGGGTTTATGGGTGGAGGGGTTGAAAGTCGATTTATTGATAAATGGATGAGGAGATTTGAGGATGGGGATATTATGAGTTGGGAGGATGGGAGGATAAGAGGATTTGTGGATAGGGATGTTTGGAGTTGGTAGGATAGGAGGTAAAGTGGATTTAATAGGAATATTTGGAGTTGGAAGTAGTGGAGGTAAATTTGATGGAGGGAAATGGATGGTCACATGCTTTTGCAAATGATAGGATGATAGAGGAGGGATGGTGACATATGCTTTGGGGGTGAGATGAGATGCACCATGTTTGGGATTGGATGAATGGATTTTGGAATGTGCGTGGGTGGTACCAACATGTTTAGATTATTTTTCTTGGGGTGTATAGCCAAGGCCATGCGAGGATGGATGGGATGTGGTGTGGATGGGCTCCAAGATGCCTTGTTCATGAAGGCCTAAGCCTTTGCCTTGATAGTTCATATGTTGGAGCATGCGACATGCAATGGGATGTTTGGTGCTTTGGAAACAAGATGCGAGTCCATTATTTGTTGGAGAAAGATAGGTAGTGGATGGAAGTTGTTCACCTCCTACGAGGGAGTCACCACAGATGAAAGTGCTTTGTCCGAGTGAATAGGAGAATGGATTTGGGATGGGATTGGTAGATGGAGGTGAAGGATTAATGGTGGATGGTAAAGGGGTGGTAGAAGATGGTGTGAGATCAATAAGTTGATCAATAGATGGGAGGGGATCGGGGATGGGATTAGATGGGATGGTTAGATCTTGATTAGGAGAAGGAGTTGATGTTTCAACATGCTTTGGATTTAATTCTTGACATAGCTCGTGTGCTTGGATAGAAGTGGGAGTGACTTGGATAGATGTGGTGGGTGCTTGGATGGATGTGATAGGTATTTGACTTATGGGTTCTTGAACATGGCTACATGATGGTTCTTGACTTATAATAGGGGGTTGTTCAAGAGATTTGGTGGATGTTGGATTACATGAGGGTGTTTGATTCCTTGCTAATAGCCAATGGATGGTGTCTTTTATGAGTGTATGGGTTGATGAACAATATAATGGATGGATAATGATGGTGTTTGGTGTGGGATTAGGATTGGGATTGGATAGGTGGGTGATGGGATTAGGTAGTGATGGTTCATGGATGAGTTCAAGGATAGGTTTTGGACTAGATGGTGGTGTTGGAGGGTTGGAGGATTTGGGGGATTCCTTCGCTTTGCTTGGTGATGTTCTTTGGATGTCGTGGGCTTAGGATTTGGAAAATTTGATGGTGGATTAGATGGTGTATGGGTTATAGGGATTGGTGGATTGGGAGATACATAGGGTGATGGATTAAGATTGGAGGAACATTGTGTTGGGGGGGTTGGGATTGATGGATTGTAAGGTAGGTATGGTGATGGATTAAGGTTGATAGGATGGGGATTAGAGGATGGGGGATTTGTATGGGGAAATGGTTCTTGATATAAGGTTTGTATTTCAGAGATAAGGTCTGCTAGATTGGTGTTCCCTTGATCAAAGTTAGCATGACAAAGGTTGGGGAATAGATATGGTGGAGGTATTGATTGGTTGGATAGGTATGATGGCATGGATGTGTAAGGGGATGAAGATTGATATGAGGGTGAAGGTTGATATGATGAAGGCTGATATGAGGTTGATAGTGTGGGTATGTAGGATGAAGGTAGGTATGATGAAGGTTGAAAGAATGAAGATTGATATGATGTGGATGGGGATGATGTGTAGGGTATTTGTTTATATGATGAATGTTGGGTAGGGGCTTGGGATTCTCCAATGATGAGGTGTGCTAAGGGTATATCCTTAATGTCATTTTTGCATTTTTCCTTAGCATTAGGATCCATGTTCTCATAGACTTTTCTAAGTCTTTGTAATTGTTGCATTGCTTCATAAGGATCCATTTTGTGGGAGAGATATGAGATGAAATGGAGGATAATGGATGATTGTGATGTTGGGAATCAAATTTCAAGACTTTAGGATGATTTGATTTTCTTCAAAGGATGGATGATTCTCTATACTTAAGGTGGACTAATGACACTTAAGTAATAGAGTTGATTTGGGTTGATTGGATTGGATGATCAATTAAGGTCTTGATTTTTGATTGGGTTGATTTTGATTTGGAGTTTGATAGCGATGTTGGGGGACTCGGATGTTGATTGGGATCGATGTTGATATGATGTGATGATGACTTGGATATGATTAGGGTTTGATATGGAATGATTAGGGATGATTAATATAATGATTAGGATGATGTTGATAGGATGAGGATGAAGGATGGAGATGTGACTAGGATGTGCTTAGGGATGATTGGGATTGAGGTTGATTTGACAAGAATGGAGATAATGATGACGTGTAATGATTAGAATGATGTTGTTTGGATAATGATTTAGATAGAATGATGATGATTTGATGATGTGGAGTGACAAGGATATGATTAGGATTTATTTAGGATGACTTGGATGTGATTAGGAATGGGTGATTAGGATGAATGTGATTGTATTTGAATGTGTTGGAAGAATGAGAAGAATGAGTTGTCTTATGTGTTTGGTGTTTAGCTTGATTTGGCAATGTTTAATCAAATGATCACACATGTACAAACATGATTCACTCACACAAGACACATAAGCAATTTTGAATTTTGAAAATGAAATGTAATGATGATTTAACAAGCACATGTGGAAGACACATCAACATGTCCTAATGTCTAGTTTGAAATAAGGTATGGCCAATTAGGTCTTGGGAAAGTTTACACGAGCTTAACTAGGGATTAAAAGTGAAATCCTGTCACACAATAGGGAGAAGGGGGTAACCCACTCTTCACCTTCACTTCCCAAAGGTAGAAATTTCTTTGGGGCTTAGCCAAGAGTGACAAGATTCCAACTCTCAATGAGGGTGTCTTTCGATTCAACCTCGATTGAGGTTGTCCCTAGGGATTATGAAATCCCCTAGCAGGCCTCCTAAGAAAGGGTAAACAAAAGCAAATCAAGTGAGGTGTTTTTGATCTCCAAGATCACCTTGCGGTGCGATGAGAGAGCATACACACGCACACTTGATTCACACTTACAGTGGTTAATTGCCCTTAGAAATTGAAATGTGTGAAAGACATGTCAAGCAATGGTTCTTTTTATGTCCAAAATCCAAATGTGTGATGAAATCACTTGTTGATTTTATGCCCAATTTCGATATGTGATGAAGACAAATGTTCATTTTAGAAGCCCAAATCAAAGTGTGTATGCGAACAATGATTCATTTTATGTCCCAAATTGAAGTGTGTTTGCAAACAAGATTATGAAGAAATGAGAGATAGAATGAATGCACCTAATTAAATTGCTGTCCAAACTACTGTATATGTTGTTCCTGATGTTGTTGCAGCCCTGAATGACCACCTGCAAGTCACAAAATAAAAAACAAAGCAAGTAGACTAGCCAAGATGATCATTATGCAAAAATTAAGAATCTGATAAAATCTGATGAAAAATGAACTAATATAGAAAAAATGACTGCATAAATAGATTCTAGATGAAATTTTATGTAATTTGAAAAACAAATTCACTAAAAAAGGCTGAGTTTTGCTCAAGTTATGTGCATTTGAAGCTTTAAAGCACCTTTGACTTTGACTATGGAAAAAGGTACAGTTACATGAAAATTCCTTCACAGATGAGAAGTGCTCAAAGTCCTCTTTCCAATGACTATTCATTTGCAAAATTTTGCCTCCGTTTCCTCCAGTTATGAGAAAAAGAAAAAAAATGCCCTTCTAGGGCATGTAGAAGGCAATGAGCATGTTTGAGTGTTTGCATAAATTGCTATGGTTATCTCTAGTTCTGGTCATATGTCACAGTTATGAGGCTGGCGGTCTACCTAGGTGGTTACCTATGGTTAAGGGCTTAGGGCCCCTAGTCACTCATGTGACTAGGGGCTAAAAGCCTAAAAAAAGATTTTAAAAAAAAGATAGAATGAGGGGCCTACCCAAACCACCCTGCGGTCACTAGCATGACCAAAGCCCACTATTGAGAGTAGCTTAAGCTCTAACTGTCGGTGGCCTAGATTTGAAGGGATTAAAGCCCTAACTACTGGTAGAGTATGGCTTAGGGTTCAAATCCCAATCACCAGCAGCCAATGGTTTAAGGCCACCAAGCGGGAAAGGTTGAATGGGAATCGACGGGATTCTGGTGGTGGCATTTAATCTTTAAATGGCAGATTGGTGGAGGTGGCCAGAGTGTTAGGAATTTTAGAGAGGGTTATAGTTTTAGAATGAATGTAAGGGTTTTTTGTGGACGGCAACAGGGCTATTTGCAAGTGGAATGGTGGCGACTACGAGCCACAAGCGGCAACTAAGATATCAAGGGCAGAGGTCGCGGAGGAGCAACAAGATACCATTGGTGATGGAGGAGTAGGACACTGGCGGTGGCGGTGACAGTTTGGTGGTGACTGAGGTTGCGGGTGGTCGGGAGGCCACGAGCTAGGCAGCTTAGGGTTTTGAAGAGTAGCGGTGACTGGATCACTTGGGATGGCGACCAAAGGGTGGAGGTGGCGCAGGTTGCCACCACTGGTGATGGGGTCACTGTCTAGGCAGGGTTGAGTGGTGATTGACAGAGAGGGGGCAGTGGTCTTCCAATGGGTGGCAACTGGTTTTAGAGAGTGCCAACGGATGATAGCAAGGTGGAGAAGCAGTGGTCAGGAGAATGGTGGTGTTAGGGTTTCGACGGCTAAAAGGAGTGGCCGACTGAGGGATCCAACTAGGTTCCAAGGAAAAAAAATAAACCTGCAAACGAAACCAAGATCTGCAACCTAAAAAGGGTAGAGGGCGCTGAGGAGCAACAAGATACCGGTGGTAATGGAGGAGCAGGACACTGGTGGCGGCGGTGATGGTTTGGTGGTGACTAAGGTTGCAGGTGGTCGGGAGGCCACGAGCCAGGCAGCTTAGGGTTTTGAAGAGTGGTAGCGACTGGATCACTTGGGATGGCAAGCAAAGGGTGGAGGTGGTGCAGGTTGCCACCACTGGTGGTGGGGTCACTGTCTAGGCAAGGTTGAGTGGTGATCAACAGAGAGGGGGTGGTGGTCTTCCAATGGGTGGCAACTGGTTTTAGGGAGTGCCGACGGATGATAGCAAGGTGGAGAAGCGGTGGTGGGGAGAATGGTGGTGTTAGGGTTTCGACGGCTAAAAGGAGCAGCCGACTGAGGGATTCAACCAGGTTCTAAGGAAAAAAATTAAACCTGCAAACAAAACCAAGATCTGCAACCTAAAAATACCTGCGACCTCACACACAAGCCCTTGTATGGATTAGTATGGACAGCCTGTACGGTACGGACCCATACTGTACGGACTTTACCCTAAAATTTTTTTTAAAATTTTAGTCACACAATATAGGCAAATTTACTGTCAAAAAACTCAGAAACAGCGTTCTGATCACAACAGTGAGGTTAGTTTCTACCCAAGATGCAACCTGTAATATTTTACCCCCAAAACTTGCAAAACTTCACATGAAACCAGGGTTAGAAAATGCAGTTTTTTGACAACAAAACCCTAGGAAAACAATTGATTAGATTCGAGAAACTGGGCGTGCCAATGTAATCTATGAAGTCAAAATGAAAGCCAAAACACAAATCAAATGCAAACACAAATGATATACCTTCATAATGACCCACAAATCCAAGATAGGGTGGAAGGAGTGGCACCCAAGCTCCTTAGATCTTACCCAAGTTGATGTAGAATGTGGATTGCTCCTTGTTTGCTCAACACAATGTAGATGAAGGATTGGATGATGGATTGATAGATTAGATGGAATGGCTAGAGTGATTTTGGCATTATGATGGTACGATGAGGAGATTGAGAGAAATTTGGGTAGAGTTTGGATGCAAGAAGAAATCCCTCCAGTGGCTTAGAGAAGGGTCTCATTTATAGATTTCTAAAAAGAGGATGGAGGGTGAGGATCAAGAGTTGAGATCAAGGGATAGAAATGAATGAGAGTTAGGGTTAGGATTGGAGTCATAGCCTTGTGACAAGTGTCACAAGGGGAGTGGGTGAGAGAGATCAAGGGTTAAGATATGGACAATGGATTGGAGGGCTCTCATTATTTGTGAATTTTAAATTCACACGGGGAAAGGTGTGGAGGATAAAAATGAATTAAAGATTCATTTTTGGGAAGAGTGGATATGACAAGTGAATTAAAAATTCACCTCATGAGGGAGTGTGAATTAAAAATTCACTTTTATGTGGAGATGTAAAGATTGAAGGACACATGTACACTTACATGTGTAAGAGAGTGATAAATGAGATGTAAGGAGGATTTGACCCTTTGAATAAAAAATAATTTTTATTCAAAGGTGTGTGGGAGGATGGGCTAAGCAAGGTTAATTAAGTGTTTAGCTTAATTAACTTAGGTCTAGGGGATAGGTAGGCTAGGGTAGATTGATTAGTAGGGTAGATTAATTAGATAAGAATGATTTATCTAATTAACAAGGATCAAGGAAATGGACAAAATTAACTAAATAAATATTGAGAATATTTATTTAATCAATGAGGATATAGTTGTAAGGTATAGTGATAAATTAAATGACTTAATTGATCAGAAGGGATAGATAGATGGTTAGGGATAAATTAATTAAATAAAATGAATTCATTTAATTAATAGGAGGGATAAATTAGTGTAGAGATACGGGAAATTGGTTTGTAGAGCAAGTCAATTTTAGGTGTCTACAGGAGGGTTACTTTATCTAACCCAAACTAGACCTAACATAATGTATACAGTATGTTTTGTGTCAAGATTTCAAGCAGAACCCAAGGAATCACATGTGATGGCAGTCAAGAGAATTCTAAGGTATTTAAAAGGTACAATGGATTATGGTTTGTGGTACCCTAAGGATAGTGACTTTACTCTTAGTGCATATACTGATGCCGATTGGGCTAGAGATGTGGATGACAGAAAAAGTACAAGTGGAGGTGCATTCTTCTTGGGAAAAAGGTTAGTATCTTGGTTGAACAAGAAACATGATTCAATATCCTTGTCTACTATAGAAGCAGAATACATTACAGCAACATGCAGTTGCACTCAAGTGTTATGGATGAAGTAGACTTTGAAGGACATCATAGTTGTGTATGAAGATCCAATCACAATCTTTTGTGACAACATAATTGCCATAAACATATCAAAGAATCTAGTGATGCATTCAAGGACAAAGCACATATCCATTAGGTATCATTTTCTGAGAGAAAAGGTGATAGAGAATGAAGTCAAGTTGGAGTCTGTTTCTACCAAAGATTAGATTGCAGACATTTTCACCAAGCCTCTGCCCAAGGATACTATTGGGTATCTCAGAGAAAAGTTAGGGGTTATCACCCCTCCTACTCTAAACTAAGATGCACAATAGTGCATTAGTCTGGAGGTGCTCAGAGATCCAGATTGATGCCTTTTAGGGCTACTTGTTAGGGGGAGTAGTCAGAGAGTTCAAAAGAGAGATTGAATCAGAGAAAAAGAGTGCAATTATGTGCCCTTTGCCATTGATGTCAAAGGGGGAGAGAAGTCATGTGAAAAAATTAGATAGACAAAGAGTGCAGATGTGTAAAGAGAAAGGGGGAGAATCTTGTAGAAAGAAAGAGTGCAGATGTGTAAAGAAAAAGGGGGAGAATCTTGTCTTGATGGTCTTTACAGTTTTTCACATCATATATTGCCATCAATGACAAAGGGGAAGATTGTTGCAAGTATGTGCCTATTCGGTGTTGTCATTGATGTCAACATATCTTTGTTGTCATTGGTGTCAACTATGTTCTATTCTATTACTTGTTTAGAAGCTTCGTATGTTAAGGATATTGAGAAAATTGGCATCTCTGGAAGAATCAAGAGAGTTATAGTGAAGTGTAGTATAGACAGAGACTTGTATGCTGAAGAACAGTCTGGTAGATTGCTCCACATTTCCTTCTACTTACAGATCTGAGTCTATGGATTGGAAGTTGTTCAAAGGAATGTGTAAAGATGCTAAATCTTGAGTTTGAGCCTCTGGTGTGAAGTTGTGAGAAAGTTGTATTCACTAGAGTAAAGTCTGCTCCTTCTAATTATTCTCTGGTGATAGGGAGAAAGTGTTTTGCTCCACATTCCTCTACAATAAAGTATTTTTCTCTGCGGTTCTAGAGGGAAGTCTGGGATGATGATAAGTACCAATAAATGCAGTGGTTCATGTTTTAGTGGTCCACAAGCTATCTTTCTCTTATGACAGTTGAAGATAGTGAAGTTCATGTGTTTCGGTGAGAAGATTCCTATGGATAAAGTAGTTAAGGTTCGTGTGGTTGCCCCTGATGATTATAATGTGCTTGTGGATGTCTCCTAATCATGTTCCTATCTTGACATTGGTCCACATTAAGGAATTAAGATAGTGTTTGAAGATTGTTCCCACATAGTGTAACGTGTAACTAGTCTTAGTTGACTTAGTTAATTCCAGTTATTGCAGAGATTCCTTGAAGATTGTGGAAGCATGTTGTGGCATGGAAGATCATGTTTGAGTCCCATCTAAGGCATGGCATGATCCGCATACATCTTTACTTCATTTCCTTTGCATAATATTGTAATAGGTCAGGACCTATTTTGTAAATGTTTGTAATGCCGACCTTGGAGATTGTTCCAATGGTTGATGATTGTAATCCGACCTTGATGATCATTCCAAGGTTGATGAAGTGTATAGATACTTGTAGTTGAGTCATGGAAAAGATGTCCTTGAGTGAAGATGGGAAGATAAGGAAAGAAGTGGAAAGGCAGAGCAGGGAAAAGCAGAGGACTGATTATACTTCAATGTATTATTCTTAGACATGAAGAAAATGTTGATCGTGGCAGTGAGCCACTAGTAGGGTTCAACCGCCCTTAGGGTTTAACAACCCTTATTGTAATCTTTCTAGGTTTAGGGTTGTGGCAGTGAGCCTGCTAGACCTAGCTATACTTCATGGCAGTGAGTCAGTATGTTCTGGGCCCGTGGGGTGACCAAGCCTGAACATCATTTTTCAAAGATTACAATATATTTTGATAGCTAATCCTCTCCATGGTTTTTCCCCACCTTGGGGTTTTCCATGTAAAAATCTGATGTCTCTTGTGTATAATGTTGCATTTGTGTTTAAGTTTCTGATTTCATGTATTCACTGTTAAATCATAATATATGTGGATAAGTGATTGATGTGTAAATGAAGAAGTGTTCAAGTTTTTGTGACAACTAATTCACCCCCTGTAGACACCCAAAATTGACCTAATTATCATTAGTATCAAATATTGCATTAGCTATCATCTACATTTGTCTAACACACTTGAGCAATTTCCCTATCACTTATTTCTTCTATTAATTAAATAAATTTATATTTATTTAATTAATTCATTATCTATTTCTTCTATTTTTTTCTAATATATAATTAAATAATCTTTAATTATTTAATTATTTAATTATCTCTATTTCTATCTATTTTAATTAAATAAATTTTATTTATTTAATTAAAAATTCCTTTCATAACCCCACTTTCCAATTAATTAAATACATTTTATTTATTTAATTAATTTCTCTTATCATTTATCTTCATGAGCAGACATGTGTGCCTCTTTTATTTAAAAATATGTGTGGTACTACATCTTTTATTTAATATCTTTCACAGGTAGTACTTTTTAAGTACACGGTCACACATGAGCCTTATCTTCCCTCCACTTGTCATCTACACATTCACCTATGACTATCATTTAATCTCAGTCATTCACATAGCCACCAAATCTCTACCATTGATTGATTTTGGTTGAAGTCTATATAAACACCCTCTCATTCCATACTATAGGGATCCATCATTTTTCATATAGCATCTACATTATCATCTTGCGCATATTGAGCACTTTAGCATCCATCTAGCATATTATCATTATCATCCATCCATCATGGCAACTTTTATTTTCATAATTGTTCATTGTTGAGAAGTAATCCACATCATAAAAAAGGAATCATACAATCTAGGTGATATTGTTCTTGAATTGCATGCTTTTGATTTCACTTGGATTCAATTCTTTGATGGTGGTAGGATTAGGTTTTCAATTATATGCTTGATCTTATTAACCTAATTTTTACCTATCACATTTTGGCATGCCAGTTGGGACTCGAACCCACAATCCCCATTTATCCCTCCCAACCCCATTTTCTTCGTGTCAACCTTGTTTCTAGCCTTTTATCTTATCGTGAGCCAACCTAACCCTTCCTAGTTAGCCTGGCTTAACTCTCGAGGGGGCATCACCTGCCAGTTACACTGGGGCATAACCTTGTTTATTGAGTGAATATTGTATCTTCTTTGACACAACACTCTAACAAACATTGTTTCAAAGAGGGGAAAAATGTAGACACTTAAAATTGACCTAATTATCATTAGTATCAAAATATTGTATTAGCTATCATCTGCATTTGTCTAACACACTTGAACAATTTCCCTATCACTTATTTCTTCTATTAATTAAATAAATTCATGTTTATTTAATTAATTCATTATCTATTTCTTCTAATCTATAATTAAATAATATTTAATTATTTAATTATTTCTTTATTTCTATCTATTTTAATTAAATAAAACTTATTTATTTAATTAAAATCACTTCATAAGCCCACTTTCCAATTAATTAAATAGATCTTATTTATTTAATTAATTTCTCTTGTCATTTATCTTCATGAACCGACATGTGTGCCTCTTTTATTTAAAAATATGTGTGGTACTACATCTTTTATTTAATATCTTTCACATGTATTACTTTTTATGTACACGGTCACACATAAGCCTTATCTTCCCTCCACTTGTCATCTACACATTCACCTATAACTATCATTTAATCTTAGCTGTTCACATAGCCACCAAATCTCTACCATTGGTTGATTTTGGTTGAAGTATATATAAACACCCTCTCATTCCATACTACATCTATCCATCATTTTCATATAGCATCTACATTATCATCTTGAGCATATTGAGCACTTTAGAATCCATCTAGCATATTATCATTATCATCCATCCATCATGGCAGCTTTTATTTTCATAATTGTTCATTGTTGAGAAGCAATCCACATCATAAACAAGGAATCATACAATCTAGGTGATATTGTTCTTGAATTGCATACTTTTAATTTCACTTGGATTTGATTCTTTGATGGTGGTAGGATTAGGCTTATCCCTGATAAAGCATTACAAGAATCCTCGGTGCCTAATAATATTGATACTACACAATTCCAATCTATGGTAGCTAGCATTGCAGCCACTTGCCACCTAACTTTGTCTAACAAAGATCTTTGACCATCTATCAACCCATCACATAACAAAGCCCTCCACATAGAAGTATTTATCAACCAATGCCATATCAAACAAATCTTAGTGGATGGTGGAGCTAGTCTTAATATATGTTCCTTAAAACTAATAAAACAATTGGGATATTCTGAGAAAGATGTTGACACTTCCAAGGTCATTACTATCAAAGCATATGATGATGCTGAGAGAGATACTGAAGGAATTATTCACTTGCCTATTCAATTTGGTCTGATCACTACTGACACCTATTGTCAAGTCCTTGATATTGAGCTTCCTTATAACATCATCCTTGGCTACCCATGGATCCATGCCCTCAAAGCAGTTCCTTCTACATACCATCAATGTCTCAAATTTCCACATAACGATGTTGAAGTTACCATCCATGCCGATCCTAATCCCTTTGAGTTTTGTCGTGCCTTTCAAGCTAAATATCAAAGCCCTAAATGCATTCCTATCAACATCGAAGCATATCCATCTTCATCTTGTGTAGACCCATCCGCCCTACTCAAGCCATCATCTAGCAAAACCACTCCAAATCTCTATATCAAGTACATTGAACATGGTTTGGGTGAGTACACATTGCAAGAATCTTGTTGTGTTGGAACTCTTCCCCTGTCTCCTAAATCTCATGGCAAACCTTCTACATCCAAAGCATCTTCATCCGTAGCTGTTATAAAAGCTCCACCAATAGTATTCATTAAAGGTGGATTCCTTGATGATGAAGACATTGATGACATTAATTCTTGGATATTCTATGATGAGAATGACCAAGTACAACTTGAAGTGGAGAGATATAACAATGGGTTCCACATCATTAAGAACATGGGCTACAAAGGACATGGTGGATTGGGATCATAGGAACAAGGACCTATTGAACCCATTGTTGTGTCTAAGAAGTTTAATAAGTAAGGCCTTGGCTTTCAACAGGAGGTACCACCTTCCAAAGACATTAAGTGCATTTCCAATATGGAAGCTGGACCTTCTTCGGTAGGAGGGACTTCTAATTTGGATGCCATCGATAACTCCTCCCTCCATATCACTAACCTTTTTCAAGAAACTTCCATCTTCATGATTTCTACCACTTCCTCTAGCCAAAACCATTCGTCTATTACCCATTCACTCGTATATCCTGACCTCGTCGATTGGGACCAACAGGGGGCACGTATATTGGACACATTTGAAAATGATGAAACTATTGCTGAATTCATAGGATTATGACAAGGCATCCCATTGGGTGATCTTAAAGTAGGTTTCATGATGGATCTCCCTAAACTAGCATATTTTGGCGGAAGCATCATATCCTTCAGTCACAAAAGTGAAATAAATAGAATAAAAAAAGATAGGTCACTAGGTGAAAACCTAAAGGTGCCTCTTGACCATGAAAAAGTAAAAATAAAGGATGTATCTGAGGGTGAAAACCTTTTTGAGGCACCCAAGGATGGGGGATTTGATCTTCCTGTCACCACTGATTATCATGAAAAATCAACAATGCTAGTTGAAAAATCTCAAGACATGAACTTGGGCACAGAGCAGAATCTGAAGATCACATATTTGGAAGCATCACTATCAGAGCAGGAAAGAAGAAATTTCATAGCATTCTTCATAAAAAGAGATATCAATTTTGCATGGACTTATTGTGACATGTCGCGTCTAGATTAATCACTTGTGGTACATCATTTAGCAATATCCCCTAATACAAAACTTGTTAAACAAAAACTGTGCAAAATGCATCTATAAATAGCTCTTTTGGTCAAGGCAAAGATTTAGAAGTTATTAGAAGCAAAGTTCATAAGGCCTATTGATTATCTAGAATGGGTTTCAAACTTGGTACCTGTAGCAAAACCTGATGGACGAGTTTGCTGCTACACAGATTTCATAGATCTCAATAAAGCATGCCCTAAAGATGACTTTCCACTACCAAGCATAGACAACATTGTAGATCTCATAGCTGGACATGAAATACTATCCTTGATGGATGGATTCTCAGGATGTAACCAAATCAGAATAGCAGAGGAAGATAAAGATAAAACATTATTCATTTGTCCATGGGGTACATACTGTTGGGTTGTAATGCCTTTTGGTCTCAAGAATGCTGGAGCTACTTACCAACGAGCCATGACAGTTATTTTCCATGACCTTTTCCACACTATCATGGAAGATTATGTTGATGATATTCTAGGAAAATCCAAGACATGATAAGAGCATCTATAGGTACTAGCACAGATCTTTGATCGATTAGAGAAGTATCAAGTCAGATTGGACCCAAAGAAATGTGTATTTGGTGTAACATTTGGTAAATTGTTGGGATACATTGTGTCTCGATGAGGAATAGAAGTGGACCCTGAAAAAGTAAAAGATATCATGGAAATGCCTCCACCATCAAATCTGAAGCAACTTCGTAGTGTACAAGGAAGGTTACAATCCATTCATAGATTTATCTCACAACTGGCAGATAAGTGTCATCCTTTTCAACATCTCCTTCGCAAGGGTGAACCTTTTAAGTGGGATGAAATATGTCAATAGGCCTTTGAAAAAATAAAAGAATATCTAGCAACACCTCCTGTGTTAGTACCTCCTATACTGGATCGACCACTACTACTCTACATATCTTCAACAACAACAGTAGCATTAGGTGCCCTTCTAGCTTAGCATGATGATTCAATAAAAGAACAAGCCATTTACTATATTAGCAGAACTCTTGTGGGATATGAACTTAACTATTCACCTATGGAAAAAGCATGCTTAGCATTGGTGTTTTCTTCCCAAAAGTTGCGACATTATATGTTAAACCAAACAACAAAGCTCATATCTAACGTTGATCCACTCAAATATCTTCTCTCCAAAGCAATCCTTACGGGAAGACTACCAAAATACGTTATGATCTTAAGTGAATTTGACATACAATATGTGGATCGCAAGGCATAAAAGGACAAGTTATCACCGATCAGTTAGCCGCAACACCTGTCACAGATATTCATCCAATACATCCAGAGTTCCCTGATGAAGAATTGTTCAATCTAACTTCACCAACACTATGGCAACTATATTTTGATGGATCTTACACACAACATGGATTAGGAGCAGTGATATTGTTTGTTACCCCTCAAGGAGATTGTATCTTGAAGTCATACAAAATTGCATTTCCATGTACCAACAACATAACAAAATATGAAGCTTTAATCACAGGATTATGCATGGCAGTACAATGGGCTATTAAACAGTTACATGTTTTTGGTGATTCCCAATTAATCATCAAATAGGTCTTAGATGAGTATCAAACAAAAGATGAGAAGCTTCTTCCATATAAGGTAATGGTTGATGATTTCAAGAAGTACTTTGATAGTATCACCTTTGAATAGATCCCAAGGATACAAAACAAAGCAGCAAATGCCATGGCTATGATTGGATCTCTTCTAGACATGCCATCCAATACACATAAGAGTAATTTTATGGTTGAACAACTTTTGATTCCAGCATTTGAAGTACCACAATCTAAGCTTATATGTGAGATTGTTTGTCCCAATTCACCTTGGCATGAGGATATATACGAGTATCTCCACAATCAAACCTTTCCATTTCAACTATCTAACACCCAATGAAAAACCTTTATCCATCGAGCCTCTCGCTACACTATCCTAGGAGACACCCTATATCACCGGAGTCTTGATGGTATCCTTCTTAGATGTCTTGATTTTGAGGAAGCAAAGGTTGCCTTACGTGAAATACATGAAGGTGTCTATGGATCGCATTCTGTTGGCCCTGGTCTTGTTAAGAAACTTCTATGAGCTAGATACTATTGGCCAACTATGGAGAAAGATGTACAACAATTTGCAAAGAGATGTCTACAATGTCAAAAACATGGGGATTTAATACATGCACCAGCACATGAACTTCAGCCTATCACTAGTCCTTAGCCCTTCTCGTAGTGGGGACTTGATCTCATAGGTAAAATCCATCTTACTTCGTCAAATGGTCATAAGCTTATTATAACCACTACTGAGTACTTCACAAAGTGGGTGGAAGCAATACCAATGACTTATATTACTGGCAAGCAAATATCTAAGTTCATCTTACACTATATCATTTGCCGATATGGAGTTCCTCAAGCCATTGTCACTGATAATGGTTGTCCTTTCAAGAACCATGAGGTTAGAGATCTTTGCAACAAGTTCCATATCCAACATAGATTCTCTACACCTTACTATCCTCAAAGTAATGGCCAAGCTGAGGCTTCTAACAAAACAATCATCAAGATCCTTAAAAAGACAATCAATGAAGCTGGTCATGATTGGCACCTACAACTTGATACTGCATTATGGGCTTATAGAACAAGTATTAGAACTCCCACGAGTGCTACACCTTATGCTCTTGTGTATGGAACTGAAGCTATTTTGCCTATTGAGGTTGAGATCCCCTCACTGTGAGTATCTCTACAACATATTATCTCAGATGAAGAATATAGAGTATCTAGACTCAATGATCTTGAGCTATTAGATGAATGGCGTCTTAAAACACTCAATCATCTCCAAGTCTATCAAAATTAGCTACGTTGCAGCTACAAAAAGAAGATCAGAGAACGAAGATTTCAAGTTGGAGATCTTGTCCTTAAAGAAAATCAAAGGAATTAGCAATACCGTGAGAAATAGGGCAAGTTTGAACCTAATCGGCTTGGTCCTTTTGTCATCACATTAGTCTATGGAACAGGAACATACACTCTCTCCACACCTAAAGGCATTCCCTTGGATGAACCAGTCAACAACATTCATCTCAAGAAGTTCTACCCATGAGTCTCAAAATATCCCATCTAAAATATTTAAAAAAAAATATAGTACAAGATAAATAATTCATCCTCTGGTGAAAACCTAGTAATCAGGCACCTTCGATAAGTACCATAGTGAAAACTTGGCAAATAGGCACTGTGTAGAGACCAGCCTCAATCATTCACTTCGTTTGTTTGATCACAGCTTCCCATGACATCTACTATCTTGCCTCCATAATCCATATCATAATCCACTACTATCCTATATAAACCATTATCCCTTATCCATCCATAACAAAAGCCTTTCCACCCTTGCCTTTGTCATGCTAGCTTTCATAGTTTAGACTTTGTTAGGGTTAAGATATCATTTGGCACCTTAGCACACTATCCGCATAACCACATCCATCGTAGCGTCTTCCTAGCAATCTTCATCCCACATTGGGGACACTTGGTAAGCCTTATTTGGAAGTGGAATACCTACAACTGTAGCTCAACATTTCAACCAAAACACAACAAACATCTAAAACCAACATCAAAGCACAACAATCACCAAAACAATCAAAACAACAAAAAAAATCAAATATTCCAAAACACACAAAAAAATCATCAACACATCCCAAAAATCCAAGCAATAAAGTTGATCCTTTGACATCAACCACCAACACAGTAAGCAAGAACTACATCACAACTCTATCGTTCAAATCCTTGATCCCGTGGATATAGGGTATGTAGGCAATCTGAGATGTGAATGAAGCACTTTGATTCAGGCATAGACGATAGCTTCTTTCTCATCACCCATCTTTCATCTTTCTTCTGATCATCCTCCAATCTTTCATCTTCCTTTCTTCTGTCTTTCATCACTTACATCATCAATAAGACCAGAACTACATATTTATCATGTCTCATCACTATCATAAATGTTCTTTGATCCCATGGATACAGGGTATGTAGACAGTCTAGAATATGAAGGAAGTATCTAGTATGCAAGCATAGATGATTCACCCCATCTCCATCTTCTTTCATCTTCCATTTTCTTCTCTTTGACTAGCTCAAGCAAGAAGCAGACTATATGTACTAGTGAAAGCTCAAGCACTTTAACAAATTAGGGATAAGCCAAAAGTTATTTGTCCACATGCCTTAAGCCAACATTTGCTATAGCATTTTATCAACATCTTAGCCTTCAACAGGATGCATTTTTCCTCTCAACAAGGCGCCAGCTTAATCCATCCACGAGCACTTAAATTTGGCAAGAGAATGTGATGACAATATCTTTTTTTTTTATCTTTTGTCCCTTTCCTAGGCCTAATCAAGACTACCTTGATCTATCTATATCTTGGTATGTTGCGATGAAGTACGGAATGGGGCATGGTCATATTGCTTTCGTATGCTGTGTCTGTGGGATGATCTTATTCTCTTCCTATGTGTATTGGTATCTTGTACATGTTGGGATTAGCATCTTACATATCAATATCTCTTGCATCTGAGAAGCTAAATAGTCTCTTATGCATTGAGACTATTCTATGTTAAGATCTAGCTCCATACATATAACCAGCAAGGTGTCATTATGTGTAGTGGAGATAAGCTCAAACCTTTGCTTGTAGCATCAAAGTCCATCCCGGAACACTAGCTGCTATTCATATCTTGTGTATGGTAGTTCAACATTTTGACCTCATGCGTTTAGACAAGATTGTGGCACGCTAGTTATGCATTGGTTACTTCGACACCTTGGTCTTCTATACCCTGGTGCATAACATCCATATGCTATATCAAACATAAGGATTGCATTTCTTTATTTATGAGCAATTACTTTAAAACTGTCATATGATTTCTCCATTCCATCATCATCTTGTATAGTCCTCAACCAAGATCAATCATCTTTCCTTCATCACCCTTGTCCGCTTTCATCATTTCCCTTATCTTCATCCTGCAAAACAAGTGTGTTAGGCATATATAGGTCCATATCATTATCATAATCTCATTATTAGCCATTACCATTATGTGCATTTTCATTACCACACATTACCATTAGCATAAGACATTTCCATTATTACCATTTGCATACTCATATCATTTGCATTAACATCCATATAGATCATGAAAAAATACAAAAAATGCATAACATCATCATATAAATGCATCCATAATCATTACAACATCATAGGTAATCAAAGCCATCATATATATATATATATATATATCACGAGTGTCAATATACAAGTGTCTACAAATATAGCATGGGCTATCCATGAGCCATCAAAGAATGTATGTACAATCAGCTCATAGGCCTCATCATGATACAATACAATACAAAAAAACAAGGTAGCCCTAGTGACTACTGGTAGCTCCCTCACCCTATCTGCCACCACTGGGTCTTACACCTGGCCTGCAATTTCTAGGAGGCCCCATCACTGAAGCTATAGATTGTGATCCTCCTATCCTCCGTGAACTAGAAGCCCCTGATCTGCTTCTGAAGCTAGGCTATCTCTGCTCTATAGACACTGCTCCATAACATAAGCCTCTATAATACTCAACCTCACCCTGTGCTCTCCTCAGTTCTTCCTGTGTCTGTGTCAATTGGGTGGCCAGATACATAGTAGCTCCATCTATCCCCAAGGCATCCACTGCCCCATCTCTCTCCATCCTTAGAGCCTCTCTCTCCATTGTGATAGCCTGCACCTGCTG
The DNA here is from genome assembly GCA_027924645.1 of Cunninghamia lanceolata. Lineage (NCBI taxonomy): Eukaryota > Viridiplantae > Streptophyta > Pinopsida > Cupressales > Cupressaceae > Cunninghamia > Cunninghamia lanceolata. The sequence goes on from BSBN01001091.1 coordinate 2,606,880, forward strand.
CATGGCTACATCCCTCTCAATAGTCATAGCCTAAACATGCTATCCTGTAGTATCTCTCTTAGCCATCACTGCTTGTACTTGCCACACTGCTGCATCTCTCTCCCTAGTGACTCTCACCAGTGTCCCATCATCCTATCTATCTCCTGCCTATGCCCTAGTTTGCAGCTGTCCCTGATAAGTCTGAGCCTAAGCTCTAGCATGCCGCAACCCTATCACCGCCTGATGTCTATCTATCTCCACTCTCCTCAGCCTAAACTGAGCTTGTCTCCTCCATCTCTACTCCTCTCTGATCCTCCATCTAAGCTGCTATATCCCACATCATCACCTCCTAGCTCATGTGCCTGTGGCTGTGCAAGAACCTATGGTGGCACCTGTCCTTGTATCTGTATGCCTAGAGCTACTGGCACTACTACCTGTGCTACTAGAGCTCGTGTCCTCCTAACTGGCCTCTCCATCCCAATCTCCCGTATATCCCCAAGCCTCATCAACTGAGTTGGCGTAGCTGTAACCTAGTGTGCATCATATTCTGGTAAAGTCCCTGGATCTGCAAGACCCTACCTCCACTGCCACATAACTGGTTGTAATCCATCCCTCTCTGCCAAAGTTGTGTCAACCACTATCTCTGGCCCCCAATCAAAAACCTCCTGTCGCATCCTCCCAAAAAAGGCATCCCCTACTGGTGCTGCATGTGGAACCCTAAACTATCTCAATACCTTCTTAGGAAAATAGCACTCTATAATATATATATCCCATGACCAAAAATATATCTAGCCTACCTCACATAGACAAGGTCTCCATCCTCCTCATCCCATCTCTCGTATCCAAGCCATGGCCTCCATACAAATCTATCCACCTCATCCAAAGTCTGCCTCCAGTATACTATCCCTTGCCGCTGGTGATAGGTAAGAGCTCCTCTATACATCCTCACATATGGCTCTCCTGTTACTCTAGCCACCCATCCATCTAGCCTCGTCACCGGAATGTGCTCATAAGCCCATACGTGCAACACTTTGACTCTAGCTAACATACTAGCTCCAAACATATATGCACAATCATGTAGATAATGATATAGTTGTCCCAGTACACACTCTGCCCATGCATATCTCATACGATATGAAAACATCCCCTCCATCACTGTCCCCCATCCAACTAGAAAACCTCTAGCTCATCTATCTCCCACCAGCCACCTGATGATCGCCACAACTACTCGCTGCAATCTATCATATAGATCCTCCATCCTCGCCATCAAAATCTCTGAGCCCTCAACCCTAATGTTTAGAGTCCTAAACAATTGCCTAAATATAGCTGGACCCATGTAAGGATCAAAATCTACTATGTCTCCATCAATCAGAACATGCAGAATCTGAAACACATCCTCTAAGGTAATCGTTGCCTCTCCCATTAGTAATAAGAACAAACTGTGCTCGCTCCCCCATCACTTAACCATCACTATCATCAGTCCTTGATGTGCCTGCACTGGCTCTAATCTTGACACATGCTCTAAACCAATAATATCTAAGAACAGCTGCTCCTCTACATCCAATATCCTGACTAATCGCAAGTCCCTAGGATGTGGCTCCCGAGACAATAACGGTGGTAGTACCTCCTGCATCATTCAGTACACCTTGTCAGTTTCTTTCCTTCACAATTGGACTTTTGACTCCTAATAGCTACCTACTTTTGGTAAAAAGTGACTCATTTTTCTATGTGCACTAGCCTTTTGACCATAAGTGAGCTATTTTACTACAAACGCATAGTATCTACTTGTACGCGACATCTTTCCCATAGGCGAGCTATTACTAGTTGGAAGTGACCTCAATTCCTATATGCGACTCACTGTTGCTCACAAGCGAGTTCTATCTCTATATGCGGTCACTTTCTGCCCACATGCGACCTGCATTGACATTATGCACCTTTCACCTAGCCATTTGCCTTAGCCAACCAAAAGCGACCTCATTTTGCTATAAGTGGTCACTTTGAGCCTATAAGAGACCTATTTTACCCTAAGCGACCCCTTTTCGTACACAAGCTACTTGAACTACCTATCCTAAAACCTAGTTGCTTTTGGAGAAGTGTGTGCATTTATTACGCTTTTAACCTAAAAAAATCACACCTTTAGCAAAAATTTTGGTACATACAGGTGCACCTGCTCCCACTGGTCACCCATGTGTCCTCACTCACTCGGCCCAATGATCACTGCGTGGAATCACCATCCTGATAGCTCTCCAACACTCAAAGCACCAACTCTTTAGGGAGCTCTAGATCTCTATAGCTACTGCACACCAATGAGCACAAATGAGCCTATTTGCCCTTGAGGGACCTACTTATAGCCCCTTTCCATACCCTAATTCTTCTATACCAAAGCCTATTTTCTTCATGTCAACCTTGTTTCTAGCCTTTCATCTTATCATGAGCCAACCCAGCCCTTCCTAGTTAGCTTGGTTTACCTCTCGAGGGGGCATCACCTGCCAGTTACACTAGGGCATAACCTTGTTTATCAAGTGAATATCGTATCTTCTTTGACACAACATTTTAACGAACATTGTATCAAAGAGGGGCAAAATGTAGACACCCAAAATTGACCTAATTATCATTAGTATCAAATATTGCATTAGCTATCATCTGCATTTGTCTAACACTCATTTCCCTATCACTTATTTCTTCTATTAATTAAATAAATTTATATTTATTTAATTAATTCATTATCTATTTCTTCTATTTTTTCTAATCTATAATTAAATAATCTATAATTATTTAATTATCTCTATTTCTATCTATGCTAATTAAATAAAATTTATTTATTTAATTAAAAATTCCTTTCATAACCCCACTTTCCAATTAATTAAATACATTTTATTTATTTAATTAATTTCTCTTATCATTTATCTTCATGAGCCGACATGTGTGCCTCTTTTATTTAAAAACATGTGTTGTACTACATCTTTTATTTAATATCTTTCACATGTAGTAATTTTTATGTACACGGTCACACATAAGCCTTATCTTCCCTCCACTTGTCATCTACACATTCACCTATGACTATCATTTAATCTCAGCCATTCACATAGCCACCAAATCTCTACCGTTGATTGATTTTGGTTGAAGTCTATATAAACACCCTCTCATTCCATACTATAGGGATCCATCATTTTTCATATAGCATCTACATTATCATCTTGAGCATATTGAGCACTTTAGCATCCATCTAGCATATTATCATTATCATCCATCCATCATGGCAGCTTTTATTTTCATAATTGTTCATTGTTGAGAAGCAATCCACATCATAAACAAGGAATCATACAATCTAGGTGATATTGTTCTTGAATTGCATGCTTTTGATTTCACTTGGATTCAATTCTTTGAGGGTGGTAGGATTAGGTTTTCAATTATATGCTTGATCTTATTAACCTAATTTTTACCTATCACACCTCCCTCTTAGTTGTCTGGCGCATTTCAATAGGGAATCCTTCTACAAACCTTGTATAGTATTTTGCTAATCCCATAAAACTCCTTACTTCTATCACATTTATAGTAATGAACATTCCATTATGGATTTAATCTTTTTAGGATCTACTGCTATTCCTTCTATAGTTATTATATGCTCTAAATAATGATTTTGTTTCAAAGAATGCATAGTTTGAAATTTTACTGTACAACTTGTGCTCTCACAACCTTTGCAAAACTAACTGGAGGTGCACCAAGTGTTCTTAAGTTTTGGAATAAATTAAAATGTCATCCAAAAATACCAACATAAACTTATCCAAATAATCATGGAAAATAATATTCATCAAGTTCATAAAAGAAACAAAGGCATTAGTCAAACCAAATGGTACAACTATAAATTCATAATGCCCACATTTGGTTTGAAACACTATTTTTGGAATATCTTCCTTCTTAATTCTCAATTGAAGATACCTTAATCAAAGATCAAAATTTGAAAATATTTATGCTCATTTCATTTGATCAAAGCTCTTTGATGTGAGGCAATCGATATCTATTCTTCAAATTTACTTTATTTAGCATTCGGTAATCTATATACAATCTTAGGGTTCCATCTTTCTTTTTGACAAAAATAACTGGTGCTCCCCAAGGTGACACACTTCACCTTATTAATCATTTTTCTACCAGTTCTTGCAATTGCATCTCCAACTCAAGCAATTCTGACACATTCATTCTATAGGGAGCTTTAGATACAAGTTTTGACCTATATTGAACTTCAATAGAGAAGTCAAATTTTCTTTTAGGAGGGAGTCTTGGTAATTTCTCAAGAAAAACATCCTTAAATTATTGAAGAAAAGGGAAACTTTCAAGAGTTGGAGTGACTTTTTCCTCTTTCTCATCTAATGTGACCATGAACAATTGGGCTCCTTTCGTTGACTTTTAAAGTTGCATATTTAAGATAGTTTCTATATTTATTGGCCTATAGATTCATTGTATCTTAAATTTATTTCCATCATTGTCTACACATTCTACCATTTTGTTATAACGATCCACACTTTCTTGATGGTTAGTGTTGTGCCTTGCATACATGCCCCATTTTTTCAAATGGAGACTCGCTCTTTTGCTTTGGCTTGAGTATTAGCTTGTCTTCCTTATGATGATGAGAAAGTGAAGTCATGCGTAAGTTGGGTGATTTATTTCAAGTATGGTAGTTGTGATGATTTGGGTTTGCTTAGTGCTTTTCATGATTGAATTACAAGAAGTTTTGATCATTTTTGCGCATAAGAAGTGGGTCTTTTCAACTTATGTGCTAAAATTAAGATCCACCGGACATAGCACTAAAAACCACTCTGCAGGATGTGTTTGGTGACCCCTCTAAGTCCTGTTGGCAAGAGACATTGCTAGGCATGTCAGGTGTTGTCATTAATGGCAATTGAATCTATCTTACACATCCATATTGTACCATTTGATCATACCAGAAGTCAGATTGTAGATTTGTCTAAGTTTGGATAGACAAGAACAGAGCATATGATAGGGTTCAACATTTTGGTCCGCATTTCTCCACAGGTAATCATGTTGTGCTATGGATATGAGGGAATGTTAAGGGATGTCAGGGCTACCTAAATCCAAAGATTTAGCCTTCGGTGATGAAGGGATTGGAAGTTACAAGCATATGAGTATCAGGTTTTAGTTAGATAGTCCAGTCCAGTGAAGAACAAGCCAACTTGGTGTTTGATCCTTGTGCGGATTAAGAGAAGTGATTGGTTGAGTAATTTATGAGATCCAGTGGTATTGGGAGATATGTGTGGTGACTTGAATTCATAAGTTGTGGTCCGTATTAATATTTGTGTATGGATTTAGCCGACAAAACAATGCTCTTGAAAATGCCTCTAAGGTTTCTTAAGGCTGACTGCAGTTGATGAAATTTCATATAGTGGCTATATATAATCGATGGATGTGAGCATTTTGTGATATGGCTGTGAGAATATGAGATGAGAGGTGTGAAGTGTGGCAGTATCAAGGGAAAAGAAAAGATCTGAAGCTCAGATTATGGCAGTACAGTAAAATAGGGTAGTAAGAGATGAAGTGTGTGAAGTCAGTATATTGATCCTAATCAGAACTGTAATCTTGCATTTTTAGATGTTATTCTTTAGTTCAAGTGTTCTTGTAAACTCTTTGTAATCAATCTTGTAGGAAGTGAACCTCCTTTGAGTAGTGAGCTCTGGGTAGTGTGCCCAAAGGCACGTGCCTTCCCATTTGTAATACTTTTAACAGAGTATAAAATCTTGTGGGTTAACCCCCACCATGGTTTTTCCCTTAACCGGGTTTCCACGTAAAAATCTTGGTGTTCATGTGTAATGATTTTTTTGCTGCTGTCCTTGAGTTCATGTTTCTTTCTTTTGAATGTATGTGGTAAATTGATAAAGGAACAAAGTAATAAGTTTTGAAGAACACTGATTCACCCCCCTTCTTAGTGTTCCTTAATTTCAACAATTGGTATTAGAGCAATGTTCCTTGGAAGAAGTTTAATAGCTTGAGGAAGATATGGGAAGGTGTTTTAATGGGTTCATTCAGGTATTTTGGTGGCATCAATGAACAACTTCAAGTTGCCTTAGAAGATCTTGATCAGTCCAGAGCAGAAGTCAAAGAACTACAAGAGAACCTTAAAGATGTTGAGGATTTCATTGAGACTATAAACGGGCAACTGAGCAACTCTATGGAAAAGAGGAAGGAGCTACTTCAGCAGTTAGCAAATTAGTAGGAAGACAATGGCATGGATGGGGATCTGAAGGAAAAGATAAAGGAATGTGAGAAGCTAGCAAAAGAAGTTGTCCTAAAACATGAGATGGAATCTAGGGTAATAAGGTTAACCAAGGAAATTGAGGAAAGGAAGAAGACTGAAGAAAACTTGAATCAATCTCTGAAAGAAAGAATAGAAGAGTGCTATAGATTGGATAGAATAATTGGCCATCTAGAGTTTGATCTTCAAGAAACCAAGGATAATGAGGAACAACTTGAAAGGCAAATTGTTATTCTCAAACATGACCTAGAAGTTGCAAATGAATACAAAGAGAAGTTCAAGATAAGCTCAGTTAAACTTGAAGTGCTGCTTAATAGTTAGAAGATGGTAGATGATAAGCATGGTCTAGGATATGAGAAAGTTGAAAGCTCTAGATCTGGTCAAGGAAATCCTAAATCAAGAAATCAGAGAAACAAACCTAGAAGACCTCCGGTAAGACAACCTAATGCTCAAAGGTATCCATATTTCAATAGAAATCATTTTAATTGCAATAAAGTTAGTCATAGAGCTACTCAGTGCAGAATTAGAGTGAATCAAATTGGTCCATCTTTCTCCGATCAATGCTTCAATTGTAAAAGGTATGGTCATAGATCCAATGAATGCAAAAGTATGACAATGAGCTATACTAACAACAGAAGAAATGTCAATTCTTTCAATGGCAACTGTTTTGCATGCAATAGATTTGGACACATGGTTAATTAGTGCAGATCAAGAGGAAATCAAGTAAATGAGCAAATAAATGTTGTGTGCTTGAATTGTAACAAATTTGGTCATATTGCAAGATTCTGCAGAAGCAGGAACGATGATAGAAAAGGTCCGGTAAACAAAAACCAAAATACGCAGGGACAAGATAAAGGCAAGGGTAAAGTAAATGTGAATGAGATCTAGAATGAAATGAACAAAACATGGTTAAAGAAAGGTGAAGTGAATGATGGTGATGGGTTCGCACTGGAATCTAGTGTTGTTAATTCCTCCAGGAATTGAAACAGGAGCTCTGGCTCAGGGGGAGATGCATTGAAAATCTAATTCCCCCTACCAGCAAGTGGGTACCTAAATCTGGCATGATGAATGAAGATAAAGAATCATATTGTAGATCTGTTGAAGTAAATTTTGGAAGAAAAGAAGTTAATGCGAGTGATTGCGGAGAAATTGAAGATTGACTGTATGTAGAAACAATGTAACTGGATGTATTAGGGCAAATCATTTATTACAATGGTGAATTAGGTTTTACGGAGCATAAAAGGTCATTTACTCAGCATTTGAATCACTTTACATTTGAAGAGAACAAGGAGAAGAGTGCCTGAGCTAAGATTTCAAAGATTTGAAGTGCGAAAAGTGAATTTGACAGCTAACCCTAACCGGCGAAACAAGGTATTCTCTATGAAACTCTCTGAATTTGCAATCTTTGGATATGGCTACTTTGTTGGTTGTTGATATCACCAAAAGGTCCCGACCTAAATTCAAAAAGCATCCACACAAATCTATAGAGGTCAATCCGTTAGGTGCCTTTTCAAATGTTCTGCATGGTGTGTTGCACGTTGAAGATATTAGGGCTTATATTCGTGCAAGCATAGATGAGTTTAGGGATTCAAACTTAGTAGATTTGTTCAAGAATCATCTGAGGGATGAGATTCATGGTCTTAAACCTAAGTATAAGGCGTTGCAAGTCAAACATCTCATTTAGCTAGTTATTGGGTTCCCATCCTTCGATGAAGATGAGTGGGTCCGGTATGTACTAAGTCGGATGCATGTTGAATTCATGTGGTTAATGAAACCCTTCAAGATCACCAAGGATGCCATCAAGGCTGTAATAGGTTTGAACTCATTTGGTGGACTGCCAATGTTGAAATCAATAAAGAATCAGACTGTGACTGAAGCTACCGAATCAAAATCTGAAAAGAGGGCAATGACAATAAATGATATAACTGATCTGGATGTCAAATTTGCCTCTATGGTGATTGGGTATAAGATATACCACTCCAGCAGGGAAAACTCTGTATCTGGTAAAACCATTTATGTTGCCTATTAGATGTTAAAAGAAAATGCTGACTATGACTTGTGTGAGCTGCTAGAAAACTAGTTAATGGAGAATCTGAATAAGATAAAAAAGGACAAGAAGAATACATTCAAGTATGGTACGATGGTATTGTGTTTGTTCTTCTATTTCATGAATGAGTTACCCAGCAAGAAAAGCATGTGTTGGACCAGTGATAAACCTATTGCCATACAAATCAGAGAGCACTTGCATAGAATTGGTGACTCCAATGCCCAAAGGACTACTCTCTGGGGTTATTTCAAGAATTTTTAGAATATAATGTAATCAAGGGAAAAAATCCTTACTTCTGTGGTAGAAAAATACAAGGACACAATTTGTTTCATGGTGGAAATAGATCAATGCTTGATAGAAATGGTAGAACCAAGGACTGTATGGATCATGCCCATGGGGTATGAAGTTGATGAACAAATACTAGAACTGTATGCTCAACACCTTCTGAGCAAACCACAAGATACCTTAGTTGAAAGATTCGACACATATAGGGAGCTTAGTTTGAAACTTTATGTTGAGCTCTGGAAACTAGAAATCAAGAGAAACGTCCGAAGGCAAGTTGAAAGGTATGCTGAAAGGATTGGAATAACAAAGGAAGTTGTGAAATAAAACAGGGAAAGGATAGAGAAAGCTGAGAAAGAGAAGTATGACAAAGAACAGGGAAGTGTTCCAGTGGAATCCACTTCTAAAGCAAGGACCACTAGGAGTTCTGGTACAACCTCCGGTGCATCACCTTCTCCTATTACAGAGAAATTCAAAGAAAAGCCTACCGGTAAGGAAGGAAAAAGCACCAAAGTAATGGCCAAAAGGCCATATGTCAGTGTGGAGAAGGAGGATGAAGAAAAGACTGATTCAGATGATGAGGTTAAAGAATTGAAGGCCTCAGGCACCAAGGCTACTAAAGTATCTAAGGAGAAGCCCTCAGGAAACACAAAGTTAAAGAAAGTAGAAGCATCAAGGGTTGCTCAAGACAAGCCCTCTGAAAGTGTAAGGGTAAGCAAAAGACTAAAAAATGAAAAATCCACCCTGTCAGTTGAACACATTGTGAATGCAGTAACTGTTCATGGGAATTTGAAGCCCATAATAGAATATTATGATAGCTTTGACAAAGCCAACAAGAGAATTTTGGAGGATGCCACTATTAAATACTTAAATATATTCAACAAGCACTTGTAGAAATTTTGCCAGAACTCGCTAAGAGTCTAAGTGACATTTTGGAGATGACAAAAGAGGCTGCTAAAGAAAAAGATTTGGAGCTAAGAGAACATGTGTTGACCAGTTTGTAGCAAAATTAGAATGAATAAGCTAATGATTGGAGACATTGATGAAGTTGTCAAAGAAACATAACAAATTCTGAGGAAAGACTTCTAAGTTCTATGTTGTCATTGAAGAACCTATTGATACATCCATTCCAAATGATGATGAGTTGAAGAAAGTTGAGCAACAAGTTGAGGCAAATGATTTCTCTACTCCGGAAGAAGAAATATTGAATAAGGAAGATAATGTTGATGATGCAGAAGATACTCAAATTTCTCTGGGCCAATTTGGTGAGGCAAATGTAGAAATGAATATGGAAGTAAATGATCCTACTGAAGGTGATTCTGAGAAGAATAAAGAGCAGAAATCAGGAGTTAAGAACAAGGAAGATCAAGAAAAAGAAATTGATGATGGAGTTGATTCCTCCATTCTAGATGTTGAGGAATTTAGTAAAAATGATGATAATGTTGCTGCTAAGGATACACAAAATCCTCCAGAAAGGAATGCAAAAATCATAGCTGATGATGTAGATAGAGAAGAAGTAGAGAAAAATAATGAAAATGATCAGCAAGACAATATGGTTGATTCTGGAAAGGAAGAAGATGTAGGTCCTAATGAGCTTAAAATTGAAACATTATATTGGGCAAGAGACACTATAGAAGCAATGAAATAAATTTTGGAGAAAGATAAACAAGTTACAGGAGATCCAGACATAATACAAGGTCCAATCAATTTTGATGCTCTGTCACCGGTACAAAAGATGAAGTTGGCCTCTTTTGCACAAGCTAAGGCTAGAGAGGAAATTTTGAAGTTCCATATAGAAGATAGTGAGCTTCTTGGTCTTGCATTTGACATTTTGGAGAAAATCACGCCTTCATTTCAGAAGGATTCATCGGCATCCCCCTCTGGTCAGTTGAAGAGTCTGATAAACTCTATAAGTACTCATTTTGAAACTTTTGAGAAGTCAGTAGAAGCTAAAGTCTGAAATGAATTTAATGAGAAGAGGTTTGCCGAATTAAAGAAAATAATCAGTTATGATAGATCAGTTATTGGTGTTAGTGTAAAGAGTATTCAAAATGCTCTCTCTGAAGGTGCAAAAATTTATAAGTTTTGCCTAGCTCGGTCTAAAGTTGTTGAGGATATTGGGAAGAAGATTAAGGACTTAGATCTTAAATTGTCTAACATCTCTTAGTCATATAGTCCTTTAACTGAGTCTGTAACAACTAAAAGGTGTCAAGTAGTGAGTTCACTTGATGAATTGAGTAATTTGGAGAAGGAAAAGGTTAAAGTTTTGGGTAGATTGGATGAACTCTGGAACTGATATCCCCTAAGCTAGAAACAATGTTCAATGCTTTGACAGAAGCTCAAGATGCTACTCTGACAGGTGATCCCACTAATCTATAGAAGGTAGGATCACAAGCATTTTTATTTAGTGGTCATATCTCAATTCTGGACAACATGAAGAAAAGTTGGGACAATGAATTGGCACTGTTGAAAAACATTTTTGGTGATGTGTTTAAGCTTATGTAGACAAAACATAAAGATTGTTTGTATATATGCGCCCATGTACATAGAGTTTTTGTATGAATTTTAATATATGGATCCCAGCCTTTGCCATTGATGTCAAAGGGGGAGTGAAATGCAGTGAAAAATGAGGAATTCAGCTAAGGGGGGGCATTGGAATTCACAAGTGTACATAGTAAGGAGGAGCTGTTCTAACACTTAGTCATTTTTCACTAAGTGTTTCCATCAATGCCAAAGGGGGAGATTGTTGGAAAGAGACACTGCTAGGCATGTTAGGTGTTGTCATTGATGGTAACTGAATCTATCTTACACATCTGCATTCTACCATTTGATCATACCGGATGTCAGATTGCAGATTTGTCTAAGTCCAGATAGACAAGAATAGAGCATATGACAGGGTTCAACATTTTGGTCTGCATTTCTCCATAGGTAATCATGTTGTGTTGCATATCTGAGGGAATGTTAAGGGATGCTAGGGCTACCTAAATCCAAAGATTTAACCTTCGGTGATGAAGGGATTGGAAGTTACAAGCATCTGAGTATCAGGTTTTGGTTAGATAGTCTAGTCTAGTGAAGAACATGCTGACTTGGTGTTTGATCCTTGTGCAGATTAAGAGAAGTGGTTGGTTGAGTAATTTATGAGATCCAGTGGTATTGGCCAACATGTGTGGTGACTTGAATTCATAAGTTGTGGTCCGCATTAATATTTGTGCATGGATTCAGCCAACAGAACAATGTTCTTGAAAATGTCTCTAAGGTTTCTTAAGGCCAACTGCAGTTGATGAAATTTCATATAGAGGATATATATAATCGATGGATGTGAGCATTTTGTGATATGGTTCTGCAAATATGAGATGAGAGGTGTGAAGTGTGGTAGTATCAAGGGCAAAGCAAAGATCTGAAGCTTAGATTATGGCAGTTGAGTAAAATAGGGTAGTAAGAGATGAGGTGTGTGAAGTCAGTATATTGATCCTAACCGGAACTGTAATCTTGCATTGTTAGATGCTATTCTTTAGTTTAAGTATTCTTGTAAACTCTTTGTAATCAATCTTGTAGGCAGTGAGCCTCCTTTGAGTAGTGAGCTCTAGGTAGTGTGCCTGAAGGCATGTGCCTTCCCATTTGTAATACTTTTAATAGAGTATAAAATCTTGTGGGTTAATCCCCACTGTGGTTTTTCCCTTAACCGGGTTTCCACGTAAAAATCCTAGTGTTCATGTGTAATGATTTTGTTGCTACTATCCTTGAGTTCATGTTTCTTTCTTTTGAATGTATGTGGTAAATTGATAAAGGAACAAAATAATAAGTTTTGCAGAACACTGATTCACCCCCCTCTCAATGTTCCTTAATTTCAACAAGTCCGACTTCCTAATTAGTTAAGTACCTTTTAATGTAAAGCGGGATTTTTGATCATCACAAGACATTGTGAGACTTTTGGTGGTTACTGGATATATCCTGTGAAGCCCATTTCCATCACATGTCCAGTCAAGAGGCTTTTCTCCACTTTCTCATGTTTGAGTGCTTAACACTTTGTTAACCTGTAAAGGGCATTTATGGTGCTTTGTCAGAGTTTAAAACCTGAATTCTTTGCAAATTTCCTCATTTGCATTCAAACTCTCATTGTGACTTGGAGCTTCGACAATTTTAGCTACCTACACAAAAATTTTTAGTACGTTCAAAAGATCTGATTGTGTCGGTTAGAGGGGTTCTCATTGTCATCTTAGAGATTTTTATTTGCATTTTAACTTGAAACTGGTTGGTTTTCTTCCCTTTTCTTTTTATTCATGATTGAATTTACTATTTGTGACCTATCTAAATTTCATTTGGAATTGAGTAGAAGTTTCTTTTGTTTTGTGACACATTATGAACTCTAGGTCTTTCATTTTTATTATTTTTGCATAGGATTTATATAATCAGATTTTGTAGTAGTTGTGTGAATAGGGTTTAGTGTATCAGAACCCCATTCCTAGAGTTAGATTAATGTCTTTTAATGGGTATGCTGATTTAAGGAAATGTTGCACCTAAGGAGTCTTCTACCAGAATATCATTTTCATTTAGGATCATTTAGACGAGGTGCCTTAAGTGGGTAAATCTTGGTAGCGCGACTTTCCACCCTCACTAGATATATCCACTGGAGACTTAGGTTCTCGCTTTGTCCCATTGTACTTTATGTTTTCCTTAGTCTTTGAGAATCTTGATTTGAGTCACTTTGCACTTTTTTGAAGGGTTCTAGACATATCCGATGACCCCCAAATTCACCACCTCCTCTGGTGGACTTTGTTTCACCCACTCTGTTGACTTGGAAACTTCTGTAGAGTATTTATGCAGATTTCACACGACATTGGGCATGTCTTGTACCCCCCTTAACCTCTGCATGTCTAGTGAAGTTCACTTTACCTGCTTCACTGCTTTGAACCATCAGAGGATACCTTGCGTGGATTTCATTCGATGCCAAATATATCTTGTGAAGCTTATTTTGCCCACATATCCTGTGACGCTTATTTCCTCTACTTTATCCTGCACCTTGTCAAATGCTCGCCTGAGGTAAGGTAAGTCTCTTAGCGCTGAAACCATGCCTTAGCAGACATGTCTAGTGGAGGTCAAAATCCTTTCTTGTCTTATAGAAGACATATCAATCGCTATATGCTGCAGAGGCTAAAAACTCTGCTTACCCGGTAGTAGCCAAAAGTCTTGCTATATCCTGTATAAGGTAGAAAACCTGCCTTAGTGCAAAATGACCAATTCATCCTTAGTAGATCTAAAATGCTCATTTCATGCTAGATCCTTGGCATCATTCCATTTATTTTCAAAGTTTCATTTGTCATGATTGATGTGAAATTGAAGGTTTTAGCACTGCATGTTAATATCATGTGATACAAGAGCATTTAGGCGGATTGGTGATCAACATTAACCAAAAATATTGTTGGTTTGTTTTCTTCCTATTTTGGTGTGTTTTGGGTTTCATTTGGCATCTCTCTATGTTAGAAAAACTCTCCTATGGTTAAAATTGCAATTTTGGAGTTTCTATTGAATTGTCGTGTTGAGGTTTCACATGGTAGTTTTATGGAAACAATTATTTCTAGAGTTCCATAAGGGTTGGTAAAAAATCATTTTAGGGGAATATTTTTGAAATCATTTCAACTAATTTTAAAAAAGAATCAGTGCAAAATTCCTCACTATTTGGGAGAATTTAATGTTGATAGTTTGTGTTGACAGGTTTACGGAAAGTTTAAAAATTCACAATTCTTGAAAGCTGGAGTGAGATCATTTTGCAGGGGCCCTGGGGACATCATTTTGAGTCTACTCACCGAATTTCATACAATTTGAAGAAATTTGAATTTTTTCACTTGCTGGCACCTGATTCCGCACATGCAAAGTCACCAAAATTTAACTATTTCATTATGAAAAAGTATTAAGGCGGTTTAGGTGATAAATTTTTCAGGTTTTTATTCCTCCTTTAATGTTTGTTCCACACCAAAAGTATGAAGAGGCATTTTTTTTAAAGGATAGAAATTATAGTGAAAGGTTACATAATTTCTAGCAACTAAATGAAGGAAGTGGGAAGCAATGAAAATCATATTTAAATGCTATCTTTCCCAATTTAAAACTTGTATAAGAGACATCTAAAATAGAAGATTTAAGGCTAGAAATAATACATATTTTGAATAAGAAAATGAAATGCCTCATGCAAGGAGAAGAGCTGCCTTGTTTAAAATGAGTTTTAATGAAAATTTATAGCAGAAATATGGGACGTCTATGGAAGAGGTAAAGCCTCTTTTAAGGCTATAACATTTATCAAATGAAAATGCATAAATTTATGGGGGGGTAGGTGCCAAAGAGAAGGTGAAAGGCTAAACATTGCAAATTAGAGAAGTGAATAAAAATAAATGTGATTGCTGATTTGAAACAGATTTCTCAGACATAGTTTAAGGAGGGATCTCAAGCATGTGAGGGGCTTGAAGAGAGTTGTGAGAGGGTAGAGGAAAGAGCAGAGTTTCTAAAATTTGAGAGGCCATTCAGAGTCCAAACATTGTAATTAATTTGTTGTAGATGTATAGTTTGAATGTGAAGTGAAATTGAATAAAATTGTTATGTCAAAAAATGTCCCCTTGGGGGATTTTCCCTCTTAAGGTTTAGCTCCCAGGTCCTTAGAATGCATTTAGAGCATCTTGTGTGTTAATTTTGTCTCCTGATGAGAAAACCCTAAAGTCTTATGGCAAATAGGACCTAGAGGGTGCTATTTTGATGATCCCTGAACAAAAATGAGGGGGTACACTTGGGTGCTAGCACCCTAGTCCTGCCCTATTTTGGGTTTACCCTAAATTTTAATGTTGGGTTTATGACCATTATTTAGGTCCTATGCTGACATCTCAAGTTTGAATTACGAAATTCTTAGCGGGAATCTTTGTAGTAGCATATATAAGCATGTTTAGGTTTTCATTTGTAAACTAGAAGATGATTGCGAACTTTAGGCATTTTTGTGATTTCAAGATATTCATTGTTGCAGAGCAGAGCATTGTTATTGTGTTTGTGATTGCAAATTTGACTTCATCTTCTCATGTGATTGAAGAGCCTTCATTTATGTGAGATCTACACTTCAAGGTGATATCTATTGTGTTTTTGATCATTTATCATTTGGATTTTGCCTCTATCCTGCTGGGATATGGACTCTTATCTGACAACGGTGTTTGGAAGACTTGAATGTCTCTTCGAGGCTTGATGAAGGCAAGCCTCTAAAGACCACACCCCCCTCCCACACTCCTTTGTGATTGCAGGTTACAGGTACAGAGTTTCATGGAGTGGAATTGCAGACAACAAGGATTCGAGATCTGAAAGAAAGAGGACATCGGTGAACATTTCAGGACAAGGGCGCTAGTGCTAGTGTCCTCCATCTTTTCAGGAGCAGAAATGGAAGATACAGTGTAGATCAGTGTCAAAAGGAGATTCAGATTTCATGACAAAAACTGTACCTTAGACTAGGGTGCTAGTGCCAGTGTCCCTGACTATTCTGCATCCCAGATTTGAAAAATAGTGAGTTAACAATCTTTGTCCTTTACCTTAGCTTGGAAGGATTTGTCATAATTCATCAATTTACTTACTATTTTTCTTATTTAGGGTTTTAAGAGTAATTGAGACATCTGAACTTCTGCATCGTTCCAAGTGGTAGCTCAACTTGATAGGTGATTTCTCTCTCTTAGTGGAGATTCAACTCGATTGATATGCCCTTGAATGTTTGGTGAGAAGGGATGATTTGCCTTTGAAACCTAAACGAAAACATTTCCCCCCATTTTCACCCTAAACATTTTGGTGAACCTATTTTTTTGGACTTTTTGCACCTTGTTGAGTGTTGTGTGATAGATTTGCATTCATTCATTTCATTGCATTCGAAAAATTACAAAAAAAATAATTTTTTTTCAAAAATTTCAAAAACTTTGCATTCTAGGGTTTGAATTTTCACATACTTCACATTAAATTAGTTGCATTTTATTTAATTTATTATTTTGGCATTAAATCTAAAATTTATTTTTCATCATATATTTATTGCATTTAAAAGATTACAAAAAATTGAGAAATTTGAAAATTTTGAAAAAATTAGCATCTTAGGCTTGCATTTTAGCATAATTTGAACTAATTGGCATTTAATTTCATTAATTTTTTTATATTTTCATTAGATCTGATTTGAATTATAGAAATTCATCATTTAGTATTTATTTGCATTGCATTTTCATGCTTAAATTGTCAAAAATTGCTTGAAATTGTGCATTTTTTTTTATCAAAACCTAGTTTTGCATTAGCTAGGGTTTGTAGTCAAAATATTGTTTTAGATTTTACTAGCATTTTAAAACAATCATAGGACTGATTTCTAATTGTAGTGTTGCATCATAGTGGTTTCCTTGCAAAATTTCATGTCTAGGGTTTGAAAAACTTGCATTTTCACTAGATTTGGCCTTATCGTCTCTCTAGATTTGCACTACAAGCATGTTGTGAGAGATTTTGAACACTTAATTTTCTGTTATCAGGGTTATTATCTACTTCCCATCCTCAAATTCCTTACAACACCCTTTTTACTAGGCATTTACATTGAAAATTGATGAAAAATTGCATATTTTAGGTGTATTTTCACTAGGTTTTCACTTGTCATCACTCTAGATTTGCATAAAAAGCATGTTGTGAAAGATATTGTTATATCATTGGACTATTATTAGGCATATTGTTTTCTTTCCCTCTTGAAATTTTTCACAACACCTCTTCTTTCACTCATTTGAATTAGGAAAAGTTGAAAAATCAAGCATTTTAGATCATATTCATACATACTTTTACATTGGTTTCTTTCATAAGTGTTGAAAACCTTTGGAAATATGATTTGGCATTCATTTGAAAACATACACATGGCTTCTCAATACAACATTAATACTAGGCTTCCTCCTAGGCCTTATTTGAAAAGATGAGCCCCTGAACTTCAAATAACATTTACACCTCATGACAAAGAAATGGTAGATACTGAAGGGCCTCTTTACATTATAGTGAACATAATGGAAATACGTGTGGATGGAACACTTATAGACCCTATTTGTATGACTAATTTTGTTATGGAAGAGTTTCTTCTTAAGCATGTTTTGGCACAAAATTATTATCAACGTCAGATTTGAGAATTAAAATGCATAATGGAGCTTTGATGAATACATTTGGAAAGATAACCTTATTGATCTCAGTTTATGATAAAGACATGGACCAATTATTTGATGTTATCCCCTTATTCAACCTCTTCCGTGTAAAACTAGGACATCCATGGCTTAAGGCTATGAATGTCGTTCCCTCAACTATTCACAAATGCTTAAAATTCACTTTGCATGGAGAGATTCGTACTATCTATCGTAATTCATATCAACCTTTAGCTAAGAGAAAGAAATTTACTCTTGATTACTTTTGGCCGCAACTTGACACAGACCTTGAGCCATGAAGAGACCAATCTTTCCTAAACTATAGACGATACAAAGCAAAACAACTAGCTAGAGCGGCCAGGCCTCCTTTACAAACAAGGAGGAAAGAACAACATGCATTTGAAAATCCTCTTAGAGAAAAAGGAAAACAAAAAAATGACATAAGAATAACACAAGATTATTATGACTATGATGAGATAATTGGCATGATAGATGTGGATAAGGGAAAGTTCAATAACTCACCTTGTCCACGAAGAGATGGTATCTATGTTGAGGTCCCTCCCTCGTCATCCTTACAAGGATTGGGAGGTTTTCATCGACAACAAAACATTCCACTGAGACTATTGAAATTTGAATGTGGTGCTTCCTCCTCTAATGTACAAAAACCTATGGAAAAACATGAAAATACTTTTGAAGAGATAAGTAGTAAGACAAGAAGGAATAGACAAGCAAGAGAAAGGAGGAAGAGAAGACAAGATTTTGCTCAATGAATTGCAACTCAACAAGAAAATATTCAACCTGACATTGAATCAAACATAGAAAAACTTAACACTAAACAATTGGAAGACAAGAACAAAAGTTGGGCTATGGTACCTTACACACCTCTTTCCTCTAGCATTTGAGATTGGTAGGAGGATGATTTACTCATCGACAACCCTTAGTTAGGTTATCCCTACAGGTAATTATTTCTAACCCTTTACCTCCATGTTGTGTTTCCTCTGTGATGTGTTATGTGTTCTTTAGGCCTCCTGGGATGACCCTTGATACTCATGTAAGGTCAAGGATACCGGGAGACCGCCTCTATTGTGACCCTTCTTCTATTTGTATCATCATTCTTCCATATTTCTTCTCCTCTATTTACATTGTTGTGTGTTGTGTCTGATGGACATAGCATTGCAGTTGGTGACTTGGGGGCATCCTCCTATGTGACCGTCCCTAAGGCACTTGTTTCTCCTCTCTTTATTTATTGTTTCCCTTCCTCTAGTGGTTCTATCTAGCTGGTGGATGAAAAAAAACATATTATGCTGATACGAACCTAGTGTCCCTTCAGCGAGAAATTAAAAAATGGACCTAGTCCATACATGACGATGGGGTTGATATATATTATCAGATTCTTGGCTAGTAGAATCACTCCATGTGATATTTTGATGTTGTCTTATCGCACTTACAAAACATAACAATACTGCTGCTCTGTGCACTTTGTCTATCTTGGATCTTGCTTTCCTCGACTCTCTATGTGAATGATTACATGCATTGTTGTTTATCATGATTATATGGATACTAACACCTTTTCTTGCAGGAAATTGTGTGTTTGTGGGAACAACTGGTGATCGTAAAGTACATGTCACCTTTGGGGGGCATGGGCTTTGTGAGAGCTCGTGTTCCCTTGTGTGTTTTATCTCTACCTTAATGTACTTGATATCATTAAATGATATCAACCACCTTAAGGTGGGGGCATATATAAGGTAAGCTATCTAATTTAGATGCTAGCAAAGTGTGTTTGTAAAGCTTGAAATCTATTGCAATCATTTAAGCCCTCTGCAGAGATGGGGATGGTGTATTTCTCAAGGAGATTGCACATCCTGTCATTTTCTAAAAGTCCTCTGAGTAGGCAGGGAGCGGGTCTGAGACTATCCTAACCCTTAAGCATGTCTTCGGTGATTGTTGTGGTGAAGCCCAATCATCGGTGTGTGCCTGTAATGTGCTTGAGATGGCAAATAGGACCTAGGGGTGCTATTTTGATGATCCTTGAACAAAAATGAGGGGGTGGACTTGGGCGCTAGTGCCCTAGTCCTGCCCTATTTTGGGTCTACCCTAAATTTTAATGTCAGTTTTATGACCGTCATTTAGGTCCTATGCTGACATCTCAAGTTTGAATTACGAAATTATTATTGGGAATATTTGTAGTAGCGTATTTAAGCATGTTTAGGTTTTCATTTATAAACTAGAAGATGACTGTGAACTTTAGGCATTTTTGTGACTTCAAGATAATCATTGTTGCAGAGAAGAGAATTATTATTGTGTTTGTGATTGTAGATTTGACTTCATCTTCTCATGTGATTGAAGAGCCTTCATTTATGTGAGATCTACACTTCAAGGTGATATCAATTATTTTTTTTATCATTTATCATTTGGATTTTGCCTCTATCCCATAGGGATACGCATTCTTATCTGACAATAGTGTTCAGAAGACTTGAATGTCTCTTCAAGGCTTGACTGAGGAAACCCTCTAAACACCACAACCCCCTCCCACACTCCTTTGTGATTGCAGGTTACAGGTACCGAGTTTCGCAGAGTGGAGTTGTAGAAAGGAGGTTGCAGACAACAACGATTGGTGAACATTTCAGGACAAGGGCACTAGTCCCATTGTCCTCAATCTTTTCTAGAGCAGAAATGAAAGATACAGTGTAGATCAGTGTCGAAAGGAGATTCAAATTTTGTGACAAAAACTATACCTTGGACTAGGGTGCTAGTGCTAGTGTCCCGAACTATTCCGCATTCCAGATTTCAAAAAATAGTGAGTTAACAATCTTTATCTTTTACTTTAGCCTGGAAGGATTTGTCGTAATTCATCAATTTACTTAATGTTTTGCTTATTTAGGGTTTTAAGAGTAATTGAGCATTAAATTGAGACATTGTTTGATACATCTGAACTTCTGCATCGTTCCAAGTGGCAGCCCAACCTAATAGGTGATTGCTCTCGCTTAGTGGAGATACATCTCAGTTGATATGCCCTTGAATGTTTGGTGAGAAGGGAGGATTTTCCTTTGAAACCTAAACCAAAACATTTCCCCCCTTTTTCACCCTAAAAAAAATTGAGTAGTTTTTGTTGCAATCTTTGTGTCATTGATATTTGAGTTTGTGGGCAGCTAATTGTCTGTTGTGTGAGTGTGTGTTTTGAAAGCAAGAGGAGTCTTCTTGCATTATCATGTAGGAGTACAAAGGCTCACTTTTCATTTCAGTTGAGCCAATTTGATGCCTGAGTGGAAAATTAATGATTAGGAACTCTTGAAAATGTAATATCTTGATGATTTGTGCAAGTTTTATAATCAAATTGATAGATTTAGGCATATGGATTAGTATTCAGTTAGGGTATTCATTAGTGTATTGTATTGCAGGATAGATGTCTACAAGGGCTATAAAAATGAAGTACAAATTCAAAGCAATCCCTCCCACATCCAAGATCACTTCAGTATGGAACAACATAGGAGATACAAACTTGGGTCACATTGACTTGGATGACTTTAGATTGAGGATCTTTGGTGACAACCCAATTGATTGGGCAAGAAGGATAAGGGATAATGGCATTACCCAGGCAGCTGCATTCCCCACTTCAGTGTAGTGCCCTTAGCTAATCATAGCTTGTGCTGAAAGAAACCATGACCCAACTAGGTCAGTAGTGACTAAAGATAGTAGAGTAGTGGCAAGTTTTACTGTAGAGGCTCTTTCAGAAGTATTTGACATCCCTCCTTTCCCCACTCTGACTATGATTACAAAGGCTTAGAATCAAAACATGTATGATCAGGGGCCAGAAGCTTGTAGAAGAATTATAAATGATACATGGATGATGAAGAAGAGGACAACAATGTCAAAGGTCCCCCATGTATTGTACAGAAGTGACTTCAAGGATGAAGTGGGGGACTTAGTTACATTATTGAGCAGGATTATGGGACTACCCTCTGCCTCTACCTTTTAACCTTGGATGTTAGGTTATATTGAGGAGATCCTTAAGGGAGATATAAAAATACATTGGTCCTAATTGCTCAGTGATAACATCCATGAGGCATTCCTAGCCTTAGGAGAGGTAAAGAATCTCCATTGGACTTCTTATGTAGTTTATATGTTGGCTAGAAATTTTGTCTATCCTAGACTTTCTCAGCTTGGAGTAGTTGGAAACATTGATGGATAGTTGAAAGTATATGAGTGCTACCCTCAATTGCAACTTGACCAATCCCTAGTGCACTATAAGAGAGTTAATGATGCATTTACTATGCACATTATAGGATGTTGCAAGGATATATGTCTAGAAGAATATCTCTTGAGGCTGCCAATGTAGTCTAAAACTATGGCAAATGGTATATTTAATTTCCAAAATTCACATATCTCAGAATTCAAGGGTTTAAGGGAGTTCCTTCTAGGCTGGCCAAGTTCCCCACAGACAAGATAGTTTTATCAGAATTGACAAGGCAATTTTGTTGTTGTCATTGTATGTTGAAGCACCTGCACAGAGCCTCGATAAAATTCCCTATTGTCTTGGGTCAGGGATTGTTTTCTTGCATTACCATCGGTGCAACAGAATATTTAGATGTTGAACTATAGCAACTACACCTAAACTTCTACAAGGCAAGGACACACTTTGACCCTTTTGGAACATTGAAGAAGCATGTAAGCAAGAAGCTCTTCCACAAAGAGCATCTAGAAGACTTTTGGGCAAATTGCCTTGATAAGCATGAGGCCAAAAGAAGGAAATGCTCTAGGTTGTTTCAAATTGTTCAAGTACCAGACCAACTGACTGATGATGGAGTGTGGTACAAGAAGCTAAATGGAGGAGAGTGTTCGGACAACCAATCCTACCTCCTAATTAGGCAGAAGTAGAAGATAGTTCCCTTGAGGAAATCATGAAGACTCCCATAAGATACAAAAGGATATGGATTAGAAATCAAGTGCCTTAGCTTACTATTGTTGGAGTAGCCCTCACTTATACCTAGCTTCAGCAGGAGAGGGAAAGTGATGGTAAGAAAGATGAGCCTATTGAGGCTGAGGAAGAGCCATAACCTACAGCATCAGGAGGTGTAGCTGATGGAGACAAGGCTGATAGTGAAGACACAGAGGATGATGTGCCCATTGTGGATAGGAAAGGCAAATGAAAATCCTCCAAGAAACTTGAGAAGAAACCAATGAGAGGCAGTGTGCCTCCAGTGTAGACAAAAACATCAAAGAGAAAACCTGTGCAGAGTAGAGAGGGAGAGGGATCTAAGACAAAGAAAAATAAGGTATCCAAGAGGGCACTAACCCTCAAAATAGTGTCAGACTCCACATATGCTGCTAATATAGCCTTAGTGCCTTTACTTGATGCCACTGTCCCTTCTGCTACATCTAGTGTGCCTGCTGCTCTTGTGTCTTCTCCTCCTATAGATATAATCTCAAAGCCTCTTGCAACCTCCACTACTCCCACTACACCACCTTCTCATGTTATTACTTCACTTGTACCCTCTTCTTCCCCTCCACCTTCTCCTTCATTGCCAGCCATTAACATTCCTATCTCCTCATCATGTCCTCTTTCCTTGCCAATCTCTTTCTCCATTTCCTCTATTTCATCTACCTCACCTTTCACTATTTCCTCTTTACCACCTATTTCTACCATCCTTTCACCTCCATCCTTCTCTCTACCACCTCTTATCCTTTCCACTCCCATTGTCCTCTCTTCCATTCTCCCTCCTCCTTCCATTCCACCTGGGTGAAAGTACAAACTTGTGTCACACTTTGGGCCAACTAAATAATTTTGACTGAGTATAATTTGACTAAGTATAATTCGGCTGAGTCAAATTTGGTCGAGTTACATTCGATTGAATCCACATGGCTCTTCTTTGGCACCGACGTGGCCCCAAAATCTAACTATGTTTCTGTCGAGTGTTTTTTGGTTGAGTAGGTTTTAGCTGAATCCATTGAATATAAAAGTAAAAAAAAATAGTGGGTGCAGGTATTTTGTCTATTTGGCTGAATTTCTTGTGTTTAGAGACTACTCGCTTGAGACCGAAGCCTACAAATCCCTGCCAGACCCGCGTAAAATCCTATTATGAACTCTTCATTCTGTGCATTGTTTACATTGCTTTAAAAATATTTTTTTTTAGGTTTAAATTATGTTGTGCTTTTTTTGTTTGTTTTATATGTTACCTAGTTAGTTTTGTTGTTTTTTTGATGATGTGGATGCTTTTCCTATATTTTGACATGCAAATTGGAGAAATTTAGTTAAATTTATATAAATTGTTTTAAAACCCTAGCCACTATGATTAGTGACTGTTCAAAGTAGGACAAAAGTAATCCATAATTGTTTGGCCAAAATGGCGTAGGGTTTTAATGAGAGATAGTTAGCTGGCTTAATCTTCCTAAATGACTTGCCTTTATATAAGCTCTTTAAAACCCTAGCCGCCATGATAAACCCTAGCTGCCATAATTATACATATGCTAGCATACTATATAACTCTTGGTATGAGTGTTGTTTCTGAAGCTGCCACATATTCTTCTTTTGTTGATCCAATTTTCTTAAAGACGAGACTCATGCCAATACTCAATAGGAAGAATAGGTAATTAGATTCAAACTTGGACGGTGTTATGCAGATCTTCAGTGGAATTGAATACTGGAGAACAATGTTTCCTAAAAATCCCAAACTTACTGAAAAACAAGGGTCTCCCTTGGAAGACTACCATGTGTTTCTTGTTGTGAGGAATGATAGTCATAAAATATCCCTTGGGCATCCTCAGTATTGCAGCAAATCCTAGAGGTTATCAATTGTCTTGAATTCATGTTTTGAGAGTTCTAAGACTAGGAAGGGGTCTCATAAATCTACTAATTAGAGCCTTGTCCTTCAAATCCCATAGTACATAGCTATGCTCCATCTCATCAATACTGAAAGAGAGTTCAAGAAATCACATTTTTAGGTAGTTCCCATTTTCTTTTTTGGAAGGAAAAAAGGTTTAACTGCTTGTTTGAATGCATGCAGTTGAAAAAAAACTTAGATTTGCATTGCTCTTAGGAGCATTGTTGACAATAATTTGAGCAAGATGGTATTGAAGACACTGGCAAGGAGGTCATGGCCTCTACAGGGAATAGGACTATGGATGGCAGTCTTAAGAAATAAATTTTTTATATCAATAGAGAAGGGAAAGTACTTGAAATAATTATGGCAGTATGGTTGTGTGCTCGAAATGAGAGTTCATTCACCTTCAAGTATCTCTTATTTTCTTGATTATTTGTAAAAGAAGAACCTAGCCTGCAACATTCAACCATAGAATTTGCAACATAATCCATAACATTGTTACTTGTTTTCTTGTTGGAGTTTAGTTCATTGTGGATTGACTGCACCAAATATGTCATACCCAGATTTAAGGGCTTAATTACATGTGCATACTAACAAACCCATACAACAAGGTGAATTTGTTTGAACCTAGTTTTTTGGTGAATAGTTGCACATTTCTAACAAAGCAAAATATCCCTAATTACATAGATAGTGTTATGGACACCAACAAATTTAGAAATAACATGTAAAGGCACAAGATCAACCTTGTAACATCCCTCATATTGGAGACTGTACATCTAAACACCTCTCCCAACTTGTTGAATACATTACACCAGTAACTGTACTAATAAATGGGGTTTAGTTTGCACTTATCCTTATGGATCAATTAGATGGCTTTGTTCAACTAGTGAATGGATTATTGTTGTTACCAAACTATTCAAAGGTTATTTTAATAGCATTATAAATAACATTTCAATTTCTAGCTAGTGATATATTTTTCTATGTATGTGACTTATTTGTATGGGAATATATCATATTTTAAACTAATAAATATAATGCATTTAAATTTTAAGAATGGTGCATTCAAAGTTTTCTTGTTGTATTTACCAGATAAGATATGTAAGTATGCCTATTCTGAGCATTCACTTAATTGTAAACCTTGATTTTTGTTATAGGAATTTGAACATAAACTTCAATCCCGTGTACCATAGCAAAAATAAATAAAAATCTTCTGAATGTCTTGTTAGTTAGTGCCTTCACCATATTTTGAAATTTTGGTGCATTGACACCTTTTGGCACATTGACTATGGCTGAAAAAGAGTTATGCAGATATTTAGACATCTCCAAGATTGTAAGCAATGTTTCAGAAACATTCACAATTTTAGAAACATTCACAATTTGTCTCTATCATTTTTAGAGTTAACTTTTTGTTAATATGTAATTATGGTTTAGCAAGGGTTTTGAAAGGAGGAAGATAATAGTAGGAAGATATCTTTGATCCAAGCTTGCATGTAAATAGAGACTTCTAGAAATATTTTATGCTTTCATATAAATTTTAATCAACTCCAATAAGATGGCGTGGCTTTTACCATACACAATTCAATATAACCAAGCTTATACCATGTAGCAGATTAATTATTAATTAGTAAGTTAGGTTTATAAGGTATCACAAATTTTGTGTAAATAACTTTAAGCAAGTTATACACTTCATTATATCCCCTTATCTGCTCACTGTTGAGATGTACTGAAGAAGAAATGAGAGGGCCCATATATATACTTAAATTAATGAAATAAAATAAGTACGTATACATATATATATATATATATATATATATATATATATATATATATATATATATATATATATATATTTGTAATTTTTTTTTTCTTTGGTTTAATTAAATGCAGATCTATCCCTTTGTATTTAATATTTGTCACATCCTAAACTTTGATACTTTTTGGAATTACTTTATGTGGAAATAATTCATGAACAATTATGTTTGGTTAGATGAATAATTTGTTATTTTGAAAGATGAATGATTATTTCAATATGGAAAAGATGAAATGAAATGAATGTTATATTCATGTTATTAATTTTGATGCTTTAGCTATGCTTCGACTATTTGGTTACTAACCTATTAATGGGAAATTTGAGTTTATCATGAGTTACAGGTTGTTGAAGACAAGGGTGTGGTTAAGGCATAGGTGGTTAGTAGTCTAGCAAGGTTAAGATGGAGGGATTTCTCTCACACACATCACTTAGAGTCATGTAGATGCATTATAATTGCATTATTTAATTTTTGTTATATAGTTTATTTTATTGTGTTATAGTTAGATTATTTAATTAATTGTTATTTAATATTATGTGTGCATAGAAAAATAGATTAAATGATTTAAATATTTATTTGATTTTTATTTGAGGAATGAATATTTTTTTTTATTATTTGTTTTATAGATAGTTGAGATGATCATGTTTATTATATAATATTATTGGTGATAAATTAGAGAATTAAAATTAGAAAATAAAACAAGATTTTAGAACAAAACCAAAAGGAAAGAAAACAATAAAACAATAAAACATTAGAAAAATAGAAAAGAAAACTTTATTTAGGAAATAAAGCTCGAAAGAAAGAAAAGCAAAATGGAGAGGAAAAATAATAAAAGAAGAACAAAAACTCATTCTCTCAACATAGAAATTCATTCACAACTTTGCATTCTCAACTTTCTTCTCATCTTTGAATTTGAAAACAAAATACAAGATTTATTGACACTGGAGAAAAGGGCTTTAGTGATGGTTGAGGATTTGGAACAAAGGAAGCTTTTGGGATACAGAGGGTTAGAAGAATTCAACTGATTGGAGATCAAAATTCTAGGTTTTTATTCAAATCTATATTCTTAAATTGCGTGTGATTGAAATTGTGTAGACAAACCTCTGAATTTTTTCTTTGTGGAAAGACATATTGTTTTTCTATATTATATATATATATATTATATAGATAAATGCTGTTGTAATAGAAAATCCTTAATTGTGTCTCTGATTTGTTAATGAAAATCTTATAGAACAAATATATAAATATACATATATATGTATATACAGAGACTGTATATACATACATACATACATACATATATATATATATATATATATATATATAATATTATTAGGATGCATATATGAAAAATCATAAGTATAAATATAGTTCACTGTATGGAAATTGTGAAATTAAATATTATATATAATATATATCAATACATATATATAGAAAAATTGTATATATATATATTGAAAGTATTACAAATTGTATATGCATATTAAACTGTCTGTGCAAGTTGTATTGTAATTGTGACATTTTCGTGTATAAATCACATTTATTTAGGTATTATGGCTATCACTGTGGAATTGCATGGTAGAAATGTTTGAAAGAAAATATATATGAATGAAACCTTTTTGTAGGACTTGCCCCCACAACGGCGATCCTTATGGGTGCCGCAGTTCCTTATGGCACCCATAAGGATCATCGACCCCATTGTCTTATGTCTGTTGTGTTTAAATACAATTAGCAGAAGTTATATAGTTTGAAACCATGATGAAAGGTATTCAGTGATGATAAATATATATCGTTCAATATATAATGTTGCTGTGTATAATGCTTGCGACAATCATGGCGTTTATAATGGGAAGGTATATATATATATATATCATTATGCCCTCACTATAATTTGTATGATATGCTGTAATAGCACTATAACAACTTAGTTTTCTCTGTATATGAAGTTAATGCTATGAGATTTTATTTGTTATATATATATATATATATTTATATATAAATACTTCTATATATATGTATTCTATATCTGTATTTAAAATGAAAGACAACAAAAGAGGTTTTTATTTTATTTTATTTTACATAGTTGGTTTTCTTTGTATATAGACTTTTCAATTAAGAGTATTTTGTATAAAAATAAATGTTGTATTAAGACTATTTTTGTCAAAACTAGCATTTTATCATAAATCATTGAATTGTGAAAGAATTGGCATTATGGTGAACTGATAGATTCATTGTTCATAACCAAACTAAAAATACCATCACATCTAGAAAATATCTTATCTTGAAAATTGACATAAACCAGTGGAAATTATAAACTTAGACAACAAGCAAACTAGATGAATGTATTGGATTTGATGAAAACTGTAATTATTTTATAGAATGGATATTTAAGATCATGAATAATTATTCTTAGAAAACTATTCATTGCATGTATTCTTGGGTAAAGTATTGTACTTTCAGGATAGGATGCCGAATGTGGGCTCCCATAGATGATAGTTTTACCTTTTCTAAATACATCACTTTTGTTTATTTGCTTGGCCAAGCCACTATACCATTGAAATATATGGATTATGAAAAAGCCTAGATTTTATGCTATGTATGTCTCTGCCACATCCTTCTTGCAAGAGTTTATGTCATTCTAGGTTAGGATGTGATGCAGAGGCACCCACACTATAACCATAACATACAGCATGGATGTCTACAGCCCATCATCATCATCATCATCATCATCATCATATTTTGCTTAACACTGTCAGCATCATCATATTTACTGTCGCTGACCAATATCCTCCTGATGACAAGCCTTCGCACTTTCGCATGTCAACAGCATCATCATGTTCGGCAACACCATCATGTTCGACCAGCGCGAACATCCTCCTGACGTCCACTGTTCACTTCAGCGACAACTTCCGTCTTCACTACCTTCAGCATCATGATGTTCAACATCATGTTCGTCAGCAGGATAAGGAACATCCGGTTTCGCCCATTTATCCTGATGATGACAAACCTTAACTCCTCGCACCGTTCCTTCGATGCTGACGTCAACCCGATATCCTGATGACGTATATCCTGATGACGATGACGTCACCTGCAGCTTCTCAATATCCTGCTGCTCCGAAATATCCTGATGACGTATATCCTGCTGATGATGACGTCATATCCTGCTGTTGGCCAAACTTAGCTTTTTCGGCCCGCGATCAACCCGATCTTCTTCCTTATGCCGATACGCTCCTCCTCGGCCCTCCTGATGATGATCACCCCGACGCTCATTCACTTCATGCATTCAACTGCATCATGCTCTCCTCCTCTTATCCGGATGACGATGCCCGAAGCGACTGCAGGATATTCACCAAGATATCCTGATGATGCCGTTTTAACGAATTTTCAACCCTAGCAGATTTTCACTGTTCTGATCCGCCGAACCTCCTGGGATGACTCGATCCACTTCCAGGGTGATCTACCACACTTTATCAGCTCGACCTAGCACATGCCCATGCTAGGGTCTTCAACACCTTTCAGCCGCGATCCTGCACACCTGCATGCGAACAAACAAACTAACACCTACCCTACTGTACATAACCATTCCACCGATCAGACGAGTCAACCAGTGGAATGGATCAGTGAATCCATGAAACCACCAAACCAGCAAATCAATTACACAAAGGAGATCAAACAGAAGATGAAAACAGGATCTTTATTGATTTCAAAGATGCAATACAATATACTATTTCTTTCACAACACACTCTAACTCCTCTGCTCAATGCAATACTATACTACCGATCGATGATCTACAGTCAACCGATCCTCATGCTTAAATAGATTTTCCTGCGAGTACTACTGACCCGACTCCAAACGGCTGGGAACTCTCCAGGCGCCTGGGAGATCCAACCGGACCTACAGCATGACAGCTGTTCTAACAAACTTCCTAAAAATAGTAAAAGTATGGTCAGCATAATCTTATCATGATCAGCATGACCTTATTACATGCATTTGGTCTTATCAGACCTTCTTGAAAACATAAACAAGACTCAAACTAACTAACTGCCTTATGAAGGCCAGCTGTTAGGTAGGTGCTCCTGCACCAGGATGCATATAGGCAATAGGCACGCATCGAGAGATCCCCTCCTTACACCGTTCTAGGTTGCTAGGCTCCTTCTATAGGGTCAGTGTTTTCTTTGAGTTAGGAAGAAACTCAGGGAAGTCCAGTGTAATGGCCTGCCAAGAAACCCTAGAGAACAACTCAACAAAGTTATACAAAAAGGATATTTTTTTTTAAAGAAAGAAATAACAAAGAAATGTAAATCATATTTATTCATAACATCTAAGTTAGGCTTATCCTCTAGGGTTCCATTGCTGCATTACTAACAAACTATAAACAAGATCTAACCAACATTATGAATTAGCTAACAACCATAGTTCATTCTAAATCTAATTGCATCAATTGAATACACACATACATTTCCATATTATATCATCAAATAGGTAAACATCAAGATCTTGCATATAGGATTAAAAGTACATATATAATTTCCTTTACATGAGAGTACACCATCACATTGTTTACAATATTGCTTTCCTAATTACATTGTAGTACATACATCAAGATAACAGTACATGATTCAACTGATATACAAAACTAGAATATGAACATAAGTATCTATCTCCTCAATGTTGGGATAAGATGACATTAACCTTGTAAATCCCAATATTGTATTTATTCCATTTATTATATGTAATTTTAATTATCCATGAGGAGATGTACTAGTTTCACTGGCAGGGGTAATTTCAGAGTAACCAGAGGTAATTACGGAGTGACTTTTATTGATGACAAATGTAAAAAATCAAAGTAAATGAGGGTAGGTGTGCTCCCTTGGAGAATATACTATTTTTGGCATGTATGACAACTGTCATAATGTTTGGTAAGTGAATCTATGACAGTTGCAAGTTGTCATAAGATTGTGAGATTCTATGACGCATATGACGGATATGTTAGTTGTATGTTTGCTAAATTTAGCCCAAGGTTCCTATCTTGGCAAGATACTCTTTTATGAAAACTATGATGGTTATGACATGTCATAAGATGCTGTAAGAGGCTAGATTTAGTCTTGGGCACCCAACCCCTACATGGCTATTTTTGGACAAGTGGAAGGTGCTTGTAAGATGGTAATTAATGTTTACAGGTTGGAGAATCTTAGGAGAGAGAAGGTGAACACCTAGGATGAGTTGGAAAACATTTCTATAAGTATTTTCCATGTATTTGTTGCTGGAATGCTGTTAGATTGAAGACTTGTAGATTGAGTTATGTAGTTGATGTATTGTACAATCTTGTTGAGATTAATACAAACTTATGCCTCTTTCTTGGTGGGGTTTTTTACCTGAAAGCATTTTCTCCATGTTAAACATTGTATCATGTGTTCAATTTTCTAATTTTGCATTTTTGTGAAGCATAGTTTTGTTTCTGTGTTACAATCTCCATTAATAACACATAGTTAAAGATTGTTAGAAATTTATATTGAATCAGATTTCCATTGAAGTAGTGTTGCTTTCATTTCTAACATTTGGTATCAGATCCTGGCCAGCTTTGACTCATGGGTGGTAGTGTGGAAGCTGTAGCTGCAGTGGGAGATTTGGTTGTGTTTATTTTGCAGATCTTGTGTTGTTATTATGGTTGCATCCACCGTTGCATCAACCTCTTGATTGGATATTGAGAAGTTCAATGGAATGCGGTATGAGTTGTGGAAGTTGAAAATGGAAGATTTGTTGGAAGAAACCAATGGTTGGCTATCCAAAAAAGAGAAGAAACCTGGCGATGTCTCTCAAGATGAGTGGGATAGACTAGATAAGAAGGCACAGGGAACCATCCTGTTGTGTCTTTCAGACTTTGTCCTGTTGAATGTCGCAAAGGAGGAAATCATACACAAGTTGTGGAATTAGTTGGGTGAGATCTATCAAGCCAAGAGTATAGTAAATAAACTTTATTTAAAAAGAAAATTGTTTTCCTTGAAAATGTGAGAAGATGAATTAGTTGCAGAGCATGTAAATTCTTTTAATTTGTTATTGAGTTAGCTTGATTCAGTAGATGTTGAGGTTAGTGAGGAAGATAAATGTATCTTACTTCTTTGTTCTTTACCTGAGTCTTGGGAGAATGTTATCCTTTCTATCACTGCTAACCTTGCAGATCCAAAGTTAGATGCTCTTGTTTCAGTGCTACTATCACAAGAATTGAGGAATACGAGTTCGGATAGTTTAGGGGATGCTCTCAGTGTCAGGGGAAGGTCTAAGGAAAGGGGACCTAAAGGAGATCAGAAAGGGGCTAAGGACAAGTCCAAGGGCTAGTCTAAGACTCCTGGTAAAAAGAATAGAGTTAAGTGTTGGAATTGCAGTAAAAGGGGACATGTAAAGAAGAAGTGCAGAAATCCCAAGAAATAGTGGGAGAGTACTTCGGATAAGTCCTCAAATGCAAGTGAAGAAGTTTTACTTTCTACATGTAATCTTGTTTCTAATGATCACTAGTTGGTTGACTCAGGATGCTCATTTCATATGACCCCACATAAGGAATTTTTCTCCTCATATGAAGAATATGATGGAGGTAATATCTACCTTGGTGACAACTCTTCATATCTAATTGTTGAGAAAGGAAAGGTATTGTTGTGTTTAAGTGATGGGAGGATTAAAACCCTCCTTGGTGTTTTGCATGTTCCTGGATTAGTTAGAAATCTAATTTCAGTTTTGAAATTGAACAATTTGGGAATGCATGTGACATTTGACAAGCATGGCTGCAGATTAGTGAGAGGGAAGAGATTCGAAAGCCTGTTTAAGCATAAAGCCACTACAGTTTATAATGCATCTTATGTTTCTGAGGCTTCTAAAAACACTTGTATGTTGTGGCACCGTAGATTGGCCCACATAAGTAATAATGTATTAAAAACTATTAAGAATAAAAATTTGTTGGATGGTTTCTCCTATTTTGATGAGCACTTTGATTTCTATGAGCATTGTGCATTTGGTAAACAAAATAGAAAATCATTTCCTTCAGGAAGCAATAGAGCAAAAGAGAAGTTAGAAATTATTCATATGGATGTGTTTGGACCTATGGATAATGAATCTATCAAAAAATCTCATTATTTTGTAACCTTCATTGATGATGTATCCAGATTTACATGGATATATTTTATGAAGCATAAATCTAAAGTTTTCACTAAGTTTAAGGAATTCAAAGTCTTAGTAGAGAACCAATCAGGTTTAAAGATAAAAATATTAAGATCTAACAATGGAGGGGAATATTGCTCTAAGGAATTTGTTGAGTTTTTCAAGCATGCAGGTATAATCAGATAAAAGACAACTCCGTATACACCACAACAAAATGGTGTTGCAGAAAGGATGAATCAAACAATTATGGAAAGAGCCAAAAGTATGCTTAGTGATGCATAGTTGGATAAATGCTTTTAGGTAGAGGCTGTGTGTACTACTTGCTACTTGATAAACAAATCTCCTTGCAAGGCTCTTGATTTGACACCTTATGAAGTGTGGACAGGTAAGAAACCTTCTGTTTCACATTTAAGTGTTTTTTGCTATGAGGCTTTTGTTCATGTGCCTAAGGAAAAGTGATCTAAGTTGGATCCAAAGGTAGAAAAGTGTACATTCATTAGATATGGTGATAATGTGAAAGGTTATAAGCTATGAAATCCACTAACCTAAAAGATTATCTTTTCTAGAGATATTATTTTCAGGGAACTTAGAGCTATTTCTAAACCTGAGAAGCCAAAAGAGAAAGAAAAAAAGGTAAAGAAGGTGCACTTTGATATAGACCAGCAATATGTACCTCAGGAAGAATGGAATGATGGATTGGGGGGTGAAGAAGAAGAAGAAGATTCAAGTAGTTTTGATGAAGATGAGTCTATAGTTACAGAAGAAATTGGTGTAGATGATCATGCAGAAGAATGAGTAGAGTCTCTTACTCCACCCTTGAGGAGATCCACAAGACAATGAAATCTAGTTGACAAATATAGCCCACCAGATTTTCGTTGTGTATATGCTTTATTGAGTACTAACGATGAACCTAGATCCTACAGGGAAGCTATTTCTATAGATGATAGTGAGTCTTGGTAGTTATCCATGCAGGAGGAGATGATGGCTTTAGACTCTTGTAACACTTGGGAGCTTGTTCATTTGCCCAAAGGAAGAAAGGCCATAGGTTGTAAGTGGGTCTTCAAGAAGAAATTTGGAGCAGACGGGTCATTAGAGAAGTACAAGGCTAGATTGGTAGCCAAGGGCTACTCCCAGAGAGAGGGAGTTGGTTTTGGTGAGATATTCTCTCTTGTTGCTAAATTAACTTCTATTAGATTTCTCTTATCCATTGCTGCAACTTATGATTGGGAGATTGAGCAAATGGATGTTAAGACTGTGTTCCTGCATGGAGATCTTGAAGAAGAAATTTATATGTAACAACCTATAGGATTTGAGGTAAAAGGAAAAGAACATTGGGTTTGTAGGTTAAAGAGGTCTCATTATGGTTTGAAACAGTCCCCCAGAATGTGGTATCAAAAGTTTGACTCATTTGTTTTGAAATTTGGTTTTGTTAGAAGTGAGGAGGATCATTGTGTTTACATTTATTATGTTGGTGATTCTATACTGGTTATTGCTTTGTATGTTGATGACATGTTTTTTTTTAGTAATACTAAGGGTATGATCAATGAGCTTAAAGCCTAACTTTCAGGTGCATTTGATATGAAGAATCTTGGAGCTGCCAGGTATATTTTGGGAATGGAGATCAGGAGGGACAAAGTTAATAGAAATCTTTGGTTGTCACAAAATATGTATGTGAATACTATTTTGCAAAGGTTTATTTTGCAGGACTGTAACCCAGTTAGAGTTCCTTTACCCATTGGTACTAAGCTTTTATTAGAAATGTGTCCAAAGACTAAAGATGATTTTGAGGATATGTCTAATGTGCAATATGCTAGTATTGTAGGGATTCTGATGTATGTAATGGTTTGCACTAGACCAGATATTGCCCAAGTAGTGGGAGTTTTGAGTAGATTTATGTCTAACCATGGTAGACAACATTGGAATTATGTGAAGAGGGTGTTTAAATATCTTGTAGGTACTCCTAATTATTGTTTGGTTTATTCTGGTACTAATAGTACTGATAAATCTTTGGGTATAGAGGGTTTTGTTGATGTAGATTGGGCAGGTGACTTGGATAGTCGAAGGTCCACTAGTGGCTATGTGTTTACTATGTTTGGAGGTACAGTGAGTTGGATGAGTAAGAGGCAGCCTACAGTTGCTTTGTCCACCATAAAAGCAGAGTACATAGCTACTACCCATGTCTCTAAGGAGGCAATTTTGTTGAGGAGACTATGTACAGGTATTGGATTTGATTGCAGGATCATTCAGATTGGTTGTGATAGCCAGAGTGCTATCTGTTTGGCAAAGAATCCCATGTATCATGCTCAGACTAAGCATGTTGATGTTCAATATCACTTTGTTCGAGAGTTGGTTGCAAATGGAAAGATTGAGCTGAATAAGATTGACACTCAGAAGAATGTTGCAGATTCATTGACCAAGCCTGTGAGCACAGAGAAGTTCGTATGGTGCAGAGAGGCCATAGGCCTTGTTTCTAGTGCCTAAATATTTTCATTTGATTTCCTATGGGTTGATTTACAATGTATAATGTCAAGTGGGAGAATGTTGGGATAAGGTACCATTAACCTTGTAAATCCCAATATTGTATTTATTCCATTTCTTATCTGTAATTTGTAATTATCCATGAGGAGATGTACTAGTTTCACTGGTAGGGGTAATTTCAGAGTAACCGGAGGTAATTACAGAGTGACTTTTACTGTTGGCAAATGTAAAAACTCAAAGTAAATGATGGTAGGCATGCTCCCTTGGATAATATACTATTTTGGGCATGTATGACAACTATCATAATGTTTGGTAAATGAATCTATGACAACTGCAAGTTGTCATAAGATTGTGAGATTCTATGATGCATATGACGGATATGTTAGTTGTATATTTGCTATATTTAGTCCAAGGTTCCTATATTGGAAAGATAATATTTTGTGGAATCTATGATGGTTATGATATGTCATAAGATGATGTAAGAAGCCAGATTTAGTCTTGGGCACCCAACCTTTGCATGGTTGTTTTTGGACTAGTGGAAGGTGCATGTAAGATGGTAATTAATGTTTACAGGTTGGAGAATCTTAGGAGAGAGAAGGTGAATGCCTAGGATGAGTTGGAAAACA
The DNA here is from genome assembly GCA_027924645.1 of Cunninghamia lanceolata. Lineage (NCBI taxonomy): Eukaryota > Viridiplantae > Streptophyta > Pinopsida > Cupressales > Cupressaceae > Cunninghamia > Cunninghamia lanceolata. The sequence continues at coordinate 2,643,491 of BSBN01001091.1, forward strand.
TTTCTATAAGTATTTTCCATGTATTTGTTAGTGCAATACATATTTTAGGTACTCAGGTGCTGCCAGAATGCTGTCGGATTGAAGACTTGTGGATTGAGTTGTGTAGTTGATGTATTGTACAATCCTATTGAGATTAATACACAAACTTGTGCCTCTTTCCTAGTGGAGTTTTTTAACTGAAAGGGTTTTTTCCACGTTAATCATTGTGTCATGTGTTCAATTTTATGATTTTGCATTTCTATGAAGCATAGTTTTGTTTCTGTGTTACAATCTCCATTAATAACACATAGTTAAAGATTGTTAGAAATTTATATTGAATCAGATTTCCATAGAAGTAGTGTTGCTTTCATTTCTAACACTCAAGTTAGAACAAGAACTGAAATTCGCCACAGAAAGTACATCCTTCTCACACATGAACAATAGCAAGGGAAACCAATGGAGATAAAAGCACAACCACCTGACCATGTGGAACCCTAAGGTCCACCCCCCATGCTAGCAGATAACAAGAAGGTCCCACTAAGAAAATAGTCAAGAAGATAATAGGCTAATAGGTGCAAGGACTACACATGACTCAGATACAACACTAGTCAACAAGGACATCACAAGCTACTTAAACATCACTTCTAGACACAATCATGTGCACGAAAGGGGAAAACCCAAGTAGGGAGTGCTAGGCTATAGTAGGGAAAGTGTCATCACATGGTCCTAACATGGGTTACGCTGACAGTCTCTCACTAGATGCCGTCACCCATCTATGGTTACCCTGACAGTCTCTTACTAGACGTCAGCCCCATAGGTTGACACATGAGGAACCAACATTCCTTTCGTGAGGACAAGGAAGTTGATTTTACCAACCAGGCCTTCTCATCCCACCCTTAGTCTAAACTAGCACTACAAGCATGGGTGAGGAATCCAATTATCTTGTTTAATGTGGAATCTACCCTTTACCCTCTAATTCATTTTAGGTTATCACTTGGTCAATGGGTTACCCTGGCAAGCCACTTTGGGCACCAGCCCCACATTGAAAGCCACTCCACTACCTGCATTCAGAAGACCCTATCCATCAAGCAAGACAATTACCATCATAATGATAAGTATACATATACAATGCAAGTCATTTACCTTCTTGCATACAAAACATAATCACAAGGACCAACTCTTAAATCATTGTCCCAAAACTTCCATTTGAAGCAATCACAACAACCATAAACAACACATATCCAGAGTAAGGGATGGACCATCTTGCTCCCAAATCACAACCATGAACACAATACTTCCTCTTGATGATTACCGAGATCTCCCCATTGTCAACACAGTACTTAACACAATTTCGATATCAATACATCCTTGAAGGAGATTATTACCTCATCATGATGCATTTACAACACAAAATGTACATCATCTCACATTATCATTTACCAAAACCCACATACATAAACAAGAGACATCATGTTCTTATAACATCAATATTACATGAATTAAAACATAAAAATCCTAGGTCTCTGGAATAAAAACTTAACAACTTGCACATAGACCCCCATTACAACCAATGGTCTATCTCACATGAATTCCACTTGACATATTCAACATCCTTGACGATGTGCTCTCATAACCAAAACATACTGATAAGAAGTTATACATTATTTCATCAACACAAGCCATTACAATAAATACATCATTTTAGAAATCAAGTGTTATCAAACAATACGATAGTTATCTATCTTCATTATAAGTCGAATAACTCTTTCTAAGGTGTAATTTAGTCTTCTTTTCATAAATCCCACAAGATTCCTCAAAATCCAATTCACTTTTATTAAGGTTCCTAAGTTAACCTCATTCGTTATTAGGCTCTAATTTATATCACCATGATATTATCCATATCTACTAGAGTTTCAAGATCATATAATAGAGATAAACAAACAATTAAATTGACTTCTAAAACATGTAAAAACTATTTAATCAAAGCAATAAGGTTCCGAGAAACATAATTCCTATCAATGTAATTCACAACAAACAGACACAAAAATAATTCCATAACCATCAATGTTAACACTTCACTCAGTTGAACTAATTTCCTTTGCACTTTAGGCTTGTTAAACCCACCATAATTAACTATAAGGATTTCAATCTTAATCTAAACATTTAATCCACATTACCTCATTGTATTCATGAACAAGACCTATCAACTTAATAAAACATCTTTGAACATCATTCATTCTAGAGTACAATTATAATTTTCTATAGCTAATGAAAATTACTACCATAATCTTATTTTCTTAAGATTGACCATTTAATAAATGACTAATATGAATAACTAACATATGTACCATTTGACATATACCATAATCTTCATAAAAATTGGTGGATAATTTCTCATGAAATAGGTTTCCACTAAGGCGTAAAATCCCATCATATAAACACTATTTATGTCATCAATTAAGATGTGTACGATCGTAAAGTTAAAGCTCATGATTAAGCAAGATATCAAATTGAATATGATGTCTACCTAAAATGGATTATGAAGAAATATGAACACCCACCCTAGCAGATTTAATGTCTATAAAAATATACACATCCATGCAAAGCAATGGAGATAGGCATAGGGATAGCCAGACAATTTTCTCACTAAGTAAAGGAAATTGAGCTCTAAAGTATCAGTAATTTACTTATTAATAGCAAGTATCCAAATTGCATACAAAGTCTAGAGAGAGAGAGTTCAAAACAACAAGAGAGACCATAATACTTGGTGATTAAAGTGACTTAAAAGAATGCGATTTCAAGAAAGTTTCTATACACAGGTTTAAATTAAATAGGGAGTAATTATTCTGGTGCGACTCAAACGTACCCAAATCGATATGGCATTTTACAGGTACTAGAGACACAACTAAAGACACATAAGCAAATATTCTTGCAAAGTAATTTTATTGACCTTGATTTTGGTTTAAAGCAGATCATGGCAAAAGGAAGCTTTCTAATGGGTATTGGAAAACAATGATTGCAAGTAACACACAAAATAGATTTGTGGAGATGGCTTTAGAAACTACCAGCAATGCAAAATGTGATAGCATAGATAGGGCACGCGGACTATTTGGTAGAATGCCTCAAAGAAAAGTCTTCAAACATAATATAATGATTGCATGATAAGCATAAAATGGATTTGTAGATGAGGCTTTTGAAACTTTCAATGCAAATGCAATTGGTAGTCGTAAACTCAAATTCCAATACCTTTTATGGCATCCTCCCTGCCTGCACATGAGGGAGTTTTGGAACAGGGTAAGGATATCTATCAAAGCATAACAAAAGGGGAAATTTTTATTAGATATTGTAATTGCAAGTGAACTGGCAGACATGCATGCGAAATGGGAGAGCATAGACAATGCATGTTAACTGTTTGACAAAATGCCTCAAAGATGTCATCTCATGAAATGCAATGATTGCGGGATTATACAAAATGGATTTGTTGAAGAGGCTTTAGAAACATTCAAGAAATTACAATCGGCAGGTGTAAAACATATTTAAGATGGAGCAGATGGCATAATAAAGTTTGAAATGCTATGGTAAACATGACTGTGAAGGCTCATACAAGGCAGCAAACTGAAACACATATAAACATCTAGATGTAGGTCTGCGTAAAAGATTTAAACATGTGAAGTCATCAAGCAAAAGCTCTGGTAGATGTTAGGCTGCAATGTCCTCACTGGAGGTAAGCAAGAATGCTTAAGAGAATAATCATATGCAAAGCAATAACAGGGTAACATAGACATGGTAAAATCAGTGCCTCAATGAGATGTCTTCTCATGGAACACAATCACTTGCATGATAGACTACAAATGGTTACATCGAAAAGGACATTGGAAACCTTATGTCAAAAGCACTTGACAAGAGTAATCCAGAAGCTAACAAAATATAAGCATACCGACTAGGTGCTAGAACTAAAAGACAATGTGCATTGTCTGAGGGATATGCTCAAAAGGATGCAATTCAAAGGCCTAAGGATCTTTCCAAGCAATAGCATTAGGTAGGCATAAATCCTACTCAGCAAAATAAAACCCACAAACCAGATTACAAAATGCCTCAGAGAAAAACATATCATACAATGTTATATATTCAAAATGGATGTGTCGAAAGCTAGAGATTTTAAGCAAATGCAAATGGTAGGAAGAACCTTTTGCCACCACATGAAATAGATCTATCAATCTCATAGATTGTATGTCAAATTTCTTAAAGATGCCACCTTATGAAAGGTAATTTTCCCGAAGAAGCATCCTCCAACCTCTCTCAGCTTTTTTTCCTTCCTTTTCCCCCTGCTTTCCTTCTGAAAGAGACCCTTCCATAATTTTCCCCTACATTTGGTTTTAAAAGACTCCCCAAGAAATTACCTTCCTCCCTTTAGAAAGAGGTAGAAACCCTCTCCAATTTCCAAAACAAAAATTCCATGCCTTCCAACCTATTTCCCCCCCATTATTTTTAGAGGGAGAAATCCCCAAAAACTACTTCCAGAAGATTCCTCCCATTAATGGCAATAAATCCTGCCTTTATTACTTCCTCTTACAATTTGCTATTTATTTCATTTACAACCAAAAACAATTTCTTTCTACTTTTCTAAAATTAGTCTCTTACTCAAAAGAAACAATTATTTCTAAGATTCCCTCTTGAGGTGTATAACTGTCACTTCGTCCAAGTAGCCTAAATGGAAAATAATTACTCAAGACAATAATAATGAAAAAAGAGAATCTTTTTTTGACACAGTAATACATATTTCCCTCAACTATAATTTACGTAAAGGCATTTATATTTATTTACTTATGAAAAGTGCCTTCTTAACTTACTAATTTCATTTTAAAGCAAGAATAACCATGTTGAAATTAGGGCAAACAACTGAGAGGGGGGAGGGTGAATCAGTTGTCACAAAATTTTTATCTTATGCTGCATTTAATTCTCTTTACCACTTATTAATAGATTAATTATATAACCATGAAAGCATGAATCAACAACACATGAGTAGAAACATAATCCACACACATAACACCAGGATTTTTACGTGAAAACCAGGTTAAGGGAAAAACCACGATGGGGGTTAACCTACAAGATTTATTCTCTGTTAAAAGAATATAAAAATGGGAAGGCACTTGCCTTTGGGCACACTGCCCAGAGCTCACTGCTCAAAGGAGGCTCACTGCCTACAAGAACATTCACAACGTTAACACTAATAGGTTGAACTAAGAAATATCTTCTTCATGCAAGGTTCAGTTCCATTGTAGTGCACAACACCTCTACTCTTCTCCCACTCACTTCTTCTCTACCTCCACATCTTCGCTTTCATCACCAAATTTCCATGACTTCACAACACTTATTTATACATGTCATCGACTTTGGAATGAACATCAAAGTTGGCCTTACAATCATCTATCTGGAACATTCTCCAAGATAGGTATTACAAGCAATTACAATCACAAGACTTAAAATGCTACATGCGAATCTTTACACTATCGGCCAAACATAGCTGGGACTCAAATCTTCCTCGATCAACATGCCATACTCTATAGAACTCTTCTTAGATCATCTGCAACATGCACCAAGCATCCGGTTGGCCAAGACTGGAAAGAACAACTCAAGGAGAAATCTTCAACCATGAGCTCAATCCTCAATGCGGACCACCAACACAATAGGCACACAATCTAGAGACCACCACAAGCACAATGAAATCAACATGATCAACCGCATCACCTCAAGTCACCAAAAACACTTGTATCTTCAATCTGGACAAAATTCTTGCCACCCTATCACCTCTGAACAACTACAAAACCTGGTTCTACTTAGATGGGCATAGCTTCACCAATACTTCATGCAGACCTCTCAAATCTTAGATGGAGCAACTTCAAGCAATCCTCTACAAAACCCTTTGGTCTGCAGACTTTGACCTTCATCTCACTAGAAGTGTGGAACAATCTACTTTGCTAACCTGTACTGTCTTCACTGTCTCTGACAAAGAGATATGTTGACATCAATGACAACGCGTCATATGTACATGTTTGCAACAATCTCCCCCTTTGTCATTGATGGCAACATATAATGTGAAAAATTGATTCAACCATGAAGACAAGGACTTCTCCCCCTTTCTCTTATCACACCTGCAACCACTTTCTTCACTGCTCCCCCTTTCACCAGCAACTTCTTACTTCCAATTTTTTTTGCATGACTTCTCTCCCCCTTTGACATCAATGGCAAAGGGCACATATTTGGAATCATCTCTCACCCTTTTTGATTCTTGGACAAGACCAAATTAAACTTAGAATTTATTGACTATTCCCCTGGAGTAGTATCCCCTTATCACCAATCCGGATCACAAGATATGACTGTGAGTTTCACTAGATTGATGTGCATTAGTGCACCTTAGTTCTGAACAGGAGTAATCACCCCTAGCTTATGTCTGAGATACTCAAAAGTATCCTTAGGTAGAGGCTTAGTGAAGATATCTGCAATCTGATCCTTTGAAGGAACAAACTCCAATCTGACTTCATTCTCATTTACCTTCTCTCTCAAAAAGTGAAACTTGATGGATATGTGCTTTATCTTTGAATACAACACTAGATTCTTTGAGATGTTTATTACACTTGATTTATCACAGAAGATTGTAACAGGTTCTTCAAACACAATCCTGATATCCTTCAACATTTGCTTCATCCACAAGACTTGAGTACAATTACTTGCTATTGCTATATACTCTGCCTCTACAGTAGACAAGGATATTGCCTCCTACTTTTTGCTCAACCAAGAAACCAATCTCTTTCCAAAGAAAAATGCACCTCCACTAGTACTTTTCCTTTCATCCACATCTCCTTCCCAATCAGCATCTATATATGCATGAAGAGTGAAATCATCACCCTTAGGATACCATAAGCCATAATCAGATGTTCCCTTCAGATATCTAAAAATTCTTTTGACTGCTACAACATGAGATTCTCTAGGATCAGCTTGAAATCTAGCAACAAGGACAAATGCATTCATAATATCAGGTCTGGTATGAGTCAGATAAAGTAGTCCTCTAATCATTGATCTATACCTTTTCTAGTTTTCCTTAGGGGAATCATCATCTTTACTCAACTTGCATCCGGTTATCATAGGAGTACTCACTGGTTTTGAATCATCCATTCCAAACTTTTTCAACAACTCCTTTACATACTTAGACTAAGATATGAAGATACCCTTATCTGACTGAATGATTTGCAGGCCCAAGAAGAAATTCATTTCACCAAGCATGGACATCTCAAATTCACTTTGCATTTGATCAAAAAAATTTACACTTGCTCTCATTTCCACCAAAGATGATATTATCAACAAATACCCCAACAATCAAGATGTGTTCATGATCAATTTTGAAATAAAGATTACTATCAGCTGTGCCTTTGCTAAAACCTAACTTTAGCAGACACTTATCTAATCTTGCATACCAGGCTTTTGGGGCTTATTTAAGTCCATAGAATGCTTTCTGCAATCTACAGACCTCATCTCCTCGATCAGACAGTTGGAAACCTTCCATTTGTTCAATGTAGACCTCTTCTTCTAACTCTCCATTCAGGAATGCTGACTTGACATCCATCTGGTAAACTTTGAAATCTTTGTAAGCAGCAAAGGCAATAAATAATCTGACTACTTCGATTCTTGCCACTAGAGAAAAAATTTCTTCAAAATCAATTCGGGCTCTACCCGAGAATATCCTTTACATACCAATCTTGCTTTGTTTCTCACAACTTTACCATCTTCATTTAATTTGTTTCGGAAGACCCATTTAGTTCCAATTACATTTTTGTTTTAAGGTCTAGGAACAAGATCCCAAGTATGATTCTTTTCAATTTGCATTAATTCTTCTTCCATTGCTTTTACTCAACCTTCATCATTACAAGCTTCATTCACTGATTTTGGTTCAATCTTTGAAATCAAACAATACTCCTCTTATTCTTCAGCAAATTTTCTTCTAGTTTGAACACCTTTATTTTTATCTCCTATGATCTGCTCTTTAGAATGATTCAACCTTATATACCTGGGAGTTTTGGGATATTCTTGAACTTCTAATTCTTGAACCTGTTCGTCAACATTTGCACTAGCTTCTTGAGTCACTGGATTCTCCGGAGCAAACTGAATCTGAGTTTGAGGACTTTCATTTTGATCATTTGATTCATATCCACAAGATTTGGAAGGTCTCTCTTTTCTTTCATCAACCTTGACATTAGCACTTTCAATGATCCTTTTCAATCTCTTGTTAAAGCACCGGTATGCCTTGCTTTGGTTAGAATAACCTAGAAATATTTCTTCATCACACCTTGCATCAAACTTGCCTAGATCTTTATCTCTTTTGATATAGCATTTACTACCAAAAACTCTAAAATATTTCATAGTAGGAGCATTACCAAAACACAGTTCATAAGGTGTTTTACTAGTATTACCTTTGGTCTACACCTGGTTAAGAGTGTAGACAACAGTACTCATAGCCTCTCTCCAATAGACATGTGGAACATTTTCTTCCATCATCATGGTTCTAACAGCCTCTTGAATAGTCCAGTTCTTCCTTTCCACAACTCCATTCTGCTGAGGAGTCCTAGGAGCAGATAATTGTTTTCTTATTCCATGCTTTTCACAAGATGCATTAAACTCACCGGAGGTAAACTCTCCACCTTTGTTAGATCTCAAACATTTTATCTTCACACCAATCTCATTCTCAACTCTAGCCTTGAACACATTGAATCTATCAAGAGCCTCTAGTTTTTGTCTCAAGAAAGTGACCCACATCATCTGAGAGTAATCATCAATCAGTAACATAAAGTATCTATCTCCTTGCAAACTCCTAACTCTGGCAGGACCACACGAATTAGTGTGTACAAGTTCCAATAATCCACTTGAAAATTGTTCTTTACTTTTGAATGTAGTTTTGCTCTATTTTCCCAACTGACATTCCTTACACATGCTATTAGTAGGTTTTACAAGCTTTGGAAGATCTCTCACAGCCTGAGTAGTACTTATCTTGACAATACTATCAAAGTTTACATGACACATTCTCCTATGCCATAACCAACTCTGATCAATTTGAGCAATCAAACAACTTTTACCAGTACCATTTAAATGAAAGATATTATCTCTAGTCTATGTACTAGAAGCAATCTCAGTTCTAAAGCTTTCCAAAATTCTGCATTTTCCATCCTTGAATCAGAGATCATACCCTTTGTCAACCAATTGTCCAACACTAAGAAGATTATGCTTCAATCCTTCTATATAGAAAACATCATTAGTGTTATTCTTACCATCAAGAGAGATGGATCTCTACCACAGATTCTATTAGCTAAATTGTCCCCAAACTTCACAATTCCACCTTCATATCTTTCCATAATTACAAACTTACTCTTATCACCTGTCATGTTATGAGAACATCCACTGTCAATCACCCATTCATCATTTTCTTCAACCTGAGCATCCATGACACTTTCCACATTCACACAGCTAGTAGATTTAGTAGGCACTAGATTTTCTTCTTTGATAGCAATGAACACCCATTCATTTCTAGATGTAATTCCATTATCAAATTCATCATTTGTAACTCCTTCATCAACAACTTCTTGGACAAAGTAGCATTTCTTCTGAAACCTAGGTCTTTTAGGGTTTTGCTTTGAAACCCTCTCCGAACATCTTGAAGAAAAATGACCAATCTTATTGCAAGCAAAACATTTGAAAGGCAACTTTCCTTCATACTTACCAGATCCTCTTTGGTGCAGAAGCACCTACCTAACAGCTGGCCTCCTTGAGGCAGTTAGTTTGTTATAGGTCCGCATGATGACATACAGGATCAGGATATAGGATAACATGATCAGGATATAGGTGAATTGTCCGCATGATGACAGGGCAGTAGGCTATTTTTAGTATGTTTGACTTTATCATGTAATAAGGTCCATTGGACCGATGCTATGTAGTAGTTCAGCATAGGAGTATGTGTAGGCAGTTAGAGATCGGGATAAGGTTATCTGAGCTGTCCTCTCTCCCAGCCGCTTGGAAGCTCCCAGCCGCTGGGAAGTGAGTTGGTAGTACTCGAAGGATTTGTTATATATATCTTCGATCTGTTAGGGTTTAGACACAGTTCATATTGACAGTTCATATTGATATTGAGATTGCTGTTGATAGATGTATTGGTGTTGTGTTGAGTTGAGAGCAGTTCAGACATTGTGAATCTGTATTCAGGACTTTTGAATTTCAATTGAATAAGATCTCATCTTTTGCAGTATCTGGTTGTATCAGTTGTATCTGTGTTGATTTCCTTTTCTTTTTACAAGTTGATGGGTACTTTCAACCCTTCCACCGGTTGATCCTGCAAATCAGTGGAATGGTCCTGTATCATAGTTTAGTTTGCATTTGTGTTTTCTGTTTATGCATTGCATTGTTCAAGAGATCTGTTAGGAGCATGCTGTGAATCAGCCTAGCATCCTCATGTGCTAGGTCTAGAAGATAAGTTGTTGGATTTTGGTTTGAAGGTGATCCGGCCCAGCCGTCATATGATCTTTGTGAAATAGAGTGGTTCAGAGTGCTTACATGCAGTGGAAGGATACACAGGAGTCTGCATGTGTGTTTCCAGTCGGAACGAGCCGCATCATCATCTGCGGATCCATCGCCATCAGGATCGGGTCGTGAAGCTGTTGACGTTTGCAAGTTGCAAGTGCATCAGGATGTTTTGAGTGGATATATACTCAGTGTATATATCGCAGTCAGGATCATCTCTCGGGGAAGTTCATCATCCGTATATCGCTAACGGATGCGGGTGTGAAAGTTAAGTTTTTTTTGGCTAAGTGTTGAAGAGCTCATCAGGATGATGTGTGACGTCATCGTCATCAGGATATGACGTCATCGTCATCAGGATATTAAGAAATCCCTTAATGCGAGTTTATCCTGTTGTCACTAAGTGGTAAGGTATCGGCGTAGGCAGGAAGTTGTATTAGCATCATCAGGAGGTTTCGAGGAACTGGATGAACAATATCATGATGCTGTTGTTTGTATCGTCGGGCAGTGGAGCATCGAAGGCAAGTTGTTGAAGTGCAACGTCATCAGGATATTTGGAGCAACCGGATATTTGGATATCCTGCTGACGACGGTGATATTGAAGATCATGATGATGCCGCTTGTATTTGGCACCTGATGAACAGTGCAACCGGAGGATGTTTGCGCCCGTTGATTATCATGATGATGATGATAGGCGACAAACGGAGGAGGTAAATAGTAGTCGACAGGAGGATATTTGCGATCATCCGAAATATGATGATGCTGTTGAAATGTGATGATGCTGTTGGTGTCTCTAGGAAATATGATGATGATGTTCAGCCGATAGAGAATTTTATCATGCTGTTTGTATTGTTGGCTACTCCTTCCTGTTAGTTAGCCTCCGTTGCGTCTCACTCTGCATCATAGTGGTATCAGAGCAAAGGTTAGGATCTTTTGGAAAAGATAGGCAGGATGTCAGACGAAGAAGGAACATCTGAGTTTCCAACAAGGATGACCAACGCTGAGTTGGCAGTTCTGGTGAAGAAATAGATTGCAGAAAGTAAGGCCGTGAAGGCTCAGAATCAGGAGTTGAAAGATGAGTTAGCAAAGTTGAGGAGTAAAGTAGGTTCTGGTAGAGAAGATGATAGGGAAGAAGAAGATATCCCTAATTGGAGTGAGGAGGTCGTTCTTGCAGACCAGAGACCGCTGTTGAACGCCCTCAAGGCCATGGAGAGGAGAACCATGGATGTGAAGCTGGATTTGCCAGTGTTTACAGGTAAGATGGACCCTGATTCAGTAATGGAATGGATAGATTGTTTGAACAATTTCTTTGTAACAGAGGAGATACCAGAACAGCAGAGAGTGAAGATAGCACAGTCAAAGATGAAAGAAGCTACCTTGACATGGTGGAACATTGTTCAGGATGATAGAGTGCAGGAGGGAAAACGTAGAGTTGCCACATGGAAGAAGATGATGGAATTGGTAAAGGAGGCTTATATTCCTTTGGATTACAGTATCCAGTTACACAAGAGGAAGCAAAACCTGAAGCAGAAGGAGCTAGATGTCAGCTCATATATAGAAGAGTTCATGAAACTCTGTATGAAGACCAAGGTGAAAGAAAGTGAAGAAGAGAAGGTAGCCAGATACCTTAATGGATTGAGGTTTAATATTCAGGATGATCTAAGTCTGCATAACCCAGATACAGTGCAGAAATGTTTCCAGTTGGCATTGAAAGTGGAAGAAAAGCTGAAGAGAAAACAAGATCAGAACAACAGAGGAAGAGGATCAGCCCATAGAACAAAGCAAACCAATGAAAGTCAAGAAGATACTGGTAAAGGACAGGGACAGTCTGATTTCAGAGGTGGATGGAAAGGTAGTAAAGGAAGATTTGGAGGTGGTAGAAGTTCTACTACATTTTCAGGGAAATGTTACACCTGTGGTGAGTTTGGTCATCCATCCTTCAAATGTCCAGAAAACACAGGTTCATCATCTAGAAATGATAGAACTAATGACAAGAGAGTACAACTTGTGCAAGAAGAGAAAGAAGAGAAAAGTATGCAGAGTCCAAACATTTATCAAAAGGATCAGGAGGCTGATAATGTTGGATATCCAGAGAGTGGAGAATCATTGATGCTAAGGAGAATTAGTTTGCAGGCATCAAAGGATATGATGCAAAGAAGAGCTCTTTTCAAAACCACATGCAAGAGCAAAGGTAAAGTATGTAAGGTTGTCATTGATACTGGTTCAACAGACAACATGGTATCTCAAGAGATGGTGGATAAACTGCATTTGGAAAGGATTCCACATCCGCACCCTTACAAGGCATCTTGGGTGAGTGATAGGCATTCACTTTTTGTCTCTGAACAGGCATATGTTGATTTCCAGATTGGAGCATATCAGGATAGAATTTTGTGTGATATTTTGCCCATGGAATGTTGTCACCTACTGTTGGGTAGACCATGGCAATTTGATAGGAGGGTACTGTATGATGGGTATGCTAATACCTACACCATCCAGAAAGATGGAAAGACTATTAAGTTGATGCCATTACAGGAAGCAGCTGCAGCACAGAAGGCAGCCAAAGTCATTTTAATGGGAAAGAAGGAATTTGTGCAGAAGCCTATAGGAGCAGGCAGGCAGGCAGTTGAAGACACTGCAAGGAAAGGAGTTGTGAAATACAACAAGCTGAAGCAAGTTTCAGTTGTGACTGACAGAGGTCAGCAGCAGGTTCAGAAACAGGTGTGTAAACAGTAACCAGTTGAGAGGCATGACAAGGATGTTGTCATAGTTGGGACTATTGCTTGTCCTATAAAGATTGAAAGGAAGATAGAGTTGGACATTTCAGAAGTTCAAGAGGCAGTTCAGCAAGAGGTTCTGGTCAGGCAACCTGACAAACACAAGGTATGTGAGAGACAAGCCTACATTGACAGGCATGAGGATTTACTTGCCAGAAAGCAAGTTACAGTTCCGAAGTCTTGGAGCAGCCAAGAGACAGCAGCAGACAAAGCTGGAACAGGGCAGCACATTGCACAGGCAAAGTGTAAAGGTGGAGGACTTCCATATCCTAACTCATGGGACATGAGTTATTTTCTTTTGGGGAGTATGGTGCAGAAGCACCTACCTAACAGCTGGCCTCCTTGAGGCAGTTAGTTTGTTATAGGTCCACATGATGACATACAGGATCAGGATATAGGATAACATGATCAGGATATAGGTGAATTGTCCGCATGATGACAGGGCAGTAGGCTATTTTTAGTATGTTTGACTTTATCATGTAATAAGGTCCATTGGACCGATGCTATGTAGTAGTTCAGCATAGGAGTATGTGTAGGCAGTTAGAGATCGGGATAAGGTTATCTGAGCTGTCCTCTCTCCCAGCCGCTTGGAAGCTCCCAGCCGCTGGGAAGTGAGTTGGTAGTACTCGAAGGATTTGTTATATATATCTTCGATCTGTTAGGGTTTAGACACAGTTCATATTGACAGTTCATATTGATATTGAGATTGCTGTTGATAGATGTATTGGTGTTGTGTTGAGTTGAGAGTAGTTCAGACATTGTGAATCTGTATTCAGGACTTTTGAATTTCAATTGAATAAGATCTCATCTTTTGCAGTATCTGGTTGTATCAGTTGTATCTGTGTTGATTTCCTTTTCTGTTTACAAGTTGATGGGTACTTTCAACCCTTCCACCGGTTGATCCTGCAAATCGGTGGAATGGTCCTGTATCATAGTTTAGTTTGCATTTGTGTTTTCTGTTTATGCATTGCATTGTTCAAGAGATCTGTTAGGAGCATGCTGTGAATCAGCCTAGCATCCTCATGTGCTAGGTCTAGAAGATAAGTTGTTGGATTTTGGTTTGAAGGTGATCCGGCCCGGCCGTCATATGATCTTTGTGAAATAGAGTGGTTCGGAGTGCTTACATGCAGTGGAAGGATACACAGGAGTCTGCATGTGCATTTCCAGTCGGAACGAGCCGCATCATCATCTGCGGATCCATCGCCATCAGGATCGGGTCGTGAAGCTGTTGACGTTTGCAAGTTGCAAGTGCATCAGGATGTTTTGAGTGGATATATACTCAGTGTATATATCGCAGTCAGGATCATCTCTCGGGGAAGTTCATCATCCGTATATCGCTAACGGATGCGGGTGTGAAAGTTAAGTTTTTTTTGGCTAAGTGTTGAAGAGCTCATCAGGATGATGTGTGACGTCATCGTCATCAGGATATGACATCATCGTCATCAGGATATTAAGAAATCCCTCAATGCGAGTTTATCCTGTTGTCACTAAGTGGTAAGGTATCGGCGTAGGCAGGAAGTTGTATTAGCATCATCAGGAGGTTTCGAGGAACTGGATGAACAATATCATGATGCTGTTGTTTGTATCGTCGGGCAGTGGAGCATCGAAGGCAAGTTGTTGAAGTGCAACGTCATCAGGATATTTGGAGCAACCGGATATTTGGATATCCTGCTGACGACGGTGATATTGAAGATCATGATGATGCCGCTTGTATTTGGCACCCGATGAACAGTGCAACCGGAGGATGTTTGCGCCCGTTGATTATCATGATGATGATGATAGGCGACAAACGGAGGAGGTAAATAGTAGTCGACAGGAGGATATTTGCGATCATCCGAAATATGATGATGCTGTTGAAATGTGATGATGCTGTTGGTGTCTCTAGGAAATATGATGATGATGTTCAGCCGATAGAGAATTTTATCATGCTGTTTGTATTGTTGGCTACTCCTTCCTGTTAGTTAGCCTCCGTTGCGTCTCACTCTGCATCACTCTTGGTAATCTTTTGGAAAAAAGGGCTTCAAGTTCTTCAAGTTCCTTCTTTGCTTCTCATATCTGGTTAGTCTTCTTGAAGAACTTTCACCTGGATCAAATCTTTGCTTCCCAGAAACACTGGCCTTAAAAGTAGATTTTGATTTAGGAAGGGAATCACCAAACTCACTCATTTCAAATGTTGAAATCTTGCCAACCAACTAATCCCTTGTCACAGTTATCATAGTCTTGATCTCCTCAATAGCAACCACTCTATGCTTGTATGAAGCAGGTAAGGATATGAGCACCTTGCCAACAATCTCTGATTCTTCCAGTTTTCCACCAGCACATCTGATACTACACACAAGTTCATTCACCTTCTGCATGTAGGAAGTGATGTTTTCATCTTCACTCATGCTCAAACTTTCATATCTACCCTTAATAATTTGCAACTTAACACATTTGACATATGCATCACCTTCATACATAGTTTCCAACTTCTTCCAGATTTCATAAGCATTTTTCAATTCCAGGACATTTGTCATTTCTGTATTAGTTAGGGCACTCAACAATGCTTCTTTAGTCCGAATGTTGTTTTCAACATCTTTGATTTCATCTGGAGTTGAAGGACCTTTCTCCGGAGGCTTATACTCATCCTTAGTTATCAACCAATAGGGACCACCCATACATTGCAAATGACACTCCATCCAATTCGTTCAAAGAGAGTAATTTGTTTTGTCAAATCTTGGACTATCCTTGTATGTTGACATCCTGGATCTCCTCAAATGGTCAAGCTTATTTTAGAGGAATCAGCTCTGATACCAATTGTTGAAATTAGGATAGACAAATGAGAGGGTGGGTGAATTAGTTGTCACAAAATTTTTATCTTATGCTGCATTTAATCCTCTTTACCACTTATTAACAGATTAATGATATAACCATGAAAGCATAAATCAACAACACATGAGTAGAAACATAATCAACACACATAACACCAGGATTTTTATGCGGAAGTCTTGTTAAGGGAAAAACCACAGTGGGGGTTAATTGACAAGATTTATTCTCTGTTAAAAGAATATAAAAATGGGAAGGCACTTGCCTTCGGGCGCACTACCTAGAGCTCATTGCTCAAAAGAGGCTCACTGCCTACAAGAACATTCACAATGTTAACACTGATAGGTTGAACTGAGAAACAACATCTTCATACAAGGTTTAGTTCCATTGAAGCACACAACACCTCTACTCTATTCCCACTCACTTCCTCGCTACCTCCACATCTTCGCTTTCATCACCACATTTCCATGACTTCACAACACTTATTTATACATGTCATCATCTTTGGAATGAACATCAAAGTCAGCCTTACAATCATCTATCTAGAACATTCTCCAAGATAGGTATTACAAGAAATTACAATCACAAGACTTAAAATGCTACATGTGAATCTTTCCACTGTCGGCCAAACATAGCTAGGACTCAAACCTTCCTCGATCAACATGACATGCTCCATAGAACTCTTCTTAGATCATCCGTAATAGGCACCAAGCATCCGGTTGGCCAAGACTGGAAAGAACAACTCAAGGAGAAATCTTCAACCACGAGCTCAATCCTCAATGAGGACTACCAACACAATAGGCACACGATCCAGAGACCACCACAAGCACAATGAAATCAACAAGATCAACCGCATCATCTCAAATCACCAAAAAACACTTGTATCTTCATTTGGGAACTTAAGAACACCAACTGTCATGACTGTCACACTAGAAAGATTGCTTGCAGACCTCCAAACCACAAACCACTTCAGTTGAGGATGCACATCAACATCACAAACATACCTCTAGATCCACAAACCATAATATCCCAATGTGGAGCAATCCAGACCAAATTCTTGCCACTATGTCACCTCTGAAGAACTGCAAAACTTGGTTCTACCCAGATGGCCATAACTTCACCAATACTTGATGCAGACCTCTCAAATCTTAGCTAGAGCAACTTTAGGCAATCCTCTACAAAACCCTTTGGTCCGCATACTCTAATTTTCATCTCACTGGAAGTGTAGAGAAATCTACTTTGCTGACCTATACTATCTTCACTGTCTCTGACAAAGAGATATGTTGACATCAATGACAACACATCATATGCACATGTTTGCAACAAACCAAATCATTAATCAAACAATTCCAAACAAAATAACCCAAATGCCAAACAATACCTAACACTATGCATGATCAAAAAGCATGACCACAACGATAACTTGACTGATTGTCACGCCCATACAGACAACAATGACTGGGTGTAAAATTGGATACTCATCCTTTTCAAGAATGATGGCTAACTAGGGGACCATATGTTATCTCCGTTTAACAGTTTCTATTGGTTTTAAGGCATGCTTAGACTTGTCAATTCAGGTGGAGTTGATGCCTGATACCTGCAACCTGCAGCACACAACAGGGTCTATGCACAAGTATAATAAATATCAAATGATCACGGAGTGAAAGAGAATTGCAACATCACCGGACGCTCACAAATGAGTGGTACGACATTGTCTCTTTTCAAACCACACAATAATCAAATCATCCTATAATACCGAATTAGTCTCATAAAAATAATTCTAACATATGACAATCATAGTAAGATCAACATCATAATCACCTGAATGTAAAATAATGTCAGAGCATATGAATTATCAGTGTCGCAACAAGGATTATCAATAAAACATACTAACTGTCATATGAAACTACACATGAGCATAATCAGGAATGTCATCAACATGAATATAGCATCAACCACATCATATAATATACAACATCAATTGTCCAACATACCCTAAATATTCCTATTATTTTACCTTCATCTTCATGCTCCTTAACTAGACCATCTGCACATCCAAGATGAGAATGGAGGGGTACTACATCCTCCCCCCCTAAACTTGACTTACTCTTGGATCACAGACTAGGGTGGAAACATAACATATTAGTATTGCAATTTTCTATTGCCAACATACGCATTCATATTAAGCAATTGTTCATAAGATAGGCACAATCGTTCAATAAAGATAAGAAGGACAATAATTCCTCACCTTAAGACATATCATGTGATCTACTTATAACCAATCACACATATTTGAGAATTTCATACGATTTAGAGAATTGCATTCACATATTAACAAGGAAAAATACAAATCTCATCTCTTATTTCTACTAATTACCAAGCATGCAAAGTACATTTCTCTATAGAGTCTTCCCTTGTACATACTATCAGAGGCTTGAAATGAACATGATAGAAACAACACTTAACACAAAATGGGGCCAATAGAAACAAACATTCGAAATAGCCACCATAGAAGTTTAAAAAAAATGCAAACCCAAGTGGGGAATAATCAAATTCAATCTTAAGTCAAAATGCTGACAATTTTCAACAATAAATCAAGTATAAAGAAAAGAGTTTTGGTGGCCACTCCTATCATAAGAGAGTTCAAAGAAAACAAATTCACTGTTAGCCCACCAACAACACATGAAACAACTATCAAAAATTCTAAAACAACCAAATTACAAACAAATCCACATCATGGTGTGACTAATTTTACACCCCAGGACTCAAAGTCCAGAATGCATTAGAGAATGTACACGGACAACTAAGTTTTCTACATCTTAATATCTAAGCAAATTTTATATAAGAATTTAAGGCAACACTGTCACTACTTATATACAAAAAAATTCTATCTTTAATGCAGTACAATTTCCTTTTACCAAGCTATGAACATATACAATTACTTCCTTATGCAAGAAGATATTTACAAAGGGAATGTATGATGTCACACACAAGAATAATTCAAAACTCTAATTTACTTATAGTATCACATTCATGATCTTATGGGTCCAACACAAGCTCCAATTTGATCTCTTGCACACGGTTCTTACACAGGCATATACAATGATAGCTTTCATAAACCACAACATAACTTCCACATGAGGTCATGGCCAACTAGGAGATAGATATCAGATTATCAAGCAACCATGTAAAGATACCCCACACACGACAACACCACATAACCACATGACTCATGATACATGATGCCACCGAATGATTAAACCATTCCAATACTTACACATATACAAAAATAATGCAATTAACATAAAGATGGTATGGTGCTTCCACACCCATAGCTAAACATAACCCCCAAGTATGATTACTTCACCAAACTAGGGAACACAAAACACCAGCCTCTCACAATACCCCACATAGAATGGGTATAGGATATTCACATCACTAGAGGGCAAATACGATACTCCTAATTACATGCACTAACAATAACCCTGCTTCTTTCTTCTAAAGCACTAGAGACCACAAGAGGAACTCAAGGCCTCAACAAATCAACAAGCACTAACATTCAGAAAACACATATTGTCAGATATATCATCACATTTTCAGAAAAGAAGGAGAGAGAACAAATAGAAGACACATAAGTGAAACAAGGCATGAAGAATTTATTTCTTCCAGAATCAAAGAATAAGTCTATAAATTTATCAACCTTCTAACGTCATACTAAGGCACATAGGTGGGAGGTACTATTACCAACTCACCACAAGGAGAAAAATGCTTAACCTAGGGCAACAACAATAATCTAGAGGTCCTAGTGTTGTAAACCCTACTTTGATACCAAAATGTAACGTGCCACCAAGTAACCCTAGAGAACAGCTCAACAAAGCTATACAAAAAGGACAATTTTTTTTTAAAAGAAAGAAATAATGAAGAAATGTAAATAATATTTATTCATAACATCTAAGTTAGGCTTATCCTCTAGGGTTCCACGACTGCATTACTAACAAACTAAAAACAAGATCTAACCAACATTATGAATTAGCTAGCAACCATAGTTCATTCTAAATCTAATTGCATCAATTGAATTCACACATACATTTCCATATTATATCATCAGATAGGTAAACATCAAAATTCTGCATATAGGATTACAAGTACATATATAATTTCCTTTACATGAGAGTACACCATTACATTGGAGTACATACATCAAGATAATAGTACATGATTCAACTGATATACAAAACTAAAATATGAACATAAGTATCTATCTCTTCAAGCTAGAACAAGATCTAAAATCTACCACACAAGGCACATCCTTCTCACACATGAACAACAAGGGAAACCAATCGAGGTAAAAGAACAACCACCTGACCATGTGGAACCCTAAGGTTCCACTTAGCAAATAGTCAAGAAGACAATAGGCTAGCAGGTGCAAAGACTACACATGACTCAAATACAACACTGGTCAACAAGGACATCACAAGAAACTCAAACATCACTTCAAGAGGCAATCACACATGAAAGGGGAAAAATCAATTAGGGAGTGCTAGGCTGCAGTAGGGAAAGTGTCATCGCATGGTTGTAACATGGGTTACCCTGATAGTCTCTCACTAGATGCCGACCCCCATCTATGGTTACCCTGACAGTCTCTCACTAGACACCGGCCCCATAGGGTGACACATGTGGAACCAACATTCCTTTCATGAGGAGAAGGAAGTTGATTTTTCCAACTAGGCCTTCTCATCTCATCCTTAGTCTAAACTAGCGCTACAAGCATGGGTGAGGAATCTAATTATCTTGTTTAATGTGGAATCTACCCTTTACCCTCTAATTCATTTTAGGTTATCACTTGGTTACCAACATTCAATGGGTTACCCTAGCAAGCCACTTTAGGAACGGGCCCCACATTGAAAGCCACTCTCATACCTGCATCTAGAAGACCCTATCCATCAAGCAAGACAATTACCATCGTAATGATAAGTATATACATATAATACAAGGCATTTACCTTCTTGCATACAAAACATAATCACAAGGACCAACTCTTAAATCATTGTCCCAAAACTTCCAGTTGAAGCAATCACAACAACCATAAACAACACATATCTAGAGCAAGGCATGGGCCATCTTGCTCCCAAATCCCAACCATGAACATAGTATTTCCTCTTTAAGATTACTGAGATCTCCCCATTGTCAACACAATACTTAACACAAGTTCGATATAAATACATCCTTGAAGGAGATTATTACCTCATCGTGATGCATTTACAACACATAATGTACATCATCTCACATTATTATTTACCAAAACCACATACATAAACAAGAGACATCATGTTCTTATAACATCATTATTTCGAGACACTTATCAACACAATACATGAATTAAAACATAAAATCCTAGGCCTCTGGAATAAAACCTTAACAACTTGCACATAGACCCCCATTACAACCAATGGTCTATCTCACATGAATTTCACTTGACATATTCAACATCCAATGATGTGCTCTCATAACCAAAACATATTGATAAGAAGTTATACAATATTTCATCAACACAAGCCATTACAATAAATACATCATTTCAGAAATCAAGTCTTATCAAACAATACGATAGTTATCTATCTTCATTATAAATCGAATAACTCTTTCTAAGGTGTAATTTAGTCTTCCTTTCATAAATCCCACAAGATTCCTCAAAATCCAATTCACTTTTATTAAGGTTCCTAAGTTAACCTCATTCGTTATTAGGCTCTAATTTATATCACCATGATATTATCCATACCTACTAGAGTTTCAAGATCATATAATAGAGATAAACAAACAATTAAATTGACTTCTAAAACATGTAAAAACTATTTAATCAAAGCAATAAGGTTCCGAGATACATAATTCCTATCAATGTAATTCACAACAAATAGACACGAAAATAATTCCATAACCATCAATCTTAACACTTCACTCAGTTGAACTAATTTCCTTTGCACTTTAGGCTAGTTAAACCCACCATAATTAACTACAAGAATTTCATTCTTAATCTAAACATTTAATCCACATTACTCCTTTATATTCATGAATAAGACCTATCAACTTAATAAAACATCTTTGAACATCATTAATTCTAGAGTACAATTATAATTTTCTATGGCTAATGAACATTACTACCATAATCTTATTTTCTTAAGATTGACCATTTAATAAATGACTAATATGAATAACTAACATATGTACCATTTGACATATACCATAATTTTCATAAAAATTGGTGGATAATTTCTCATGAAATAGGTTTCCACTAAGGCGTACCATCCCATCATATAAATTCTATTTATGCCATCAATTAAGATGTGTATGATTGTAAAGTTAAATCTCATGATTAAGCAAGATATCAAATTGAATATGATGTCTACCTAAAATGGATTACAGAGAAATAGGAACATCAACTCTAGTAGATTTAATGTCTATAATAATATACGCATCCATGCAAAGCGATGGAGATAGGCACAGGCATAGCTAGATGATTTGCTCACTAAGTAAAGGAAATTGAGCGCTAAAGTATTAGTCATTTACTTATTAATAGTAAGTATCCAAATTGCATATGAAGTCTAGAGAGAGAGAGAGAGTTCAAAATGACAAGAGAGAACATAATACTTGGTGACTAAAGTGACTCAAAAAGAATGTGATTTCAAGAAAGTTTCTATATGCAAGTTTAAATTAAATAGGGAGTAATTATTCTAGTGCAACTCAAACATACCCAAATCAATATGGTATTTTACAGGCACTAGAGATGCAACTAAAGAGACATAAGCAATTATTCTTGCAAAGTAATTTTATTGACGTCGGGTCTGGTCTAAAGCAGATCATGGCAAAAGGAAGCTTTGTAACGGGTATTGGACAACAATGATTGCAAGTAACGCACAAAATGGATTTGTTGAGATGGCTTTAGAAACTACCAGCAATGCAAAATGTGATAGCATAGACAGGGCACATGGACTGTTTGGTAGAATGCCTCAAAGAAAAGTCTTCAAACAGAATACAACAATTGCAGGATAAGCATATAATGGATTTGTAGATAAGGCTTTTGAAACTTTCAATGCAAATGCAATTGGAAGTCATAAAGTCAAATTCCATAACCTTTGATGGCGTCCTCCCTGCTTGCATGCATGGGAGTTTTGGAACAGGGTAAGGATATCTATCAAAGCATAATAGAAGGGGAAATTTTTATCAGATATTGTAATTGCAAGTGAAATGTGAGACATGCATGTGAAATGGGAAAGCATAGACAATGCATGTAAACTATTTGGCAAAATGCCTCATGAAGATGTCATCTCATGAAATGCAATGATTGTAGGATTACACAAAATGGATTTGTTGAAGAGGCTTTAGAAACATTCAAGAAATTACAATTGGCAGGTGTAAAGCATATTTAAGATGGAGCAGATGGCATAATAAAGTTGGAAATGCTCTGGTAAACATGACTGTGAAAGCTCAGACAAGGTACCGAACTAAAACACATATAAACCTCTAGATGTAGGTCTATGCAAAGGGTTTAAACATGTGAAGTCATCAAGAAAAAGCTCTGGCAGATGTAAGGCAACAACATCCTCACTATAGGTAAGCATAGATGGCTTAAGAGAATAATCATATGCAAAGCAATAACGGGGTAACATAGACATGGTAAAATCAGTGCCTCATTGAGATGTCTTCTCATGGAACATAATCACTTGCATGATAGATTCAGAATGGTTACACTAAAAAGGATGTTGGAAACCTTATGTTAAAAGCACATGACAGGAGTAATCCAGAAGCTAACAAAATATAAGCATACTGACTAGGCGCTAGAACTAAAAGACAATGTGCATTATCTGAGGGATATGCTCAAAAGGATGTAATTCAAAGGCCTAAGGATCTTTCCAAGAAATAGCATTAGGCAGGTGTAAATCCTAATTAGCAAAATAAAACCCATAAACCAGATGACAAAATGCCTTAGAGAAAAAATATCATACAATGCTATATATTTTAAGCAAATGCAAATGGTAGGAAGAACCTGTTGCCATCACGTGAAACATATGTATCAATCTCATAGATTGTATGTCAAATTTCTTAAAGATGCCACCTTATGCAAGGTAATTTTCCTGAAGAAGCATCCTCCTACCTCTCTCTACTTTTTTGTTTCCTTTTTCCCCTGCTTTCCTTCTGAAAGAGACCTCTCCATTATCTCTCCCTGCATCTGGTTTTAAAAGATTCCCCAAGAAATTATCTTCCTCCCTTTACAAAAAGGTAGAAACCCTCTCCAATTTCCAAAACAAAAAATCCATGCCCTCCAACCTATTTCCCCCCATTATTTTTAGAGGGAGAAACCCCCAAAAATTACTTCCAGAAGATTCCTCCCATTAATGGCAATAAATCCCACCTTTATTACTTCCTGTTACAATTTGCTATTTATTTCATTTACAACCAAAAAAAAATTCTTTCTACTTTTCTAAAATTAGTCTCTTACTCAAAAGAAACAATTATTTCTAAGACTCCCTCTTGAGGTGCATAACTGCCACTTCTTCCAAGTGGCCTAAATGGAAAATAATTACTCAAGGCAATAATAATGAAGAAAGAGAATCTTTTTCAGACATAGTAATACATATTTCCCTCATCTATAATTTACATTAAGGCATTTATATTTATTTACTTATGAAAAGTGCCTTCTTAACTTACTAATTTCATTTTAAAGCAATAATAACCAAATCATTAATACAACAATTCCAAACAAAATAACCCAAATGCCAAACAATACTTGACACTATGCACGATCAAAAACCATGACCACAATGACAGTGACTGACTATCACACCCATATAGACAACACTGACTGGGTGCAAAACTGGATACTCATCCTTTTCAAGGATGATGGCTAACTAGGGGACCATATGTTATCTCCATTCAACAATTTCTATTGGTTTTAAGGCACGCTCAAACTTGTCGATTCAGGTGGAGTTGATGCTTGATACCTGCAACCTGTACCACACAACACGGTCTATGCACAAGTATAATAAATATCAAACGGTCATGGAGTGAAAGAGAATCACAACGTCATCAGACACTCACAAATGAGTGGTACAACATTGCCTCTTTTCAAACCACACAATAATTAGATTATCCTATAATACATAATTAGTCTCATAAAAAACAATTCTAACATATGACAATCATAGTAAGATCAACAGCATAATCACCTGAATGTAAAACAATGTTAGAGCATATGAATTATCAGTGTCACAATAAGGATTATCAATAAAACATACTAACTGTCATATGAAACCACACATGAGCATAATTAGGAATGTCATCAACATGAATGTAGCATCTATCACATCATATAATGTACAACATCAACTATCTAACATACCCTAAATATTCCTATTATTTTACCTTCATCTTCATGCTCCTTAACCAGACCATCTGGACATCCAAGATGAGAATGGAGGGGCACTACATCCAGTACATCATGGTTGGGTGGAAAAAGCACCTTAACCACACTCTTGGTTTCAGCTTACGGAAGATCGGAGGATCAAGGTAGTCAAGTTCAGAGATTCTTATGTTGTATGGATATTTATTTCATTGTATTGTCTTTTGTATGGCTAGTATAGCCAAGTGGTAAATGTAACTTTACTTTCATTGATACATTGATGTATTATCTCTACTTGTAAAATTGAAATAGATGTTTTGTAACACTAGATTGGTGTATGCAATGGAACTGTAACACTTCTTAGTGTATGGAAAACTTTTACTACATTCATAGATTCTTGCTATTTTATATAGTTATGGATATTTGCAAATTATAAAGGATGTATTTTCCATTTTTGGATTAAGTAATGCTTTTTGGAATACTATGTTTAGTATGTAATTTTCTGCACCTTACATTTGGTATTAGAGTGCTAAGTTCAACTCTAGGACCTATGCCTAATTACGCTTTAATGAAATGTTATTAGAGTAATCCAAATGGATGCTAGATTCACTTACCAGCGTGGAGGTGGTTCACGTGGTGATCCAAATGAAAGATTGGATCAGATCAAAGCCATGTTGAATCGACAGGAGGCTAGGATAGATGGTCTGGAACATGAAATTTGAATAGGTCAACATGGGGTGAATGCACACAAAAATGGTGGTAATAAAAATGAAATAAATGAAGAAAACCCTGAGACTAAAAGAAACCCAAGAAAGCAAGAGAAAGTGGTTGAAGAGTTGGGTAAAGACCTCAAAAAGGTCACCTCGCCAAAATTTGATGGCAAGACAATTAGGGACAGGGTAGAAGCCTGGATAATCGAGATGGAGAAGTATTTCTCCCTAAGAAATTTGTCTTCTAAGACTAAGGCTATATGGGGATTGTACCAACTCATCGGTGAGGCTACCACTTGGTGGGATAACGAGAAGGTTGAGAAGCGGTTGTTACCTGATGAGGTGACATGGGAGCAATTTTTGTAGATGTTCAAAAAAAGGTGGTTACCACAACTATATTTTGATAAGAAAATGAACGAATTCATGAATCTTACCTAGGGTGGAATGACAGTAACTCAATATTGGGAGAAATTTTTCCACTTGCTCAAGTACATGCCTCAATATTAGTAGGATGAGAGGTTTCAAATTTGTAAATTCATCATGGAGATTAGGCCTCAGATAGGAGTTGATGTGGATATACATAACCCTTCCACCATGGATGAGGTTTTTGAAAAAGCAATCAAGCAGGAATAGAAACTATAACAGGTTGCAAACTATAGGAAAAGTAGAGATGTCAAGTATGGTAATAAGAAACCTCAAGGAAACAACCAGAATAATCAAAATTAGAACAATCATGGCAATAACAATAATAGGTAGATCAGGAATCTTAAGAGAGGGAACAATTCTCAAGACAGCAATGAAGGAAATCAGAACAACAAGAAGAGGATAAATTATACTAATAATAATAGCAATAATAGGAGAGATGATTTGGATAGACCCAAAGCACCCCACGATGGTTGCTACACATGTAGAGGTGAGCATTATGCCAGTGTGTGTCCTCAGAGGGGGAATAATCAGAAGAACATAAACCCACATCACATCCATGCAGCGGTAGATAATCACCAAGCTAATTTCTAGGCTATGCCAATCCAGTTCTCGAGTAAGGTTTTTGGATGCCTTGTTTCAATTTTAATTGATACTAGAGCCATTGAGTGTTTTGTAGATCCAAGTGTCATTTCTAAATTTTCATTTAAACTGGGATTTATGGCTAATTCATGGAAGGTACAATATGGAAACCAGGTAGAGAAAATGGTAGAGCATTGTCTTGCATGTAGTGAACTCAAACTTCCTAGCTTTGAGACACAGGTCAATTTGTATGTTGCACCCCTAGGATCATATGATGTAATTCTAGGAATAAACTAGCTTATAGAGCATAAGTGTGTTGTAGATTGTGAAGAGAAAATAGTAAAATGTTTAGATGATCAGGGTAACCGAGTTGAGATTCATGGATTTAAAAGACCCTTAGAACTCAGGTAGATTTTTGTCATGCAGCTGAAAAAGGCCAATAGAAAAGGGTACACTATTTATGCAGTAAAGGTCAGGGACCTTGATAACTTAGAGTTGTCAGCTAATGACCATCCCATTATGAAGGAATTCCAAGATGTATTTCCTGATGAACTGACTGAGTTGCCTCCGAAATGGTAATTTGATTTCTCGATTGAATTGTTACCTAGAGCTGAGCCTCTATCAAAGGCACCGTATAGAATGAACACTACTGAATTATATGAGCTAAAGGCATAGTTACAAGAATTGCTTAACCAAGGTTTTATAAGACCAAGTGTGTCTCCATGGAGAGCACCTGTCATATTTGTGAAGAAGAAGAATGGTACCTTGAGGTTGTGTATTGATTACAAAATGTTAAACAAGGCCACCACCAAAAGTAAATATCCGCTCCCTAGAATATATGAGTTGTTTGACCAGATGAAAGGAGCAAAGGTATTCTCAAAAATTGATTTGACATTGGGATACCATTAGCTAAGAATAAAAGACGAAGATATTTCAAAGTCTGCCTTTAGGACTAGATACGAGCACTACGAGTTCATGGTGTTACCGTTTGGGCTAACCAACACCCTGAAAACTTTTATGAATTTGATGAACAATATTTTTTGGGACTGCCTGGATGACTTTGTACTTGTTTTATGGATGATATATTGATATACTCCAAATCAGAGGAAGAGCATGAAAAACATCTGGGGATAGTATTGCAGCGATTGCGGGATCATAAATTTTTTTGGGAAGATGTCAAAATGTACTTTCTACCAGACTAAGGTGCATTATTTGGGCCATGTTATTGATGCAGAGTGGGACGCAACGGAGGCTAACTAACAGGAAGGAGCTGCCAACAATACAAACAGCATGATAAAATTCTCTATCGGCTGAACATCATCATCATATTTCCTAGAGACACCAACAGCATCATCACATTTCAACAGCATCATCATATTTCGGATGATCGCAAATATCCTCCTGTCGACTACTATTTACCTCCTCCGCCTGTCGCCTATCATCATCATCATCATGATAATCAATGGGCGCAAACATCCTCCGGTTGCACTGTTCATCGGGTGCCAAATACAAGCGGCATCATCATGATATTCAATATCACCTTCGTCAGCAGGATATCCAAATATCCGGTTGCTCCAAATATCCTGATGACGTTGCACTTCAACAACTTGCCTTCGATGCTCCACTGCCCGACGATACAAGCAACAGCATCATGATATTGTTCATCCGGTTCCTCGAAACCTCCTGATGATGCTAATACAACTTCCTGCCTACGCTGATACCTTACCACTTAGTGACAACAGGATAAACTCGCATTGAGGGATTTCTTAATATCCTGATGACGATGACGTCATATCCTGATGACGATGACGTCACACATCATCCTGATGAACTCTTCAACACTTAGCCAAAAAAACTTAACTTTCACACCCGCATCCGTTAGCGATATGCAGATGATGAACTTCCCCGAGAGATGATCCTGACTGCGATATATACACTAAGTATATATCCAACTCAAAACATCATGATGCACTTGCAACATGCAAACTTCAACAACTTCATGACCCGATCTTGATGGCGATGGATCCGCAGATGATGATGCGGCTCGTTCCGACTGGAAACGCACATGCAGACTCCTATGTATCCTTCCACTGCATGTAAGCACTCCGAACCACTCTATTTCACAAAGATCATGTGACGACCGGGCCGGATCACCTTCAAACCAAAATCTAACAACTTATCTTCTAGACCTAGCACATGAGGATGCTAGGCTGATTCACAGCATGCTCCTAACTGATCTCCTGAACAATGCAATGCATAAATAGAAAACACAAATGCAAACTAAACTATGATACAGGACCATTCCACCGATTTGCAGGATCAACCGGTGGAAGGGTTGAAAGTGCCCATTAACTTGCAAACAGAAAAGGAAATCAACACAGATACAACCAATCAACTCAAATACTGCAAAAGATGAGATCTTATTCAATTGAGATTCAAATGTCCTGCTTTTACAATTCTACTTCACAATATCTGGACTGATCACCAGTACAGCATATCACCAGTACTACTCTCCTGAACATAACACCTATCAAACTCAATATGAACTATCTTTACGAACTACCCATCTCTCTAAACCCTAACAGATCGAAGGTATATATCACAAATCCTTCGAGTACTACCAACTTCACTTCCCAGCGGCTGGGAGCTTCCAAGCGGCTGGGAGAGAGGACAACTCAGACTATCTTATCCCAATCTCTAACTGCCTACACATACTCCTAGGCTGAACTAATACATAGCATCGGTCCAGTGGACCTTATTACATGAAAAAGTCAAACATACTAAAAATAGACTATCCTGTCATCATGCTGATAATTATCCTATATCCTGATCATGTATGTCATCATGCGGACCTATATCCTGATCATGTGCGGGTGCTCCTGCACCATACTCCCCAAAAGAAGAAATCTCAAGTCCACTTGAGATGAGAGTATCAAGGTCGGCACCATGTTTCTGTATCTGTTCCGCAGTCATCCATACTGCTTCAGAGTTCGGCTGTCCCTTCCAAGAGACGAGGTACTCCAAGTACTGGTTGTTCCTGGTCTGTTTGACCACTCTGGTATCCAAAACTTGCTGTAACTGTGGGGGATCATGTTGAGGAATGTCTTCAGCAACTGTATCCTGTAGGATATCCTGATCTGCATCTGGATTAGCCTTGTATGGAGTTAAATCACATACATTGAAGATAGGAGATAAACCAAGATCAGGTGGGAGTTCGATCTCATAAGCATTCTGTCCATGCTTTTGCAAAATCTGACATGGTCCAACTTTCTTTTGCATGAGCTTAGTATACTTCCCGTTAGGAAGCCTGTCTTTCTTCAAGTGAACCCAAACCAAATCTCCAACAGCAAATTGAACATCCTTCTTCTTCTTGTCAGCATACTCCTTATACTTTAAGGTGGTTTGCTGGAGTTGGGTCTTAACCTGATCATGAACTTCTTTGATTGCTTCAGCAAAAGCTTCTCCATCTGCACTAACAGGATCTGCTGTAGGTAGATCTCGCAGCTCCAAAATACCTCGGGGATGCATTCCATACACTACCTGAAAAGGCGATTTTCCTGTGCTCCTGTTGACAGTATCATTATATGAAAACTCAGCTTGAGACAGAATATTGTCCCACTTCTCTCCATGCTGTTTTGTCAAGCATCTAAGTAGATTCCCTAAGGAACGGTTCACAACCTCAGTTTGTCCATCCGTTTGAGGATGATATGCAGAGGAAAAAGACAAATTGGTTCCCAATTTCCTCCATAGGGTTCTCCAAAAGTGACCCACAAACTTCACATCTCTGTCTGAAACTATGCTCAAAGGCAATCCATGAATTCTGACAATTTCCCTGAAGAATAAATCTGCAATATATGAGGCATCAGCAGTGGTTTTGCATGGCAAGAAATGTGCCATCTTACTGAATCTATCCACTACAACAAAGACACTGTCAAATCCTCTCCTGGTCCTTGGTAAACCCAAAACAAAATCCCTACTGATGCTTTCCCATGGTCTGGAGGGAATGGGTAAGGGCTGGTATAACCCTGCATTAGTTGACCTGCCTTTAGCCTTTTGACAAATTACACAGGTTTCTACAAATTTCCTGACATCTGACTGCAACTTAGGCCAGAAATAATGCCTCCTGACTAGATCAAGAGTCTTGTCTAGACCAAAATGACCTGCCATGGCTCCACAATGTTTCTCCTTGATTATATTTAATCTCATAGAACACCTTGGGATACACAACTGTCCACCCTTGAACAACAATCCATCCTGGATCAGGAATTCAGAGAACTCAGCATGGTATTTCTCCCCAAAAGAAGTACAGACCTGATATATCTCTCCAAAATCAGCATCAGACTCATACATGGTCTTGAGTGAATCAATACCAACACTCTCTAACTGAATCTGATTGACGGTGAGAACTCTCCTGCTCAAAGCATCTGCAACTTTGTTCTTAACCCCTTTCTTATGCTTCAAGGTAAAAGTGAAAGCCTGCAAGGTCTCTACCCACTTCATATGTCTGTGGTTCAGCTTCCCCTGGCTGTTGATGAAACTCAAAGCCTGGTTGTTTGTGAAAACTATGAACTCCTTTGGCAGCAGGTAATGCCTCCATTTCTTTAGGGACTGAACTAAAGCATACATTTCCAGATCATATGATGAATACCTTTTCTTAGCATCATTGAGCTTTTCACTGAAAAATGCAATTGGTCTACCCTCTTGACTGAGTACTGCTCCAATGGCCATGTGACTGGCATCACACTCTACCTGAAAGATCTTGTTGAAATCTGGGAGTGCAAGGACTGGCTGCTGTGCCACCTTCCTCTTCAATGCCTCAAAGGAATCATCTGCTCCTTGAGTCCAAACAAACCTACACTTCTGTCCTCCTTTTATGGTATCCAACATGGGTGCACAAATATGACTGAACCCTCTGATGAACTTCCTGTAGAAGGTTGCTAACCCATGGAAACTTCTGACTTCATTCATGGTCTGTGGAGTTGGCCAATTCAATATGGCACTCACCTTCTCCTTATCCATCTGCAGCTTTCCTTGTGAGATGACAAAACCTAAATAGGTGATCTCCTGTTTCATGAACAAACACTTGTCCAAGTTTATCATCAGCTTCTCTTCATGTAGCCTCTTGAGAACCAGATCTATATGCCTGAGATGTTCTTCTCTGGTGTTACTGAAAATCAGAATGTCATCTAAATAGACTATGACAAACTTACCAATGAATTCCTTCAGAACCTCGTTCATCAGCCTCATGAAAGTACTAGGGGCATTAGACAAACCAAATGGCATAACCTTCCATTCATATAAACCTTCATTTGTTTTGAATGCTGTCTTCCACTCATCACCTGGTCTAATCCTGATCTGATGGTATCCACTCTTCAAATCTATTTTGGTAAAGTACTTAGCATTTCCCAAACAATCAAGTAAATCCTCAATTCTGGGGATTGGAAACCTATACCTGATTGTGATCTTGTTGATGGCTCTGGAATCTGTGCAAAGTCTCCAAGTGCCTTCCTTCTTAGGTGCTAGTACAGCTGGTACTGTACATGGACTCAAACTCTTCCCAATTAGACCTGAATTCATTAATTCTTCAATCTGCCTGGCTACTTCTGCATTCTGTTCTGGGGTAAGCTTATAAGCTGCTCTATTTGGAAGTGTAGACCCTGGAATCAAGTCTATGCAATGACTGATATCTCTGACAGGTGGTAGGGATCTTGGCATTCCCTCTGAGATAACACCTTTGTACTTATCCAATAACTCTTGGACAGCTGGGTCTATCAACCTTGGCTTCTTCTCTTTCTTGGCTTCTTGCTGTTGTTTCTTATTCACACTCAAACATGGGATTAGGGCATATGCAACTGCACCTTCTGCTGCTACTTCTTTCATGAACTGTTTGCCTTCCATCAGCATGACCTTCACTTCTTTGCCTTTAGACTTCTCCTCTTTCTCCTTCAATGGGAATAACGTTACTTCTTTACCATCTTTAGTGATTTTATAGGTGTTTTTAACACCATCATGCTGTGCCTTCAGATCATACTGCCATGGTCTACCAAACAAAAGGTTGCAAGCATCCATCTTGGTGATATCAAACAACAACTTATCCTTATATCCACCAATCTAAAACTCTACCCAAGCCTGCTCTTCTACAGTTGTCTGCTGACCTTGAGTAAGCCATGAGACTTTATAGGGAGATGGATGAGGCAATCTCCTAAGCTTCAGCTTCACCACCATCTCTTCAGACACAAAGTTCTCAGTAGAACCAGAATCAATCAAAACCTTACATGCCTTACCTCCTGCTTTGCAAGTGGTTCTGAAAAGGGACTTCCTTTGAGGGGCTTCTTTATCAGGTACCTTCATGGTAGTCACTGTTCTTCTCATCATCAGGGACTCTCCATTTTCTGGATATCCATAATTCTCAGGACCATTCACACTCTGAAATTCATTAGAGCTTGTCCTACTTTGATTATCAGGTTCATTGACCAGATTTGTCCTCCTTTCTCCTGCTGAGCTTGTGGCCTTGTCTGGACATCTGCTGGCTATATGGCCTTCTTTGTTACAGTTGTAGCATCTGATGGATCCTCTGCCCTGGGATCTTCCTCTGAAGGGTCTTCTACCTCTGAAGTTTCCTTACTGACTGAAATTCTCTCTCTGATTCTGACTATTGTTGCCCTTGCTATTGTCTTGACTAGATTCTCCTTGATATCCCTGTCCATGTCCTCTACCTCTGAAAGGACTTCTTCCACCTCTTTGTTGTCTTCCTCTTCCTCTATTGTTTTGGTCTTGTTTTCTCTTCAGCTTTTCTTCCACTTTCAGTGCCAACTGAAAGCTTTTCTGCACTGTATCTGGGTTATGCAGACTGAGATCTTCCTGAATATTAAACCTCAATCCATTAAGGTATCTGGCTACCTTTTCCTCTTCACTTTCTTTCACCTTGGTCTTCATACAGAGTTTCATGAACTCTTCTGTATATGAGCTGACATCTAGCTCCTTCTGCTTCAGGTTCTGCTTCCTCTTGTGTAACTGGATATTGTAATCCAAAGGAATATAAGCCTCCTTTACCAATTCCATCATCTTCTTCCATGTGGCAACTCTACGTTTTCCCTCCTGCACTCTATCATCCTGAACAAAGTTCCACCATGTCAAGGAAGCTTCTTTCATCTTTGACTGTGCTATCTTCACTCTCTGCTGTTCTGATATCTCCTCTGTTACAAAGAAATTGTTCAGATAGTCTATCCATTCCATTACTGAATCAGGGTCCATCTTACCTATAAACACTGGCAAATCCAGCTTCACATCCATGGTTCTCCTCTCCATGGCCTTGAGGGCGTTCAACAGCGGTCTCTGGTCTGCAGGAACGACCTCCTCGCTCCAATTAGGGATATCTTCTTCTTCCCTATCATCTTCTCTACCAGAACCTACTCTGCTCCTCAACTTTGTTAACTCATCTTTCAACTCCTGATTCTGAGCCTTCACGGCCTTACTTTCTGCAATCTGTTTCTTCACCAGAACTGCCAACTCAGCGTTGGTCATCCTTGCTGGAACCTCAGATGTTCCTTCTTCGTCTGACATCCTGCTTATCCTTTCCAGAAGATCCTAACCTTTTCTCTGATACCACTATGATGCAGAGTGGGACGCAACGGAGGCTAACTAACAGGAAGGAGCTGCCAACAATACAAACAGCATGATAAAATTCTCTATCGGCTGAACATCATCATCATATTTCCTAGAGACACCAACAGCATCATCACATTTCAACAGCATCATCATATTTCGGATGATCGCAAATATCCTCCTGTCGACTACTATTTACCTCCTCCGCCTGTCGCCTATCATCATCATCATGATAATCAACGGGCGCAAACATCCTCCGGTTGCACTGTTCATCGGGTGCCAAATACAAGCGGCATCATCATGATATTCAATATCACCTTCGTCAGCAGGATATCCAAATATCCGGTTGCTCCAAATATCCTGATGACGTTGCACTTCAACAACTTGCCTTCGATGCTCCACTGCCCGACGATACAAGCAACAGCATCATGATATTGTTCATCCGGTTCCTCGAAACCTCCTGATGATGCTAATACAACTTCCTGCCTACGCCGATACCTTACCACTTAGTGACAACAGGATAAACTCGCATTGAGGGATTTCTTAATATCCTGATGACGATGACGTCATATCCTGATGAGATGACGTCACACATCATCCTGATGAACTCTTCAACACTTAGCCAAAAAAACTTAACTTTCACACCCGCATCCGTTAGCGATATGCGGATGATGAACTTCCCCGAGAGATGATCCTGACTGCGATATATACACTGAGTATATATCCAACTCAAAACATCATGATGCACTTGCAACATGCAAACTTCAACAACTTCATGACCCGATCCTGATGGCGATGGATCCGCAGATGATGATGCGGCTCGTTCCGACTGGAAACGCACATGCAGACTCCTGTGTATCCTTCCACTGCATGTAAGCACTCCGAACCGCTCTATTTCACAAAGATCATGTGACGACCGGGCCGGATCACCTTCAAACCAAAATCTAACAACTTATCTTCTAGACCTAGCACATGAGGATGCTAGGCTGATTCACAACATGCTCCTAACTGATCTCCTGAACAATGCAATGCATAAATAGAAAACACAAATGCAAACTAAACTATGATACAGGACCATTCCACCGATTTGCAGGATCAACCGGTGGAAGGGTTGAAAGTGCCCATTAAATTGCAAACAGAAAAGGAAATCAACACAGATACAACCAATCAACTCAAATACTGCAAAAGATGAGATCTTATTCAATTGAGATTCAAATGTCCTGCTTTTACAATTCTACTTCACAATATCTGGACTGATCACCAGTACAGCATATCACCAGTACTACTCTCCTGAACATAACACCTATCAAACTCAATATGAACTATCTTTACGAACTACCCATCTCTCTAAACCCTAACAGATCGAAGGTATATATCACAAATCCTTCGAGTACTACCAACTTCACTTCCCAGCGGCTGGGAGCTTCCAAGCGGCTGGGAGAGAGGACAACTCAGACTATCTTATCCCGATCTCTAACTGCCTACACATACTCCTAGGCTGAACTAATACATAGCATCGGTCCAGTGGACCTTATTACATGAAAAAGTCAAACATACTAAAAATAGACTATCCTGTCATCATGCTGATAATTATCCTACATCCTGATCATGTATGTCATCATGCGGACCTATATCCTGATCATGTGCGGGTGCTCCTGCACCAGTTATCTTGACTCAGGGGATAGCAGTGGACCCAGATAAGAATAAGGCAATCATGGAGTGGCTAGTGCCAGAGAATGTGTCAGAAGTTTAGAGCTTTATAGGGCTTGCCGGTTATTATAGAAAATTCGTGAAGGGGTTCTCAACAATTGCAGCACCCATCACTACACTCCAGAGAAAAGGAAAGAAATTTGAATTGACAGATAGATGTGAGTAGGCATTTCAGTTGTTAAAAGAGAAACTTACTTCTGCATTGATCTTGATTGTGCCAGATCCAAATTGGCACTTTATAGTTATTACAAATGCTTCAGGGGAAGGTGTAGGAGCAGTTCTTATGTAGGGAGGTCAGGCAGTGGCTTACGAATCTCAGAAATTGAAGTAGCATGAACTGAATTATGAACCACATGATTTAGAGTTAGCTACCATAGTGTACACACTTCAAATGTGGAGGCACTATCTTTTGGGGAAGCCTTTCGCCCTAAAGATAGATCATTTTGGATTGCAATACATATTTACTTAGTCCAACCTAAATGCTCGTCAGAGAAGATGGTTGGAGTTCTTAGAGAATATGATTTTGGCATTGAGTATATAAAAGGAAAAGAAAATAGAGTAGCGGATGCCCTAAGCAGAAGGAGACATCTCGCAGCCATGGTAACAGTATGGTCAACTTTTAGATAGCGGGTGATGTAGGCTTTGCTTGGTGATGAGTTTTATGATAGGGCAAAACAAGCCCTAGAACAGGATCCTTTGGATCATAGGTATGATGGATACATGTTTGAGTCTGATGGACTCTTGAGATATCAGGGACACATGTATGTTCCAATTGTAGAAAGATTGAGAGAACTTGTGCTAGAAGAATTTCATAATGCACCTTATTCAAGGCACCCTAGTGTAACAAAGATGATATGACTCAAACCATTGTATTTATAGCCAGGACTTAGGAGGGATGTTACAGCTTTTGTAGCCCGATGTTTAGAATGCCAGTGAGTTAAGGCTGAGCATGTACATCCGGTAGGACTTCTTTACCCACATAGGGTGCTGGAATACAAATCGTAGGTACTCACTATGGATTTCATTCAGGGGTTGCCTATGACCAAGACTCAACATGATGTCATCTTGGTTGTGGTTGATAAATTGACAAAGGTTGCTCACTTTATTCCTGGGAACCTTAAGGATGGCTATTTGGTTTTAGTGAAGAAGTTTGTGCAGGAGATTTTTTGATTGCACGGAGTGCCTAAAACGATCATCTCTGATCATGATACTTGAATGACCTCTAGATTTTGGACTACTTTCTATGCTTCTTTGGGAACAAAATTGAACTTTAGTTCAGCGTACCATCCTCAGACCAATGGTTAGACTGAGAGGGTGAACCAGGTAGTAGAGGATCTCCTTAGAATGTACTAGATGAATCCACAACATAAGTGGGAGGAGTGCCTACCTCTATTAGAATTTGCTTATAATAACTCTTTTCATGCCTCTTTAGGTATGGTACCTTTTGAGGCTTTGTATGGTCGCCAATGTTGTACACCTATCAGCTGGGATAGAGAGGAAGACATGATTGTTGTTGGGCCAAAAATATTAAGGGAGATGGAAGATTAGATGAAGCTAATTAAGGAAAATTTGAAGCAAGCTTTAGATCGACAGAAGAGCTTTGTAGATAGAAATAGAACCTTTAGATAGTTCTTAGTGGGAGACAAGGTCTTCTTGAGGGTTTGACCACAGAAGAGTTCAATCTCATTTGGGAAGGGGTCTAAGCTCTCCCTTGGATATGTTGGGCCGTTTGATATCTTGGAGGTTATTAATCCGATTGCGTACATGATTTCTCTACCACTGACTCTTTCCTGGATACATAATGTCTTCCATGTTTTTGTACTTAAGCCATACCATCTGGATGCATCTCATATTCTTGACTGGTGTACATTACAGGTTTAGGATCTAGGGGTGGTGCTAGTGGAGCCCACCAAGATTTTGGAGAGGTGCAACATTAAGTTACAGAACCACAATGTCGTACAGTATAGGGTCCAGTGGGACTAGCATTCGGTGGATAGTGCCACCTGGGAAAATGCTAAAGATATTGATAGATCATTTCCACATATGAGATTTTAGTTCATTTTTATTATGCATATGATGACATTTATTATATTATTGATATTTGATGTATAAGACTCTTTATGTAGATGTTTTGTAATAAGACATCAAGACGATGTCTCTTCCAACTGGGGAAGGATATCACGTCTCAAACTTTGATACTTTTTGGAATTACTTTATGTGGAAATAATTCATGAACAATTATGTGTGGTTAGATGAATAATTTGTTATTTTGAAAGATGAATGATTATTTTAATATGGAAAAGATGAAATTAAATGAATGTTACAGTCATGTTATTAATTTTGATGCTTCGGCTATTTGGTTACTAACCTATTAATGGGAAATTTGAGTTTATCATGAATTACAGGTTGTCGAAGACAAGGGTGTGGTTAAGGTAAAGGTGGTTAGCAGTCTGGCAGGGTTAAGATGGAGGGATTTCTCTCACACACATCACTTAGAGTCATGTAGATGCATTATAATTGCATTATTTGATTTTTGTTATATAGTTTATTTTATTGTGTTTTTTTTTTTAAAACAAAAGTGGTCGAACCACTAAAATTTATTAATAAAAAGTAGTTACAAAATGCCATGATTTAGAAAAGGCATACTGGCAGGAAAGAATCTGGCAAAGAAAACCTCCGGTTATAGCTTGAGTTTAACGAAATTTTACATATTTACCTCAAAAACATAGGTCGGAAGAACAAGACTAAAAACATGCCAGAAAATAATACAATTTTTAGAGAAATTACATAGTATCTGGCATGAACACAACCAAATGAAAAGGGACCGTTGAAGGCAAAAAAATAGGAGAAAGGACCCATCAATCTGCTATGTCGATAACCTGCAAATCCTGATTCTCAACGAGCACATCTTCTTCTACAGCTTGAGGAGGGGGGTGGCGGGGGAGGAGGCACATAATTCAACAGAAATAGTAGAGCATTAAACACTTCCACAGCCTTGTCTACCAGCTGGTTTCCCAATTCCTACCTGTGGCAATGGATTGAATTTTGAAATGAAATGATACAATTATTACGGAGGCCATGTGAAAAGGCATTGAAAAGACAATGTAACCCTGGCATTTGAAATAAACACCTGCCATCAAAAAGCCCCCCGACAGGAGCAGACCCTTCATGTACATCATAATCAACTAGAGCAGAGTTAAATGCATCGACAGAAAAATGAACATTTTGAATAAAAGTAAACCCCAAATCCCTTACTCTGTCGCCAGATTACAAGAGATCCATTGCATTAGATAAAAAATGGGAAGCAACCTGCGAAGGATAGATAGCAACTGGTGTATGAAGGGCTAGTAAGTTACAGACCTAAATAATAGCAGTGCCATTAAAACAACCAAGAACAGGGCGTTCCCAATTCCAGATAGGCCAGGAAATTCTATTGTTTCGGCAGATGGAACCCATTCTAATCTGCTAAAAGCTGAAATAAACCAGAACTTGATACCTTCACAACTACAAGAGCAAAAGGTAGAACTATATACCAAGATAGGATAAAAACAATGAAACTATAACCACTGCGAAAGCAGAAACAAAGCATATAACCAAAACAGAAAAGATGCCTCGTATAATTCATAAATAAGAGTAATCAGTGAAAAGCCAAATCCCTTGTGCGAGGTCTGCCAACCATCTGAATAAACAGGCAACAAGGTACATACCGCCCATCGAAATAATGGTCACCACACTTAAAACAACGTCAGCTAATCATCATAAAGGACCAAAAAAATGCTTGTCATAAAGATTGATATCTAAAGAATTTAACCAAAATATCATAACTTAAGCAATTGAATCTTTAGCCAAGATATCACTTATACCGGGTATCTGAAGAAAAGACTCTGAATTCCATTCAGTAACAACTTCATTAAGATTAAAAGCAATATTAGCTAAAAAATCAGCTAGGAGATTACCTTCGCAATATGTATGCCTTATCTGGAATGAATGAAACTGTTGTAATAGATCTCTGCCTGGCTTAAGAATATATTCTATTTTCCAATTCGGAGACGAATTATTGGAAATAGCTGAAACAATATTCAATGAATCCCCTTCCACGATGATATTATTAAAACCATATTTTAATGCTAAGTTCAATCCTGCTATTAAAGCCAAAGCCTTAGCTTCATTATTTGTTATTATGCTGAGTTTTACTGACAAAGCTCTGAGAATTGTTCCATGATGATCTCTAATAACACAACCAACACTAGAGATTCCTGGATTACCTCTACTTGCTCCATCAAAGTTAAGCTTTACAAAGGAGTCAATAGGAGGGATCCATTTAATAACAGATCGATCAATCAAAGCTTCAGACTTAAAGCAAGCAATATTAGGCACCTTTAACTACTTCCAACTCTTTAAAATCAGATCATCCCAGCTTGTAAAAATAAGAGAACTTGCCTTCTTAGATAACAAAGATGCTAAAACTACTTCTGAAATAGATGTTTCAACTTTACCCAACACAATATGAAGAGGATTGCTTACTTTTTTAAAAATTCTTCTATTTCTTTCTAACCAGAGAGACCAGATGACAATGCTTGGCGAAACAATCCACAAAGAAGAAAAAGTAGCTTTAGAGAATAGTAAAGGCCAACTTTGAAAAACCTGTAGTAAGGAACAAGGAAGGGGACCCGACCAGTTCAGTCTAGAAATAAGCCAAATCCAAACCTGTGGAGAGAAATCACAATTTAACAATAAATGATCTACAGATTCCTCCACCTCCTGACAGAAAGGACATAAGAAGGAATTTGCCACCCCAAGTTTAACTAATCTATCACTAGTGAGGATTCAAGAATGTAATGCTAACCATGAGAAGGCTCCTGCCTTGGGCAGACAAGAATCATGCCAGCAAAGCTTGTAAGGCCAAAAAGAATGAGAATCCTTACTAGTGATACTTAGATAACCTTGTTTAACTGTATAACGACCTGATTTCGAAGGGGCCCAGATTAATTTATCTTTTTCACCTGTGATAAATAGTCTGTGATCCTTCAAAATATTTTTAAGAAGAATCTTTTGCTCTTGAGGAATCATAAACTCATCAAAATTTTTCCATTTAACTGAATTGAATGCTGAATTAGGATCAATTTCATAATAATCTTTAACTTTTATACCCCAAACCTGACATAGCAAAGACTTAATCTCAAGAAGACTTGCTATTCTATCTAAAGGAGGATGATTGTTCCAGGAATCCTCCCAAAAAAGAGCAGAACTACCATCCTGAATGACCCAAGATAAATAAGGAGAAATAACTTCTCGACAGTGAACCAAAAAATTCCACATGTGGGAACCTGCTGTTGGATTCAGCGTAGTAAATAATCTTTCAGGATTAAAGGAGTCTAGATACTTGGCATAAATCATTTTACCCCATTTGGAAGTTGATTTTTCATACAACTTCCAAACAATTTTAGCTCCAAGAGCCTTGTTTTGAGCTGCAATATTATGTATTCCCGCTCCACCAAATTGTTTTGGAATACATATTTTATCCCAAGAGAGGAGGGAAATCTTCCGACCATGTAAATTAGTGCCATTCCAAAGAAATTTCTGTAACATGTTCACAATAAATGTTAGAATAGTTTTAGGAACCTTTAAAACCGATAGCAAATAAACTGGAATCGTTGATAAAACTGTTTTAATCATCAAAAGTTTTCCTGCCATAGTAAGCCATTTTCCCTTCCAAGAAGATATTTTAGCTTTAATACTTGAAATAAGCTTATTCCAAAACATGTTTTTAATTGAACCCGAAAAGAGAGGGATACCTAAATATCTTGAGGGCAAAGTGTCTATTTGAAAACCAAGATAGTTAGCTATCCTACTTTGCACCAAGTCAGAAGAGAAGAAAAAGAAAATTTTAGATTTGCTATGGTTCACTTTTTGACGAGATACTAAACAATATTTAGAAATGACTTCCTTCAAAACTCTAGCTTCTTCCATTATCGGTTGTCCAAACAGCAG
Organism: Cunninghamia lanceolata; assembly: GCA_027924645.1. Classification (NCBI taxonomy): domain Eukaryota; kingdom Viridiplantae; phylum Streptophyta; class Pinopsida; order Cupressales; family Cupressaceae; genus Cunninghamia; species Cunninghamia lanceolata. Next base: position 2,686,021 of record BSBN01001091.1, read on the forward strand.
AGTATCATCTGTGAACAAGGTGTGTGTTATGGAAAAAGAAATTCTAGGAATATTAATTCCTCTCCAAAACCCCAGTGTATTCTGAGTTAATATAAGTCTATTCAACCCTTCAGCCATTAAGATAAATAGGAAAGGGGAAAGGGGATCTCCCTGTCTTATACCTTGAGAAGATTTAAAAAATTTAGATTGCGTACCATTAGTCAATACTGAAAAGCTGACACCAGTGATACAGGATTGGATCCATTTGCACCATTTAGGAGAAAAGCCAAACTTGAGAAGAACAAGGAATAAAAAATCCCAGGACACTCTATCATAAGCTTTTAGCATATTGAGTTTAATTAACATTGCCGGGAGTTTATGTTGATAAATTGAATGAATTACCTCATGAGCAATCAAAGCACCTTCTGAGGTTTCCTTGCCTGGGACAAAACCTCCTTGTTCATCAGAAACAATTTTTGGGATTAATGAAGCTAATCGTAACGTTATTGCTTTAGAAATGATCTTATAAAAAGTATTACATAGTGAAATGGGTCAGAAGTCAGTAAAAGAGGAAGGAGAAGTGATTTTAGGAATCAAGGCAATAAATGTTGAATTAATCTCTCGCAGAACAGTTCTATTTCTCTGAGCTTCTTCTACAGCCAGCCAAATATCCTTACCCACAAACTCCCAACATTTTTGAAAGAAAAGAGGAGTAAAACCATCTGGGCCAGGAGATTTATTTGGCTCTAAGGAGAAGACTACAGCCTTAATTTCTTCCATGGTAAACTTTTTCATCAATTCCATGTTGTCGGCAAGAGAGATTAGCATAGGTATATGATCCAGAACTTCAAAAACAGCTGTGTTAGAGTTTTGATTTGAATCCTTAGAAAGTAATTTCTGGAAAAAATTAATTCCTTCTTTTTGGATGAGAGAATCATCCTATAAGATATTACCCATAGAATCTTTAATGGAGAAAATAGTATTTCTATGCCTTCTTAACATGGTTGATACATGAAAAAACTTAGTATTACGGACCCCTTCCTTTAGCCATACTTCCCTTGATTTCTGTTTCTAGAATATTTCTTCTCGAGATAAAATTTCCTCTAATTGAGCTTGAAGATTTTTTATATTTTCAAACATTACATTATCCATACCATTATCTATAATTGCTTCATTTAACTGTTGTAATTGAAGTTGAAGATCTACTTTTTGTGAGAAAATGTTACCAAAAGAGGATTTATTCCAATCCATAATTTGTTTCTTTATATATTTTAATCATTCATTAACCCAAAACATTCGAGAACCGTTTACAAAAGGAGCATTTTTCCACCAGGCTTCCAATAAGGATAAGAAATTTTTATCTCTAAACCACATAGCTTGGAATTTAAATGAGGACCTACTATATTTTTTCTTTAAAGGAACACCAAGTTGAACAACAATAGGAAAGTGATCTGAAGCTGTAAAAGGAATAATAGAAGTACCAGAAATATTTGCCTCAAGACACCATTCAGAAGAAAAAAGAAACCTATCCAATCTTTCTGCTATATTTAAAAAGCCTTTCCTCCTATTTGACCATGTGAATTTCCCATTGAGTAACGGCTATCCAACAATGTATTATCTGCTATGAACCCCTTAAAATCTTCGATTACCCTATGGGGTGGGGAAATTCCACCCAACTTTTCTGATAAACAAGATATAGCATTAAAATCCCCCCCTAAAATAACTTTCTCTCCAGATAATTGCTCCAGTAGTGCTGCTAAAGTGTCCCAACAATGTTTTTTTTCTATAGTTGCAGTAGGGCCATAGATATTAAATAACCAGAAGTTAATAGTAGAAGATGTAATCCTAACCAAAAGAAAATTTGGAACAGAGAAAATTAATTCAACTTCACACACGGTACTATTCCAAAGAACAACCAATCCTCCTGAAGCCCCATTAGAGGGAGAGTATATATACTTCCATTTCACCCAACTTGAAAAAATACTATCAGCTTGAGAAGTTGATAATTTTAACTCTTCAAGCAAAATAATATCCATTCTTGAAGAATCTAATTGACGCTTTATCAAGCATCTTTTGTTAGGGCGTTAATGCCCCTAACATTCCAAGAAAGGAGCTTCATTGCTCGCGGGGAGAGTTCCTTACTCTCCCTGATCTCAGACATGTATCTAGAGTAGCCTGTAGACCCGCTTTAATCTCTTCTTGCGTTTTAAATGATTTTGGTTTTCGTCCTCTCTTAGAAGGAGAGAAAGAACTCTGTTTAGTTGTTGAGTCCTGGCTCAAAGATTGTGAAATGGATAATTTAGAAGCAAAGTCAAAAACCTCATCATTTTGTCCTAAAAATGCAGAGTGCTCTACCTTCCCCTGGCTTAAACAACTCTTGGGATCTACGCAGGGAACAGGATTATTTAAAAGAGGTGAATTATCAAATGAATTTTGCTTTTCTGCAATTACCTCATCTGCCAGTTCTTCAATAAGATCAGAGGCAACACTACGGAAAGTTTTTTCAACAAAAGCAGCTGCTTCCTCTTCAGTAAAAGGAAAACCTTCCAATCCGAGTTCATGTACTTCGTTTGCCAATTCACTAGAACAATTATCCTCATTGTTAAAAGAATTAAGCAAATTTTTCTTAATTTTATCACTAGGAAGAATAGGTGTTGCAATATCCTCAGAATTACCAATTGCAAATTCGAAGGAACATTCTTCTTCTAGCCCTACAATTTGCTGATGATCTTGTTCAGGAACTGAGGAATTGACAAAGTGATTTAAAGAGGCTTCCCCTAGATTAACAGAGTCTAAATTCTCCTTAGCATAAGAAGCTTCTTCAGAATCATCACAAGTTTTACTTAAATGCAATAATTCCTCTTTATCAAAAGCCATAGGGTTTTCGAAAACAATAACTTGTTTCCAATTTCCAAATTTAGAGTGAAACTCGAAGAATTTGGGAAAGGGGAACGAAGTATTGAGAACTATTGAAAACCTAACTGGCAAATCTGGCTTGTGGAAAGAGGTCAAGTCATGCTTAATGAAAAATCCCAATTTCTTAGCACAAAACTCAATAGTGGAAAAATCCCTATATTCCAGAAGCAAATTAGGCAGAGAGATCCAAAAAGGGACAAAATTCATATTCACTTTAACCGGGTCAAAATTTGGTTCCCATTTCTGGAGGCAAATCCCTTTGCCACAATAAAACCACAATTTGTGACTTAAGATTTCATCACGAAAACCACCATTATGAAAAATCACTGTAAAAACACATAATTCTTTATTCAAGAAGAAGACGTCGGAAACCCCTTTCCATGTAACCCTAACCCATGCAAGAAATTCATCAAAATTAAATGTAGGGTTCCAAACTTTACCAATAAGAGCTCGAGAAGTAAGGTCTTTAACATAAGGGTTTACCATATCCTCCGGGATGTCGATGTTAACAGTCTCCATGGAAACCCTTTTCTCCAGTACGGGACCATCGTCACCATGATTCTGTGGAGCCTTAACTGTTTTTTCCCTCCAGACCTGGCGAGCTCCTAAATCCATGTACTTTACAGTGTGATGGAATTGATGACCATGTAGTCTACTATCATACCCAAAATGTTGGTAAAGATCAGGACGCACTGGGGGGTTTCTATGTCGATCATTGTAAAAATCCTCTCGAAGCCGTCTGCGCGCATGCTCTGGATAAAATGGACGCCTCCGTGCCCTAAGTGCTTCAAAAAACAAGCTTTGTTGCGAAGGTAAGGGTCTTCATGCAAAGACCCTATTATTCTGTCGCATTATTTCCCAATTCAGTAATGAGTATGATTATTGATGCATCAGGAGAAAAAAAATATTATTTTATTGTGTTATAGTTAGATTATTTAATTAATTGTTTTTTAATATTATGTGTTAGATTATTTGATTTTTATTTGAAGAATGAATTTTTTATTATTATTTGTTTTATAGATAGTTGAGATAATCATGTTTATTATATAATATTACTGGTGATAAATTGGAGAATTAAAATTAGAAAATAAAACAAGATTTTAGAACAAAACAAAAAGGAAAGAAAACAAGAAAACAATAAAACAATAGAAAAATAGAAAAGAAAACTTTATTTAGGAAATAAAGCTCAAAAGAAAGAAAAGCAAAATGGAGAGGAAAAATAATAAAAGAAGAATAAAAACTCATTCTCTCAACACAGAAATTCGTTCACAACTTTGCATTCTCAACTTTCTTCTCATCTCTGAATTTGTAAACAAAACACAAGATTTATTGATACTAGAGAAGAGGGCTTTGGTGAAGGTTGAGGATCTTGAATAAAGGAAGCTTTTGGGATATAGAGGGTTAGAAGAATTCAATTAATTGGAGATCAAAATTCTAGGTTTTTATTCAAATCTATATTCTTAAATTGCATGTGATTGAAATTGTGTGGACAGACCTCTAAATTTTTTCTGTGGAAAGACATATTGTTTTTCTATATTTTTTTATATATATAATTTATACGGATGAATGCTGCTCTAATAGAAAATCCTTAATTGTGTCTCTGATTTGTTAATGAAAATCTTACGAAACAAATATATAAATATACATATATATAATATTATCGGGATGCATATATGAAAAACCGTCAGTATAAACATAGTTCTGTGTATGGAAATTGTGAAATTAAATATTATATATATAATATATATATCAATACATATATACAGAAAAATTGTATATATATATAGAAAAATTGTATATATATTGAAAGTATTACAAACTGTATATGCATATTAAACTGTCTATGCAAGCCATACTGTAATTGTGAGATTTTGGTGTATAAATCACATTTATTTAGGTATTATGGCTATTGCTGTGGAATTGCATGGTAGAAAAGTTTGAAAGAAAATATATATGAAAGAAACCTTTTTGTAGGACTTGCCCCCACAACGGTAATCCTTATGGGTGCCGCAGTTCCTTATGGGAACTGTGACACCCATAAGGGCCATCAACCCCATTCTCTCATGTCCGCTGTGTTTAAATACAATTCGTAGAAGTTATATAGTTTGAAACTGTGATTAAAGGTATTCGTTGATGATAAATATATATCGTTCAATATATAATATTGCTATGTATAATTCTTGCGACAACCATGGCGTTTATAATGGGAATGTATATTATCTAATTCGCTGATACTTATTTACTGTGCACGAGATTTTATCCAAATCTAGGCGCTGCCCTATTTCAATGATATATATATATATATATATATATATATATAATCATTACACCCTCACTATAATTTGTATGATATGCTATAACAACACTATAATGACTTGATTTTCTTTGTATATGAAGTTAATGATGTGAGATTTTATTTGTTATGTATATATATATATATATATATATATATATACTGCTTTATATATATATATATGTGTGTGTGTGTGTGTGTATGTATATATGTATTCTATATCTGTATTCAAAATCAAAGGCAGCAAAAGAGGTTTTTATTTTATTTTATTTTACATAGTTGATGATAGAACCATAATATAGACTTTTCAATTAAGAGTATTTTGTATAAAGATAAATGTTGTATTAAGACTATTTTTGTCAAAACTAGCATTTTATCAAAAATCATTGAATTGTGAAAGAACTGGCACTATGGTAGACCGATAGATTCATTGTTGATAACCAAACTAATAATATTTTTCTTCAATTCCACTCCCCTTGTTTAGGACAAAATTGCTCAGATATTGGGCTATGAAGTGGCTACTCTTCCTTGTAAGTATCTGGGGATTCTTTTATTTATTGGTGCTATTAAGGGAGGTTTGTGGAAAAAACTAATATCTAATGTACAAGGGAAAATAACCTCTTGGAAAGGTAAATGGTTGACATTAGCTGGGAAAATTTTGATGATAAAACTAGTTCTCTCAGTAGTACCAATATATATGTTATCAATATTGAAAGTTCCAAATATTCTCAAAAAAATTCTTTGGAATGGTACCAATTGGGAGGGGGGAAAAAAGATTCCTCTTATATCTTGAGATACAATATGCCAGCTTAAACATTTTGGGGGGGTTGGTATTCATAATATAGAATATGAAAATAGGGCTTTAGGGGCAAAATTGACCTGACAAATGTATGCAAAAGCAGAATCTAAGTGGTACAAAATCATGCAAGAGAAATGTTTAGACTCCCCTCTACTAGAAAGAATATTTACAATAGAAAATCCAATTGGAGGCTCTAAGGTGTGGAACTTTATTGTAGAATGTCAAGAAGTTATCATGCCTTACTTGTCTTGGGCAATACATGATGGAAATTCAGCTTTGTTCTGGGAAGACTCTTGGAATAGCTATCCTCCATTGTCTACTTTTGAAGGTTTAAAAGAGGCAAAGGAGGTGATGTTCCAAGTTTGGGGTAATACAGTGAAGCATTACATTTCAATGGAAACAAATCCTAATTCTTTTGGCTTCAGATGGAGAAATTTTTCAAATCTCCCTTTTCCCTCTTATCAAAAGTCTTTTTTGAGCAAGATCTTGCAAGATAGAAGGGTTACTTTATCTGGGGGTTGGGATGAGTTAATTTGGGTCCCCTCCAAATCTGGAAAGTATAATGTTAAACAAGGTTATAGGAGCATTGTTAATAAGAATTATGAAAATCTACAAAATTGGCCTCATCAGTTATGCTGGAGTGGTGCTTGCTTGCCAAAAGCAGGTGTATTTGCTTGGCTAGCCTTGAAAAATAGAATTCTCACAAGTGATAGATTATCCAAAATTGGTATTTCACTACCCTTCATGTGTCCACTTTGTTCTCAAGAAGTATAAAATGTGGATCACCTGTTAATTGGATGTTCTTTCTCCTTTCAAATTTGGGCTTGGCTTTGCTCTAAATTGGGTTGGTTTGGCCCCCTCCAAAACACAATCTTGTAGGTCTTCCAAAGTTGGCCTTTGATTTATAAAAATTCCTCTCTTTTGTGCTCTGGTTGATTTCCCCTAGTATCTTGATTTGAAACATATGGCTTGAAAGAAATAATAGAATCTTCAAAAAAATAGAATGTTCTCTGGAACAAGTTTTGGCCAAAATTGAAAATTTAGTGGTTGAAGTTGCTTCTGCATACCTTCTTTTCAAAGATATTAGTTCTTTACAGTTTTCTTCCTAGGATGCTCAGATGCTTAAAGAATGGAAAGGATTAAAACTACCTAGTTTTGGTTGCATTGTCAAAAAGCAGAAGGTGGATAGAGGCAATATCAATTAGAAACCCCCTCTAGATAATTACATTAAACTAAATTTTGATGGAGCATGTCGAGGGAACCTAGGGATTTTAGGAGCTGGGTGCATTCTAAGAAACTGCAGAGGTAATGTGGTTAAGGATCTATCTTTGCATTTGGGAAATTGTACAAATAATGAGGTAGAAGCCCTAGCTCTAATTGTAGGGATTAAATTGTCAATGAGAATTGGTATCAAAAATCTAATCATTGAAGGTGATTCTTTAAACATCATAAATGCAATTAAAAAAAATTCCTTACCATGTTGGAAAATTGGATATCTTTTGCAAGAGATAGATGTTTTACTAAATTCTTTTGACTCATTCCAAATCATGCATACATATAGAGAGGGGAATTCCTTGGCAGATTCCTTGGCTAACTTATCTTGTGATCATAAACTAGCTTTAAAACAAAGGGATGCCTCTTCGATTTCAAAATTAAATGGAGTAATTGATATTTTGAAAAAGGAATCTTTGGCATCTAGTGAGAGCTCCACAGTGGCATCTTAAAAGTACATTAAGGATATTGACGGTGACAGAGAACAAACTTTTCTGTGATGGATATAATACTTCCTCTATCTTAAAGGAGTTTCTTTTTTCGCTAGCATGTTGATTTCTTGGCAGGTTTCATTGACATCATTTACTATGATGAGGTGTATTGTTTTGTGCATGTGAATTGGATGTGGAAGTACTAATGAGTACCTTATGCATTTATTAAAATTAGTTGCTTGAGCATTCGATGGATGGTTAGTCATTACACCTACAAATAGTATGAGCTGGTCTCTCGTGCGATTGGCCTATTTCATCTTGCTTTGAGAATTATTTTGTTCATTCTATGCATTGTTATCTCCTCTCTGCTTTAGTGTAATACAATTTTGTGAATTATGGGGTTAGTTCAAAGAAACAGGAGGCTCTTTTTACCAGTGTAGAAATGGGAGGTGCTAAGCCATGGTATGATGCACTCTAATCGTTTGGCAGAGATTTTTAAATTCTACAATGGGGATGTAGAAAATGCAATTATTGTGCTATGTGGTAGGGATGTTCTACAATTCCCAAGGAATTTTTACCCCTCTCAATTGGTTTCTCATTTTCTATCGAATGTTATGGACCTCTTGCAAAATTTGGACTTTTTAAAGGGGATTGTAGTAAACTTTGTGCAGGATGTTCTATTTTTTGAGGCTCGGTTTAATGAAGATGTAGAGAACTATGATCTGTATACAGGGACTATGCCAGTGGGGGGTCTATTTCACCTTGATCTCTTGAGCACATGGCCTGCAATGCATTGTGTTTACAGTGCATTTTTGCACAGTATTTAGAATGGTTGCATCCGTTCCCTTGAAAATTCTCTTCATTGCCATCAAGGAGAAATTGGTGAAGAGTTTGAGGACGCAGTTAGAGGTGTTTTTCAAGCTCTCCATTTTCCGCTCCATTTCAATCCTCCTCCTCATTTAGTGGTTGTACCAGCTGACCCCCTTGTGCAAGATCACCATGGCTTTCTGATTGAAGATTTAAATGAAGAAGCTTAATTTTTGTTTTGTCCAATATATGAGCTTAGTTTTGTTTATGTAACAATTCAGAAGGTTTTTTGTTAAAGTCCGTTAGCAGGGTGCTTTCTGCCCTAGATTTGGTAACCTTTTGATCTTTTGAGACTTGATATAAACTTCAGTCTCCTATAGTCTTGAATCTTATCAGAATATGATCAGACTATGACTATTGTAAACCATGTTTCAGTTTCCTCTCTGGGACAATTTTGTAAGAATTATGTATCTTTTGAGCTATAACTAGAAGTTTTCTTCCTGGTTCTTTCCTACTGGTATGCTCATTGAACAAGGTTTTTTGTAATATTCTATTTAAATATAATATATTTTAGTGGCTTGCCACTTTTGTTTAAAAAAAAATACCATCACATCTAGAAGATATCTTATCTTGAAAATTGACATAAACTAGTGGAAATTATAAAATTAGACAACAAGTAAACTAGATGAAAGTATTGGATTTGATGAAAACTATAATTGTTTTAAAGAATGGATATTTATGATCATGAATAATTATTCTTAGAAAACTATTCATTGCATGTATTCTTGGGTAAAGTATTGTACTTTCAGGACAAGATGTCAAATGTGGGCTCCCAGAGTTGATAGTTTTACTTTTTCTAAAACTATCACTTCTATTTATTTGCTTGGCCAAGCTACTGTACCATTGAAATAGATGGATTATGAAAAAGCCTAGATTTTATGCTATATATGTCCCTGCCACATCCTTCTTGCAAGAGTTTATGTCATTCTAGGTTAGGATGCATACAGGCAACAAGCACGCATCAAGAGATTCCCTCCTACTTACACCATTCCATGTTGCTAGGCTCCTTGTGCATGGTCGGTGTTTTCTTCGAGTTAGGAAGAAACCCGGGGAAGTGTAGTACTTAGTGGTTGGGTGAAAAAAGTGTCTTAACCACACTCTTGGTCTCGGCTTGCAAAAGATTGAAGGATCAAGGCAGTCGAGTTCAGAGATTCTTATGTTATATGGATATTTATTTCATTGTATTATCTTTTGTATAGTTAGTATAGCCAAGTGGTAAATGTAACTTTACTTTCATTGATATATTGATGTATTATCTCTACTTGTAACATTGAAACAGATGTTTTGTAACTCTAGATTGGTGTATGTAATGGAACTATAACACTTCTTAATGTATGGAAAACTTTTACTACATTCATGGATTCTTGCTTTTTTATATAGTTATGGATATTTGCAAATTATAAAGGATGTATTTTCCATTTTTGGATTAGTAATGCTTTTTGTCCAATACTATGCTTAGTATGTAATTTTCTGCACCTTACAAGATCTATCTCTTTGTACATTTATATATACATATGGTTGATGATGAGGGATCTCATCATTCTACACAGTCTCAGCAGGAAGCTGAGGCTAGGACAAATTTTTATAATGACAACATTAATAGATTAGAGGGTGCATTGAAATGTTTGGAGCATACCATACACAACACACCCAATTTGGGTAATAAAGATAGATTAGTAATTATTCAACAGGAGATCAAACATATGATTGACACAATTCAATCATACAATCCATATGATGACATAAGCACTGAGGACTTTTATAGGTCTCTTGCCATGACTGTAACTGGGAATGAGAAAATTAAATCTGTTTCTTAGAGAGTTTCATTGCATGATGTGCATACCATGTTCCCTTATTATATGGGACAAGATAAAGTTAGAGGATATACGGTTACTAGGTGTACAGATGTACTGGTTGCTCCATTTATATATCCCAGATGGTTGGTAGCCAATCATAGATGGCTGCATGATGACGAGTTCCCACTTTATTTTTGCAAACAATTATATGCTGAGTTCCATTTAGGATTAGATGTGGATTATACATCTATGCCTGCACATGCTAGATAGGGCAAGGGGAGGTTTATAACAAACCTCAGTTTAGATGGCCAAATTTGGAACTTTCTGTCAACAAGAGGGCATTAGTTGGTTAAAATGTTTAGAACTAGCATCAACAGGAGATGCAGCAGTTGCACCGACTAGATCCCGTCTTTTTGACAGTATGGTCACAATTGCTACTCAGGTAGATTAGATGTCATCTGATCATATAGGGAGATACTTGTTACGTTCATGGATTAGCCTTCCTCCCACTGAGGCTACATCTATGAATTATGACCCCTACATTCGTGCAGACCTACCGTCACCGTTAGATGTGGCACATATGAGTGACACCACTTTACATGATGTGTGTTTAGCTTCCATTGTTGATTTACTATTAGCATTCCAGTTTATCAGTGACGAGTATGGGATTCCCTTAGATGTTGTACCGATTCATATTAGATGACATTTGGGTAGATAGTTGGGTCAAGGTGAGGTGGCTTCAAAGGAGTAGCATATTCCAGAGCATCCTACAGCCCCCACACAGCATTGAGCTGCACTTGATGTACATGGCACATACAATACACTTCTCTTTGACATTGGTCCTTTACCTGATACAAATGTCCTTGATGTGACCATTCATTCTTATGACATTAGTGGGATTGGTAGAGTGCTCGAGGATGCGCAGGTACTTGAATAATTTTTATATTTTGTGTTCTAAAAATTCACTTGTATATATTAAATAAAATTGACTTTAAAGTAGTTCTCACTATTCATTGAAATCTTGTAGTTGAAAATTTCTAGAAATATGTGGATTTGTCACACTTTGGCGATTTGGAGCATCCAGAGGATCCTGTGCATGGTAGATTTGAGGTACATAATATATAATATATATAAATTACTTGATAAATTTAGACATGTATGTTGAAAGTACAAAACTTTAAGATGACTTTACATATATATATACACACATGTACATTAAATTAAAAATTGCGTAACTTTCTTGTGTAGGGAGGCGGATCAGGACAGGGATCAGGACAGGGATTGAGAGAGAGATAGGGACATGGATCCACATAGGGATCGGGAGAGAGATCTATCCATAGTCATATTAGACATCCTCCTCTTTGACTTGTTTTACATGTAGACACATGATTTGTTATACATTTTCTATTACATGGTTTGTCACATTATGGTTCTTAGATCATGATCTTCACACATGTTATATACATTTTACATTATGGTTTCACATTATATATATACATACATTTGACATTATAGTTTCATATTACGGTTCTTAAATTGTGATTTGTCACATTATGGTTTGAATATATGATTTCTTTAATGATTTATCTAATTAAAATCTAACATTTTTGGTCTCATTTTTGGATACAGTAATAAATAGAAATTTTTGAAGCTAATTAGGGTTTTCAGTTGGGAAATTTTGTATTTTGAAAATTGAATAAATTTTGAAGTTTCCATTAATAGTGAATGTAATTTATGTGTGTCATTATTTGAGTTAATTTTGTTTATTGCCTTATGAAGGATGGAACATGCTTAGAGAAATCATGATAATAAGATGAATATATATATAATTTTATTAAGAAGTTGAAACAAAACTAGAAACTATATGATATGTTCATCATTTGAATGCTATGAGTAGATAGAATCAATAATATGGTGTTGTGTAGTTTACATTATGTTTAGGAGTTATATTGTTCTTTTACATGCTTTTTGCATTTGATGTATGGTGTCAATGCTTATGAATAGAAGTATTAATTTGTCACAATGTTAGAATTTTATGACCTAGTAGACAAGTGTCTTAGAATGTTTAAACTCACTATACTTTGTGTTAGTTCAAATTTACACCTATAGAAGTGAATTGGAAAACATACCTAAACCTATCTCCTCAAGAATGAACTAGCATAAACTAACTGTTTGAATTTTCTTACCTTGGACTTTTGATATTTGAATCTCAATAAGTATTGGTAGTATATAGAAACAACTTTAAAGGATCTATTGAATTACAAGCCATGTTCTCCTAATCAAACCACTAAGATAACCAATTTAATAGATTTGGAATAATGATCAAAGACACCAAGCAAACAAGTAATGTGTGTAAGATGATGTATGTTGATGTAATGCTTTGATAATGCTAATATGATGCTTTGAATTTAAATATCCTCTTGATGACTCCTAAAATTTCTAGCGTTCTTCCATTATTTCAAATAAATAAATGAGTGTATTTAAATATAATAAAACAACACACAAATGAATGCAAATGTGTATTAGGTTTTGACAACAACTAATGAAAAGGTCAACATAACTTAGATTTGAATTTTAAATTTTAAAAGTTTGAAATTCAAATATATGACTACATAAATGTCTTAGGTTAAGTGAGCACCTGCAAATCTAATCTAAGATTAAAAAAAAATTAAGAAGAATCTCTAAAAATAAATAATGATGGGATCTAGATAAAAGAATATCATAAACTAAATTTATACAAGAACATATATCAATTTGGAGCTATTTTATTTACTTAAAAATTATGTATTGCTATGTGCATGTTTCACATGATTTATTGCTATGTAGTGATATATAAAAGTGTTTATTGTGCATTCATTTATAACTCAATCACATTCAAGTTTGATATGATTATAATTTACATATAATTCTAGGAGTCTTTCAAACTAGAGCACTAGAAGGAATTTGAGATCACATCATCATTATGTCTATGGTTTACATAACTAAAGATTGTTGTCTTGAATCATTTACATGCTTGTAAAACTAGTCTTTCTAGGGCTTGAATTAAGAGAACTTAACCCTATAAAATTCATAGCCTTATCAAGGTATTTTTAAATAGCACTAGTGCCTAATGATCAACAAAAGAAGAGAATTTAATGAATTCAAAAGGAGTGTACACAATACTAGATTAGATATGTAGATCTTAAGATAGATATGTGCCCATGGAAATGACATAGTTCCATTGGATCAATTCAATAAAGAACTGTAAAATTACTATGATTTTGAGATAAAGCATAAATAGAATATACTTTTCCAATCCTGAGACATTTAGAATCTAGTGTTTCATCAATGCTATTCTTCCACATGAGTTCTAGGGCTAAGTGTATTAATGTCCTATTTATTTAATTTTGTAATTAGCATTTAGTTGATTAATTTATCATTTCTATAGCTAAGTATTGCTTTCATTTAGGTTGATTTATGTTGAGTTGTGTGAATTTATATAATTAGTCTCGATTAATATTAGGGAATAAGTGTGAATGAGAAGAGTATAACCCCATTGAAAAATAGAAAAAATGTCTTTTCCTTGCTCTCCCTCATGAACATTGGTATATATTAAATTCTTAAATAATTCAAATTTATAGTTTCTAATGAGTTTATTATGAACCTAGAATGTTTTTATATTAAATTTCACAAGTAGGAACTCATATTAAGGGATGATTTTTATTATTATTTTGATTCTTCCTAGAAGATATCTCGACCTAGGCCATTTATTTGACTCAATTAACTGGGATGACTCATATTTTTTAGGATTTATGTTTTCAAATTTAAATTTTCGTATATTCACCAAGAATTGGGATAGGAAATTTAAATTAGGGGTCTAGACACCAAAATGTATGAAACATGCGGGCTACAATTAATTGATGACCTATCTAATTGGATGATTAAGAAAAAAGTAACAATCATATTTGAATTTATCCACTTGCTAAGACAAAATATATAAATTATGAAAGAAGGATTATAATTTCTTTTCTTTTTATTCAAATTTGTAAAATTTGTAATGATGAATATTCTATGATTCATATAAATTCAATCTAATTAGAATAAAAATGTGTTAACTAACATATATTGTGGAGCATGTGATGGATTTTGGACAAAGATCTAAACTACACATGGGACTATATTAAATTAATCGTTGTGCGGTTTTATAGAGGTGGGATCCAATAAACAAATATACTAACTTACCATGTTGTACCTAGTAAATAGCTACTTGCTAATCAAACTTAATTAAAGATAATAAAATTAAAATTTACAATTTTTGTTGGATCTAATAACATTTGATGAAATAATTTAAGCATGAATTCTTCATTAAATAAAATTACTAGATCACCACATTTGATTTAGCTTCATGGGATACTAGATCACCACATTGAATGAAATTATTTGAATTCAACATAAAATAAAAATATTTTCAAATTTAGGTCCAAATGTTACATGTATATATATTGTCATAGAAAATATATGTATGTACAAAAATAGCTTAAAGTTCTTGGTACATATAATATGGATCCTCTCTATCTTTTATTATCTCTAAAATCTTTTCATGATCTTCAATAGGCAACCTCCACCTTTGTTTGGTATGTCCTCTTTTTGGTAAAATTTCAAGATTTATTCATGTTGCTATAACTAAGTGACAATAATGTAGAACCTTTTGACTTGGCATATAATCAATAAACATAATACCATTCAAGTATCTATCTTTGTTTGTTGATAGTATGTGCCTTCAACAACCACTGATCTAGTAGGATACTCTTGTCCATCACCATCTGTCATTGATTCTAACAATTTGCATTTTGGTTGTGTACATCTTAGTAGATAGTAATCTACACCTTATGTATTGTCAGGATCCGCAAGAACAAAAAAAATATCTCCTATACACACACCATGTAGTAAACCATGCTCAACTTAAGTAGAATATAAATCAATTGTACAAGTTAAAATTCAATTTAAAACTTTAAAATTTACCTGTAACAACTAAATCTGATACACGTTCGTAATCAGCCGAATACAAAGGATCATAGACATCTACAATGTCATTATCTTCAAAAGGGTCCGACGTGGCCACTAATTGTTTTATTTCCCATTCTGAAACATACCCATCTCTAATATTATTACATTGTAGAGTATTTGCATTGTTCTCAATGCAATCAACACAAAACATGATTTTTCCTTCACTTGAATTACAGGACGCCTGCTATGTCCTGCTGTCATGATTTGATGCAAACTTCTAATACCACTAATTGTTTGACAATTAGTAAGAGTTGATCGATCAATATCTATATTAAATTTCAATCATATAATTAAAAAGTGTATAAAATTGAAAATTCAATTCATGTACACACATTGAAATTAAAAAAAAATTATTTATGTACCTTTAACATCCCAAAAATAGCATGTGTTGTATATTGAGTCATGGATGGAAAAATGACTTTTGCACTATTCAACAATTTCATTTGAATTTCTTATGGCATTACCTGCAAGTCAATGTTGGTGAAATGTCAAGTTAAGAGGTTTTCTAGTTGAAAGGAAAAGATGATCTCAAAAAACATAATTAGATTTTTTTTAAAATTCAACAGTCAATATTGAAAATCTACAACATTGGATATATCAAAACCACTATTATATAATGGTAAGCTTCCAGTTCTCAACACATGCAATATATTGAGACACCTTTTTCCTAATAGGTTTAAGTTCATCTAAAATATAAGAATTGAAATTTCTAGTCCGTATGGTGTTAACTGGAAATTCATGTTGTCTAAGTGCATGCTTCACACATGCTCTCGCTCCATCATGCTCTCCTTTTCCATGTCCACTCTTGTAGCAATTCCACATAAATTTTATGTTTTGTTTAATATGTTGTTGGCTTAACCAATTAAAAGCTTTTACAGACTTAAATTGTCCTGTGAAGTTACAAACAATTTCAAATTTAAAACCAAAATAGTTTTTAAAAAAACTATATACATACCTACAACATATAAGTAACTGAACAATTCAAGACTACAAGTTAAGTACACAAATAGATATATATAATTTTTTCAAAAAAATAAATCAATACTTACCAACACATCCATCAGACGATATCCAATGTTGTGAAACATCTATTTGACATCATCTCAGGTCTTCAAAAAATATTGCAAAACAATGGGCTACATAGCTTCTATCATGACCTGTATCATCACTGATATAAAATTGAACCTCTTTGATGATAATTTGTTTATCTTTGCTACTTTGTACACCATCCACATGTTCTTTGGCATGCCTATAACAAACTTGTACAAATATAGCAACTTGCTCTGAATGATAATATTGACTTTGAATCTCACTCTGAGGACTAAATGTATAGTTCTCAGAGAAATCAACAATAGAGAGAATACAACTTGGTGGAAAGCAATTCTTTGAGTCACGAAATTGCTTAGCTTGCCATCTAGCACCATGACAATGTTCAATATCTGGATATATGATATTGCAAAATTTATTCATAAACTCATTGTAAGACAATTCACTCTCTTTGAGAACAATTTTTTTGCTCTCAACTCTTGACTTTGTTGAGTATCTCTCATTTTCAAATCTCTTCCACATAACTTGCATTGAATGATCAATATTGTCAACCTGTACAGGATTCTTCAGATTTCCACAATCATTACATATATTTTTTATACACTGCACTTTGAATTCATCTAAATCTTCTAATTTTTCACATAGAAGATACTTCACAAATTGTGTTGTACTTCCAGGGATGACTACATTTGGATTAATTATTGCCATAGCTTTTTTATGACTGTAGGTGTAGATGAAATTTGACATGATTTTGATAACAACAAGTCTCACATACCTTATTTATATGTACAAAACTTGGTCGTAGTCTCTCAAACATCCTTTGACAAATCTTCACATCTGAAAATTCTTGCTTGAATGCTTCAAAAAGTTCACTTTGTGTTGTATCTATAAAATGTTTTGGATGTGATTTTTTTGTACCATCTTCACCTTTTATTTGTATAGTGTCCCTTCTATTGGAAGAAACATGAGAGTGGCTGGTCCAAGCTTGATTTCCCAAAGTTTTAATGGTTTTTACCTTAAAAAACCCTTGATCACCAAAAATCACATATATATACTTATGTTTACAAATGTAAATATACATATTCTAATAAAACTATATATATTTACTTCTTCATACAATGAAAAATCAAAGGTAACAAGATCGACCTTACTAACCTAGAGAAAACCAAAACAAAAGATCAGCTATGATATGGATCACTCTGAGCTTGATCAAGAAACCAACTACATCATCAAACCATGAGAATGTTACTAAATAAGGTACTGACTTACTCACGACACCAAAAAGGTATCCAAACACATAGGGAACACCACATTACTTGTGTGTGTGTGAGAGTTCTTAAGGCATGTTGTACTGTCCATATACTTGATCCAATTCCCTCTCTTTGGTGATACTCTCCCTCCTCATTCAGGAGGGGGGGAAACTAATTTATTGCATCCACCTCATGAGCAATCATAGTAGTTAGTCCATTAACCACATTATAAATAACATGAAATAAATATTTAATTAATCAATAATCACGAAGAAATTCCTTTATCCTCAAATAGAAAATTATATATTTTTTGTATATCATGAATCAAAGTAAATTTATCCCATCTAATTCATTTGCTAAGATAGCTTAATAATCATAGTTCAAAATGCATAATCAAAGCATATAACTAATAATCAATTTAAAATATCATAATTAAGTTGTCCAAAAATGGGGTGTGAAATAGTAGTTCATATTAGGTACAAGGGTCCTATCCTCCTATAGCATATATATTTCTCAAAATCTTTCTATATTTATTTTTGTAATGTCAAGAATTGCATAACCTTGTAATTTCATGCTATGTTTTTTGCTCATTTTAACGTCCATTCCTATAGTTTATTTGTAGGATAATTTTAGCCCTTGCATTAGCCTTTTTTGTTCTATGGTGCTTAGGCCTTGTTTCTTGTGTTATATTTATGTCAAGTTTTACTGTCACTTTTGTGTTATCCTTGTGATTTTCTAGTGTCTCATCATTTTTGAGCCCAAACTATCTAGACACTGGCGCTGCACATGGATGTCCATGTGATGTGCTAGTGTCCCATGATAATTTCTCAGTTGGTGGTTGTTTTTGAGCATTTCACCACTTGTCACCTTCCTAGGTCAGTGGGTATAGTGAGCAAGACAATTCTAAATATCTTGTCAGCCTCTTCCCCTTCCCTCATCCCCTCTTTTTGGATCTATCATTTCACTCTTACACCATCTCTTGGCTCTCTTTTGAACTCTCTTGTCATCTTGGCTTCCTTAAGCCTCTACAGGTGATATTGTTCTTGTTATTGATTGTTATTATAAACATTTTTTTTTGTATCCCTGAGCACCTTGGGATACTCACATCCTATCAATCTATCATTTTAGTCACTTTTCTTATTTCTATATGCACTTAGATTAAGAACACACACTATTTTCTATCTATCTATCTATCTATATATTAGCCATTGTAGAGGTAGAAATACCAAGTCAGGGGTTGGACCTAAAGGCAAACCCCCATATAGCCCCAACATTTTCTCTTGTTTTAGCTATAAGTATTTGGGAGAGTGTTCAACTACATGGAGGATTTCTTGTATCTCTTCCTTTCTCTTGTTAATTCTCTTATTTCATTTGATTTAGTTAGTTTAACTCTATTTTATCATTTCTATATTATTTGGTATCACTTGGTTTGTTGTGGTTGTCCATGTTTCCTATTGTGTAGGTGGGTTTTAAATCTGGTTAAAACTTTGTGTTTTGTGACTTTCTGGGATGAGAATATAAATGAAGGACTACAATGATTCACATGGACATTTGTGTGTCGTGCTGGCATCTAAGATAACGAACTCCATCTTTCAATACCATGTTCCTTTATTTTTGCTATTTACAATTCTGCATCTAGTTTTTTGATTGTGTATTTTAGTTTCTTGTAAATTAGCATCTTCCATCCTAGCTCATATTTAATGTAATGTAAAAGTTAAAGGTATGACTTTTTCTATATTACATTCAGTGAACCTATTGTGTTAACACAAACATTTGGAGAAAAATAGCAGCATCAAGATGAATTTGTTAATACCTTTCTTAATCTTCTCTTTCTATTCTTCACAATGGACATGTTATCTTCTTTTTTTACATCACTTTCTATCTTTTCTTAGAAAGTCCAAGATGTTCAATTCCATGCATGTGATGGTGACTTAGCTCTTCCTATGTCATTCTATTCTTTTGATCCCTCCTAAAATACCTCCTACTTATGAGGATATTTTGATGCAAGAGGATGAAACCATTGATACTTTTCTTAACATTACTTTACCTTCTCTTTATTTTGATGATCTACATTCTAGAGATGAAGCATTAGTGGATGAAGAGTCTCTCCTCACATCGGATCCTCCATGTATAGATGTTGAGCATACATATTTTGTCTCTTGTCCTACATCTAAAGAAGATTGTCATGTCCCCTTTATTGTAAAAATAAATTGGTGAAATTATTAGTCCATTCCTATTTTCCCATAGGCTAATGTAAATCAAAAGGGAAAATATTTTATTTAATATTTTAATTCTAATCCTACAAATTAAGGATTTATTATTTTTCGGAGTAATTAAATATTAAATATTTTATTTAATTGCACAAGTGGGGAATATGAGGTGTAATTGTAACTTCCAAGAGTGATTTTAGGAGATCTTATGATAGGTTCCTAAAAAATAGCTGATTTTATGACAACTTGTAAGAGGGGAGTTATTTCTTATTTTTGGCCAAGAATCTTGCATGGATTATGACATGTAAGCACCATTTGAGGGAATTTGTTGGAAATTCAATTATTTTAATTTATTTTCCAAGAGAGGGATGTTTGGATTTGGAGCTATTATAAATATGCAAGTATTTTCTTTCAGAGGGGCTTTTTGATCATTTTACAATCCAAATTTTTGAATTTGAGCACTTGTGCTTGGATTTTCTTCAGTGGACAAAAACCCATTGGAGTTTGCAGCTGTGGATAGAAACCCATTGGTTGATTGGATCAGAGGAGGGAAACCCTTTCATTCTTGAGGGCATTCTCACACAGGGAGTGCATTGGAGCTTCAAAGAATTGATAGATTTCGACAGTTTTGTGTAGTTTACTTGGAGGTGGATTTATATGTAGTTTGATGTTTCCTAGAGAATTTTGAAGTATTGTAAGTGTTTGCAAGTGTGGAATTCATGGTTTTCTATGTTTTTACTATTGTTGCATTAGTATTTGTCTTGGTGTCCATTTATTGCAAGATCTGGTATTATTTTTGTGAGTTTGGAGCAGTTTTAGTGTGTGCTGGAGTTGGGGTTTGAGCAGTTAGCAATTTGTAGTTGTAGGTTTGTTATCAGAGTTTTCTACTATTTTTATTGGTCATCTTAGACCTGATATCAATTGTATTTCATCATAAAATCATATAATTTAATATTGGGTTCATTAGATATCATTTCTATGCTACCGGGTGAAATAGGGTGTAGTGAAATTGTTAGTTTTGCATGCAAATTTGTGTCTATGAGTAAATCTGGAAATTTTCTGATATGTAATAGAATGAGGCCATACCATTACTGATATTTGAAGATAATTATCATTATTTTATGTTTAAAGAAATTTCCCTTTGCATTTGTGTTAAAATTGTCAATTTCAGGATCAATTGGTGTAAGGGAAAATTGGGTGTTTTGAAAGTTAATTAAAATTTTATTTTTGGATTTGATTGTTGGATGCAAATATTTTGTTTGGGACATTACAGTGGTATCAAAGCATGATCTTGCCAGCCTATAGGGTACTCAGTTGTTGATCATGGGAGGATTCTTCAAATCCCTTTTGAGGAGTTTGGAAAATGATGTTTTAGTTTCTAAACTATCAATATGGTTTGATGAATATTATATGAAATGGATAATTTCAAAGGAAGCCTACACTTTTTATGAATATGCAAAAATCACTGGAAAAGGCTATAAATACTAAAAATCAAGAAGATACTAAAGAGCATGATACAAAGGAAGGTTCAACAATCACAATAGTAGAGCCAGAAGAGCCAAAAAAGGACATAGAACCAGAAATGGTGATTGTGAAGCATAAAGAAAAATCAGATTTGCAAGAAATTGAAAGGAAGCAAAACTTGGAGAAATCTACCATACAATTTGAAGGTAAAAATTGTTTGGAAATAGAAGATGTTTATTTTACTTCTAATGATTGTACATGTCAGGAAAATATTGATGAATTTGAGGAGGAAAAGTTATTTATTGTTAGTTGTGAAGAGCCCAATATGGATGGACATGCACCAATTCATGCACTATCTTCTGAGCTTCCAAATGGTGAGCCATGGTTTGATTTGCAAAGTAGCATTGTGGATGGGTATGCATTACAGAAAAATATTTTAGTCATCCCTAATTCAAGGGGTTTGAGTCACAAAAATGGAGTTGTTGAGGATATCTGAATGAACTCTCTTTCAGCAAATGAGGATGAGCATTTTATTTGCAGCCCAAAGTATGAAAATATTTCATATTTATTTCCTTCTATGTTACTACAAAATTCTTGTCATCATGGAAAGCATGCTAAAAAAAGGTGATAGAGTGAGGGATACAACTTGTAGTATAGGGCATGAGGACTCTTTGAGTCAAGTCCAAAATTATGTCTTCATATGGGATCCAGGTAATCTCTTGAGGATTAAAGTAGTTAGAGGCACTATTGAGTTCTCCATCTCTTCCATTTGGAATGAAAGGAATTTTATGAGTATTCATATAGGGTTTGTTGTGCTTTCTAATCACATTATAAAGGATCAATGTTCACATTTTATGGGTCACTTGTGCAATCCAAGTACCACACTTGAAGAAAATATTTTGGGTAATGGTCAAATGGAGATAGGCAAATTCAGATGCTTATCATGGCAATGTGGTAAGGAAAGAAGGTGTCAATTTGATGTTGGCAATTTTATTACTAAACATGGCATGGTTCTTTCAGGACCAAGGTTCATACAGGTTTTCTACCATTGGATGTATGGAGGAGTTTACAAGAAGGATAAGATTCGAAAAGATGGCCTCATTGTTACTAGCATCAAGAAGGTTACAAATTTATCATGCTTGGATCATATCAACGGAACTTCAAACATGAAGGAGAATGGAATGCAAGAAGTATTTGATGAGCCAATGAATGTAACCAACTCTTATCTTATTTTTTTCATTTCAGATTTCTCACATCCTTTTGTGGAAGGATATGATGTTTCACAGGAATGTGATTGGGTTTCCTTAATGCAAAGGTGGGGCTCCATTCAAATTGAGAACATGAAGTTGACAGTTGTAGGAAATGGGTTTTCTATTTATGGTAGAAGATTCCAGTATGTTTTAGAGTTTTCTATGGGTTGCATTGAGTATTTGTGCTTAACACTTGCTGCACTATGTGTTTATGATGAGGAGTTCCAAGATGACCCTATTGAAGAATATGCACATAAAATGGACATCTTTCTAGATATAGATGTCAAATTTCAGCTTGCCAAGATTTTCAAATCAGCAACCTATGCAGGAAATATCAATTTGATCATACATGAGCATGAGGAAAATGATGTGAAGGATTACATGGTTCTATGGTTTTAGCCTAAGAGTCAAATGCAAGGAGCCATAGGATGTCACTTCTGATATGAATATGGTAATGGAGCAATCCTGAGATGGTAAGAAACACAATCTACTTTATGTTATTCAATTGCTTCCAAATCCACAAAGAATGGTGTTTAGTAATATGTTACCAAGATCACCATTAGATAGAATATTCCAACATGTCATAGAGTTGAAAACTAATTTGCATCAGAAAAATTTGAGGAAGAATGATGTCACATACTTGGGCCAAGTCACTAGTGTTCATGGCATACAGGAGGATGCAAGACAAGAAGCATTGGAAGGGATTGAAAAGGTAAACAACTCATGTTATGTACTTATAATTTCAGATTTGTTACAAGCATTGCCTATAGGATGTGATGATTTAGGAAAAGGAGTTGTTTTGGTTATAATGCAAAGGAGAAACTCCATAAAATTTGAAAGCATGAAGCACAAAGATTCAGGAGATAGTCTCAAGTTCTTCTCAAATCCACTGGTCTTGTATGAGCAGCAACAAAAATAGAATTTTGGAAGTATACAAATATTTGTGGAGATATTTTCAATCCTTTCATGGTTGTCCACCAATCCTACATTAGTCACATTGATGATTATTACACAGGTTTGCCATTTTTTTAGTTGTAACATCATTTGCATGTTGTTGATTTTGATAAATTTAGTTATAAACAACTATAGATTGATGTTTTTGGAGGAAGTATCCTTGCATGATGATGTGACAAGAAGGTCTACAATATTAGTGAACACTAATCAATCCACCATAACAGTAATTTGGAAAAGATTAAGAGAAGTTGTTCCAGTAGTGCAGTATGCGAGTGTTGCTTGCATGTTTTCAATGAAGTTGTGTGAAGATTTGTGGGTTTTGTGTATTAGGGAATGTGTTTCTATTGTAGATCAATTTCATGCTACTTTATATCATTTCATATTGTTATTTTTTCCACTCATATCAGCTTCAGAAGTTGTGGTTTTAGTCTTTCAGTTTGGAGCAAAACAATGTTGGCAATATTGTGTGATTTGGAATTTCTATGAGTATTTGATGGGATTTATATGTTATGGGAATTATAATATGTTGCTTGCATGGGTGTACCTAAAAATGTATATTATTCCTTAGAAAAATATTCAGAGTGATGAGTCATAGAAATGGGGAGACAAGTTTGTGTTTGCAGATGGTCTCAGGAAGGACATCATCTTCTTTTTAGATGAGTTGTTGTTTACAGATTTAGTTTTTGAAGAATTATGTTGTATATGTTGTTGTTGTATGATGTTATTTCACATTCCTCTACTGAACATTGGCTGCTATATATCAGTCCATGAAGTTGAAAGAAATCTCTCTCAAATTGAGGTAAAGTATGGGCTTTTGGTTGCACATTCATGTAATGCATATTTCAGTACTTTAGAGGTAAGAGAAGTAACTATTTCTCAGTTTCATATTTGCTATAATGGAGAGTGGATTGACAATTATATCAGTCCTACAAGCAGCAAAAAACATATTTATGTAATTGGGAGAAGTTGTAGGAGTTTCAAGTTTGTCTTATTTCATGCTAGTGCATTTGGCAAGTTTACTAAATCTTTGTGGAAATATGTGGATTAGTTGGAGTATGAGAAAGAATGCATCAAATACTTACATATCCAAGAGCTCAAATTGCATAGATATTATTGTTTGATTCCTGGCATTGGCAGAAATGAATCTGAGTTTTCAGGTTTTAACAGTGTTCTGTGGCAAGAATTGCAATATCTCACAGGTATAGGATCAAGGCTTTCTGTGCAATATAACATAATTTGGAAGCATCATGGTTTTAATTGCTTGAGGACAAGCAATTTTGAGGAGGGGAGATTTTTCATATCCCCTTTATAGTAAAAATAAATTGGTGAAATTATTAGTCCATTCCTATTTTCCCATGGGCTAATGTAAATCAAAAGGGAAAATATTTTATTTAATATTTTAATTGTAATCCCGCAAATTAAGGATTTATTATTTTTGGGAGCAACTAAATATTTTATTTAATTGCACAAGTGGGGAATATGAGGTGTAATTGTAACTTCCAAGAGTGATTTTATTAGATCTTATGATAGGTTCCTAAAAAATAGTTGATTTTATGACAACTTGTAAGAGGGGAGTTATTTCTTATTTTTGGCCAAGAATCATGCATGGATTATGACACGTAAGCACCATTTGCGGGAATTTGTTGGAAATTAAATTATTTTAATTTATTTTCCAAGAGAGGGACGTTTGGATTTGGAGCTATTATAAATATGCAAGTATTTTCTTTCAGAGGGGCTTTTTGATCATTTTACAACCCAAATTTTTGAATTTGAGCACTTGTGCTTGGATTTTCTTCAGTGGACGAAAACCCATTGGAGTTTGCAGCTGTGGATGAAAACCCATTGGTTGCTTGGATTATAGGATGGAAACTATTTCATTCTTGAGGGAATTCTCACACAGGAAGTGCATTGGAGCTTCAAAGAATTGATAGATTTTGACAGTTTTGTGTAGTTTATTCGGAGATGGATTTATATGTAGTTTGATGTTTCTTGGAGAATTTTGAAGTATTTTAAGTGTTTTCAGGTGTGGAATTCATGGTTTTCTATGTGTTTACTATTTTTTCATCAGTATTTGTGCATGTGTCCATTTATTGTAAGATCTGGTATTATTTTTGTGAGTTTGGAGCAATTTTAGTGTGTGCTGGAGCTGGGGTTTGAGCAGTTAGCAATTTGTAGTTGTGGGTTTGTTATCAGATTTTTCTGATTTTTTTATAGGTCATATCAGACCTGATATCAATTTTATTTCATCATAAAATCATATAATTTAATATTGGGTTCATTAGATATCATTTCTGTGCTACTGGGTGAAATCGGGTGTAGTGAAATTGTTAGTTTTGCATGCAAATTTGTGTCTATGAGTAAATCTGGAAAATTTCTGATATGTAACAGCATGAGGCCATACCATTACTGATATTTGAAGATAATTATCAGTATTTTATGTTTAAAGAATTTTCCTTTTGCATTTGTGTTAAAATTGTCAATTTCGGGATCAATTGGTGTAAGGGAAAATTGGGTGTTTTGAAAGTTAATTAAAATTTTATTTTTAGATTTGATTGTTGGATGCAAATATTTTGTTTGGGACATTACAAAGATAATAATGTTAATTCAATCATTGTAAATAGATTTATCCCACCTACTAAAGGAATATTGGATAAGTATGTTAATGTTTTAAATATACATCTATTCCTAAAATCATTGTGTGTGGGGTCCTTGATTCACCCCCACCTTCTCATCCCATGATCATTGTTCAAGGTATTCCTGATAGTCCACAACACACTTTTTTCCCTTATTTTGTTCAACATATGAAGGATAATGTGCCTACAGATATTGATTACCACACAATAGCCCACACTTATTTATACTGCCTTTCCACCATAGGAATTTTTAGGTCTAGACCTAATTTGAATTTTCTAGGTTAAGGTGACTTGCCAACCTTGGAGAATGTTCTCATGGTTGAAGGTAGTATAAACAAGTGTCAAGGGATCATGATTGGGTGTGCACACAATGAAGGTGATATGAATAATAGTGTGGATGAATGTGTGGTTGAAAGTGTGATGCAGTACAAGCTTTTCATGTGTTAGATTATTGGATGCTGTGAGTAGAAGGTGTCTACAATTCTTCAGTGTGACTATGAAGGTGTTGATAGATTTACGATGGAATTCCCCGTTGCATTGAGATGGTTTTCTCTTTGTAACAATCTTCTCTATCTTCTCTATTCTGGTAGTGAGCCTTGGCAGTGAGCCTTTCTTTTGGGCAGTGAGCCTATTGTTTTTTGGTGTTGATACTACTTTATATTGTGAGCTAATCCTCACCGTAGTTTTTCCCTTCTTGGGTTTTCCATGTAAATCTAGTGTTCTCTTGTGTTTGTTGTTGAGTTGATTTAGTTTCTGTTATTTTCTTTCATGCTTAATCATCATAATAGTTTAAGGGTTAATTGAATTGATGTGGATCTAAATGTGTTTGAGGGTTTTGTAATTATAAGTTACAACTGATTCACCCCCCTCTTAGTTGTCTTGTGGATTCAACACTAGGAACTATAAGTTTCCCTACCATCAAGCCTTATCAAAAGAAAGTGACTATTTCTTCCCTCTCCCCTTGAAGTGTCATTTGAAAAAAGATAGGGGTAAAAGAAAGTGGCATTTATCTATAGGCCCATCTATAAGAAAAAGGAGGTTGGAAACTATCTATTTAGTTGTCAAACTATAGACCTTCATCCCCCCTTCATTTCAATTATATTTCATTGGGAAGACATCTTTCTTTCAATAGTGGATTACCGGGTTTTGCATGTTTTGAAATGTAATTTCTAATAGGGAAATTATAGTTCACCAACTAGATAGTAAGGAAAACCTTCAATAGTTTCTTACTAGGTTTCATTAGAGTAGGGCTTTCTTTAGCCTAATCTAGGTTGGTCTAGCCCCCTATATAATATAGTTTGAATGACAACACTTTATTTTGAACTCCTAGATAGAAGATTGCCTATGGATCGTAGAGCCCTCCCACAAATATTAACTCTTCAAGGGCTCTGGCTAGATAATCTATGGATGCACTAGATGAAATTCTTCCCACCTAGTAGAGAGATATTTATTTCCTTCTTGAAATAAATACTCTTGAGACTGCTATGACCTAGAAGAGGGCAGTCTTAAGTCAAGAGGGTAGGCCCATAGCTTTCTTTAGTGAAAAACTCAATGAAGCTAAGAAGAAATACTCTTCCTATGACCTAGAGATGTATGCCTTAGTTTAGTCCTTGAAAAAGTGGAGACACTACCTACTTCCAAAGGAGTTCATAGTCTTTACTGATAATCATGCTCTCTAATTTTTGAATAGTCAAGACAAACTCAGTCATAGGCATGTCAAATGAGTAGAATATTTGCAAGGTTACACCTTCACCATCAAACATAAGAAGTGGTAGTCAAACAAAGTAGCTGATGCATTGAGTAGGAGGACACTCATGGTGTAAGAAATCCAGTTGCAAAGTGTAGGTGTTGAAGCACTAAAAGGTATGTATGAAGATGATGTTGATTTGAAAGATATTTATGCAGCTTGCAGCCAATTTAATGGTGTTCCTTATGAGATAAGTTCTGATTTTCTGATTCAAGAGGGTTTGTTATTCAAAGGGCCTCAACTTTGTGTGCCTAAATGTCCCATGAGGGATAATTTGATAAAGGAAAAGCACAGTGGCAGCCTTGCAGGTCATTTTGGTCTTGATAAGTCCTTGGAGCAGCTGCGAAGGCACTATTTTTGGCCTAAAATGCAAAGTGATGTAAGGAAGTTTGTTGAGAAATGTGTTATTTGTCAAAGGGCAAAGGGAAGCAGTACTAATGCAGGCTTGTATCAGCCTCTTCCCATTCCTAATAGGCCTTGGGAATCAATAAGCATGGATTTTGTAATGGGTTTACCAAAAACACCTAGAGGTTTTGATTCTATCTATGTTGTAGTGGGCAGGTTTTCTAGGATGGCACACTTCATCCCATGCAAGAGTACTAATGATGCATCCTACATTACAGGTTTGTTCTTCAATGAAGTGGTAAGGATTCATGGTTTGCCTTTAAGTATTATTTTAGACATGGATAGTAAGTTTTTTGGGCATTTTTAGAGAATTTTGTGGAAGAAACTTGGCACTAACCTTAGTTTCAGCTATGCATATCACCCCCAAACTGATGGGCAGACCAAAGTGGTTAATAGGAGCCTTGGTAACCTCTTACGATGCCTTACAAAAGAGCATTCTACTCAATGGGATCTGATCTTATCTCAGGTAGAATTTGCATATAATGATTCAGTGAATAGAAGTGTGGGTAAGAGCCCTTTTGAAGTTGTTTATAGTTTATAGTCTAGAGGAGTCTTTGAGTTAAGGGATATCAATAGAATGAAGAGGATGAGTGCTAAGGGTGAACAATTTGTTGTATCTATGAAAGAGATTCACCAATAGGTCAAGGATAAACTACAAAAGACTGTTGATAAGTACAAGCAAAGGGCCGATACACATAGGAGAGAACTCACTCTCAAGGTTGGAGATTTAGTTCTAGCTCATCTAAGGAAGAAGAGATTTCCTAAGGGATAGTATTCCAAGCCGCAAATGAAGAAAATTGGTCCTTGTAGGGTTGTTCACAAGTTTGGTCCCAATGCTTTTGAGATTGAACTACCAAGTGGAATTGAAATCTCGCCTATATTTAATGTATCTAACCTATACCCTTTCAAAGGGGATGTTGTTGTAGGTAATGAAGTAGGTTCTCAAGCATTTGAAGATGAAGAATGGATCCAAGACCTTCCTCCCATCAAGCCTTTAGAGTTGGAGTGCATATTGGATGCAAAGGAGCTCAAGAAGACAAGAAACACCACCTATTTGCAATACTTGGTCAAATGGAAGGGTCTTCCCATGGAAGATGCTACTTGGATGACTGAAGCTGATATTATTAAACATGGATAGACTGTTGTAGACTTGCACTCAAGTGGAACTTGAGTCTTCTTTCCCTTGGGTGTATGGTGTAGGGGCACTAGGTGCTTCATTTTTGCTCTTTTTTTCTTTTTGTAATTTTGGGTTGATAATGGGTTTTAGTGGTTCATAAGTTCATTTATGACCATATTCTATTATATTCAATTCATTTTTGTAGTGGGTTTGGTCATTGGTGGGAAAAGTTATAAAACTGTTCAAAATTGTCAAAGTTGTTATAAATGGCCATGCAACTTTTGGGCAAGTGGCATAAAATCAAGGAAACATTAAAATGGAGTTGGAAAATGTTTGTAATAGTGGGAAAATGCATTTATAAGGTGTGTATGGTTGAATGCATGAGGGGAGAGTTGATTTTTGGTGTTTTGATGAATACAAGCAAGCTTTTACAGTGATGTTTTTGAGTTGCAGCAACTTCTGTCTTCTTGTACAGATTGTACAGTCCATGGATCAATCTAGAATCAATTTTATTTGATAGCCCCATGAATTTACTACATTTTATTTTTGTTTTCATCAAATTTCATTAAGTTTTGTTAAAGTTATTGAATTTTTTTTAAAAAGTAGTCAAAACCCTACCTAGGGTAACTAGTGAATAAAATAATTATGTAGATTGACCTTCCACCTCTGGGTAATCACCAAAATGAGTGGAAAGGTCTATAATAATGTAATGTATCATATTATAGACATGTAGGGTCTCATGATGAAGTTTGCATGTGCCATGGTTCACTAGAAAATTTGATATTTACATGTATCAGATTGTGGAACAACAGAGACAAGGAAGAATAGTTGAGTATAGGGCCTAATCTTGCTTGTTTGTCTTTGGTAGTGGTAGAGGGATGTGTGGAGAGGTCTTGTAGACCTATAAAAAAGGGTTTTGGAACATTATTGAAGATTTATAAAAGTCTTGTTGTGACTATCCCAAGAGGGCTAATTATACAGTCATAGGTAGGTGTTCTTGCATGACAGTTTGGAGGTCACCAATGCCATATTTGATCTTTTTGTGATTTGAGAAGGTGTTGGGAGTGTGTTTTGAGGTCCTACAGACCTGATCAAGGAGTTTGTAGTCTTTAAGAACAATTATTTGCTAAAGTGTTTTGACTATCCTAAAGTGGACTGTGTATGACAGTGAAATTAGGACTAATTAGAGAGAGGACAGTCAAAATTTGCCCTAATCCGTACAAAGAAACCCCTACCCATTTTTGGATATATGTAGTAATGGCCAAAAGGGTATTCCAAAAAGTTCTCACATTTTGAATATTAGGTCTGTACTGATAGTTATGGTCAAAAAGGTCATTTTGAAAGGCTACTAGGTTTTAGGGGTTAAAATGTCAAGAATGCACAAAGTTTCATGGTCTGTCCTAAAGTAGGTCCTTCCTCTGCATCAAATTGGTATCAGAGCTTAGGAAGATCAGTAAGAGGTGGTAAATAAGTTGATTTGAAGTTAAGCCAAGATGCCTCCAAGGGTGAATGTGGAAGAATAATCACAGAGGTGAGAGACTCTCTTGCCCCATAATTGAGAGCCATAAAGGAAAGCTTTGATGCAAGACTCGCATTAGTTCAGACCAACTAGAGAAGAGGAGTCATCACAGGATATTTGAATGACCAAGAGGAAGAAGTGGGTGAAAATGCACCACAAGAACTTGATGAAGAAAGAGATATTGAAGAGAAGAGGTTGGAGAAATTGCTAAAGGTAGTTAAGAGTGATGGTTCCAAGGTAAAGATAGATCTTTCAGTGTATTCAGGGAGTCTGAATGGAGAACTCCTAAATTGGATAGGAGACTTGGATAAGTATTTTGAGTTTGAGGAGATACCTGAGGGGTAGCAAGTGAAATTGGCAAAAACAAAACTAAAAGGACATGCATCCCTATGGTGGGATTATGTACAAGAAGAGAGGAAAAAGAAAGACAAGGAAAAGATCACATCTTGGGATAAAATGGTTGCCAAATTGAAAGGTAAATTCCTACCTAGTGATTATGCCATTCAATTATATAGAAGGTTGCAAAATTTGAAGCAAAAAGACATGGATGTGAAGACCTACACAGAAGAGTTCTACAAACTAAGCATAAGATTAGGCCACATGGAAGAAGATGTTGACAAAGTTGCAAGGTATTTGAATGGGCTAAAGTATAGCCTACAAAGTGAGCTTAAGTCTCACAAGTCCAAGAATAGTGGAAGAATGCTATCAATTGGCCATCAAAGTTGAAGACAAGTTGAGAAGGAGACAAGAGAAGTAGAGTAGAGGTAGAGGAAGGACAAATTTTAGAGGAAGAGGGACTTTTACTGGTAGAGGATAGTCCCAAAGGTCTTAAGGAGAGACAAGTAACTCACAAGAACAAACTTCAGATTCAAGGGGCAACTTTAGAGGAAGAAGACCAAATTTTAGAGGCATATTTGGTAATAGAGGAGGCTCAAGTGGATTTACTGGAAAGTGTTACAAATGAAATAAGTTTGCAGGCCATCAAGCATGACAATGCCCTAAGGAGTAGTCATCTACTTCTTTTAAAGGTGAGAGGAGAAATTAGATTGTAAAAGGTGGAGATGATGTTGAAAGTGTTAATTCCCCATCACAAAATGTAGAACTAGAAGTTGGAGAGTCCTTATTGATGAGAAGAACCTTCATCAAAGTGCCCATGGAGAAGGAACCACCTCAGAGAAAGTCACTCTTCAGGACTACATGCAAATGCCAAGGTAAATGTTGCAAAGTTGTTATTGATTCTGGTAGTACTGGTAATTTGGTTTCTATTGAAATGGCAGAAAAGTTAAAGTTGAAAAGATTGCTTCATGCCACTCCATACAAGGTGTCTTGGTTAAACAAAGGGTAGAAAGTGTTGGTGAATGAACATTATTGGGTAGAGTTTCAAATATGGGATTATAAGGAAAAAGTCTTGTGTGATGTCATTCCAATGGATGTGTGCCACATGTTACTTGGTAGACCATGACAATATGATAGAAATGCCAAACATGATGGTAGAAAGAACGCATATGTCATAGAGAAGGATGGAGTCTCATACACTCTAACACCATTGAAAGATGAAGATAAAACACCACAAGTGGAATCCAATGTGATATTAGTAGAAGAGAAGGAATTCATAAAGGCCATGGAAGAGGAGAATATGAGTTTTTCCATCATAGCCAAGCCTAGGTCTGTTGTGACAACAACAAAGTTTGATGATTTATCTATGGAGGTCTAAGATTTGTTGAACAAGTATGTTGACATTGTGGTTGATGAACTCCCAAACTCCCTACCACCAATGAGGGATATTATCCATCATATTGACTTCATACCAGGGGCTAGCTTACCTAATAAGGTAGCATATAAGATGACACCACAACAAAATGAGGAGATTAAGAAGCAAGTCTAAGAATTTCTTGATAAGGGGCTAATCAAAGAAAGCCTTAGTCCTTGTTTGGTTCTATCTGTCCTAGCACCAAAGAAAGGAGGTGAATGGAGGACGTTCACTGATTCTAGGGCCATCAATAAGATTACAATCAAATATAGATTCCCCATTCCACGGATGGAAGACTTGATGGACTATCTAGGTGGAGCATGCTATTTTTCTAAAATAGACCTCGAGAGTGGGTATCACCAAATCAGGATCAGAGCAGGGGATGAATGGAAGACAATATTTAAGACAAATGAAGGGCTTTATGAGTGACTTGTAATGCCTTTTGGTCTCTCAAATGCACCCAGCACCTTTATGAGGTTGATGAATGAAGTTCTCAAGCCTTTTATTGGTAAGTTTGTAGTGGTTTATCTTGATGACATTCTTGTTTTTAGCAAAACTAAGGAAGAGCATCTACATCATTTAGATTTGGTTTTGATAAGATTGCATGAAGAGAAACTAATGATCAATTTAAAGAAATGTGAGTTTATGAAAACATAGTTGGTTTATCTTGGTTTTGTGGTTACTAATGGCACCTTGAAGATGGATCCCAGCAAGGTTGAAGCTATTCTAAGTTGGCCTCCATCCAAATCAGTTGTTGAGGTAAGGAGTTTCCATG
Organism: Cunninghamia lanceolata; assembly: GCA_027924645.1. Classification (NCBI taxonomy): domain Eukaryota; kingdom Viridiplantae; phylum Streptophyta; class Pinopsida; order Cupressales; family Cupressaceae; genus Cunninghamia; species Cunninghamia lanceolata. The sequence goes on from BSBN01001091.1 coordinate 2,719,541, forward strand.
GTTTGGCCACTTTTTATAGAAATTTATCAAGGGTTTCAGTCATATTTGTGCTCCAATGCTTGATACTATAAAGGGGGATAAGAGAAAGAAGTTTTTTTCGACTAGTCAGGCTGAAAAGAGCTTTGAATATTTGAAAAAAAGGGTAGCAGAGCAGCCCATATTAGCTTTACTAGATTTCAATAAGGTATTTACTATAGAGTGTGATGCAAGTGGTTATGCCATAGGGGCAGTCTTAAGTCAAGAGAGTAGGCCCATAGCTTTCTTTAGTGAAAAACTCAATGAAGCTAAAAACAAATACTCTTCATATGACCTAGAGATGTATGCCTTAGTTCAATCCTTGAAAAAGTGGAGACACTACCTACTTCCAAAGGAGTTCATAGTCTTTACTGATAATCATGCTCTCTAATTTTTGAACAGTCAAGACAAACTCAGTCATAGGCATGTCAAATGGGTAGAATATTTGCAAGGTTACACCTTCACCATCAAACATAAGAAGGGGTAGTCAAACTAAGTAGCTGATGCATTGAGTAGGAGGACACTCATGGTGTAAGAAATCTAGTTGCAAAGTGTAGGTGTTGAAGCACTAAAATGTATGTATGAAGATGATGTTGATTTCAAAGATATTTATGCAGCTTGCAGCCAATCTAATGGTGTTCCTTATGAGATAAGTTTTGATTTTCTGATTCAAGAGGGTTTGTTATTCAAAGGGCCTCAACTTTGTGTGCCTAAATGTTCCATGAGGGATAATTTGATAAAGGAAAAGAATAGTGGCAGCCTTGCAGGTCATTTTGGTCTTGATAAGACCTTGGAGCAGCTGAGAAGGCACTATTATTGGCCTAAAATGCAAATTGATGTAAGGATGTTTGTTGAGAAATGTGTTATTTGTCAAAGGGCAAAGGGAAGAAGTACTAATGCAGGCTTGTATTAGCCTCTTCCCATTCCTAATAGGCCTTGGGAATCAATAAGCATGGATGTTGTAATGGGTTTACCAAAAACACCTAGAGGTTTTGATTCTATCTATGTTGTAGTGGACAGGTTTTCCAAGATGGCACACTTCTTCCCATGCAAGAGTACTAATGATGCATCCTACATTGTAGGTTTGTTCTTCAAAGAAGTGGTAAGGACTCATGGTTTGCCTTTGAGTATTGTTTCAGATAGGGATAGTAAGTTTGTTGGGCATTTTTGGAGAGCTTTGTGAAAGAAACTTGGCACTAACCTTAGTTTCAGCTTTGCATATCACCCCAAAATTGATGGATATACATAAGTGGTTAATAGGAGCCTTGGTAACCTCTTAAGATGCCTTACAAAAGAGCATTCTACTCAATGGGATCTGATCTTACCTTAGGCAGATTTTGTATATAATGATTCAGTGAATAGAAGTGTGGTTACGAGTCCTTTGAAGTTGTTTATGGTTTGCATCCTAGAGGAGTCTTTGAGTTAAGGGATATTAGTAGAATGGAGAAGATGAGTGCTGAGGGTGAACAATTTTCTATGTCTATGAAAGAGATTCACCAACAGGTCAAGGATAAACTACAAAAGATTGTTGACAAGTACAAGCAAAGGGTTGATGCACATAGGAGAGAAATCACTTTCAAGGATGGAGATTTAGTTCTAGCTCATCTAAGGAATAAGAGATTTCCTAAGGGACAATATTCCAAGCTACAAATGAAGAAAATTGGTCCTTGTAGGGTTGTTCATAAGTTTGGTCCCAATGCTTATGAGATTGAACTACCAAGTGGAATTAGAATCTCACCTATATTTAATGTATCTAACCTATACCCTTTCAAAGGGGATGTTGTTACGGGTAATGAAGTAGGTTCTCAAGCATTTGAAGATGAATAATGGATCCAAGACCTTCTTCCTAGCAAGCCTTTAGAGTTGGAGTGCATATTGGATTCAAAGGAGCTCAAAAAGACATGAAACACCACCTATTTGCAATACTTGGTCAAATGGAGGGGTCTTCCCATGGAAGATGCTACTTGGATGGCTGAAGCTAATATCATTATACATGGATACACTATTACAGACCTGCACTCAAGTGGGACTTGAGTCTTCTTTCCCTTGGGTGTATGGTGCAGGGGCACTAGGTGCTTCATTTTTGCTCTTTTTTTTTTTTTTTTGTAATTTTGGGGTGATAATTGGTTTTAGTGGTTCATAAGGTCATTTATGACCATATTCTATTGTATTCAATTCATTTTTGTAGTGGGTTTGTTCGTTGGTTGGAAAAGTTATAAAATTGCTCAAAATTGTCAAAGTTGCTATAAATGGCCATGCAACTTTTGGACAAGTGGCATAAAATGAAGGAAACATTAAAACCAAGTTGGGAAACATTTGTAATAGTTGGAAACATGCATGTATAAGGTGTGCATAGTTGAATACATGAGGGGAGAGTTGATTTTTGGTGTTTTGATGAATACAAGCAAGCTTTTACAGTGATTTTTCTGCATTGAAGCAACTTCTGTCTTCTTGTATGAACTGTATGGTCAATTAATTGTATTTGATAGCCCCATGAATCTACTACATTTTTTTTTTGTTTTCATCAGATTTCATTCAGTTTTGTTAAATTTATTGAATTTTTACTGAAAACTAGTCAAAACCCTACCTAGGGTAACCAGTGAATAAAATAATTATGTAGATTGACCTTGCACCTCTAAGTAATCACCAAAATGGGTGGAAAGGTCTGTAATAATGTAATGTATCATATTCCATACATGCAGGGTCTTATGATGAAGTTTACGTGTGCCATGGTTCACCAAAAAATCTAATATTTGAATGTACCAGATTGTGGAATAGTAGAGACAAGGAAGAATAGTTGAGTATAGGGCCTAATCTTGCTTGTTTTTCTTTGGTAGTGGTGGAGGGATGTGTGGAGGGGTCTTGTAGACCTGTAAAAAATGGTTTTGGAACCTTCTTGAAGATTTATACAAGTCTTGTTGTGACTGTCCCAAGAGGACTGATTATACAGTCATAGGTAGGTGTTTTTGCATGACAGTTTGGAGGTCACCAATGCCATATTTGATCCTTTTGTGATTGGAGAAGGTGTTGGGAGTGTGTATGAAGGTCCTACAAACCTAATCAAGGAGTTTTTAGTCTTTAAGAACAATTATTTGCCAAAAAGTTTTGACTGTCCTAAAGTGGACTGTGTATGACAGTGAAATTAGGCCTAATTAGAAAGAATACAGTCAAAATTTGCCCTAATCCATACAAAGAAACCCCTACCCATTTTTGGATATGTGTAGTAATGGACAAAAGGGTATTCCAAAAAGTTCTCACATTTTGAATATTGGGTTTGTACTGAAAGTTATGGTCAAAAAGGTCATTTTGAAAGGCTACTAGGTTTTATGGGTTAAAATGTCCAGAATCCACAAAGTTTCATGGTCTGTCAGAAAGTAGGTCCTTCCTCTGCATTAAGGATTTGACATCTCTCCTCCTCATCCATTTTACACAAACTGATGTCAATTGAGCCACCAACATATTGAATGCTTACAGGTGGTCTGTAATTCATCTGGCCCTCTTCCATTCTCAAGGAATATGGCTTCTTCCTCAAGAAAATATTGTTAAAACACACATTTGACTTGATATATCTCACCAAATTTCTTCCATAGTTTCCTCATGGAGGATTCTTGATGGACATTGATTAAAACAGAGTCTACCAGACATAATCTAATTAGGTCCTTGGCTTTACAGTCCATAACATCATATTAAACAGCCAAAGTAGCATCTATAGGCCTTGAAACATTCTCATGAATAGCATCCAACAGATCTCGATCAATTAATAGATCTTCAATCTTTGGCTTCCACATCTTAAATTTGATACTAGAAAATTTATCTACCTCCATTCTCCCTAATGTGCTCACCATTTAAAAATTCATGTGGAACAAGATCACAAAGTACCTTCTACACAAGCTCCCACTCAAGACTAGATTAGTTCAAAAAACCCAACAACCCACAATTAAAACCAAAGGTGATCAAGCTCTAATACCACTTGTAAGGAAGCTAAGGCAGAAAAATAACTTCCTACACTAATCTTGAGAGGAGGGTTATGTAAATATTTTCAAATATTTACAACAATTATAGTAATTCTACAAAAATAAACATAAATAAAAATCATACCACAACACAATGATTTACATGGGGAAAACCATTTTGAGAGAAAAACCCCACACTCCAAAAATAGCTCAATATATTATTCAAAATTCTTAACAAGATTACAATATACTTGTAGATAAATCTTTCACAAGAGTATCACCAACCAGAGATCTACAAGCAACATAAAATCTATAATACTCTCACACACATCCTCCATCTCAAGCACCTAATATATAGGAGATACAATACATGAAACAATAAACGATAATTACAAACCCATGAGCTAAAACCACCCAAAAGTGGCACCGAAATTCTTAGGGTTTCATTATCTCCAATCAAAGATGTATTATGATGTGTCAAAACACACATCAACTCATGTAACTCCCCCTTTAAACACTTTTATGTGCCCAACACATTTTTACATTTTCTAATATGAGAGCCCAACTTTTAGAGGCCATAACTTTTTTATTTGGGAGGCCGATTGGGCCCCTTTCTTTTAAAATTGAAGAGCTCAAACAAATCTATGCACCGACACCACCGATGGTAATGCAGATGACCCAAAAATTTTATTTTGGCCAAAGACCAACTCTATAGCCCATAAATTGAGTTTTTTCTGTTCTTATAACTAAAAAATCACACTTTCTATAATTGTAAGGTTGAGACACCTTTCCTAAAAATTTTGTGGCATATTGGAAAGATAGAAATGAAGAGGTATTCCAAGGATAGAGAAGATGTCTTATTGAATCACACTATGAGCTCACTCTTATTGGTGTTTTGATGTAGGTCTTTATGATCCTTGAAATTCCTGAAGATAGGTTCATGGTTTTATTAGAAGAGAGACTCGTCCTAGTTTACAAGAAATAATTTAAAAGAGCTTATTTCTAGCTACATGATAGAATCAAACTAAATGAGAAAGAGATAGAGATTTAAAGAGATTATATGAAAAAGCACAACATTCTTATGCTTGAGAAAATTGAGAAATTCAACATTACAAAAAATGTTAAACTTGAACTACTTGTTAAGTATTTGAATCCTAAAGGCTGGGTTGATCTAGTGATTAGAACCTTTGATTGGGATACTTATGAGTCCAACAACAATCAAAGGTGTTGTTGGGAAAAATTGTGGGTCTTAAGAGTTATCCTATGCTATTTTTTGATGCAAATGTGATGTAATTGTTATTGTTAATATTTTGGACTGTGGATACTATTATAGTTGGTTTTATGCTTGCTAGCTAGGTTGTGCTAAACTTAGATTTGATATTATTTTTTGAGTGATGGTCACCTTATATTGTACCTATTTTTTGTGAACTATCTCTAATATAAAAAAGTTGGGGTAGGCTTCCACTAAAATTTAACTTAATTGAAGTTTGGCTTCACTTATAGTTGGTTGTTGTTGCCTTCCTTCTAAATAGGGCCTACCAAGCCCTACCATCCATAGGCCCTTAAATAAAGTGGGGCTACCCAAGAATTAAGATAGTAGGGGTCCTCTGCAACCACTTTCTATGGTTCCCTCCTTTTAGTCAACCCCAAAATTGCTATAATTATGAAATAAATAAAGAAAGACCTTCCAACCTCATTAATAAAGGAGGAAGGTTGGTTACGAGTTTACCATAATCTAGATATAAAAATTCATTAGGATATTCTCCTATCCTCCAACTATAGGGGAGGATAGGGAATAAATAAATAAAAAAGGCTTGCTTCCTATAGTTGGGCCTTCCTTCAAAGTAGGGTAAGAACTAACTAACTAATAAAGGTTGACTGGATGGCTTTCAACCCCCTTCCTCTAAAATTAGACTTGATTTTGAACTCATTTCTTTAAGAAGCTAGTGGGTAGGGCCTAACAATAGTAAGAACTAACTAAGAAAGGTAGGATTCCTTCCAACAAGATTCAATATCAAAGGTCTTTCACCACCTTACTTTCAATCTGGAAGGTTCATTCAACTAGCAACTTCTCAACCAAGTTGGTTGGTTCATTTCTTAGTAAGGCACAGAGATATTTCTACTCCATTGAACCCTATAAACCCTACTCAAGGAAAATATAGGCCTTCCTTTTGATAGGGGAAGACTGAAATAACAATAAGGGATTATGTTAGGCCTAGCTAGATAGTAAGGCACACCCTCTATCATTTTAGTTAGGCTAGTTAGCCTGGCTAGATAGCCCTATAGTATTTCACCTCTGGCCTATAGAAGAGAGTAGGGGATATTCTTTCTTTTAAGAGTTAACTATAGAAGAAGGGGTAGTTGGAAGGCCTACTTTCTAATAGTTCATAGCTTGGAATACTTCTAATATCTATATCCAAGATTGGTTGGAAGGTTGGAGATAGGAGGAAGGCTTCTCTAACCTTTAAGGAATAGTAAAATTTAAGGGTAGGGGAAGGGTCTAGGCATAAGAATGAAGCCTATTCAATTGGTAGATATAAAAATTTCTCCCTTTCGTGGTCCTTCCATAAGAAAAATTATAGGTAGTAGTAGCATAAATTATAGGAAGGTAGATAGCTCCACTTCCTTTAAGGTTATTTCTTAGTAGGTAGGAAGTAAGCTGTCAAGGCTAGAAGTGGATGGTAAGGTAGTTTCTTTCAAGGGTTTCTTTCTTTCTTCCCTTCTTTCTAGTTAGGCTTGCTAGCCAGGAGGGATGAGAATCAACCTACTATTGGATAGGCTTTTGGTCAAGGGAACCCAACTAGGTGCAAGGTTACCATCCCTAAGAAGAGAATGGCTCTTCTTCTTTGCCTACTTGCCTTAAAGAACTATCTATGTAATACAAATGATGCCTAGGTAGTTGCCTCATTGTCTCCTATGGGGGAGGAAGGAACTATCAAAGAATTGGAAGAAGGTTGGAGAAGGCTTTCTTAAGGTTGGAAGGCCAATTGGGGTTGGAAGGAGGGGGCTACTTAGGTTTGGGGGTTGGAAGGGAAGGCCAACCAAGGTTGAAAGGGTCAATTGTAGGAAGGATGGAATGCTAGAAATATCTTTTGCATCTTTCTAAATGGCCCCTAGGTGATAATAAAGAAAACTTTCTTTCAACTTTGTCTTGATCATGAAATTTAGAATGGCCTATTAAATATGTTACATATAGAATCTGCCTTATGGAAATCTTTCCTTTTATAGTGTTGGCTATAGCTATAATTGAGGTGGGGGGTCCCTACTATTTTAAGAGTAGCTATTTGAAAAGAGGATAATTTTTCTTCACTTTAGAGTTAGGTGGGAGGAGTGGTAACAAGAATAACCCCAACCTTGATTGAGAAGAGGATGAAGAGGATAATCAGAGAATGACTATATCCACCACTACAAATTTTTTTGAAATAGGGCCCTACTATTAGGGGAAAATCTTTCAAACTTGGGGTGGGGAGGAAGTACACCAAACCTTTATTCTAACAACAAAAATTTACAAAATTTTACAAAACTCTCCATCTAAAAGCTATGAAATCCTTCCATTATTGGTTTTGGGAACTAGGCCATAAATCTCTCAATTGAATTTTAGTACATTCTAGATGCCTACTATATCAGAATAGATTTCTATGGTGAGGAGGGAAGTCCTCAAATTTATCTTTTTGATTGCAATATAGAGGATAGGGCAGTTCACACTTCTTCCATTGAGTGATAACATAAAAATTCTATTGATTGATTCATGCTTCTTCTCAATCTTTCACTCAATTTATTTGTTCTAGATTGTTTTATCTCCTCTTAGTAGTCTCATTTAGCACTTGAGTGTCAAAGATCCCACTTTCATTGGGGTGAGTCACCCCTATAGATAGTAGGGCCTTCTGAACAGCAAACAAAGCCAATTCCACTTATGCATACCATAGTCAAGTCCATCCTTTTGGTTGAGTATCTTCTATGCCATTCATTTGGTTGACCTTCTACATGGGAAGCACATAAGAAACATTTGTTCACTCCCACCCTATCCCTTTTCTATATGAATCTCTTTAGCCATGGGTAATCACACACAAATCTGAGCCATAGAGAATGTAGCTAGTAGTGGATTAATCCTAGAGAAGATGGTGATATAGATTAGACTCAACTTTAGTGAAGGAATCCCTTAGCCTAGAGCCAGGGGAACAAATGAATTTTCTCTAACAAACGAACATATAGAATGCCACCTAAGTGAGGAAAATATGGGAGAGTTTACTAACTAGCCACATATGGATCTAACAAACAAGCATGGTAGCCCAAATGAGCATTTATCAAATGGTCGTAGTTGATCAATTTATATTATGCTATTAAATTACTGGCGTAAGGTTGGATATAAGCATAGATGTAATGGGAAATGGATGGTGTACCAATAGGAATAGAATAGAAATCAAAATTCCAGCTATCAGTTGCACCCATTGGGATTGGAGGGAAACAAGTTTGAACCTACTTAGTTCCCCAATTACAAATTAACAAGATGGGAGGGTAGGTATAGCAGCTTCAATCACTGATCATGTTGATTAAATGAACCTTATGCTTCCATTAATGCATCCCCCAATTGATTGCCCTTCCTTCAACCAATTGGGGAAATAAATTGTTGAGCATTTAGTACTCAATTTCCCAACATGTACTTAGTGAGTAGGCAATTTCTCCTCCCAAATTAGTCATTCACTCTATAGATAGTAGGGGTACTTCAACCAAATAATAGGCCCAAGAAGGCTAGTTTAATGAGAAGTAAGCTTATTTGGGATAAACATCAAACTAGCATTGACTTATTCACAACCTATATGTGTTACAGGGTAAGAAAAAATAATAGAGATGCATGTAGATAAATAACCAATGATTGATGTAATAAATATGGTTAATAGAAAAGGAATGGATCCAAAGAAGTAGATAGTTTTTAACTACATAAACACAAGCTATAGAAGAAAATATTCGGTGACTATGGTTGAAATAGTAACAAAAAGAGTGATGATATTGGTTTTGGGTTCTCATTGCACCAATCTAGACAAGTGAATGGGTCCCTTTATACCCACATAAATGTGAGTTATTGATTCTAGATCCCAACCATTTCACCTATATGGGCTTTCTATTCTAAGCTTGCCCCACATTTGGTGGGGGGGCCTACTATAGCCCCCTAGTTGGTTATCTCTAGAGTGATAATTTTATTTGGTATGAAATATAGGCCAATGAAGCGTGCTTTTCACCAACCCCAAGAAAGTGGTGATCTAGTACAAATTCTAGTAACTATAGAACATTGATCAAATTATTTCTATGTTGTCTAAGGAATACTTTTACATAAAAGTAGCACTTCTACCATGACTTATTAATCTTGTATTAGATACAATCTGCATGTCAAACCTAATACATGAGATGGATGGATCCCTATTGATTAAGATAGAAAAAATGTTCTATAAGTTGGCTACTAGGGGATGGGTTCAATACACATCCCAATCTTTAGTGCTGCTACATTAGTGCCAATGGAGAGGAAAATATGAAGTACTTAGCCCCATTCTCTAGGACTACAAAACTTATCTATTTACATAAGCACAAAGGGATTGGGGATGAATCAATCAATGATTATGTAGTGAGAACCCCAAAGAGAACAATAGAGTCCTACCCATAGTTTTCTCTTCATGTAAGACTCTAGCTCATATGGGAATAGTAATCATATTACTTATATGAACAATTGTGTTCCCCCTCTCAATGGGGGATGTTTAACAAACCTATGTCAACTAAGGTTTCAAGAGATTTCTCGGGCTATCACCTTTCTTACTTGTTAGTAAATAGATTTGTCACTATGTTATTTATATGACTCACCCTTGCAATAGAAACAATCCTACTAATAGTTGGACAAATTTCAAATAGGTTTCACAATTGCCCTCTATGTTTGAAGAAGAGGCAACTCTCTTCCTAAGATGAAATTTTAATTTTTCAGGTACGCTTTTAACCTGAAAGTGGGAAAGGCCCTTTTCTAATAATATGAAAATAAATAAACCCCCATAAACATCCAATACATCCATAGGGTAATAAAATATAATTTTTTGAGATATGTAATCACCACAGATCTATTCAAACATAAGAATGAAATGAACTTGATGATACACAACTAGTTATTACAAGCCACTATAGTATTGCCCAAATGAAAGAATGAGAAAAACCAGATGGCATATATAAAATAAAGCGGGCTACCAACACTTCACACATAAGAAATGCAAGATTTTTTGTACCCTAGATGTCACAAACTCAACACAAGAAGAATCTATCACAAAACAAAAAGAAAAATTGACCCAATGTCCACCGTTATCCTGTATTAATGAGCAAAAGAGGAGAACAATATTTTGTCCTTCTGAAAATATTACATGGTCCATATGATGTGCCAAGTATTTTATCAAGTATATTTTAAAACAAACATTTACTTTCTTAATGATCTAATCATGAAGCAATTTCACTAAAAGACCCTTTCATCTCTTCTTTCATTTCTTTCTTGATATATTTTATCATGACAAGTGATTCCTTTTGTTTGGTTGATATCTTCTCATATGATGAAACCACTTCACTGAGACATATCATTCCTTCTACTATCAATTTTTCAATCCATGTTTCAGTTGGCTTACCAAGGGTTTGGTATTTACTTATTTGATCTATCACATCTAGACTTACTCCTTTAGGAGGGGCCTTCACAAGAGTATCATGAGAAGCATCAAAGGGTTGTGTAGTGGTATCCAAAATAGACTTAATGTAAGAGGTGAGGACCTCCACCTGTTCTTCTAGTAAATCTTTTTCTTTCTCCATTTTCTCCAATCATTTATCCACAATGTGCACAGATAATTTAGCATTATGAATATCTCCCTCTATATTAGGAGGGCCAAAATCTATTTTTCTAACATTAAAATCATCTGTGGAGATTTCTTCTTCATTCTTATCCATCATCAGCTCAACAATTTCCACAAATTAATGTTTAGTTGTAGGGTCCACCATCAACCTAGACATCCTCTTAGCTTTCTTAGGTTCAGAATCTATTTGCAACAAATTGGCTACTGCATCAAATCTAGGGTTGATATTTTTGTGTATTTTCTTTTCCTGCCAACAACCTCTTTTAACCATGTAGGAGATGGTAAAATTGATTTTCTATAGTTGTGGGCACTAAATCAAGAGTACTATGAACTGTTGGCAAGAGACACTGCTATGATGAATGACTAAATGTTGTCATTGATGGCAACAAGACAAATGGATTCCACCAACAAGGCAAAAAGACTTTACTCTAGTAGATCATTTTGGTCTGACAAAGGATTTTGGTCCAGAAGGCTCAAATGGCTAAGTATGGGTAGTATACAGAGCAAGTGACAGAGACTGGGTCAGTATGCCTCTGCAGTTGAAGATAATTATATACAGTTCAGGTATGTTAGTCATAGATACTTGGTGATCACATGCTCTAGTGTTCAAGTTCTGACTTCCTCCAGAAGTCATATGGTGAAGTATCTAAGTCCAGGTAAACAAAGTAAAGATAGGAACAGTGCAAAGTACCAGAGTAAAAGGGACTGCATTCCTCCGCTATGGCATATTTTGGTTTGCGGTTTTGAAGATATGCTAAGAGGTCAATGATGAATGTTGGATATGATTTTTAGAGTCTAATACGGTCCGCAGTAGAAGTTATGATGTGACAGTTGAATTGGTCAAGTGTGTTCTTAAGGAACAAGCCGACAGGCATGTTAGATCTATTTACGAAGAAGATATATTGTTTTGACAATCAATCTAAGTGGTTCAATGTTTAGTGCTGACCTATATGAAGACTATTGTATGTATTTTTGGATCCGCATTCCTATTTAAGCACAAGATCAAGCCGACAAGGTACAACACTTGCATACAAATTTTCATGTTTGGGTTGCCGACCTGATTGTAAGATGAAACTTATTGCGGATATATATATATATTCGATGGATTTTGGTGTTGGAAGCATGGATGTGTGTGGAAAGTGTGTGAATTAGATATATGTATAATCTAAGGTAGTTTGCAAAGAAAAAATGATAATAAGGGAAGAAAACAAGAGTATATGTAAAGCAGAGCAGTAAAGCAGGGCAAACTGTATGATAGTCCTTTGAATCTATATACTGAGCATATTGGTGCTCCATTTTAGCATTTGGTAGATACACCTATAGGAGTCTTCTTTTGGCAATGAGCCCTTTTGTAGTGAGCATTTCTTTGGATAGTGAGTCCTTGGTTAGTGAGCCCTAAGGCAATGAGCCTTCATGTAATTTGGTATTGCTATCATAATATATTGTGAACTAAAACTCACCATGGTTTTTCCATTTTTTAAGTTTTCCACGTAAAATCCTGGTGTCTATGTGTTATGAATTTGTGGCTGCTCCTCTCATGTTTACTTTGATTTCCTGTTATTGAATTTGGTAAGTGGATCAATGAACGTGTGATTGAAAAGGTTTTAAGAATACTGATTCACTCCCCCTCTCAGTAGTCTTTGCATTCAATAATTGGTATCAGAGCAAGGTTCCTTGGAAGAAGATTAACAACTTGAGGAAGATCTAGGAAGGTGTATACATGGTAGCTAGAAGATATTTCATTGAAGCCTCATATGAAAGCAATGATGAATTACAAGCCGCTCTTGAAGATCTTGAAAAATCTGAAGCTCAAGTCAAGGATCTGAAGGATAACATACAAGAAGCTGATGAATGCATTCTAAAGCTAAAAGAACAAGTCAAGAAGTTCAAAGAAAAATACAAGGAGATTAGTGAACAATTGATAACAACAAATGAAACCTTGGATAATTTGAAAGTGGAAGTTGTAAAAAGAGCTAAAGCAGAAGAAGATCTAAATCTATTGGTAAAAAACAAATTAGAAGAATGTGATAAACTTGAAAAAGAAGTTGTAAGTTTGAAATTAGATCTGGAGAAGGCTAAGAGCTATGAAGAAAAGTTCAAGATAAGTTCTGCAAAGATTGATGAGATGATTTCTAGTCAAAAGAGTTTAGATGAAAAGAAAGGGTTGGGATTTGAAAAAGGAGAAAGTTCTAAATCAAGACAAGAAAACCTTGAGATGAAGAAAAACAAAGGCAACTAGTTCCAGAATCAAAGACAAAGACCCAGAAGACCTCCAGTCAGACAGCCAAATGCTCAAAGGTACCCTTCTTTCAATGGCCATTATTTTAATTGCAATAAGTTTGGTCATAAGGCTACTCAGTGTAGGAGTAGAATGAATCAGAATGTTCCATCATTCTCTGGTCAATGTTTCAATTGCAAGAAGGTTGGTCATAGATCAAACGAATGCAGAAGTCTGGTTAGGAATGGATCTAACTATGGAAGGAATACTCAAACCTTCAATGGAAAATGCTTTGCATGCAATAGATTTGGACATATGGATAACCAATGTAGATCAAGAATGAATTCAATCAATAGAAGGAATCAAGGACAGAGGAATGTGGTATGCTACAATTTCAATAAGTGTGGGCATATTGTAAAATTTTGTAGAAGCAAGAAAGAGGAAAGAAACTATCCTGCAGAGAAGATGAAAACAGAACAGAAAAGAAGACAAAGGTAAAAACAAGATTGATCTAATGGAGATCAAAAAGGAAATGAGAAAGGTCTAGATTAAGAAGGATGTGAATGACATCAAGGATGGATCCACACCAGTTTCTGGTGTAGATACTTCCTCTGGGAAGTAAATTAGGAGCTTTGGCTCAAGGGTAGCTGTATTGAAAATCCAAATCCCCTAGCCAGATAGTTAGTGTTGGGGTTCAGCATGAAGATGTGATGTAAAGATTCATATGACAAATCTTTTGAAATTAATTTTGGAAGTAAACAATCAAATGCGGAATATTGCAGAGCAAACTGGATTAACTAAGTTTAACAAGAGAAGTTTGACAACTTTTTGAAAGACTGCATTTATGACGGCTTAGGTTTTCATATCAAGGGATAAAAGGAACTTATTCGACATAAAATTCACTTTGCATTCAACCTATCAAGTGTCTAGAAGAATTAAAGAAATATTCCAAGTGTCTACAGAGATTTCCAAAGCGAGGAAAACCCTAATTCAACAAAAAAGGTATTTTCAGCTTGAAAATCCTAATGTGAATTTATCTAAATCTTTGCAAAGATGGCATCTGCTCAAGTAGTTGACATCACTAAGAGACCATGGCCAAAGTTCAAGAAACATCCATACAAATCAACAGAGGTCTATCCCAATGGTGCATTTTTAGAAATTTCCATTTGGTGTAATGCATGCAGAAGATGTTAGGGCATACATTTATGTTGCTCTTAAAGAATTTGGTGACAGTAGGTTTGATGATCTTTATCTGAAACATCTAATTCATGCCAATTTTGATCTAAAGGAAGAATATAAGGCACTAAGTGAGAAGAAATTCATTCAGTGTATAGAATTTCCAACATTTACGGAAGATGAATGGGTCTAGTATGTCTTAAGTAGGATACATGATGAATTCATGTGGCTGGAAAAACCATTTATGATCACAAAGGATGTGATAAGGACCATAACTAGATTGAATTCCACCAAAATAGTACCTATGCTAAAAGCTGTGAAAAATGATACAGTGATGATGGCAACTGGAGCCAAATTTGACAAAAGGGCTTTAACAATAAATGCCATTGAAACCATGTAGTAAGGTTTGCACCTATGGTAATTGGATACAAAATCTACTTTTCAAATCTAGAGAACTTTGTCTCAGGTACTACTATATACATAGCCTATGAGATGATTAAGGAAAATAAAGACTATGATCTTTGTGAATTGCTCTGGCAACAACTAATGGAGAATCTAAAGAAGACAAAAGAAAGCAAGTATCCCTTCAAATTCGATACATTGATAATGTACTTATTTTTCTATTTTATGCAAGAATTAACAAGAATGAAGTTGATCTAGTCTAGCATTCAACCAGTTGCAATTCAAATTAGAAATCACCTAAGGAGCATAGGAAACAAAGATGAACATAATACATCTCTGCGGGGCTATTTTAAAAATTTTCAAAGAGCTATGCATTCTAGACAAAGGATACCTGAATCAATTGTTGAGAGATATAAAAATGGCATATGCTTCATTGTCAACAAAGATCAATGTATGATGGAGGCTATTGAGCCTACAACAGTTTGGATTATGCCAATGGGGTATGAAGTGGATGTAGATGTATTAGATAGTTATACCAAGCACATGTTAAGAAAACTTAGGGATACATCTAAGCCAAGATTTGGCACTTATGAAGAATTAGCTATAAAAACCCATGTTGAATTAAGGAAACCTGAAACCCAGAAAAATATGAGGAAATTGGTGGAGGAATATGCTCAGAGCATAGGGATTACAAAAGAAGAAGTTGTCAAAACAAGGGCAAGAAGAACTAAAAAAGTAAAGGAAGTTAATAAATCTTTGGAAGCCCATAATGTACAACAAGAGCCTCAAGAAGAAAGGGTTGTAGATGAATCAGTCAAGGCTCTGAAGGAATATGATGCAAAGGCAGAGGAACTTGCTGTAACAAGGAAAAGGACAAGAGGTTCAGTCTCTACAGGAACAACATCAAAAACCTCTGATCTGA
Source organism: Cunninghamia lanceolata (assembly GCA_027924645.1). Classification (NCBI taxonomy): domain Eukaryota; kingdom Viridiplantae; phylum Streptophyta; class Pinopsida; order Cupressales; family Cupressaceae; genus Cunninghamia; species Cunninghamia lanceolata. Next base: position 2,735,093 of record BSBN01001091.1, read on the forward strand.
CCTCATCTGTTAGTGTAGAAGTACCCACCAAGAAGCCCACTGATAGAAGTTTCAAAAGATAGAAAACCAAAGGTTGTAGAATGTATGTTAGTATAGGAGCAGATGAGGAAGAGATAGAGTCAGATGAAGAAGTGAAGAAAATGAAAACTAAGGCCACCAAAGCCTCCGGGAGTAGCAAGAAGAAACCCTCTAGTAAGGGTAGAACTGAGAAAAGGCCAAGGCAAGATAAGTCTCAGACAGGAGAAGCCACTATAAGTCTTGAAGATGTCTTGAAAGACATAACAATTGATGGAAATTTAAAACCCATAGCTCAACTGTATGATGAGTATGATCATCCAGACAAGAGAATCATTGAGATTGTTGTTGTCAGATACTTGGACATCTACAACAAAGCCCTTATTGAGATCATTACTAATCTTCCAGATAGCTTGGGTAGCATAATATCTACAAGAAAGGAAGCTGCTATAGCTAAGGATGTTGAACTCAGAGAGAATACACTGATAAAGTTATGTCTAGAGACCACTTCAGAAGAAAAAGCAAAAGTTTCTAAAGTGCTGCATAAAGAATTCAAAACAAAGAAGAGGATGAACACTCTCATGTCAGATGCCATTGAGAAAGTGGTGAAGGATACTGAGGAAATCACTTTGACAGTGTTAAAAAAACATCATCTTCCAACTATATATGATAGAGCATAAACAAATGTTGAAATTGATACATTTATTCCTAAGGAGAACATGGATCAAGGATTGGACAAAAGTGGTGATGAGTTGAAGGAGACAGATGATCTAGTCCATGCTACTGGTTTGAATATTGTTGTTAAGGATCAATCTAAAAAAAGTATTCCTCTAGAACAACAAAGTAATGATCAAATAGACAAGGAAAAGATTGAGGAACAAAATAAAGATGATGGTCAAGAAGAGGAACAAGCTGAAGAAAACTATGTACTAGAACAAAATAATGATGCAAATGATGTCATAGATTTAGATCTTCTGGAACAAATCCAAGAGGAAGAAGTCTCTGGTATAGCAAGAGACATTGCAAAATCTGTCAAGGAATTCTTGGAACAAGAAAAAGAAGTCTTGGACAAACCTAAATTTTTGCAGGGGACCAATAAATTTAGACTCTATGTTCCCTGTACAGAAATTCAAACTAGTGTCAGTTGTTCAAGCAAAGGCACAGGAAGAGTTGATGAAAACACATATACAGGATAATGAGCTCGTTGGTGCATCATTTGATGTGTTGGAGAAGTTGATGTGTGAGTACCAGAAAGATACATCAATGTCATCAATTGATCAACTTAAAGGTATGATAAAATCAATCAACAATCATTTTGAATCCTTTGAAAAATTTGCAAAAACAAAAGTCGGAAAAGAGTTTGATGAGAAAAGATTAGTTGAATTGAAGACCATGTTAGCAAATGACAAAACTTTGTTAGACAATGGAATAAGAGATATATAGAGTACCATTAAAGAAGCTTGTGATTTATACAAATTTTGTTTATCATGGCCGGAATCCACAGAGGAATTAGAGGAAAAGATCAAGGATCTAAAACTGTAGCTCACAAACTTTTGTAAGTCATTTGATCTGGCAATTGAGTCAGTCAGCAACAAAGAAATACAAGTGATCAATATCCATAGTGAGTTAAGTAATCTGGTGTAATCTGGTGAACAAGAGGGATCAAATGAAAAATAGAATGTGTCAGTTGAGATGACTAATAAGTCCTAAGCTAGACTCAATGTCAAATCTTGTAGTAGAAGCACTGCAGACAAAAGCACAAACTGACACACCCTCTGATATACAAAAGGCATAAAAATTGGTCTTCCTTATAGACGTCCATATTCAAATTTTGGACAATGATAAGAAGAGTTGGGATAAATAATTAATCCAAATCAAGAACATTTTCAATGACATTCTACAACCCACAACAAATTAAGTTGAAGATTTTATCTATACATATGTGGCAGAATATGACAATGATTGTAGTTTTTGCAATTCTTGACACATTTTTGACCCCAATACATACACCTTTGCCATTGATGTCAAAGGGGGGAGAAGGGATCAGTGAAAAATGGGCAAACACCTAAGGGGGAGAAGAAAAATATAGTGTATATAGTAAGGGGGAGCAGATGAGCATTTTTCACTAAGTGTTGCCATCAATGCCAAAGGGGGAGATTGTTGGCAAGAGACACTGCTATGATGAATGAATGAATGTTGTCATTGATGGAAACAAGACAAAGGGATTCCACCAACAAGGCAAAAATACTTTACTCTGGTAGATCAATTTGGTCTGACAAAGGATTTTGGTCTGGAAGGCTCAAATGGCTAATTATGGGTAGTATACAGAGCAAGTGATAGATGCTGGGTTAGTATGCCTCTACAGTTGAAGATAATTATATATGATTTAGGTATGTTAGTCATAGATACTTAGTGATCACATGCTCCAGTGTTCAATTTTTGACTTCCTCCGGAAGTCATATAGTGAAGTATCTAAGTCTAGGTGAACAGAGTAAAGACAAGAACAATGCATAGTATCAGAGTAAAAGGGTCCGCATTCCTCCGTTGTGGCATATTTTGGTTTACAGTTCTAAAGGTATGCTAAGAGGTGAATGTGGTGCAGTGACAATAGGAGGGTTCATAGAATGAACTATTTAGACCGTGCAGCAAGAGTAAACACAATGGAAACAACTCAAAGAAATAAAGTAAATGCAGATTCAGTCATTCAATATATCATAGAATTCAAATAGAGATCGGTCGGCAACATGCGGGCTTACAATTAGGGCTCACTAGCCTAATTACATACATGCACAAGATAAAGCTTTGAAGATCACAAACTTCGATGAAGAGCTGGCCTGATTAGGACATCGGCCAAGGAAGATCACAAACTTTGATGAAGAACTGAAACGTGTGTACACAGATAGGTCAGACCTAAATGCATAGAACACTTCCAGAAAATCAATGAAATGATGTACAGATCTCTTGGGAAGGTTAGCCATGAACCAAAGATCATTGAATGATGTGTCATTAGGCTTCGAAGATTAGGAAATGCTTTCGTAAGTTTCTCCTTCAGCTAGTTATCTATGATTATCTAGATGCTCTGCTCTGAGAAACAGTCAAACTTCTGATAGCGATATCTTTTCATTATTGAAGTGCGGATCTCTGAATTCTGAATATGATGTACATGAATGAATGTAGATGCTAAATCTAGTTCCACAAGGTCTGAAATGCAATTATGGTGAAATGCCAGATCAAAAGTAGAAACTGCTTCTGACTGAACTGCCTAAACTGAATTGAACTGGAAAATGAAAAGAAATAAACTAAATTGCAAACAAACTAAAATGCAAATGTTTTTGGTTGATACAAGATTGCTCTCAACTAGGGATGCTCCTGCATCAAACATTGGGGGTTATTGAAAAAGTGAGTCCCTCACTTTCCTGGGGCTAGGGGAGAACCAAGATGGTCCACCTCAGCCTGAGAAATCCATGATGAGTCTTCTTCCAGTCTACCTTTCCACTTCACAAGATATTCTTTGTATTGTCTTCCTCTGGCACTGCATCCAACTCTATTGTCCAAAATGTCTTCAATCTGTTCTAGTGCTTGTTGTGGTAACTATTTCTTCAAGTCTTCTTCCATGCTATCACTGAACTTTGTTTCATGATATTGATATAGGTCTGCAATGTTGAAAATAGGTGAAATACCCAATGTCTCCGGTAACTCCACTTCATATGCATTTCCTGAATCAAAATTTTTGAGTATCCTACAAGGTCCAAACTTCTTCATCTTCAACTTGTTATATGTCCCAACTAGAAATATTTCTTTTCACGAGTACACCATCACTTCATCTCTGACTTTAAATTCATTATGTCTTCTTTTCTCATCAACCTTCTCTTTGTACTTATTGTTCATATTCTCCAAATGCTTCTTCACTTGATTATGTATTGTCTTCATATGATCTATAAATTCTTCTACTTCTGCACTTCTCTTTTCCTCCATACTGATATCTCTTAATTCTGCTACTCCTCTAGGATTCACTCTAGTTATAATCTCAAAAGGTGTTCTTCCGATACTCGTGTTCACTAAATTATTATATGCAAACTCTACTCGTGAAAGAATCAAATCCCAACTACCTGTCTTCTCTCCAACCAAACATCTCAACAAATTTCCCAAACTCCTATTCACTACCTCTGTCTGTCCATCGGTCTATGGATGAAAAGATGAACTGAACTTCAAACCTGTCTTCATCTTCCTCCAAAGTGTCCTCCAAAAGTATCCAACAAACTTTGTGTCTCTGTTTGAAACTATACTGTTAGGTAATCCATGCAATCTCACAATCTCTCTAAAAAATAGGTTAGCTACATGCACTGCATTGGTTGTCTTCTTACAAGGTATGAAATGAGGCATCTTTGAAAATTTGTCAACCACTACAAATATTGAATCATGTCTTCTCTATGTCTTAGGCAATCCCATCACAAAATCCATGCTTATGGCTTCCCAAGGTCTCTCTGGTACTGTCAAAGGTTTATACAATCCAGCATTCTGACTACTCCCTTTTGCAACTTGACAAACTCTACAACTCTGCACAAATCTCTGAACATCCTTATGTATCTGAGGCCAAAAGTAGTTTTCACTTACCAAAGCCACTATCTTATCAATGCCAAAATGTCCTGCCAATCCACCACTGTGTTTCTCCTTGATTAAATTATCTCTCATTGAACTTCTAGGTTTGCGCAACTAGCTTCCCTTGAACAACATATCTTCTTGAATGAAATAGTCCAACCACTTACTCCTATATGTCACAACAAGCTCTCTACATGCTTTCCAAGGTTCTACAAAATTAGTGTCTCCCTCATACATGTTCTTCAATTCATCAAAACCCAACACTTCAACTCTCATCTCTTTCAACAAGTTTCTTCTTCTACTCAATGCATCAACAACTTTGTTTGATTTTCCACTCCTATGCTTCAACACAAAAGTATAACTCTGCATGAACTCTACCCATCTCATATGTCTTTGATTCAACTTACCTTAACTATTCAAATATTGCAAAGCTTGATGATCTGTATACAACATAAACTCCTTAGGTAACAAGTAATTTCTCCACTTCTTCAAGGCTTGAATTATGGCATAGAACTCTTGATGATAAATTGAATATCTTATCCTTGCATCTTTCAACTTCTCAATGAAATATGCTACAGGTCTACCTTCTTGAGTTAACACTGCTCCAATTACATTTCCACTTGCATCACAATCAACTTGAAATACCTTATTGAAATCTGGTAATGCCAAAATAGGTTGCTCTATCACTTTCTGCTTCAATAACTCAAAACTTTTATCTGCTCTAGATGTCCACTTGAAATCCTTTCTATCACCTCTCATTGTCTCTGTCATAGGGTTACAAATTGAACTAAAATTTCTGATGAACTTTCAATAGAAACTAGCCAATCCATGAAATGATCTAACTTCTCCAATGCTCTCTGGTGTAGGCCATTCAACAATTCCTCTTACTTTCTTAGGGTCCATCTCCAATCCTTCTGTAGAAATCACAAATCCCAAATATACCAACTCTTCTTTCATGAAACTACACTTCTTGATGTTTATCAACAATTTCTCTTCTCTCAACCTCTGTAAAACTTGTCTAAAATGTCACAAATTTTCCTCTTTTGTCTTACTAAAAATTAGAATGTCATCCAAGTATACAATCACAAACTTACGCAAGAATTTCTTCAAGACTTCATTCATCAATCTCATGAAAGTACTCGATGCATTTGTCAATCCAAAGGGCATTACTAACCACTCATACAATCCTTCATTTGTTTTAAAACTAGTCTTCCATTTATCTCCTTCTTTGATTTTGATATGATGGTATCTAGTCTTCAAATCTATCTTTGTGAAATATCTTTCTCCACTCAAACAATCCATGATATCATCCATCCTAGGTAAAGGGAATCTATACTTAACTGTGATCTTGTTTATTGCTCTAGAATCGGTGCACATTCTCCATTCTCCATCTTTCTTTGGTACTAATACTGTAGGTACTGCACAAGGACTCAAGATTTCTCTAATCAAACCTTTTCTCAACAACTCTTGTATCTATCTATTCAGTTCTTCATTCTCTACTGGTGTCGTCCGGTGTGTTGCTTTATTAGGCAAACTTGCTCCCGGTATAAGATCCATGTGATGATTGATACTCCTTATAGGTGGCAATCCATCAGGTACATTGTCTGATATGATGTCTTCATACTCTGTCAGCAAATTTGTTATCTCCTTCGGTTGTGATTCTTTAGTCTCTTTCTTCAATGTTTCAGGCTTCTTAGGAATCAAGGCATAACACATATTCTCATGTCTCAAACCATCCAGAAATTTTCTTCCATCTACCAAACAGATTCTAGCATTTCCACATACCACATATTTAGGATCATCCTCCAAAGGAATCAAAGTAATTCTCTTTCCATTTGTTGTTATAGTGTATGGATTCTTTCTCCCATCATGTATAGCTTTTCTATCATACTGCCAAGGTCTACCCAACAAGATATGACAAACATCCATAGGCATAATATCACACAAGACTTCATCATGATAAGATCCAATATGAAATTTCACCAAACATTTTTCACTCACCAGCACCTTATGATCATCCTAAATCCATGCTATCTGATATGGCTTAGGGTGTTTCAATCTTTCCAACTCCAGCTTAGTCACCATCTCCTCTGAAACTAGGTTATCAGAACTACCACTATCAATTACAACTTTACAACAGTTACCTCCTAATTTGCATCTGGTTCTGAACAAGGTTTTCCTCTGTGGTGGTTCCTCATTTGTCTCTTCTTGAAATAGTTCTCTCCTCATCACTAATGATTCTCCTTTCTCTAGTTTACCAACAAAATAGGGGTCATCCAGTTCAACAGGTTCTTCTTCAACATAGGCTACTCTTCCAATGTTTTCCGTCCTCTTACTTGTACTACCTAGATTACATTCAAATGCTCTATGTCCTTCACCTCCACACTTGAAACAAGTACCTCTAAATGGTCTCTTATCAAATCCTCTTCCTTCTATCCTATATCCTTCATTCTGGTATGTACTAGGGTTTCCTCTCTAGTAAATTTTTTTGTCATCTCTCTGGTAAGCATTGTTATCTCTGTCATCCTTCTTAAATGGGCTGTCAAACTTGTTCTGCTCCAGATATGATCTGTCTCCTCCAGAATAAGGCCTACCTCTCTAAAATTTACCTCCTCTTCCTCTCTGTCTCTGATCATGTCTTTTATTCAGCTTCTCTTTAACTTTCAGGGCAAAATGATACGCTTCCTCTAAAGATGTCATCCTCACCAAGCTTAGTCCCTCTTGAATGTTCAATCTCAGTCCATTGATATATCTAGCCACTTTCTCCTTGATTGCTTCACTATGTCATGTCCTTATGATCATCTTATGGAATTCTTCAGTATACTCCTTCACAAATTTCTCCTTTTGTCTCAGGTTTTGCAATCTTTTCAACAGTTCCAACTCATAGTCAACAAGTATAAACCGATTCTTCAACTTTGTCACCATCCTATCCCATTTTATAATCTTTTCCTTTCCTCTTCTATTTCTTTTCAACTAAAATTCTTTCCACCATTTAGTAGCATGTCCTTTCAACTTTGTCTTTGCAAATTTCACCTTCTCCGGATCTTGAACTTCTTCATATTCAAATTATTCTTCTATGTCATTTATCCAGTCAATCAACTCTTCAGGGTTTAGATTACCGGTATAATTTGGCACATCAACTCTAGGTCTCTTTCCAATTTTTGAAATAGCTCACAGCATCTTTACCTGATCTGAGTCTTCTTCTTCATCAACTCCTAGGGTTTTGCCTATTTGTTCAACATATTGAAATTCTTCTTCATCATCACTTTCAACATTAGGTCTCGGTGTCAACCCTCTTCACCTATCTTCTTCAACAACATCTAAACAAATTCACATCATTTTCATTATCTCCATCATCTCATCTATTCTACTAGCCATTGTTCCAATAGCAGCAACTCTCCTCAGTGGCATTCTTCCTAGGATCAAGTGTAAACTGCCTCAGGTTCGATGATCAGGCTACATGGTGACAACTAGCTCACAATCAACAATCAGTTACATTTCAAGTAACCTACCTCAATTCAGTGATCTGTCCATAGAAAGATCTTATAGAATTCCCTTGCCAACTTCACTCAATTCACTCCCAAAAGATTTAAACTTTTGCCCTGATACCACTTGGTGCAGTCACGATAGGAGGGTTCACAGAATAAACTGTCTAAACTATGCAGCAAGAGTAAACATGACAAAAACAACTCAAAGAAATAAAGAAAATGAAGATTCAGATAATCAATATATCATAGAATTCAAATACAGATCGACTAACAACATGCAGGCTTACAATTAGAGCTCACTAGCCTAATTACATACATGCGCAAGATAAAGCTTTGAAGCTCTTCGCAAAAATCCAACTATCAGCTACCACTATGTGAATCACCACTTGATAGCTTCACAACTTAGCAACTTCACAATTACTTTCCTAAGGATCTATTACATCAATATATATCAAATCTAGATCAATAGATTCCTCTGTGTCGGTCAAGGAAGATCACAAACTCTGATGAAGAGCTGAAACATGTGTACACAGATAGGTCAGACCTAAATGCATAGAACACTTCCAAAAAATGAATGAAATGATATGCGGATCTCCTAGGAAGGTCGGTCACAAACCAAAGATCATTGAATGATGTGTCATTAGGCTTCAAAGATCAAGAAATGCTTCCAAAAGTTTCTCCTTCAGCTGGTTCTCTGTGATTATCTGGATGCACTGCTATGAGAAATAGTCAAACTTCTGATAGCGATATCTTTCTCGTATTGAAGTGCAAATCTTTGAATTCTAAATATGATGTAGATGAATGAATATAGATGCTAAATCTAGCTCCACAAGGTTTGAAATGCAAATGTGGTGAAATGCCAGACTAAAAGCAGAAACTACTTTTGACTGAACTGCCTGAACTGAACTGAACTAGAAAATAAAGAGAAACAAACTGAACTGCAAACAAACTGAAATGCAAATTTTTTTGGTTGATACAAGATTGTTCTTGAACCAAGGATGCACCTGTATCACAATGATGACTATTGGGTATGATTTTTAGAGTCTAATATAGTCCACAGTAGAAGTTATGATGTGACAGTTGAATTGGTCAAGTGTGTTCTTAAGGAACAACCTGACAAACATGTTAGATCTATTTGTGAAGAAGATATATTGTTTGAATAATCAATCTGAGTGGTTGAATGTTGGGTGGTGACCTATATGAAGACTATTTATGTATTTTTTGATCTGCATTCCTATTTGAGCACAAGATCAAGCCGACAAGGTGCAACACTTGTATACATGTTTTCATGTCTGGCTTGCCGACCTAATTGTAAGATGAATCTTATTGCAGATATATATATATATTTGATGGATTTCAGTGTTAGAAGCATGAATGTGTGTGGAAAGTGTGTAGATTTGATATATGTATAATCTAAGGTAGTTTGCAAAGAAGAAAAGGATAATAAGGGAAGAAAACAAGAGTATATGTAAGGTAGAGTAGTAAAGTAGGGCAGACAGTATGAAGTCCTTTGAATCTATTTCAACATTTTGTAGTTGCACCTCTAGTAATCTTCTTTTGGCAGTGAGCCAATCCTTCTTCTATCTTTCTAGTAGTGAGCCCTTTTGCTGTGAGCATTTCTTTGGACAGTGAGTCCTTGAGCAGTGAGCCTTCATGTAATTTGGTATTGCTATCATAATATATTGTGAGCTAACACTCACCATGGTTTTTCCTTTTTTTGGGTTTTCCACATAAAATCTTGGTGTTTGTGTGTTATGAATTTGTGGCTGCTCCTCTCATGTTTACTTTGCTTTCATGTTATTGAATTTGGTAAGTGGATCAATGAATGTGTGATTGAAAATGTATTAAGAATACTGATTCACCCCCCTCTCAGTATTCTTTGCATTCAACAAGAACATCCTATTTTTGTTGTGGAGGGTTTCAAGCTAGAGATGAAGGCACTTTACCTTGATCAGGTGGAGAAAGACCTTGGTCCATTCTCTGTTGCCTTTGAGCAAGCCCGAAGTCCCTACTAAGTGAGTTTTAGGTCCCCTTTTGATTTCCAACATCTTCTTTTACTATTTGTTATCACCCTCACATTGAATCTTTAGTTTACCATTTTTACGTGGATCATCATCACCACCATGACCTATTGGGATAAGCTTTAACAAATGGTGTCTGAGAGGTAGATCTAGCAGCTACTTTCTATCCTATTCCAGTTTGGTCTTTAGGTGTGGTGCAGAAGCACCTCGAAGACATTGAGAATATGAGGATTCTATACATTTTATGTTATGTCCAAAATACCACATTGTAAGGCCTTAGTGCCATGTCGAACCTTAGTTGGCCGAGTAACGGCATAATATCGAAAGATTGTATACGTGTCATTCCAAATTGTAAATGAATTGAAAGAGATTGTAACCGAACAAGGAGTGTAACTGATTGGCAGTGGTGGTTCGTTTTCCACCATGTGTAACTGTCAATTGAGAGTCTTTATATAGTTGGTCTCTGTTCGTGTAGAAGAGGAGTGAACGAACAGAAAGAGGAAAGTAAACTATTTGTATGTATAATCTCTGGAAGGAATAGAAAAGGTTTAGTTCCTGGTCTAATTACAGGACATCGATTTGGAGTCATTCCACTGGTGGGTTTCTTCGAAACCAATGGAATGACCTCCATGTAGTTAGATTTATTTCTGTTCTGTAGTTTCTGTAGTTTTCGTGTGTTCTGTTCGGTTACAATGTGCAGAGAAGGAATTAGCACTTCATGTGTATACAAATGTATGCGAGATCAATCGGTGTGTATGTGTCAGTCGTATGACAGAATAACTTGTATGTATTTGTCCTTTGTATGTAGTAAGACATACAACCGGTTGGGTCAAAGACTATGGACCCCACAAATTGCATAACAAATTCTAGGTATGCATCGGTGAAAGAATCTAAAGCTGGGCCGACAGTAGGCATGTCTTGCCAAAGGTGACGTTAAATGCAATGCATATCAGCATAAGAATTATGATCGGGGTGAGAACTAAGAAGTCTCACCGATGGAAGGCTCATCGGTGAGAGATGTCTTGTCGGGGGATGCGGGAAATGTATTGCCGATGGCCCAAGTCTTACCGATAGTTATGTGTTAGACTCATCGGAGTGAAAGAGACGTCGGCGAGAAATGTATGAGGGTTGCCGATAGTTAAAGTGTTGCCGATGGAGAAGTGGGAGTTAGACGCTCATCGGTGTGACCGATAGCATCGGTAGAAGATTCAAGGAACTCACCGACAGAATAATATCATGCCGATAGGCACATAATCGAAGCCACTCATCGCTGAGAGATATGTATCGGTGAAGGTCTCTTTCGTTTGACCGATGATGTATAGTCTTGCCGATAGGCAAGAATATGGATATTTCGGTGTGACTTCTACCTTATCTGGCCGATATACTCTATAATGGCTATTTTGTGGGCCTTCCAAGGATTATTCAACCCTATTTTATCTGTTAACTAGTTTTACTCTGCATCAAGGTGGAGATGACACTGCAGTATGACCAAGAGTTTTAGTTTTCAACCACCTCTTGCTCTTTTCCAACACAAGTGAGGATCTGATAAAAACATTTGTGATTTCATTTTTAGACTACATCAAACTAGGTAAGGGTTTTTAACTCTCAACATAGTACCCTTCATCTAACATATCTGAATAATCATCAACAATATTGGGAAGATCCCAGCCTAGGTTAAGACCTTCATTTGATACATTGTAAGTCTCATCCAATCCCTCCTCCTTACCTCATGTTCATCCATATAGTCCTCCCAGAAATCCTCAAGTTAAGGTTGATGTTCATGTAATGATGGTGTATACAAATTATCTTTCACAAATTTTTTACTATCAAAGTAAGGCCTAGCAACAAATAAATGTAAGTTGAATTGTGAAAGAATTTGATCTACATTCCTTTCATCTTCATGTGTCTTTCATGTGAAATGAGTTAACTTTAGAGGAAAGGCATATCCCTCTTTCTTATAAGCCTAGTATCTCTTACTGTCCTAGGCCATCTGTCTGTAGATTTCAAGAAATACAATGTAATCCGTGGCATATCTAGGCATCTTGTAAGGAGGTTTCTCAAAACCACCAATACTTATATATGTAAAATATCAAAATGAATAAAATAACTCCTGAATTGCATTATCAAACTAGCTGCTTCATGTGAAATTTGGACCTCAAGGTTTTGATAAATCTTCCTTAGATTGAACATGAGGAAGGCATCATTAACTCTTAGATAGAACTTATTACCATTTTCCTCCTATAACTAGGGATAATAATTGTATACGTGCGTATCATCCTTGAAAATACCAAAATTCTTCAAACTAGGCCACACTTTCTAAGTACTTGCCAAAGTATAGAAGAGATAAGAACACATATGAAAATTATTTTTCTTATGGAAGTTTGTCAACTAATCATGTAGGTGGTCACTAATTATCCATTTCCAGTCTATATGTTGTGATCCAACACATATAACCAATATAAATTGACACATCCATTCTACAAATTCATTAGAGTCTGCACTGTTAACTACTCTATGGAGTAGAGTTATCATATCTGAAATATCTTCTCAGAAATGTGCTCTCACTAGATTTTTAGGAATTTGTGATTTTCCTTTCTTCTCTTTCACTAACCAAGTTTTGGCATTACAAGCCTAACACCAATCCTTCCCATCTACGTAATAGGCCCAGCTAGTTTCCATAGACATATTTACATATTCCTCCTATACAAGTAGCCTGAAGGTATTACTGATAGATTCAATGTCTAATTTTACAATTACATTTCCATCTGCTCCAACCACTTGTCTAGATTCAACATGATATTTATCAATGCAAGCTAGCACAAGATCAAGACACCGTACTGCAAGAGGAAAACCCCTAGCATGGGCAAGTCCACTAGCAGATGTCTACTCATCCAAAGGTGCTCTAGGGTTTTCATTCATTCTCTTCCAAAAATCTTTTAGGTCAACATGTATCGAGTTTGTATCTTTTATTCTTGTGGGTTTATTTTGAATTATGGAGGACATGCCAAATCCTTGATATTTGTATTTTATATTCACAAACAATATCAACCACAGGATAGCACAATTAACAGATCACAAGAGTGATTGATTTATCATTGTGAAAAGTTCAAGATGTCATGGACTACAATGTGCATAACATATAGTATACATGAAAATTTTGGATGATAGACTTCAATATCCCCAAATAATCCCTAACTATGTGAAATTCCAAAACAAGAAATAAATAGTGATAAAATCACATCTTAGTCACAACAAGCAATTGTTAGTTGGGAGTAAACTATCAATAGAAGGGAGCTGCTCTAATCTTGGGGAAAAAATGTGGGTTCTAGATAATGTGTAATAGTAACTTCAAAACCCCTTTTAACTAAATAATTAGGGCATCACAATTAATACTTGATACTTAATCTTAGGGCATCACCATGAAAAACCACTTTAAATTTATAGTTGGTCACTTGAGCAATTTACAAACATAAGAAAGGAGTGACTTATTTTGTTTTACCTTATCAGCGAAACTTTACTTTAAACAACTCCCTTCATTGATAGAGAACTTTGTTCATGAACTTCAAAATACATCAATTTGACTTATCCTTCTCAATTTGCCACTTCTAAAAAGTTGTTTCACATTATCGGCTGAATTCTTCATCGTTGAACCTCTCTATTGGTGAAATCACCCTTTTGTGAACTTTTGAAAAGGTGATCTAAATGGTGTCTTCATGAATTCTTTTCATCTATTAGCAACATAGACCATTGATGAACCTATTCATTAGCGGACCAACTAGTTCATTAACCAAGTTTTCACACTTTTTCACTTGTGCAATCTTCACTTTTAGTTGTCTTAATCAAGGACTTCGCCAATTGGTGTACTCAAGAGTTTGCAAACATCTAGAGTCAATGATGTAACTTAGCCAGTGGTTAACTTTACCATAAAGAAAAGACTCCACAAACTTTAGACTCATAAGGTAGTATTATCATCCAGTCGGTGAGTTCACGAACTAAAGAACTAAGTGATAAGGAAAATGCAAGGATGAGACAAGTTCACCAAAGAAGAGAAAGACTGATAAGGAGCACATCAACAAAGAACTTGACTTTTTTCACTACATCAGAAGGTTCACGAATTGGCGAAGTTGGCAATGGGGTTCATGAGAGTATAAATTTGGAAATATCACTTAGAAAGATAATCTTTTCATAGAAAGTTAACAAATAAGACATAAAGGACACAAGACAACCCAAGTTTTTATATTGACTAGAAATTAAAACTAGTAGGATACAAAGACCAAAAATTGGGTAACAACCAGATCTATTTGGGGATGAGGACTAAGAAGGATGAAGAGAACACAAAGTCTTAGGTTGGCCAGAAACCTCATTCATGGAAAAAGATTCACACAAAACATAGGGACAACAAAATGAAACAAGAGATTCAATTATGATACAAGACGGGTGACAAACATGTTTTACATGTTACATAATTTTAAGTTTTTCCCATTATATGGAAGGGGAAAAAGAGTTCCATCAGGGTAGGATAACACAAATGCATTATTCCCACATACATGTGTAATAAGAAAAGGCCCTTTCTGTATAGACTCAAATTTACCATGTGATTGGTAGTGTACAATTCATTCTAGCCTTTTGTAAGTTTGCAGCTAATAATTCCAATGGCATTGGTAGTGTACTATTCATTCCATAAACTAGATCAAAAGGTGACATCCCTGTTGCTCTCTTATATGTTATTCTATCTACCCAGAGAGTGTCAAAAATCTTCTTGTGCCAATTCTTCTGATTCTCATCCACCAACTTACGCACAATGGAAGTTAGGTTCTTTTTACTAGATTCTACTTGCCCATTACCTTGCGAGTAATAGTCTGATGAGTGTGCCAGAGAAATATGATAATCATAACAAAACAAAGATATTTCAAAGGATAAAAAATTAGTGGCATTGTTAGTAACAATTTTGGGTGGGACCCCAAATCTAGCCAATATATTCTGCTTAATAAAATCACAAACAACTACTAATGTAGTCTTTTTGACAGGGTAAAGTAGTCGGTTGTAGTTAGAATATGAGTATGAATAGTACTAAAATGTGGGTTGATTGGTAGAATAAAATCCAAACTTCAATGTTGAAAGGTTTCCTCAACAATGACAGGGGGTAATGCAGCCAATTGTGGTTTACTAGTAAACTGCATGCATTTCACACATTTTGACACCCACACATATGCATCTTTAAACATTCCAGGCTAGTAATATCCATGCCTCAAGATTTTAAAAGCAATGACAAAAGAAGAAAAATAGCCACCACAGGGCTCATTATGAAATAGCTTTAGGAGCCTAATCTGTTTATCCTTATCTACACATTTTAAGAATGTGCCGTCAACACTCTTCTTGTACAAACTGTTATTCCAAATTACATACCTAGTTTTCTTAACTTGACATTTATTTTCTCTTTTGTAGATAGATGAGATGGGAACTCACCATATTTTAGAAAATAAGTAATGTGAGAAAACTAATCATCTTTAACTCCAACAAAAAGCACAAAAGGCAAATCTTCTAATTCTGATTTTGTTCTCAACTATCAACTGGCATAAACCTCTAACCCTTACCAATTTGGTTGGCCTGATTTCCATCTCATACTCATGTACCTTAGCTATCTAGGCTCCTCTCCTATTGCAACTAATATATTTCTGTGTCAGAATATTTTTCATTGTAGAATCTAGAACAAAAATTGTGGTATGTGAACGCAAAACATAAAACCTAAACTACTTCATTTCCTTGACCATCACATAAGCATGTTTTTCAACCTAAATGTAGTTTAATTCATGTTTCTTTAATGGAATACTCATTAAGGTAATTGGAGACTCAACTCCTTGATCATTTTTTTGTATGAGGATGGCAGACAAGGTGTGTTCAGAAGCATAACTATAGATAATAAAGTCTTTGTCAAACTCTGGAAGAACAAGCACAAGGGCGTTAGCAATGACCATCTTGATATTTGAGAATGCTTTCTTCCCTACTTTAGTCCACTTAAAATCCTATTTCCCTTTCATCATATTTGCAATGTGTCTAGTTAGTTCAGAGAACTCAAGCACAAATCTTCTCAAGAATTTGACTTGCCCAAAGAAAGATCTCACCCCTTTTACATTTAATGGTTGAGTAAGTCACTGAATAGCTTCCACCCTCTTAGGATCAATCTTTATCCCATCTTTAGAAACTATATAACCCAGATTTTACCTTTTGTAACATTGAAAATAGACTTCTTAGGGTTTAAGGATATACCATGCAAGTGGTATCATTCCAGAATAGTCTCTAAATCTCTAAAATGATTATCTCTTTTCTTGAAGAAAAAAATGAGATGATCTAGATACATAACAATAATTTTAGTTTTTAAGTCCCTAAAGGATAAATCCATGGCATATTGGAAGGTAGCTTTGGCATTAATTAGACCGAAGGGTATGTGATTGTAGGTAAAAGTCCCTATTGGTGTAGTAAATGCAGTCTTACGTTAATCTTCTTTAACCACGTTAATCTAGTTATAACTAGAAAACCTGTCTAGCATAGACATCATTTCTGATCCTAAGAGCGCCTACAATACATGATCCATTATGGGAAGTGGATAGTTGTCTTTTAAGGGAGATTGATTGAGATTTCTAAAATCCACACAAATTTTGATTTCCCCACTCTTCCTTCACACCGACACAATGTTTGCCACCTAGGTTGAGTGATGTATAAGATAAATAATTCTAGAACTTAGCATTTTAGCTATTTTCTGAAAAATAGGTTCTACAATTTTAAGATTGTAAGGGCGCTGTTTTTGTCTGACTAGAGAAATCCTAGGGTTCAATGAGATATGATGTTGACATTTATCATTCATAAAATGTTTCAGGTCATCATAACACCAGGAAAATACATTCTTATCCTTAAGTAGTAGATTAATTAGTCTTTCTATCTCCTCAATTGTACATCTTCTTATGCACACTATATTACAGTCTTCCATAGTTCCTATGTTCACCTTTTCATAATTTGTAGAACTATTTTTAGCTTTTTGGACTTTATTTTTCACATATTTATCATGTCTATCGAAAAGGTCTTCTAGATAGATGACCCCCTTAGGTATTATATTACCATTGAGTTGGATAACACCATCTTCTTTGATATCAACATTTTTCTCTACACTCAGAAGTGCTTCCTTCAAAATAAAGGTATGCAAACGTTCTTCTTTTTCAAGGAAGTTAATAATTTGCTTGTCACTTTCAAATACCTGCCAATATTTTGCATTGTTGGGTACACTAGGATGGTATATTCAAGTTCAATTTGATAAGGGATATCATTGAAAAATTAGGATGAGGAAGCAGTAATAAGGTTGATACTATCAATGAATTTGCACTAGTGTTTTTCTCCCTTAGAACAACCTCAATTGAGAAAGCATCAAAATGTTAAATACTATCCCACACTCTTTTCCTATAGTGTCTCAACCTATTGTTTTTTACAGTGAAGATCTTTCTTACCCACTTAACAATCAATTCAGCATCACCTACTACTTTCATCTCTTTAATTCATTTTTCTTTTTTTACTGCAAGGCCTAGCAAAAAAGCTTCATATTCTGTTGTATTATTGGTGTTTTCAAATTCCATCTTATAATAAAAAATAAATTTCTCCCCAATTGGAGAAATCAAGGTAACTCCTACCCCAGAGCCTGAAATTGAACATCTTCCATTAAACTCTAAAACCCATAATCCTGCAAATACATTTTCCTTCATCAGTTCTAGAGTTTCTTCTCCAAGTGTAGAAGAAAACATGTACATCGAGTCATGCCACAATAATGGGTTACACCTTTTGGCCAAACTTGATATTGAAATCAACATTTTGAACTAAATCTTCACTTTCTAACACCTATAGCCGCTAAAACATTAGGAATTTGAAGATGATGCGAACTAGTGATTTGTGAGATTTTGTTTGTAGATTCTAAATATATATATTTTTTTAAAATTTGGAGTTAAATTGTAAACCTTTTTGCATCTCCTTTGATAACTAGTTTTTAATAGTAAACAACATTTTTTTAAAGTGATGTGTATTCTGTAGCACATAACTTTTTCCTACAAAGGATAAAATTCTAATTCTTTTGAATTTAGATTGGTAACACCGATATATAGGGCATGCATTTGGTTTCATAATGTTTTGTTGAATATTTTTTTTAATTAAGTTTTGAAGACAAACCATTTATAATTTAGACATAGGTGTATTCTGTAAAACATAAATTTTTCTGTATGTATCGAATTTCATTTTTTTTTTTTTGAAACAAGGACATTAATACCTAGGGCATAGATATTTTTCAGAATTTTTTTTCACTAATTTACTAATTTTCCATGTGTGTAGAACAGAGAACTTGATGTTCGGTGAAAAACCTACATTCATAAGAAATAAAAAATAAATATAATAATCAAATTAAATATATTTAAAATTATACTTTATGTGAAGGTTATAATAAGGATTACATACTTACAAAACATAAATTTTAAATGAATTCATTTGATCCCCCAAAAGGTAAATCAAAAGTGGTTTTTTATCAGCATTTGGATAGGTGTAGAGGAGACTCCATTATAGGTATGGTTTAAAACTAGCGAGGTTCTATCTAAGGGGGTTAGATCAAACCCTCTTCAATTAAAATCCTTTAAATGGAACCTTTCAAGGCTTAAATCATTATATTTTCTAAAAATATGTGATTTCAGCAAAAATCAGGATGTCCTAGAAAGTGTAACCCATTATTGTGCAGCACCCCATCCCAAAATTTGTCTCTTCATATAGGATTTCAACTTTGGGATCATCTGATTATAACATGGTAAACTTCACTTTGGGTTCAGGATCTAAGTGAAGTTTCTTCCTAGCTACATGAATGAGAACATATGACCATTCCAATTGAATTTCACCCCTAAATCTCTACATAGAAAATTGTGTACCCTCACAAATGGTTTCTTGGAAGTTGAAGGATTCAATTTGAATGTCAAAGGCACTTTTAGGGTAGATGAGTATTACAACAATCAATAGCAGGTAGCTGGGAAGGAAACCAATCTTTAAATTTTTGAAAACATTTGGAATGATAGTGAATCATGTGGATGTCTTTGCATCACATTATCATCTTAAGGAAATTTCCTCAAATTTAGCATTTGGTCATACATCAATGGAGAGAATTAGACTATGATGTAGAAATCTAGCAATCTAGCAAGGGAAAAAGACTCCTAGGATAGGCTAAAATGATCTTTGAAACATGTTAGGGGAATGGACACCAAATCAAGTACAAAATATAGCATGAAATTGTGAGGGTACACAATTTTGTATGTTATAGTTATATTTTCTACTTAGACCCCCATGTTAGGTCATTAAGCAGACCCTATAGTTAAACAACACTTCCTCATAATTTGAAACTCAAAACATATAGGGCTCTCAACATTCACAAATAACTATTTTACCAAATGACCATGGCCATGCCTAACCTCATATTTAAATAATGGTAATCTTTCATGAAATAAATTTTACTTGTTTTCTTACAGTATATCTATAATTCCAAAGTGAGTGACTTTGCATATATGATATTTTATTTTTAAATTCACTAGAGACATACTATACTTTGTGTGTTATGTTTTCTCGTTAATTCCCTTACATATAAGCTAGCATTTATTTGTAGTACTGGTAATAGTTAATTGAATAATCACCAAGATCTAAAAAAGAATAAAAGTTAATTTGAAAGGAAAATTGGTCTAAAATAGAAATGAATAGCTAAATACAGACATTATAAGAATGTAACTACTCTAATATTTCATATTATATTTTACAAGCATGTGCATTGCAATTAGGGATAAAATGGAATCTCTCATAAATATTTTGCAAGATAAAAATTTGGCTTCTCAATGCATATATATATCAATCCCTGGCTAAGCATGATAAATGAAATTCTCAGACGATGATATGTTGTCATATGAGGGTGCAGTCATGGTCAAAGGGTCCACAGAGTGAACTGTCCAAGCCATGTAGCAAGAGTAAACACAACAAAACAAACTCAAATACAGAATGCAAATAATGATTCAAAATGCTCAATATATCATGAATTCAAAATACTTATATTCCAACAACATGTGGGCTACAAATTAGGGCTCACATGCTTGAATTTAGTTACAACAGATATGGCTTTGAAGCACCTTTCCAGAATAAAATACTTAATCTAATATATCATAACCACTAACTACTTTACTAATACATCCTAAAGATCTATATATATCATCTCCAAGCTCTAGGAATCCTCTACGTCGGCCAGGAAAGAAGTTATAGTCTCCAATGAAGGTGTAATGTGTGAAAATAGATAGGTCAACCTTAAGCAGATGGTACTCCTCTGCAAATGATGGAAACTTGATGCAGATCTCAGGGAAGGTCGGCTAGGTCTCAAACAACCTTGAATGATGTTTCATTTAGCTCCATAAGTCACAGAAGTGCTCTAGAAATCTTCTCCTATAGTTGGTTGTCTGTACACTTTGTTTTGTGAAACCAGGTGATCTTCCAGTAGTGATAACTTTCTGGAAACTAATCCAAATGATTTGAATTTTGGATATGATGGGCATGATGGTGTCTATAAGCTAAGTCCTACTTCGCAAGCTTTGAAATGACAATACAGCAAAATGTAGACCAAACTACTGAAATTACTTTTGGCTGTCTAAACTGGAATGAACTGGAAAATGAAAGAAATCCAAAGAAAATGAAAATATTTTTGGTTGATGCAAGATTGCTCTGCAACCTAGGATGCTCTTGCATCAAACACCTGGGGTTGTTTAAAAAGTGAGTCCCTCACTTTACTGGGGCTAGAGGAAAACCAAGACGGTCCACCTCATCCTGAGAAATCCAAGATGAATCTTCTTTCGGTCTGCCTTTCCACTTAACCAAATATTCCTTGTATTGCTTTCCTCTAGTGCTGCATCCAATTTTGATGTCTAAGATGTCTTCTATCTACTCTAGTTGTTGCTATGGTAACTGATTCTTCAAATAATCTCCAATGATGTCACTAGATTTTGCTTCATGATACTGATATAGGTCTGTAATGTTGAATATAGGTGATATACCCAATGTCTCTAGTAACTCTACTTCATATGCATTTCCTGAATCAAATTTCCTAAGTATCTTACAAGGTCCAAACTTCTTCATCTTCAACTTGTTGTATGTGCCTACTAGAAATCTATCTTTTATTAGATATACCATTACTTCATCACCAACTAAAAATTCTTTGTGTGTCCTTTTCTCATCTACTTTCTCCATGTACTTGCTGTTCATCTCCTCCAAATGCTTCTTAACCTGATTATGTGCTGTCTCCATGTGTCCTGCAAATTCTTCTGCCTCTATACTTCTCTTGTTCTCCATAATGATGTCTCTCAACTCTGTAACTCCTCTAGGGTTTACTCCAGTTACAATCTCAAAAGGTGTCTTTCCGGTATTCCTATTCACTAAATTATTGTATGCAAACTCTGCTTGTGCTAGAATTAGATCCCAATTTCATGTCTTCTCTCCTACCAAACATCTCAGCAAGTTTCCCAAACTCCTATTTACCACTTATGTCTGTCCATCAGTCTATGTATGAAATGTTGAACTAAACTTCAAATCTATCTTCATCTTCTTCCAAAGTGTCCTCCAAAAGTATCTAATGAATTTTGCATCTTTGTCTAAAATTATGTTCTTAGTTAATCCATGCAATCTCACAATTTCTTTGAAAAATAGGTCAACAACATGCACTGCATCATTTGTCTTCTTACAAGGTATGAAATGTGCCATCTTTGAAAATCTGTCCACCACTACAAATATAGAATCATGTCCTCTTCGTGTCTTCAGCAATCCAAATAGGAAATCCATGCTTATGTCTTCCCAAGGTATCTCCGATACTGTCAAAGATTTGTACAATCCAATATTCTAACTACTTCCTTTTCAACTTGACATACTCTACAAATCTGCACAAACTTTTTTACATCCTTATATATATGAGGCCAATAGTAATGTTCACTTACCAAAGCCACTATCTTGTCAATTCCAAAATGTCCTGCTAATCCACCACTATGTTTTTCCTTGATCAAATTGTCTCTCATTGAACTCCTAGGTATACACAACTAATTTCCTTTGAACAACATATCCTCTAGAATGAAATAATCCAACCACTTACTTCTATCTGCCACAACAGTTTCCTTACATGCTTTCCATGGTTCTGCGAAATCAAGATCTTCCTCATACATGTGCTTCAGTTCCTCAAAACCTAATACTTCAACTCTCATCTATGTCAGTAAATTCCTTCTACTTAATGCATCTACAACTTTGTTTGACTTCCCACTCCTATGCTTCAGTACAAAGGTGTAACTCCACATGAAATCTAGAACCATCTTATATATCTCTAGTTCAATTTACCTTGACTGTTCAGGTATTGTAAAGATTGATGATCTGTATACAACACAAACTCCTTAGGCAACAAGTAATGCCTCCACTTCTTCAAAGCTTGAATTATGGAATAGAATTCCTGATTATAAACTAAATATCTTCTCCTTGCATCATTCAACTTTTCACTAAAATATGCTATTGGTCTACCTTCTTGACTTAACACTGCTCCTATTGCATTTCCACTTGCATCACAATCTACTTGAAATACCTTGTTGAAATCTCGTAATGCTAACAATGGTTGCTCTGTCACTTTATACTTCAACAATTCAAAACTTTTATTTTCTCCTGATGTCCATTTAAAGTCCTTTTTGTCACCTCTCATTGTCTCTATCATAGGCATGCATACTGAATTGAAAATTCTAATGAACTTCTGGTAGAAACTAGCTAATCCATGAATTGATCTGTCACATCTTGTTTTTGGACCTTATTTAGTTGGATAGTTTTACTATAACTAATTTACTATGAGTGATTCCACGTGTGTGAAAATAATTATCATGAAAGTTATAAATGCATAATTTTGAAAGTCAATTTAATAATTAAATATTATTGGTACAATTATGGATGTACATTTTGTTTTGCTTCAGCTATGATTTTAAGGAACTAACCTATTAATGAAAATCTAAGTGCGATTGAGTGCAGTGAAATGTTGAAGATGAGAACATGATTGAGGTAGAGATGTTCTAGCCACTTGGCAAGAACTGTTTGGGATGGATAACTCTAATGCACTCACACACTCACATAGTCTCATGTCATATTGCATTTTCTGAATGATCTTTTTATGCATTATTAATTAGTCAATAAATGTGATTGATGATTTGGGAGTAGATAAATATGTGTCATGATTACTATAATAAGTCCATTTTTGAATAAATGATTTAGTCATAAATATTAATGTTCTTTTGATTTATATGTAAATGGTATATTTTATATTTAAATGGTGTATTCTCTATTTAAAATATTGTATTTTATAATAAATAATAAGTGTTTCCCTATTTTTATAAATATTATTGTTTAAAAAAAACAATATATAATTTAGACTTAAAACAATTATGTTTAATTACTATATATATATATATATATATATATATATATATATATATATATATATATATATGCAAATACTACTTATTTGATTAAAAAAGTGATTATACTTTATTAAAAATAGATATATTTTATTATTATTGCAAATACTTCTTGTTGATTTGACCAATTATGTATTATTTAAAATAAATAGATTATATTAATAATATTACTATTATATTTAGAATCTAATTAAAAGAATTAAAAGTAATTATTGTCACGCAAATGACATAAATATAAATAAGATTATTATTATTCTATTTTTTTTAAATGAGAGCTTTGAAATTAAAATATCATACAAAACTAAGTAAACTGGAAGTTATCAAAAGATGCTTCAATCTAAAAATAATGGGATGCCAAGTTTAGGAGGAGAATTTTATTAATAAAAGAAAGGGAAGCAGAAAGAGGGGGAATTAATATTTTATTTTTACGAGCATTAATACAATGGGGAGCAGTAGAAAGGAGAACGTTATTCTTTCTAGAGCAGCGATAGGAGGCAGCAGTGAAAAGGAAGCATCTGAGGCATAAATCGATCTCTCTATCTCCTAGCTAATAGACGGGTGTTTTCTTTTTTATAATTGCAATAAATAATGGTTGTTTATGACTATTTAACCATATTAAATCTAGTATGTGATATGTTCTTTCTGGTCTGTGTTGCAACTATGGGCGGCCAGTATGTTATGTTTTCTTGTTTATGATTTAAAATCTTCCTGTCATGAAATGTTAAAGGACTGAATAAAACTTCCTGTCATGGCTTCCTATTGCGGCCTCCTATCATTCATGTCATTCCTGTCAATCCTGTCATAGCTTCATGTTGATCTTGTCATTCCTGTTGATCCTGTGTTATTCCTGTCACAACAGCTTGGGTTTTTCCTACTATAACTTCCATCTAACTATTCTCTGTTGCCGCTTCTTTCTAACATGTACCCTAATCTATAAATCCTTTTTACTGCTATATAAATCTCTTCTGGCACAACAATTTTTCAAATTACCTTGGATTTTTTAACTGTTGTCCCCATTAGCGTTCTAAGACAATCTTTCGTAGAGTAAACTTTAGTTTCCTAGATGATGATTAAATCTATTTGGAATCGGCCTTCTCTTCAACCCCTTAGTCGATTAAGTAGCTATTTATGATCTCTTTGATTAGTGTGAATCAGCCTATACATTTTAGCTTGACCACCAGTTCTAAATTATGTTCTTGTTCTTATCTCTACCATTCATTGTTTTCTTTAATTTTATGCATAGTGGATTGGCCCTTTTTGATGCAACCATTGAATCCATAGATAGAAAGTTATCCTAGATGCTGTAATCTAATCTCTGGTAGTCCTAAATTCATAAAGTTGTTTTCCTTCTCTGTAATAAGATGTATTGACCTTGCAGACTTGTTTTACCTTCCCTATAATTGTTGTTCTGTCGCAGACTTTTATTTTACTTGTGCAGTTAAGGTTCCTGTTGCCGTCATTTAATTCTATTTAAATCTTCCTAAAAGGGTTCTTGTAATATGAACTAAAGTATGAGGTTTTGTCTTAGCAAGTTTAAAACCTTCATAACTCATATTTTAGTTTCTGTTGTAAGCTATCTTTTTATTTAATTTTTAATGTTGTTTGAGATCTTTTTAGTTACTGTCGTTAGTGAGACAGTAAGCCTGTTTGTGGGTTATGTTGCTTTAACTTCCTATCACAGTTCCTGTCACAATTGTGATAGTAAGGTTGTTGAATGAATTAGATTATAGATTAAATTATCTTTTTCTTTTGTGATTGCTACGAATGGAGTAAAATTTGATGTGGATACAACATTGTTTTATTTACAAACTTTCTTCAAGTAAACTATATACTTGTTAGGAATAGAAAACCGGTTACATTGTGAATATGTGAATGAAATATGGACTAGGGAAAATAAAATCAATTAACAGTCCTATTGATGCAATTTGCATGATTAAATGAAGTTTCTTTGATGAAGTACTTGCTTGAAAGTGTACTCTTGTTGGTTGAGCAAACAAAGGAATTAATAAACTATATTTAGGATAAAGTACATGTTATTGACTTGGATATGAAATCATAGATCAAACCTTTGGAAACATTATGTATATTTACCATTTGGATATCTATGTAAAGGCCATCTTAAATATTATTGGCATCTATTCTAATTAAATTGATTTTTTCTCTTATCTTTGTTGTATGAATCATGAAATAGATAACAAATCTGAGGTAAGATAGTAATGATATTTGAAATAATCATGCATGAAAACACATTATTGAAGTGGATTTGGCATACATCATTATTGATTTTATTTCTTGAATTATGTTTTAGTTCATTGTGCAATGGGACAGGGATTAGAATGGTCTAGGTGAATATGGGATATTATCTATCGTATTATCTATTATGTGTGTTTGGGGTGGCTTTTGGGCTAGGATGTCGAATGGATTATCATAGATGGCTTTTCCTCTTTTTGGGAATTGAACCTGTAACTATTTTTCTAAGGCTTAGATCTAAGTGAGTAGTCATTGAAACATATGAATATTTTGTCTAGAAAAAATTTATTGATATATATCTCTGCCACATCCTATTGTGATACAATCTGCATTTCATTATTTAGAATTGCACAATAGACTTCTGGTTGCATCGGGTGTTCCCTCCTGCCAGTTGTTTCCATGTAGCTAGACATTTCATGCAGGGTTGGGTTTCCTTCATGTCATGAAGGGATCTGGGGAAGCATAATTCAATCATGGTTGGGTGGAAAAGCGCTTGAGCCATGTTCCCGTCTCTCAACTCACAGGAGGACCATGTGGGTTCATGGTGACTAGAGAGTTTGTTTAATTCATTATACTTGATGTACATATTTATTGGAACTTGTGATTGGATGAATTATGGCAAGAAAACCAAGTGGATATTGTATATTATTTTATAGAGATATCACTTGAATTAAGCATGTGATTATGTAAGATTTAATGACTTTTATTGATTTATATTTATGAGATTTATCTTTTACTTACAATGTTGTAATTAAGTGGATTGTTTACTTCATGTAACTTTGTGATGGAATGAGTAGTTTGCATGATTTGACTTCTCCAATGCTCTTAGGTGTTGTCCACTCAACTTGATTGCTCTAACTTTCTTAGGGTCCATCTTCAATCCTTCCATAGAAATAACAAATCCCAACTATACCAATTCTTCCTTCATGAAACTACATTTCTTGGTGTTTATCAGCAATTTCTCTTCTCTCAGTCTCTGCAATACTTGTCTCAAGTGCCACAAATGTTCTTCCTTTGTCTTACTAAAAATTAGAATATCATCCAAGTATACAATAACAAACCTACCCAAGAATTTCTTCATAACTTCATTCATTAATCTCATGAAAGTACTCAGTGCATTAGTCAATCCAAAAGGCATCACTAACCACTCATACAGTCCTTCATTTATCTTAAAAGAAGTTTTCCACTTATCTCCTTCTCTGATCCTGATCTGATGGTATCCACTCTTCAAGTATATCTTTGTAAAATATTTTTCTCCACTCAAACAGTCCATAATGTCATCCATCCTAGGCAATGGAAATCTATACTTAACTGTGATCTTGTTCATTGCTCTAGAGCTGGTACACATTCTCCATTCTCCATCTTTCTTCAGTGCTAGCACTGTAGATACTACTCATGGGCTCAAACTTTCTCTGATCAAACCTTTCCTTAGTAATTCTTGTATCTGTCTGTTCAACTCTTCATTGTCTTCTGGTGTCATCTGGTGTGTTGCTTTGTTATGCAAACTAGCTATAGGTATAAGATCCATATGATGACTGATACTCCTGATTGGTGGCAATCCTTTAGGTACATTTTCTGATATGATGTAGATTCATACTCTGTCAACAATTAATTTATCTCCTCTGGATGTGATTCTTCAATCTTTGTACTTAGGATTCTAGGTTTCTTAGTAATCAAAGAATAACACATATTCTCATGTCTCAAACCATCTAGAAATTTCCTTCCATCAACCAAACATATTATAGCATTCCCACATACTTCACTTTTAGGTTCATCTTCCAAAGGTATCAATGTGATTTTCTTTCCATTAGATACTATAGTGTAGGTATTATTTCTCCCATCATGTATAGATTTTCAATCATACTGCCATGGTTTACCCAACAATATATGACATACATCCATAGGCATAACATCACACAATAATTCATCATGATAAGATCCAATATGAAATTTCACCAAACATTGTTCACTCACCAGTACCTTGTGTTCATCCTGAATACATGCTATCTGGTAGGGTTTAGGGTGTTTCAATCTCTTCAGGTTCAGCTTAGTCACCATCTCCTCTGAAACTAAATTATCAGTACTACCACTATCAATTATAACCTTACAACATTTTCCTCTTGATTTGCATCTGGTCCGGAAAAAAAATTTCCTCTGCGATGGTTCCTCAATTGTCTCTGCTTGAAATAGTGCTCTCCTCATGACTAGTGATTCTCCCTTTTCTAGTTTGCCAACTAAATTAGGTGATCCAACAGGTTCTTCTTCTACATAAGCTGCTCTTGCACTATTCTCTATCTTCTTATTTGTACTTCCCTGATGACATTCAAATGCTCAGTGTCCTTCACCTCCACACTTAAAACAAGTTCCACTGAATGTTCTCTTATCAAACCCTCTTTCATCTCTCATATACCCTTCACTCTAATATGAATTATGATTCCCTCTGTAGTAGAAAGTTTTGTCATCTCTCCAGTATGAATTGCTATTTCTGTCTTCCTTTTTGAATGTACTATCTTGTTTGTTCTACACTATATATGATCTTTCTCCTCCAAAATATGTTCTACCTATCTAAAATTTATCTCCTCTTCCTCTATGTCTCTGCTCATGCTTCTTATTCAAATTTCCTTCAACTTTCAGGGCAAATTGATATGCTTCTTCTATTGTTGTCATCTTTACCAGGCTTAGTTCTTCTTGAATGTTCAATCTCAGTCCATTGATATTTATTGCCACTTTTTCCTTTCTTTCTTCACTATGTCTTGTCCTTATGATTATCTTATGAAATTCTTTAGTATACTCCTTCACAGATTTCTCTTTTTGTCTTAGGTTCTACAATCTCTTCAATAGTTCCAACTCATAGTTAGTAGGTATAAACTGATTCTTCAACTTTGTCACCATTCTATCCCATTTTGTGATCTTTTCTTTTCCTCTCCTATTTCTATCCAATTGTACTTCTTTCCACCAAATAGAAGCATGTCCCTTCAACTTAGTCTTTGCAAATCTCACCTTCTTCGGATCTTCAATTTCTTCAAATTTAAAGTATTCTTCCAAATCAGTTATCTGATCGATCAATTCCTCTAGATTCAAATTTCCAGTGTAATTTGATACTTCCACTCTAGGTCTTTTTCCAATTTTTGAAATAGCTCTCAACATCTTCACTTGATCTAATTCTTCTTCTCCTTCTAGGGTTTCTTCATTTTGATTAGCAGATTGAAATTCATCATCATCATCACTTTCAACATTAGGTCTAGGTGTCAATCCTCTTCTTCAACAGAAGTCAATCAAACTCACATTGTTTTCATCTTCTCCATCATCTCATCCATTCTTCCATCCATAGTACCAACAACAGGTATTCTCCTTAGAGGCATATCTTCCTAGGATCAAGTGTAACTGCCTCAAATTCAGTGATTGGGCTGCAAGGTGACAACTGCCTCACAATCAGTGATCAGTTGGTGACATGGGTAGATTGCCTCAAGTTCAGCGATCTATTCACAACAAGATCTTACAGAATGCCTTCACAATTTCACTCCCAAAGGATCCAAATTTTTTCTTTGATACCACTTGGTACAGTCATGGTCGGAGGGTCCATAGAGTGAACTGTCCAGGCCATGCAAGAAGAGTAAACACAATGGAAGCAACTCAAATACAGAATGATTCAAAATGCTCAATATATCATGGATTCAAAATACTTATCTGTTGGCAACATGGGGGCTACAAATTAGGGCTCACAAGCCTGAATTCAGTTACAACAGATATGGCTTTAAAGTACCTTTCCAGAATAAAATACTTAACATATTCTATCATAACCACTAACTACTTTCATAATACATCCTAAAGATCTATATATATCATCTCCAAGCTCTAGGAATCCTCCGTGTTAGCCAGGAAAGAAGTTACAATCTCCAACATGAAGGTGTAACATGTGAAAATAGATAGGTCAACCTTAAGCAGCCAGTACTCCTCTACAAATGATGGAAACTTGATGTGAATCTCAGGGAAGGTCGGCTAGGTCTTAAACAACCTTGAATGATGTTTCATTTAGCTTTACAAGTCACATAAGTTCTTCAAAAACCTTCTCTTATAGCTGGTTGTCTGTACACTCTGTTATGTGAAACCAGGCAATCTTCTGGTAGCGATAACTTTTTAAAAACTGATCCAAATGACTAAATTTTGGATATGATGTGCATGATGATGTCTATATGGTAAGTTCTATTTTGCAAGATTTGAAATGACAATGCGGCAAAATGTGGACCAAACTATTGAAATTGCTTTTGACTGTCTAAACTAGAATGAACTGGAAAATGAAAGAAATCAAAAGAAAATGCAAATATTTTTGGTTGATGCAAGATTTCTCTGCAACCTGGGATGCTCCTGCATCATATGATCAAATATGTTCAAAGGAATTTTAAAATATATCAATATGTAGATGAATTTAAGGCCATAAAATGGTATACATCTTTCATGTAGGAGACAAATCACATCCATAGATAGAGGAGCCCCATGCAAAGTTGAAGAAATTGGCATGGAAAAAGAAGGCAACATGGTATTTTTTGTATTTAAGACATTTACTTATTGTTGTGGAGGTGATAGAAAAGGAATTATTTCTCTACCATCATAGTGGAAAATTGGCAATGGCATTTGGTTTGTTAAACGTACCTCGTAGGACAACTATTAAAGTTGTTAAGAACTTTTGAGTATGTGTTGATTTCCTCACTGCAACGTGACTTATCTCCTACACTGGTGCAAGAGAAATTGTTGTGAGGGATATGAACCATTTTTATCATTTTAATAGAGATAATTTTCTTGTGGGAATTACTGATGATACTAGATAAAAAATTCTGAGAGATAGGCTTACACTATAATAATATACACAGTGTCAAATCTATAGTAGTAAGGAAGGGAATTCCATCATACTATGACTATAACCTTGAGCTTAACTTAATTTAAATGATTGAACCTTCATTGATATTATGGAAATAATATAAAAAATTTCCATGGAAATATATTCTGGGTAACATTGCCAAACATTATTCTTTGCTAAATATTGCTTCATGTTTAAACAGTAATTGTTTTCATACTTACTATCTCAATTCTGAGATAAAATAAGTCAAACAAAATAGAAACATGTGAGAATAATAAATATCATAGGGCTAGGGAAAGACAAGGCACATGAATTGTTTGACAAAATGCCTCCAAGTGGTAGAGTATCATGCCATGCAATAATAGCAGAAAAAGAACTCTAGTTTAGCTTGGTAGTGAGGTAAGTATTAGACACCCTCCTGGTAACACTTCAACAAAGACTTAACTGCAATTATTCTCTGAGATCTTGTATTAGATTGCTTGTATGAAAAATAGATTTAAAAGCTCTATTATGATCTTTTCCCATAACAATGTTTCGATATTGAAAATCTTAGCCATAATGTCTTCATTTTGAGAACATAAAATAAAGATTCTATATGGAAAATAACTGAGGAAAATTTGATAGAAATTCATACCTCTCCCACACAAATTTTTTTCAACATAGTGAAGGAAAACTACCTCAAATATTGTCATTGTAAGAGCTTGGTAGACATGCATGAAAAAGAAATTAAAAAAATTTGGAACTGAGACAAAGCACGCCATAGGTTTTAAGCAAGATTCCACCCTCTACTAGCATCCTTTCCTCCTTTCAGAACTTTTAAGCAATTACAATTGGCAAGTGTAAGTTGGACTCCACAACCTTTTGTTGGCTTCCTCCCTGCCTCAACAAGATGTATCTCTCGAAATGCAATGTTTGCCGGATATGTGTCCCCTTCCCCTAAAAAGAGCGATCCTCTTTTCTTTTTTATTTTTTTTCCTCATCTCCACCCCAGGTGTCTAGGAATTGCCGGTCCATTGATACGTGTCATCCTCAATTTATGAGTAGTCATGCACCATGCCACAAGTATTTTTGATGTGCAGAGCAATATAGGCATTATTTGGTAATGTGGCAAAAGCAAAGGCGGTTGCAATACATGTTATCTATATTTCAAATAAATCAATAGATTGAAGCAATCAATGCACTTCACTTGTCTATTGATTCTTTATAGAATGAAAATGTAGATTAACTTCAGCCTTTAAAGTGTAGCATTATCCACAATCATATGATGTGATAGACTTGTATAATTTATCCATCAGATGAAATTAAAAAAAAAATGAAAACAAAGACATGTTCATTGTTATCAGTTGACAAGGCAAATGCATTAGATGCTTGACCTTTATCTAATAATTTTTGGTACTTTTCATAACCATCCCATTGAGGCTGGGCTAGATTAGATTGCTACAATTAAAACCATCTAATCTAGATAGTGTATTTTACTCTTTATTCTTTAGCAAAGCCACAATCCTCATCCTTTCAAGTCAATTCCTGATTGGCACCATGGCAATCATCATTTTGATATAATTAGTTCCACCAAACTCCATTATTTTATTATGTTTTTTTAATGTATGACCCATAACCAGCGGTTGTTGAAGATCCATATCCCATGCCAGTAGACTCCATTGACAGATAAGGATAGACCATTGACTAATATATAATAGATAGATGGGGAAGATTGGCCACAGGCTAATCCCCGAGCTATAGCCACCCCTCCAATGAAGCGGTGTTGCTCCTTCTATTGAATCACTCAAGAGACTCAATCTACTGAACCACTGATAGGTATATAGGGATACATGGCATGTCAATAACCTATGGCCCTCAACTCTTCTACTTGGTCATTTGTAACACCTAAAATTTCAATGCTCTAATTTTCTAAACTAGGCCAAGCAGGTAGGTGAAATGGGTTCCCATGGATTACAAAGTGTTGAGGGAAAATTGGATCTAAATGAATAATCAATATATAAATATCAATGATACCCAAAACTCAATGAAATAATGGACAAAGAAGGTCAATTTAAACAAAGCACAATACAAAGCAAACCTCCTTTAATTCTCAGCTTCCATTGATCGCCTATCACAAATGATCTTGTCTATGAATATGGCCCTCATAAGGTGCACTTCCTTGCTATGATTCCAAGATGTCAAATGGGAACGGCTATGATAGTTTTGCCTTGAAGATGAACTTCACAACAATGATATTAGTGTGTAGTAACAAGTTGATTGCAAGCAAAAGGAATAACGTGGGTGCCAAAGGCACGCTGTAATTCCTGCAGAGTAACAATACTGAAGGCTTGGATGAATGAAATGGAAGAATAGGGTTGAAGTTATAGACTTGTGAAAGAGAAGATTAACGGTATAGAATGGTTGAGGAATGTGCACGAATAGAAAGAGACAAGTGTCTTGCTCTATTTTGCATGAGAGAAATTAATAAAATAGAAGAATGAGTTAAGTGAAGAGATCAATCCATTAAAAGAATAGATTAATCAACTAAGAGAATAGAAATAGAAGATGGAATTTTTATGAGGATGAGAAGATATTTTAACTCAATTAAATATTTAGAATATTCAATTGTATGTGCACAAGGATTGAATTATATTTAGAGATAATTGAATTTAGAAGAAATGGACAACTTAAATAAATATTTGATTTATTTAAATTTAGAGAAGATATTATTGGAAGAAACAATTAAATAATTGATATTATTTCATTTGTTGGAGGAATAAGAAGAATTTAAGAATTTTAATTAAATAAATTGATTTTATTTAATTGTTCAGAGAATATGAATCAAATAAATAAATTTGTTTATTTATTTATTACTAGAGGAATTTGACTTAAATAAATATTAAGAATATTTATTTGGACATATTCGTATCTGTAGACACCTAAAATTGACTTGCTCTGCAAACCAATTTATCTCTCCTATTAATTGAATAAATTCAATTAATCCCTAACCATCTGTCTATCCCTTATGATCAATTAATTTATTTAATTTATCACTAGACCTTACAACACTATCCTCATCTATTAAATAAATATTTCTAATATTTATTTGGCTATTTTGTCCATCTCCCTAATCCCTATTAATTAGATAAAATCATTCTTATCTAATTAATCTAGCCTACTAATTGACCTACCCTAGCCTACCCTAGCCTACCTCATCCTAGCCCTAGGATTAATTAAATAAAACCTATGTTAATTAATCCTAACCTCTCATTTGGGTGGTCAAACCTAGTTTAACACCCTTCCCCACATCCTCTAAATAAAAAATTGAAAAATATCACACATCACATTTACTTCTCTTACAAACCCCTTACCACCCCCATACCTCATTTATCACCTCTTATCCCCAAATGAATTTTTAATTCATTTGCCATTCCCCATATGAATCTTTAATTCATAAATATTCCTTCACACCCATGCTCATTTAATCACCCCTTTTCCCAAAATGAATAAAAGATTTACTTTTATTCCTAGCCCTTGATCTCATCTTTCAATCCTCACCCTCCATCCTCATTTCCAAAACTCTATAAATGAGACCCTCACCTAAGCCATTAAGAAGGACTTCTTCATACATCAAACCTCTGCCAAAATCTCTCCACAATCTCCTCATCATACTATCATAATGCCAAAATTATCCCTCATCTCCATCTCAATCTCTATGTAAATCCACTTGTCTCTCATCCTATTGTGTTGAAAAGAATTGAGCAATCCACATTTCAGACATCATGGGTAAAATCTGAGGAGCTATCGGGTGCAACTCCTTCCCTCTTTTGGATTTGTGAGTCAAAATGAAGGTATAATCATTTGTTTTGCATTTGATTTATATTTAATCTTCATTTTGTTCTCATTGATCACATTGGCACACTCGGTCTTGGATCTAATCGTCAGTTTGTGTAGGTTTTGTTATCAAAATCTTCATTTTCTAATAGTTTTTAGGAATTTTTGGGGCTTAAGTGTTTTAGGTTGCATCTTGGGCAGAAACGGACTGCACCGTTGTGATCAGAACGCTATTTCTGAGTTTTTTGACAATAAATTCACCTATATTACATGATTGAAATTTTTGAAAATTTTTGATTTTTTTTTTAAGGTATAGTCCATATCATACGGACTGTCCGTACTAATCCATACTGCCTGGGGCATGTGTTTGATACTCGTAGGAAGTTTTAGGGTGCAGGTTTTGGTTTGCAGGTTTAAAATTTCTCTTTGGAGCTTGGTTCAAAAGGAAACACAGTCGCCACCATTTTAAAGTGGCCATCGCCTGATCTACCGCTTCACCTCCCCTGGTCTCCACACCCTAAACCACCGCCGGAGGAGCCGCCCGGTCGACACCCTGCAAACACTTACCCTTCGTTCGGTCAACACCCGCCAACCACCCACTGCCGCTTGTTGAAACCCTAAACACCCTTTGCATTCTCCATGTCGAGCCTTGCCTTGCCACCATTAAACCTTGTTGCCATCCCTACTTCTTAGTTGCCACCACTGGTTCCAAAAACTACCACTCTACCTTTCTACTGCCACCACCAGCTCCCTGTTGCCACTCCTTATACCTCCCACTGCCACCAGTGGCGGCGACCTGCTAACCACCCACCAACCCTGCCATCGTTCAAATCTTACCTGTCGCCACCTGCACATTGCATACTAGTCACCGCTGCCTCCTCTGTTATCTCCTGCTGACTGCTTCTGTCAAAACCCTAACATCGACCTCCATTTCCAACACCTACGTCGCCACCTAAACCCTGCCCGAACACCACCACCTGCATCTCCTGAGACCTCTCGACCTACACCATCGCCACTACCCATCCGCCTCTACTGAGCCCTTGCGTGTGCCCTAACCCTAACCACCAAAAAATAAAAAAGCGTAGCCTCCCCTCCCTGCGGGTACCAAAAGACACAAAGGACAAACCCCAGCCTCCCATTTGTATCATTTGGTTTTTGTTTTAGGGACTTGGTCACCGTTGTGACCGTGGGTGGAGCCTTTAAACCCACCCCCCACCACCCTTCCTTTTTTACTTTTTTATTTTATTTTTTTCCTCTAATTTGCCCCTGGTCATATGGACGACCAGAGGCAGATCTAGTCTTAACTGCCAAAACAAGCCGCTAGAGCACAAACTACCATATGTGACCAGAAGATGAAAATAGTTTGCATTAACTACCAAGGCCTCTTGTGCTTTCCACATACCGAAATAGGCTATTTTTTTCAAACTCACACAACTTTTTCATACGGAGTCAAAAATTCACAAACAAGGACTTGCCGGAAAGTTGACGAGGTGAACTACACAGTGGTGAAGGAATTTTCAGGTGACTATACATTTTTCTAGCCTTTTTTTGTGGTCAAAGTCAAAGCTCTTTTAAAACTTCAAACCATCATAACTTGAGCAATTTTGATCAGTTTTTAGAAAAAAAAATTTTCAAATCGCATAGAATTTCTTGAATTTTCTGTTCATACAATCCATTTTGTAGTATCAATTTACTTTTCATCAAATTTTATCAGATTATCAATTTTCACCTAACAATCTCCTATGCTAGTCTACTTGCTTCATTTTTTATTTTATGACTTGCAAGTGATCATACAAGGATGGAACAACATCAGGAACAACATATACAGTAGCTTGGACAGCAAAACAATCTAGGTACATTCATTCTAATCTCTCATCTTCAATCTTGTTTTCATCATAATCTACACTTCAATTTGGGCTCATAAAACAAACATTTGTCTCCATCACATATCAAAATTGGGCTTAAAATGAACCATTGTCTTCAATCACATCTTGAAATCAGATTAAAAAGAATCATTGCTTGATTTGTCTTCCTCACATTTCAATTTTCTAAGGGTCAATTAACCAAGTGTGAGTGTGAATCAAGTGTGCATGTGTATGCTCTCTCCTCACACCGCAAGGTGACCTTGGAGATCAAAAACACCTCACTTGATTCACTTTTGTTTACCCTTTCCTAGGAGGCCTGCTAGGGGATTTCATCACCCCTAGGGACGACCTCATTCGAGGCTGAATCGAAAGACACCCTCATTGAAATCAAAATCTTGTCACTCTTGGCTAAGCCCCAAATAACTTTCTACCTTTGGGAAGTGAAGGTGAAGGGTGGGTTACCCCCTTCTCCTGGTTATGTGACAAGATTTCACTTTCAATTCTTAGTCAACCTCGTGTAAACATTGCCCAAACCTAACTGGCCATACCCCATCAAACTAGACATTAGGGCTTGTTGATGTGTTTTCCACGTGTGCTTGTCTAATCATTATCACATTCTTCAAATTCAAAATTCAAAATTGCTTGTGTCTTGTGTGAGTGATTCATAATTGTACATGTGTGATCATTTCATTGAACATTGCCAAATCAAGCCAAACAAGAAAACACATAAGACAAGTTATTCAACTCATTCCTCCAACACAATCAAATCCAATCACATTCATCCTAATCACTCACTTTTTTTGACACTTCATTCCAAATCACATCCAAGTCATCCTAAATCACATCCTTGTCACTCTACATCATCAAATCATCATCATTCTATCTAAATCATTATCCAAACAACATCATTCTAATCATTACACTTCATCATTATCTCCATTTTTGTCAAATCAACCTCAATCCCAATCATCCCTAAGCACATCCTAGTCACATCTCCATCCTCCATCCTCATCCTATCAACATCATCCCTAATCATTCCATATCAAACCCTAATCACATCCAAGTCACCGTCACATCACATCAACATTGATCCCAATCATTATCCAAATCCAAATCAACCGAATCAACAAAATCAAGACCTTAATTGATCATCCAATCCAATCAACCCAAATCAACTCTATTACTTAAGTGTCATTAGTCCACCTTAAGTATAGAGAATCATCCTTTGAAGAAAATCAAATCACCCTAAGGTCCTGAAATTTGACTCCCAACATCACAATCATCCATCATCCCCCATCATCCCATACCTCTCCAACAACATGGATCCCTATGTAGCAATGCAACACTTACAAAGACTTAGAAAAGTCTATGAAAACATGGATCCTAATGCTAAGGAAAAATGCAAAAATGACATTATAGATATGCCCTTAGCACACCTCATCATTGGAGAATCCCAAGCCCCTACCCAACCTTCATCATATCAACAAACACCCTACATATCAACCCCATCCACATCATATCAATCTTCATTCTTTCAACCTTCATACCAACCTACATCTTACATATCCACTCCATCAACCTCATATCAATCTTCAACCTCATATCAACATTCAACCTCATACCAACTTCTATCATATCAACCTATAGCAAAACAAATGATTAGAGAGAGACACAACTATAGCAGCCCTTGGGACATATGACACTACCACATTTCTAGTTGGATAGGTTTAGCAGGTGAAGGCACAGCTTGCCCAGGCTCAGGTACAGTTGGCACAGGTGCAGTAGCAGTTAGCGTAGGTACAGGGTGAACTTGCCAGAGCGCAGGCTCAGATGCAGTACTACCGGTGATTATACCATGGTCAAAAAAGAATACAAACCTCCACAGGGTGGTCCGACAACTCTAAATGAAATCACAGATGCTGAAAACAATCTGTGGACTAAAGAGGCTCTTCTAAGTGCATTGACTGACTCAGAACTCTCAAATGTTATTGATCTACCAATTGCCTATGAGATCTGGGTTAAACTGGAA
Organism: Cunninghamia lanceolata; assembly: GCA_027924645.1. NCBI lineage: Eukaryota > Viridiplantae > Streptophyta > Pinopsida > Cupressales > Cupressaceae > Cunninghamia > Cunninghamia lanceolata. Next base: position 2,773,557 of record BSBN01001091.1, read on the forward strand.
CTTCTACATGAAGGAGATGAGTTTGTTAAGAGTGCAAGGTTACAAAGTCTCAAAGGAAAATTTGAAAGATTGAAGATGAGAGATGATGAAAACATCACTACTTTTATGCCAAGAGTAAATGAGCTGGTGTGTGGAATCAGGAATGCTGGTGGAGTTCTGGATGAAAATGAGATTGTGTACAAAATTCTCAGATCCCTTCCTGCTGCCTACAAGATCAAGGTTGCTGCCATTGATGAATTCAGAGCCCATGCAACTATCACAAGAGAGCAATTGGCTAGCAAACTAGCTGCATTTGAAATGACCAAGTTTGGAGAGGATCCCCCCAAGACTGAATCTGCATTCAAAGCCAGTGCCTATGTGAAAGCCAAACAAAGATTTGATCTGGGAGAAAACTCTTCAAGGAAGCTGTCATGGTATGATCAAGCAAGGAAAGACATGGAAGAGGAAGAAGCAGAAACAACTCATCTTGAAGCCCTCATTGCAAAGAGATTGCCAAGAGGATCCAGTAAGTATGAAGGAAAGTTACCTTTTAAGTGCTTCAACTGCAATAAGATTGGTCATTTTGCTTCAAGATGTCCGGAAAGATTTGCAAGGTCAAACTCTAATAGACAAAGGTTCCAAAAGAACTATTATTATGTTCATGAAGAAGCTGATAATGAAGGAGTAACAGATGATGAATCAGAGATAGGAGACAAATTTGGAAATGAATGGGTGTTTATTGTCATCAAGGAAGAAGAACCAATATCCTCTGATTCTATCAATCATAAGGTTGTAGAAAGAGCTTTGGCTGCCCAAGTTGAAGAAAAGGATGATTGGGTTATTGACAGTGGATGCTCTCACCATATGACAGGGGACAAGAACAAGTTCTTAGATTTGGAAAGGTATGAAGGAGGAATGGTAAAGTTTGGTGACAATTCTATAGGTAGAATCAGAGGTAGGGGAACTATTTCTTTTGATGGAAAGAGCAAAACTGGTAATGTACTGTATGTTGAAGGATTGAAGCACAATCTTCTCAATGTTGGATAGTTAGTAGACAAAGGTTATGATCTCTGGTTCAAAAATGGAAGATGCAGGATCTTTGAAAGCTCCAGAACTGAGATTGCATCTGGTACTCAAACAAAAGGTAATATCTTCCATTTGGTTGGTTCTAATAAAAGTTGTTTGTTTGTTCAAGTGGATCAGAGCTGGTTGTGGCATAGAAGGATGTGTCATGTAAATTTTGACAACATCATCAAAATAAGCAATACTCAGGCTGTAAGAGATCTTCCAAGGTTGGTGAAACCTACAAATAGTTTGTGCAAAGAATGTCATCTAGGTAAACAGAGCAGAGTCTCTTTCAAAAGCAAGGATCAGTCCTCTACCAGATTATTGGAATTAGTTCATACTGATCTATGTGGCCCAACAAGAATCAAAAGCATGCAAGGTGATAGATATTTCATGTTGCTGATTGATGACCATTCCTGGATGATGTGGGTTACCTTTCTAAAAGAGAAATTAGAAGCCTCTGAGAAGTTCAAAATCTTCAAAGCTATGGTAGAAAATCAAACCGGATTGAAACTGAAATGTCTGAGGTCTGATAGAGGTGGTGAATTCACATCTGGTGAATTCATAGACTTATGTGAGAAGCATGGTATAAAGAGACAGTTGTGTGCTCCTAGGACTCCATAGCAGAATGGAGTAGTTGAGAGAAAGAACCGGACCATCCAGGAAGCATCTAGGACAATGATGATGGAAGCAAACGTTCCTCAAATGTTTTGGAGAGAAGCTGTCAGCACTGCAGTCTATACTCTCAATTGAGTTCAAATCAAAAGCAATACTAGTAAGACTCCTTATGAACTTTGGTTTGGTATAACTCCTACTGTGAGATATTTCAGAGTATTTGGTAGCAAGTGTTACATCAAAAGAGATGAAGATCTAGGAAATTTTGATGCTAGAAGTGATGAAGGAATTTTCTTGGGTTACTCCACTCAAAGCAAAGCATACCGGTGTTACAATAAGAGACTGAGAAAGATGATAGAAAGTGCAAATGTGAAGGTTGATGAAGGTATTGAGAAGCCCTCAAGATTTTATGAGTATGATGAAGATGATTAGAATGATGTTCTGGTTCAAGGAGCTCCATCCTCTCCTGAAGGTCAGATTCAAACTGATCCAGTAAATCAGGAAGAAGAGATAGGTCCGGATGAGCCTGATCAAGAAGCAAAAGTGCAAGAAACTCCCAAAGTTCCAAGGTATGTAAGATTGAGCCACTGTGAAGATCAGATCATAGGGGACAAAAGCAAAGGTGTGCAAACTAGAAGGAATGTTGCTCAAAATTTAGATGAATGTTGTCTGATTTCAAAGATTGAACCTAAGAAAATAAATGAAGCTTGCAATGATGAAAACTGGACCAAAGCAATGGAGGAAGAGTTGATGCAAATTGAGAAAAATTACACTTGGGATCTTGTTCCCAGACCTAGAAACAAGAATGTGATTGGAACCAAATGGGTCTTCCAGAACAAACTAAATGAAGTTGGTGAAGTAATCAGAAACAAAGCCAGATTGGTCTGTAAAGGCTACTCTCAAATAGAAGGAATTGATTTTGAAGAAATCTTTGCTCCGGTAGCAAGAATTGAAGCAATCAGATTATTTCTTGCATTTGCTACCTTCAAAGACTTCAAGGTATATTAGATGGATGTCAAGTCTGCCTTCCTAAATGGTGATTTGGAAGAAGAAGTATACATTGAACAACCAAATGGATTTCAATTGTCTGATCAAGATGATATGGTCTGCAAATTGAAGAAAGCACTATACGGATTAAAGCAAGCCCCAAGAGCATGGTATGAAAGGTTGGATAAGCATCTTGTGCAAATTGGTTTCAACAAAAGTACTGCTGACAGTAATCTATATTTCCAAATAGATAATGAAAACATCTTGATTGTTGAAGTATTTGTTGATGATATCATCTTTGGAGGAAGAGACAGTATGTGTAAAACCTTTGCAAATCAAATGAAAAGTGAGTTTGAAATGTCAATGCTTGGTGAAATGAATTTCTTCTTGGGTCTGCAAATTACCTAGACAAAGAAAGGCATCTTTATCTCTCAGACCAAATATGTGAAAGAATTGTTGAGGAAATTCAGAATGGAAGATTCAAAGCCAATGAACACTCCTATGGCAACCAGATGTAAGTTGAGCAAAGATGATGACTCTCCTAAAATAGATTAGACCAAGTACAGATCAATGATTGGAGGACTATTGTATCTCACTCAAACTAGACTAGATATTATGCAAGTTGTTGGTCTTGTGGCAAGATTTCAGGCTGATCCCAGAGAATCTCATGTCATGGCAATCAAAAGAATTTTTAGGTACTTGAAAGGAATAGTTGAGTATGGTCTTTGGTATCCTAGAGATCAGGATTTTTCTCTTCATGCATATATAGATGCAGATTGGGCAGGAGATGTGGATGATAGGAAGAGTACAAGTGGAGGAGCATTCTTTTTGGGAAAAAGATTGGTTTCTTGGCTAAGCAAGAAACAAGAGGCAATTTCTCTATCTACAACTGAAGCAGAATATATTGCAACAGCAGGTAGTTGCACTTAAATTTTGTGGATGAAGCAAATTGTAAGAGACATTAAAGTAGAATATAAGGAGCCTATCATAATTTTTTGTGATAATTCAAGTGCAATAAATATTTCTAAGAATCTAGTGTTGCATTCTAAAACCAAGCACATATCTATCAAGTTTCACTTTCTGAGAGAACAAGTGAACAAGGATGAAGTCAAATTGGAGTATGTACCCTCCAAGGATCAGATTGCAGATATCTTTACTAAACCTCTTCCCAAGGACTCTTTTGAGTATCTCAGGGAGAAGTTAGGGGTCATGGCCCCTCCAGTGATGAACTAGGATGCACTAATGTGCATCAGTCGAGTGGATATCACAGTCATATCTTGTGATCTAGAATGATGATGGGGAGTTGCTACTAAGGAGGACCAGCTGGTATGATTCTGATGTGTTAGAATTGCAAGTATGAGCCCTTTGCCATTGATGTCAAAGGGTGAGAGAAGACATGTGAAAAACAAGTGGTTGATGATCAAAGGGGGAGCAGTAAAGGAAGAGAAGACATGTGACGATAGGGGGAGCTGTGACAGAAAGGAGAAGTTCTTGTCTTGATGGTTTTTCACATCATATGTTGCCATCAATGACAAAGGGGGAGATTGTTACAAGTATGAGGTTAACCAGTGTTGTCATTGATGTCAACATACTCATATTGCATTGATAAGAAGGATTGGATGAGCTATGTGCTGAGGATACTGAGAAAATTAGTCTCAATGAAGAACAGTGATAAGAAGAGGGAAAAAGTACTCAATAGGTTGAGGCTCAGAGGATGCGGATTAAAGGGTTTGTAGATATGAGTCTTAAGATGCTCCAATTAAGATTTCAGAGGTCCACATGAAGATATGAAGAAGTTGTGATCGATCAAGTAGAACCAGTTCCAGAAGATGCTTTAGAGTGACAGAGTGTTACAAAAAGGTCTGGTGAGATCTGGAAGTACATTGTCCTATTCTACAGATTAGAATGAGTGTTTGGGATGTCCTTGTGATGTGTCATCTCAATTGGTTCATGGTTTGGAGGTCCAGAAGCACCTCTTTCAGTATGTCAGTGGCAATAGACTGTGTTCTTGAAGTTTCAGATGAAGGAGAGAAGAGATTCTTGTAAGTAGAGGAAGTGCGGATGTACCTGGTTATTTAGGCAAGCTTGTGAAGGTTCTTGGATCATGTTGAGATGGTGTTGTCAGTTTGCATTAGTGTTAGAGCCTGAAATTGGAGATATACTTCTGGATGAAGATGTTCTTGTTCAGGCTGGCTGACCGAATGAGTTACTCATCTTGCGAATGTTCTTGTGGATGATTGCCGACTTAGATGATTGTTCCTAGGTCGATGCCTTGCATAAATAAAGGTTTGTGGATTCATTTCATAGTGAGGTGTGCAGCAGATGAGTGTGGAATAGCAAAAGAGTGAAGGGTAGAGCAGAAGTTTCTCGGGCTTAAATGGAACTGATCCAGGCATGGTAAAGATGTCAATCTCCAGTTCAAGTTTGTGATTCTTATCACTTTGTAGACAGTGTGTCTCTTGTAGGCAGTGTGCCTCTTTGTGAGCAGTGTGCTTAGGTAGTGAGCCTTAATTGGCATGTGCCATCCATTTTTCTTATTCTTCTAACAGAGAATAATCATTGGGTTAATCACCCCATGGTTTTTCCCTTAACCAGGTTTTCCACGTCAAAATCTTGGTGTCTTATGTGTTGATGTATATCTGCTCTGATGTTTATGCCTTATGCTTTCATGAATGATTAATTGCTATGCTATTGATTAACAAAGTGGATTTAAGTGTTTGAACTGGAAGTGAATTAAGGATAACTGATTCACTCCCCCTCTCAGTTATCAACAATACTAGATAAAACCTTGGTTGACAAGGCAACAAAGATATAGAATATCAAGCCATGATAGGTTATCGCTAGGTATTTTTATTATGGAACAGATATGGATTGAATGGGACATGATTTGAAGGAATAATGGACAAAAGTGATTGGTTTCCCAAAGATGGAGAAGGCGGTTTATCACAAGTAACACCTGTTTACTAGGTTTTCACCACTTGCTTTTATTTGCACAAAAGCTAAAAAGTATGCATGACGCTTGTTTGCCGGGTTTTCATCATGATACCTATCTAAGGCACCTATTTGCCAGGTTTTCACCAAAGGATGATTTTTTTTGTATTTTTCTAATTTTTTGATTTTTTTTGTACTTTATGCCCCCCTTATATTGGGGTTCTCTTAGGTATAGAACCTGTGAAGATGCATGTTGTTGATTGGGTCATCGAACAGCTCACCTTCTGATGTTGCTAACTGATATGCCCCCGATCCATAAGCTACTACAATCACATAAGGCCCAAGCCAGTTGGGTTCAAATTTGCCTTTCTTTTCCTGATCCTATTGATTGCAAGGATTCTCTTTAAGTACTAGATCTCCAAACTTAAAGACTCTTGGGTGGACTCTGTGGTTGTAGCTTCGTGACATCATTTGTTGATATGCCTTGAGATGATTGAAGGCTTTCTGTCTCCTTTCCTCTAGCAGCTCTAGCTCTTGTAATCTAGAAACTCTATACTCTTCATCAGTTATGAGACCTTTTAACACACCCTTAGAGATGGTAGCTCGACCTCGATGGGCAGAATGGCTTCTGAACCATAGATAAGGGTGTAAGGGGTAGTACCTGTGGGAGTGCGTATATTGGTTTGATAGGCCCACAGAGCAGGATTGACTTGGATGTGCCAATCATGGCCAGCATCATTGACTGTCTTCTTGAAGAGTTTCAAGATGGTCTTGTTGGATGCTTCTGCTTGGCCGTTGCCTTGGGGGTAATAGGGCGTGGAGGAACGATGTTGGATTTTGAATCAGTCATAGAGTTCTTGGACATCCTGGTTCTTGAAAGGTCTTCCATTATTCATGATAATGGATGAGGGAATTTTGTATCTATAGATGAGGTAATTAAGGATGAATGAGAAGATTTATTTACCTGTGATGGTGGTGAGGGGGACGGCTTCAATCCACTTGGTAAAGTACTCGGTGGTGGTTATTATCAATTTGTGGTTGTTAGATGAGGGCAGGTGGATTTTGGCTACAAGGTCAAGGCCCCATTGACAAAAGGGCCAGGGTGTCGTTAAAGGTCTCAACTCTTGAGTTGGTACATGTATCAGGTTCCCGTGTATTTGGCACTACTTGCACTTCTTCACAAACTGATATGAATCTATTTCCATATTCAGCCAATACTAACCCAAATGCATGAGTTTCTTAGGTAAGGAAGGACTGCTAGAGTGTGTTGTACAAATCCCTTCATGTATGTCTTGTAAGGTAGTTTGGGATTCTTCTCGTTCTAAACAACAGAGTAAAGTACCATCTAGACCACATCGGTATAGAGTGTCGGTAATAATGGTATATCGAGAGGTTTGGCATATAAAGGTTCATCATTGGTTTGAAGATAAGTCAGGTGGAAGGGTGTTGTCCTTGAGGTAAGTGTAAACCTTAACATACCAAGGTGAATTAGATCCAACTAATAGGCATACGGAATGGGTTTCAGGAAGATCATATGCTGGTTGTTGAATTGTCTCCACCAAGAACTAGTACTATGACTCATTCTATAGGATCTCGAGGAGTGAAGTAATGGTTGTCATGGCATCTACCACTTTGTTTTCAATGCGAGGTATCTGCTCAAAAGAGATGATCAAAAAGTATTCCTTAAAGTCATCTACCATCCATTTGTATGGGACAAGCTTCTCATCTTTGGTTTGGTAGTCGTCATTAACTTGGTTGATCACTAGCTGAGAGTCACCATAGACATGTAGCTCTTTGATTTTCCATTCTATTGCCATTTTGAGACAAATGACTAGGGCTTCATACTCTACTATGTTGTTGGTGCATGGGAATAATAGACGATAAGACTTCGGTATGGTGTCACCATGAGGAGTTACAAACAAGATTCCTTCCCCTGATCCATGGTTTGTGGACACATCAAAGTAGAGTTTCCAAGAATGTGTTGATATATTGAATAAGGATTCATCTGGAAACTCAAATTGCATTGGTGTGGTGTCATGTAGTGGTGCATCTACTAACTAATCCGCAATGATTTGTCCCTTGATAGCCTTTTTGTCTACATACTCAATGTCATATTCACTTAGGAGCATTACCCACTTGGCTAGGTGACCTGTCAGAGCTGCTTTGCTTAGTAGGTATTTTAGTGGATCTATTTTTGCAATAAGTTTGAATGAATGTGCTAGCATATAATGACAGAGTTTTTGGGAAGCAAAAACTACCGCAAGGCATGGTCTTTCTATCTGAGAGTATTACAACTCATAGCCCACCAATGTGCGATCATGTAGTAGACAGCTCTTTCTTTGCCTTCATAATCTTGTTGTGCTAGAAGGGCCCCAAGAGTTGTGGGTGTAGCAGATATGTAAAGTAATAGTGGCTTCCCTTGGATAGGAGGCATGAGAATAGGTGGATTCATAAGACGCTCTTTCAGTTTGTTGAATGCCTCTTCGCATTTCTCATCCCACCTAAATGGAATGTTCTTACGTAGGAGATGACTAAAAGGTTGACACTTGTCTACCAGTTGTGATATGAACCCACAGATTGCTTGTAGTTTGCCTTGTAGAGACCATAGTTGAGTGAGATTCTTGGGTTGTGGCATTTCCGTAATAGCCTTGACTTTGGTAGGGTCCACCTTTGTTCCATTTGCTGATACAATGAAGCCTAGCAGCTTGCCTAAGGTGACTCCAAACACACATTTCTTTGGGTTCAACCTAACTTTGAATTGTTCTAGTCTCTGGAAGACTTTCTCTAACACATCCAAGTGTGATTCTCTTGTGAGTGACTTTGCAAGGATATCATCTACATAGTCTTCCATTGTGACATGCATCATATCATGGAATATAGTGGTCATAGCACGTTGATATGTGGCTCCTACATTCTTTAGACCAAATGGCATGACATTCCAGTAGAAAGTGCCCCATGGACAAACAAAAGCTGTCTTATGTTGGTCTTCTGGTGCTATCCTGATCTAGTTTTATCCCGAGAATCCATCCATGAGAGATAACATGGTATGCCCTGCTGTTATATCGACTATGATATCTATATTTGGCAACGGAAAATCATCCTTGCGGCAAGATTTGTTTAGGTCTCTAAAATCATTGCATAGTCTGACTTGGCCATCAGGTTTGGATACTAGTACTATGTTGGAGACCCACTCTAGACAGTCTATAGCTCTGATGAATCCTACATCCAGTAGTTTCTTGAGTTCTTCTTTTACTAGCAGTGCGATGTGTGAATGCATCTTTCTAAGCTTCTGTTTCACTGGTTTCACTCCTAGATCTAATGGAAGATGATGCAGAATCAAATCTAGATCTAACCCTGGCATATATGCATATGACCAAGAAAAAATGACTTGCTTTTTCTTGAAGAATGGTACAAACTTAGTCTTTTCTGGTGGGTTTAGAGACTTAGCAAAGTGAATGATCTTAGGTTGTTCCTCTATTCCAATGTTAACAGGTTATGTAGGTTCCACAACAATTTGAGACTTTCCCTGGTGCATGTCATTGAGGAGAGTGTCAATCCTTCCATCGTTAGGTGCCACAATTAGGTTTTCACGATCGGATGTGTCCTTTCTTTTTACTATTTTGGGATCTAACACTGCTGTGGAGCAGTTTTCACCATCAGATCTAGTTTTTATTTTGATATTTTTGTGACTGGAAGGCTTGGCACCCTCTCCAAAATAAGCCACAGTATTAAGTTCAATTGCAAAGCTAGCTTTATGATCTCCTTTAGGTAGGTGGTCCCTAAGTTCCATGTAGTTAATATAGGCATCATCGTTTTGGACCATATCTAGTTGTGGGGTTCCTTGTAGATCCTAGTTAATAAGTTCAGGATGTACAAGGGGGAGGGAGTCAGAGGATAGATCTGATTCATTGATAGTTTGAATGGATATGCTAGGAGTATTGGTAGGGGGAGTGTTCAGGATGGTACTTTCTTCCAAATTGTTTATTGTGATAGAACTCGAACCTTCCTCAAAAGTTGTATTCTCAGGGATAGGCAAATCACACTCTAACGGTCTATGCGGTAGCATTTGTCCCTCATGGTAGGAGCTATAAGTTTGAATGGTGAAAACCTCTTTGTCATAATAGGAGTGCTCTGTCATCTCATCCCACTCATACTCATTGGAATCTATGTCACTGTCCTCTTGAAGGGCATGAATCATTTCCACAAGACAAGCATTTGCTTTAGCTTTGCCTTTATCCTTATATCCTAGACCTTTTGTATTTCCCACCAATGAGTATGAAGAAGGTTGAATGGGTTCTACTATTCCTTCTTTTCTTAGGCCAATGGGGCCTTGTCCTTCATAACCCATTCTGTGTAAGATGGACTCACCTCACCCATAGATTTCTGTTGGAAGCCTAGGTGGTTCTTGTTGTGTGCTATCTTCTTCTTCTGTGTAGAGCCATTTTAAGATATCTCTTTCTTCTGTCTCATCTGGCAAGGTTCCCCATTTTACAAAGGGAGCTGTGGGAGGTGCAAGAGGAGCATATGGCTTTGGAAAATGCTTGGGTTGCCCAAAGGGTCTAGGAGATAGAGGATTTTTGGCTAGATTGAGGCTATGGTCGATGGAGTATTCCCCTACTCTTGTTTCTTTGATGGTAATTTTCTACTCTTTGGGCTTGGATGAGGAAGCTTCAGAGGTAGAATCATACTGTGGGGTAGGGGATGTAGATGCTCTATTATTGGGTATGATGCAATCAAGTTTTGAGAGGATAGAGTTGCAATGCTGAAAGGGGTCAGGATCACCTTGGCTGGTGACTTGCTTGCCGTTATGAGGGAATTTTATACATTGGTGATAGGTAGAAGGCACAACTTTCATGGCATGAATCCATGGTCTACCTAGGAGAATATTATAGGCTAGTTCCCTATCTAGGACTTGGCGCACAATGTCTTTTATCACTGGTCCCAATTGTATGGGTAAGACCATTGTTCCTTTGGTAGTTCTCTCCTCTTCATCATAGGCTTTGATGGTACTTTTCTTCCTTGGATCAACTGCATTTTCAGAGAACCCCAATGTAAGGACTAGCTTGAGCTTGCAAATATTTAAATTGGCTCCCCCATCAATGAGAACTCTCTTGATGTGGTGCTTATGGATGAAGGTGACGATATGTAAGGGGGTGTTATGAGGCTGAGACACTGAGAGGTCATCTTGCTCAGTAAATGATATGGTATTGGAGGAGGCTAGATTACCTACCATGGCTTGAAACTTCTCTTGGGCTAAGTTAGTGGGTACCATTGTTTCCACTAAGGCTTTAGCGAGAATCTCCTTGTGAGAAGGAGATAGGCATAACAACTCTAAGATAGAAATGTGGGCAGGAGTCTTCCATAGTTGGTCTATGACACTATATTGATGGGAATTTAACTGAGAAGGTGATGACCTTGGAGGGATGGTGTTCAATGTGACCTTACTACTATGAGTGATGATGTTGCAATCAATTTTGTTGGGCCCTGATTGTTGGTTAGACGTAACCACATTGATTTGTGGGACATGCTCTGATATGCAATTGATGGTATAATTGAATGGCACACTTGCGTAATTGGCATTACTATTCCCATTATTCTGATTTTGCCTATTGTGGTTGTTGTTGTTGTTGTTGCTATTGTTGTTGTTGTTGTTCTTATACGGCCTGTCATGATTGAGAAGTGGATCTTTGTAAGCCACATGTGTCTCATTAGAAGTATGTTGTTGAGCACCTCCTTGATTTTGATCAAGTATGTCTTGAATAACATTTTTGAGATGGATACAATTGTTGGTTGTATGCCCTCTTCCTTTATGATACTCAAAAAAGTTGGTGTCTTTCCAATAGTGAGGTTTGATTTGAGGTTCGTAGTCGCTTGTTGGCGGTAGAGAGATTTCATTGTTGGCTAATAGCTTCCTTAATGCAGATTCTTGGGACTCACCCAGCGGTGTGAAATTTCTCCTTGGATTTGAGTTGAACCATGGCCTTGGCTCCCGAGAGAATGTTTTGTTGGGTATAGCATTGTTCATCTCTCCTTTGAGAGTGAATATTGGTTGCTATTTGGGAGCCGCTGCCTTCGCATCAACTACTCCATCATTGACAACATTTTTATTCTTAGTCCAAAACTTTGATTTGTCAGTCGTGTAGTTAGAGGTAGGTGTGTCCTTGAACAACTTAAGTGAATCCTTGGCGATCATAGCTTTCTTGATGAATAATCCCATCTCAATGACCTTCGAGAATGAGGAAGGGCATTGGATTTGGATTTGCTAGCTAAGATCAGAGTTGAGGTTATGGACAAACATCTCCATCAATTGCTTCTCAAGTACATCATATGGGCACTTGCTAGCTAGCAGCCTCCACCTTTGTAGAAAGGAGGCGAATGATTTGCCACTCTTTTGTTTGGTGTTGCATAGATCAAGCATGGTGACTTCATGTTTAATGTTGTACGAGAAGTGTGTGATGAACTTGTTGACTAACTCATCAAAGGTCTTGATGCTCGGTGGAAGTCATGAGAACCACTCTATGGCTTGACTACCTAGAGATCTAGGGAATAGTCTCATTGTGAGCCACTTCCATGCACACAGCGGTAAATTCCCTAATATGATCTCTTGGGTCTCCCTTTCCTTTCTACTTGTCGAATTTAGGAGATTCAAACCAAACGGGGAAGGGAATCATGTCCAAACTTTTATCAAAAGGGTATGGTGCAATGTCTTCCAAAGAGTAAGTTTTGATACTTGTTCCCATCTTGAGATCTGTCATTTGTTGTGTTAGACCCTCAATTTGTTTCCTCATTTCTTCCATAGGGATATTCGGGTCTACAATTTTCTTTCCTTTATCACCCTCAATGTGATTTTCAGGCATTTTCTCTATGGTCTCTTTCAATGTATTGAGATCAAAGTCAGAGGGGAGTTTGAGTCCTAGACTAGCAAGATGCATAAAGTACTTTTGAGGGTCCTCATGGAGCACTTTTTCTAGTAAGTGCTAAAATTTTTGATCTTGGAGGTGCCCTTGATAATCTTCATGAGAGATATCCTCATCACTATCGTGAGTAACAATGTGATTAGATGATCTGGCCATTTCAAGTTGTGTTTTGTATTGAGATCTAGTAAGAACCATGCAAGGCGATGTGGGATGCAGTGGGATGAAACTAGAGATTTTGGCAAGATGCCAGTGGAGACTGCTGAGGATAGGATATCTATGACAAGACTTGGACGAGGGACTTTTCCAATCAATGATTCCAAGCAAGATGGCTAATACAAGATGATAGCCACAAGTAAGGGTACTTGATACCTATCTTATTGTGTAGGGACTAGTTGTGCACCAAGACCACTAGCGAAGTTCTTCAACTTACTAGGGTTACTTGAATCCAAAATGACCTAATATGGGATACATTGACTTCAGACTAGAGAGACTTGATAGAAGGCAGATGAGATGACCGATGAAAGGGAGACTTTGATGTGAAATGGATGAAAAAGTGACTACTAGGTAAGATCTGATCTTGGAATCCTGAACAAGACTGAAATGGGTATCTGAAAATGATAAAAATTTTCTCTCAAAGACTGTGCAGGTACTCACTGTCACGCATGTGTGGAATAGATGCACAGCATAAACTGGTAAATGCACAAAAAGTTGATATATATGTGCAATACTGGTAATTTTCAAATGCGCCACAACAGGTGGTAAAAGCGCAGTAGGTTAGTGCAGATGCACAGCAAGTTGGTACAAATGTGTTGCTTTAGATAGCAAATGCGCAACTCTAGTTTTTTCAGTATTTTTGCAAATTTTTGGCAATTTTTCTAATGTTTTTGGTATCTTTGGTTACAAAATGGTCTCTTTTTTATCTAATTTTCTCTATTTATGGCAAGAAGACACAGCAAACACAAAGAATGTTTTCATGTTTTTCTATTTTTTTGTGATTTTTTGACTCTTTTTGGACTAAAAAGAAAAAGCAAGTAGAATCCTAGGCTTCAAATGGATTATAGGGGATTTTGGCCACTAGAACAAAAGGTGTTTAATGAAGGCAACTGTTCGAGTGGTTATACATGTGACAGCACTACTCTCTGTTGTGGAGTCTCCCAGCCTGTAAGGGTTGCGCCTTGGAGGGTTTTGGGGGAGGTTGGCTGTTGGTATAACACAACTACACTCGTTGTTTGAAGCTTTCGATCCAAACACAATTTATTTATAGTGGATTAGTAGGGCTTGGCATCTAGCCTGTTACCACTTAGGGTCATTCCTACTTGGATGAACGGTATCCAAGAGCAGGCCCCTCTAAAGGAAAAACACATGTGAGAATGATATGTCTAGCATTTTGGTCACCCAAGATAGGGGAGAGCATAGGCCTGGTATCATTCCCAAAACACAAAAGATAGTGGTTCTTTTTCCCCTTGTTAGAAAGAAAAAAACTAAATGAGCTATCTACTTGGGCAAGCACAGAAGTTTTGTTAACTTTGAAGTGATAACAAGATAGCAATGGTTTAGTTTTACCCAGATAGCAATGATGTGTTCAATTTTACCTAGATAGCACAAATTTGTTAACTTTGAAGTGATAATCGAGATAGCAATGGTTCAGTTTTACCTAGATAGCAATGATGTGTTTAATTTTACCCAGATAGCAATGTGTCTAACTACGAAAGATAGCAATAGCAATGATTCAATGATATGCAAGATAGCAATGATTCAATTACCACCTTCCTAGTTAAGATTATGTGAGATTTGCATGAGCATCCATTTACTTTCCTGTTACAAATCGAAGTGTGAGTTAACAAGTGCAACTATATGATTCTAAACCAGTACCTAGCCTGCAAACAGATCAAGAGTGTTCCTACAAAAAGATGTTAGCATTAGCGAAAAAACTTCAAGGAAACCCTAAAAATCACTACCTAGATCAGATGTGTCGCTTCAAAGCTTGAATGCGTAGAAATAGAGCTCAAAAGCACCACAGTACATATGCGCTAAGACAGAGGTCAAAAATGTTGAGGGAAAATTGGATCTAAATGAATAATCAATATATAAATATCAATGATACCCAAAACTCAATGAAATAATGAGCAAAGAAGGTCAATTTAAATAAAGCACAATACAAAGCAAACCACCTTTAATTCTTAGCTTCCATTGATCGCCTATCACAAATGATCTTGTCTATGAATATGGCCCTCAAAAGGTGCACTTCCTTGCTATGATTCCAAGATGTCAAATGGGAACGGCTATGATAGTTTTTCCTTGAAGATGAACTTCACAACAATGATAGTAGTGTGTAGTAACAAGTTGATCGCAAGCAAAAGGAATGATGTGGGTGCCAAAGGCATGCTGTAATTCCTGCAGAGTAACAATACTAAAGGCTTGGATGAATGAAATGGAAGAATAGGATTGAATTTATAGACTTGTGAAAGAGAAGATCAACGGTATAGAAAGAATGAGAAGATCAACAGTATAGAATGGTTGAGGAACATGCACGAATAGAAAGAAGACAAGTGTCTTGCTCTATTTTGGATGAGAAATTAATAAAATAGAAGAATGAGTTAACTAAAGAGATTAATCAATTAAAAGAATAGATTAATCAGTTAAGAGAATAGAACTAGAAGATGGAATTTGCATGAGGATGAGAAGATATTTTAACTCAATTAAATATTTAGAATATTCAATTGCATGTGCACAAGGATTGAATTATATTTAGAGATAACTCAATTTAGAAGAAATGGACAATTTAAATAAATATTTGATTTATTGAAATTTAGAGAAGATATTATTGGAAGAAACAATTAAATAATTGATATTATTTAATTTTGAATGAATCTGGGAGAACTAATTAAATAATTGATATTATTTAATTTGTTGGAGGAATAAGAAGAATTTAAGAATTTTAATTGAATAAATTGATTTTATTTAATTGTTTGGAGAATATGAATCAAATAAATAAATTTGTTTATTTATTTATTGATAGAGGAATTTGACTTAAATAAATATTAAGAATATTTATTTGGACAGAGTCGTGTCATTTTTAGGCGTATACACAAAGAATTTGCAAGAAAATGAATTAATTAAATAGGCAAAACAACAAGATGTGACAAAACACCTATTTAGATAGTTAACCATCCAATTCCCCTTTTGACAATGATTAAATAATAATTTATTAAAATCGCTATTCATGTACTATTTGTTATTCATATGGACCCTCATCCATACATTTTCCTAGCATAAATGATTATTTAATCATTTATCACCCATATTCTATAGTCCAACATTAGATAATTTTTCATTTATCTAATATCCCTTTTCCCATCCTATGAATTAAATAAATATTTCTATTTATTTAATTCCCTATTTTGTGTACTTTTGATTAAGTTGGCTAATCCACTTAATCAACTTAATCACATGGTTGCACAATCCTAACCCCTCATTAACCCATTCAAATCCCTCACATCCTCCAAAGTGTACAAAGGCATGGGCTTTTGTACATGACCACATGGGTCTCTTACAAAGGGATGGGCATGTTCTTTGTACAAAGGGTCCTTTTTTCCCTTTTCAATCCTCTCCATCCACTTCTTCCAAGACCATCCCCCACCCTTTATTTCCTCTCAATCCAAGTACAATCCTTATCTTCCAACCCAATCTTGCCACTTGGCAAGCTCTCATCAATCCTATCCCTCCATTCTTCATCCCAAAAATCTATAAATAGCCGTCAACCCAAGCCATTTTCACTTAGACTCCATGAAATACAAAGTTATGTTGTCACAATGAGAAGCAATCAACAATCAAACATCAAAGGAGCACGTCTAAAAAAAACAAGGTTTGCATGGTAGTTAATTAGTTTAGCTTCCTTTCTTATATGCATTCCTTATTAGCTTAATCGTGAGGTTGCATTAGATTGTGAGTAGAATAGGCCAATATTGATTTAGTTTGTTCTCTTTTATGCTCATTTTCTACATGTGATACATTTGGCATGCCTTGTGGGACCCATGTCCCTTTCTACAGTTAATCAATCTTGGTGTTTGTAAGTGTTTTAGGACTTGCATGCTCCATTTCAATGTTTCTATCCTAGTTCAATGGCCTTGTACTATCTTTAAGTGGCCCTATCACATGCTTGGGCAGTTTTATATCAATTTGGAGGCTTTGTCACACCTTTTAGCAATTTTGTTCTACTTAGGAGGCTGTGTCCTGTCTTGTGGCGGTTCTATCCTAAGGATTGAGAATTTTGTCTTGCATGTCCAAAACTCACTTCTAGCATTTTACATCATCTTTAGCTTTCTATTTTCTAATAGGGGTGTTTCTATAGGGTTTTATGTTGCTCAAATTTCCCTAACCATCCTATTTTGTGCAAAATCTAACCATTTTTCTTGTAGAATCAATCATTTCAGTGACCTCCACACATTTCAATGGCTCTATTCTAGTTTAGCAGCCATGTCACCTATTTTAGTGGCCCTATCTGGTATAAATTTCATCCTCTATATCTATTTCAGTGGCCTTGTATCTCTTTTAGTGGCCTTGTACTCTTTGGGTGGTTCTTTCTATCTAAAATTTTTATCAATTTTTTGGGATTTTTGACATCTAACCCCTGAATGTGATCATTATATGCATGTTATTGGTTTCCTAACCTCTCCTTGTGCACGTTTGTCAAAGAATCTATCTCTTTTTGCACTAATATTTAAGAACACTTCATTTTCTAAGGGGTTAAAGAATCTTGTATGCTTTTCTTTGGGTCAAGTCAAAGTGTATGCTCTCTCCTCATGCCCTTTGGTGACCTTGGAGATCAAAACATTTGACTTGATCTAACCTTATTTATCTTTGTTCAATCCTAAGAAGACTAGTGTGTGTATGCTCTCTCCTTGTGGCACTTGGTGATCTTGGAGATCAAAACACTTAGTTATTCTTTCCTCTAGGGGGTTTGCCTTGGATTTCATCACCAAGGGGATGACCTCAACCCTTATGTTCCAGTGGGGTATACAAATTTGGGAGAGAATTGAAAGAATCTCCCATTGAGGGACATTGTTGCTTGCGACTAGCTTGCAAGATCTTTATACCTTGCAATGTAAAGGTGGAGAGTGGGTTACCCTCTTGAACCATGCCTTCACAACATCCTTCATTTCACAAACATAGACCTCACACACCTTGAGTGTTTAGAGGATACCCCTAGTCACTTTTTTCATCCTAGCATAAGAACATTCAACTATTCTTCATTGTGGTGCATCGATATCAAAAAGGCCTGAGAAGTCACTCACAACATACTATTATAGTGGGGAGATAGAACTCACCTTAGGCAAGGAATTGTCACCTCCAAGGTAAGGGGTGCATAGGGGGTACATGACCTTGCATTCCCTAGCTATCAATCACTTGATAAATAGTATATTTGTGGGCCCACAAGGAATGACACTGCCACTTAAATAATTTAAGGTGTTAATGTTCTTAGTGTGTCTTCATTGTCAAAACATGTGCACTCCCTTAATCCAAAATCCCCATCCTTTGCAAACTTGTGCATGATTGGGTGTGAAATTTTATTTGCGAAGTTTCCCAAGGTCAAGCATCAGACCATCCCAAATCACCTCTTAATCACCCACATTAATCCAAATCCAAATCAACCACCTCTTCCAAATCCAAATCATCCAAGTCCAACTTCCTCTTAATCTACCTTATCACAATATAATTTCCTCCTAATCATTCATCTAATTATCCTAATCATCTTAATCACCCTATCCACATCATTCCAATATATCCTAATCCAATCTTCACCCATCATGTAGGACCCTAATCCAAATCAATTAGTCAAATCCAATCAAGGTCCTAATCCTAATCCATTCTATCCACCTACTCCACCTTCCTAATAACCATCATTATGTTAGAACACAAGGATATACTGAGAGGGGGGGTGAATCAGTATATCACTAAAACTTATTTTAGTTAATCATTAACAATTGAAACTTCTCACTACTTTAACCAAAAGATCAACAAATTAAACCAATTAAAGCACAACACATAAGCACACAACCACAACACTAGATTTACGTGGAAAACCCAAGAAGGGAAAAACCATGGTGAGCAAGTTGCTTGGATCTACTATCCAAATCCAGTCTCACAAATGAAGATAAAATAGGATTACAATATTAGTTATGGGCTACAAGCCAAAGGAAGATGCAACTCCTTGAAAAACAATGCAATGACACTTACAGAAAGAGGCTATACCATCTGGATGTTACATTGAATTGATCTCACTGTATAAAATACATTTGTATCATCCACACACTTCACCTTAACACGAAACTTCACTTTGTCTACTCAGCAAACAATTTTACCTCCAACACACCTTCACGATTGTACTCACATTTGCTCACAGATCTTCACACATCCTTACACACTCATACCTTCCTCAACAAACAAGATCTTTCATTTATACCTTCCACAATTTCCAAATTCCTTCTCCCAAGTTGGTGAAGATGAAATGTGCAAGGCCACTCCAAGTTAGCCTCCAAAAGATGTAGAAAATCAATGTGGTTATTTATTATCACATTCTTCCAATCTGGTGCACACTTTAAATCATATGGCGAGAACATTGAAAACACATGAATTTGGCCCAACACACATCCTTCCACCTAATAGCTCTTAACCAAAAACAATACCGGAGGGATCAAATTTCATCATGTGGATCCTCACATAAGCAACATAATACTTACACATATCTTCTCAATCAATCCTTCTTTTGAATTATAAGCTTCCTTTCTGGCACAACCAAATAGAAACTGAGCTTGGTATCGTAAACAAATACTTAAACACATAGTCTTGAGATAGAGCATTGAAAAACCAACTTGTGTTGCACTTCATCACCAGAGACATGAATTGAATTATCCAACTAAACATCTTAACTCATCTTCCAAACAACAAAGGTAAAAAATAAACTGCGGTGCAATGCGGTGGCTTCTACTTTCTCCTCCAAACAACCTTAGTCAACAGTAAGATGTGTCTTTGTTTTGCTGACCCTAGAGAACCTCTACAGTACATCTTAGTAGCTGAATACTAAATATTATCATCTTCTCATCTATAAATGATCATCCTTCAAACCACAAGAACACAACCTCAAAGGGAAAGAAATGTGGAGCATTTCCCAGACGCATCTTGACTGCATCATCTCTAAACAACTGTCTTCACTCTATGAGCTCTAGAATCTTCTACGTTAATCTTCATGCTCTAAAAATTGGAACATACAATCTTCACACATGTCTTTGATCAAATCCCAAACCGCAAGGTCGTACCATCAAATACGAAGGAATGCAGAGCATTCTCCTAAGCTTATTTTGTGCAAACTTCAGTGCCTTGGATAACTTGAGTTTTTCTTTCAAAACTAAAGTAATGCATTTCCTTAGGAAACAATGTTAACATTATTTGTCACATTAGAAAATTCATTCTCAACTTCATAAAACAACAACAAACTCTTTTCACACAGAAAGAATCTTCATGTTAGAACACTCTTTTCTATACAACGGTTACGTCAGAAAATGTCCCCTTGGGGGCTTTTCCCTCTTAACGTTTAGCTCTCGGGTCCTATTTATGCATTTAGAGTATTTTTCATGTTAATTTGACTTCCCAATGAGAAAACCCTGAAGTTCCATGACAATTTAGACTCAGGGGATGCACTTGTGACAAATCCTACCTAAAATAGGGGGTGGACTTGGGCGCTCGCGCCCTAGTCCTGCCCTATTTTAGGTCGGGCCTAATTTCAAAGTGTTGGTTTGTGACTGTTATTTAGGTCCTATGCCGACACGGTAAGTTTCAATTACGAAATTCTTGGCAGGAATGTTTGTAGTTGCATATATAAGCATGTTTAGGCATTCATTTGTAAACTAGATGGAAACTAGATGTCAATTTTGATTCATGAGCTTGTGTAGATGTGATCCAAGGCATTCATTGTGTGTTGCAGAGCAGACTTTGTGTTGTTATTGTGTTTGTATTTACAGATTTGGTAGCCATCTCCTCATGGCATGAAGAGCTTCTTCCTTTCATGAGATCTTCACTACAAGGTGATATCAATTGTGTTTTCAATCATTTATCATTTGGATTTCACCTCTATCCCGCAAGGATACACACTCTTTCTCTGAGAACACTATTCAGAAGACTTGAATGTCTCTTCAGAGTTTGACTGAGGCAAGCCTCTAAACACCACAACCCCCAACCTATTTTTTCATGATTACAGGTTATAGGTTGTAGGAGCAGGAAAAGTGGAGTTACAAGAGAGCATTGTAGACTATCAGAATTGTAGATCTAAAGAGAAAATAGGGACCTCGACTTGGGCACCTTCTCATTAGTCCTCCGGATCCCGCAACTGAAGAATCTCTGGAATAGTAGGAACAAGTTGTAGACAAGGTTTCTAGATCCTGACAAAAATGGTGGCACTAGACTAGGATACCCACTCATTATTCCCCAACTGTTCCACTTTCCAAACTTTGAAATCTAGTACGCATTTAATTATCATTTAGTATCTCTGTGTGCGAGCATTTTTCGTGATTTGTCCGTTTGCTTCTGAATTTGCATAATTAGAGTTTTGAGCATAATTGGGAATAATTGAACAACAAATCTACACAATTTCAATTTTTCCTACATTCCAAGTGACCGTGGTCCTGATAGTAGATTTCCTACTTGACCTAAAGTCCTTGAATGTTTAAGGTGAAAGGAGGACTCACATAAACCATCAAATCAAACCCTCTTACAAATTTTACGTTAAACATTTTGGTGAACCCATGTTTCAATGAATTTTACACCTTGCTGAATTTTGTGCTTCATATTTACATTCATTTCATTCATTCATATCATTGTTCATCTTATTGCATTTGAAAATTACAAAAAAATTGAAAATTTTGGAAAAAATTGAAAAAATTGGCATTTTTAGCTTGCATTTTCATATAATTTGAATTAGTTGGCATTTAATTTCGATAAATTTATGTCACTATCATCATATCTGATTTAAAATCTAGAAATTTTTCATCCATCATTCATTTAGATTGCATTTGCATGCTTAAATTGATGAAAATTGCTTGAAATTGTGCATTTTTTCATATAACCTAGTTTTGCATTAGCTAGGGTTTGTAATCAAAATCTTGTTTCAGATTTTTCTACCCTTTTAAAACACTCATTAGAACTAATTTCTAACTATAGTTTTGCATCATAGTGGTTTGCTTGCAAAATTTCATGCCTAGGGTTGGAAAACCTTGATTTTTCACTAGATTTGGCCTTATCGACTCTTCAGATTTGCATCCTAGGTGTGTTGTAAAGGATTTTTCTGCACTAATTGTATTTTATCAAGGTTATTATCTTCTTCCCCTCCTCAAATTCTTTACAACACCTTTTTATTGGCCTCTTACAGTGGAAATTTGGTGAAAAATTATATATTTTAGCTATATTTTTCGTAGGATCTGACCTTGAGTTACACTATAAGCATGTTGTGATGGATTTTTTGGAATTATGTGGTTGTTATTACTGTTATAATTTGTTTTCCATCATCATTTTCTTCACAACACCCTTTGCCATACTCTTTTGCATTGAAATTTGGTGAAAAATTGCATATTTTGCCTATATTTGACCTAGGGTTTGACCTAGATTTGCACTCCAAGCGCGTTGTAAAAAATTTTATGGCTTTAGGTGACTGATATTACTGATATAATCTTCTGTACCTCCTAATATTCTTTACAACACCCATCTTGTTAGGTCTTTGCATTGAACATTTGTGAAAAATTGCACGTTTTAGTGCATTTTCACTAGGTTTTGACATGTCATCATCCTAGGTTTGCATCAAAAGTGTGTTGTGAAAGATTTTATGGCTTTATTGGACTGATATTAGACATGTTATTAACTTCCCCTGATCAATTTCCTTACAACACCTTTTTCTTTCACATATTTGCATTGAAAAAAGTTTAAAAATCAAGCATCTTGGATCTTAAACATATCCTTTGTAGGAGTACAATCAACACTGAGAGGGAGGGTGAATCATTGTTGAGTCAAAAACCACAATTTATGACTTTTCAAGCTTGACAATGAAATTTATCAAAAATGAATTCAATACTTGAACAACCAAAATCAAATGTTCAATCATATGTAATTACAAAAGACATGAGATCATAACAGAAAGAAATTAACGAGTGGAAAACCCTCTTGGGGTAGAAAAACCACTCAAAACTACCTCACTAGCTTAAGCAAAAACCTCACTGATTACAATGTTTAGAAGCACCAACTTCAAGGAGCACCAACCCCTAATACATACAAATAGGTCTCACTAACAATACAAGCCTCACTGGCTACAAGATGCCTCACTGACACATATAAAGGTCTCACTAACTACAAGCCTCACTAGCATAGGAAGGTTACACTGACCAATTCAATTGTTCTCATCAAAATAATGTGCAAGACATGATTTCTTCTCAATCTAATTTGCACCATTCATGACTTGTCATCTCTGAGCACACTCAAACCAATCTGCATAATAGTCTCATTATCTCTGTTCAATCAATTCACAATTCATTCACCTGATTATCTCTGCATAAAAATTCACTTGATGCAGTCAATTGCATATTTTCTTTATGATTCAATCTAAAAGTTTATTGCACAAGGAGATCTTCATCACAACATTTTTGATCCTTACAGAAACTCTCATACAAACATCTGATGATCTTATCACTCTATGTATCTGCAAAAACATGATCTCATACATACAAAAATCATCTGTAATATCTTCTCAAAGATGTCTTCAATGCACTTTGATCCATACATTCACAAATCAAAATATCTGTATATATATATATATAAGGAAAAAGAACTTTTGATCTTCCATCTTCAAAACTTGATTGCTTTTTCATCATCTTCAAATTTTCCTTCACCTGTAAGAAAGTTAATTTGACTTTGCATCTGAAACAAAAAAATCATATTATTTCATCTTCCTCAATCTTGTTGAAGCACCTGTAAATTCTTTTCCAAAACTTCACACAAACAATAATATCAAATTTTCATTTTGTTCTCAATAAAAACTTTTATATTGCATTGACTCTACAAATAAGATAATATCCTTTGTCTCTTTAATGCCTTGGGATCTGTAACAAAAAAAAACTTTTCATATTCTTCATTTCAAAAATCATCTTCTCCAAACTTTTCATCTTCTCTACAAATACCATCTTCAAAAAATAAGACCATAAAAAAATCTTCAATGAAATTTTGTCAATCTCCAAAAAGAAACTCTCTTCTTCCTTTTTAATCTCCAATTCTACTCAAGCCACAAAAATATCTCCTAAAAGTTTCTTTTTAAAACTTTCAATCCTATATGAGAGGAGACCCATTTGATAATTAAATTTAGAAACAAATCTTCATTAAAAGCTTCTAAAAAAAACTTTTCAATCGGGCAAAAATCTTTCAAAGCTCCCTTAACAAGAGTCTAATAATAGACTTTGAAAAAAATTTCCAAAATAGTCACATATAGTGACATTCACTTGCCCAACAAAGTAGGAGAGATTAAAAGTTTCAAAATTTAAATTAAAACCATTGAAATACACTTTGATGCCCCTCATGTTTAAATATGATCCATTGATTATCACCCTTGGCACTCATGTGCTTCAAATAGACTTAAAGCACCGGTCTTGCTAGAAGAAAGGGGCCGGTCTCCTATGAATCCAAAGCCCATAAAGTTATAACTGACCTACGATAGCAGGTCACCAGTGAATTATAACAAAAATTGCAAGTGTGAAGATAGGTGGGTTTAGGAATATGAATTTGGATTTAGTCTTAGGGTTTAGAGATTAGTATCTCTTAGATTTCTGCCAACAATGCATTCCTTCTGTAATAACATATAAACTCAACCTCTGCAACATGAATTTATAACACCTCTAAAGCCATGACAAAGATAGAAGCATGAATACTTTTTCATCTAACATTCTTAGTATAAAAAAACACCAAACACAAATAAGATAACCATGAACCTTGAACCAAGAGCACCAATCTTGGAGAAATATCAATCATCATATAATGAAATTCTTAAAGATTTGAAACATTGAAGACAACCTTGCTTAGTATTTTCTTCCTCTATTCAAGAACAATGAAGATATCAAAACCACCTAAATCATGAAAGCATCCTGATCAATATTACCATGAAGACATTCACATCACCATGAAGACATAAAGCATCCTGATTGAAGACATAATCAATATCAACATCATCTAAACCACATCTAAGTTCTCCTCAACCATAAGAAGATCATGATGAACACCTGAAACATGACATCTTGTCATATGAAGACCAAACACAAGAACACAACACATCCTACCATATGAAGACTCAACACCTTTTTGACATCAATGACAATCAATCACCATCAATCTCCCCCTTTGTCATTCATGGAAAAACTACCTGATACATTTTTCTTTCTCCCCCTTTTTGACATCTAATGACAAAGACTCAAATTAATTTTCTCCCCCTCAACATAATATCACTTCTTGACATAATACCAATATGAGGATGAAGATGACATATCTCTGCAGCCAAATACCAACTTCTTGAACACTATGTAAAGAAATCATAAACACATCAATACTCTTGATGAACAATATTGCAAGCAAAAATCATTAAGACTCCTCATCACATAGTTCCCAACACAAGATGACATGATGACCACTTTTGATAAGACCTTTTCAAATCTTCCATGATAGTGACAACTCAATCCTACATAAAATAAATATAGTACACACAACACCAACTAGTACTTGAACATTACCATTATTATCTGCCATAACTGATTCAAGCCCTTTACTTGCCCCTGATTAACTGATGAACTTGAAGAAAAACAAGGCACCACCATCAATTTCATAAGCATCTCTAGATGTCATAGCTTGAAGCACATACCTGATACCACTTCAAAACTAGAACCACACATATTAATGATGAAAACCATCAAAGAAACATGTCAAATTATCACATCAAGAACACAAGTTCCATATGAGCATGACTTGACATCCAATCCACCATCTTCTTTTGGTACTATCTCCAATCCACCTGAAAGCTCCAATACTCATGCAAGACACACATGATCAAAATAGATGAAGATTTGTTGCAAGTATGAGGTTAACCAGTGTTGTCATTGATGCCAACATACTCATATTGCATTAATGAGAAGGATTGGATGAGCTGTGTGCTAAGGATATTGAGAGAATAAGTCTCAATCAGGAATAGTGAAGAATAGTGATGACAAGAAGGCAAAATTCCTCAATAGGTTGAGGATCAGAGGATGTGGTTTAAAGGGTTTGTAGATATGAGTCTTGAGATGCTCCAATCAAGATTTCAGAGGTTCGCATGAAGATTTGAATAAGTTATGATCACTCAAGTAGAACCGGTTCCGGCAGGTGTTCAGTGGTGATAGAGTGTCACAGATTGGTCCGGTGAGATCTGGAATTGCATTATCTCATTTTGCAGATTGGAGAGAGTATTGAAGAAGTTCGTGTGAAGTGAAAACTAGATTTGTTCATGGTTTGGAGGTCCAGAAGCACCTTTTGCATTATGACAGTGATGATAGACTGTGTTCTTGAAGTTCCAGATGAAGAAGAGAAGAATTCCAGTAAACTGATAAAGTGCGGATGTGTTTGGTGATTCAGGGAAGGTTATGATGATCATTGGATCATATCCAGTTATTGACAGTGATCTGCATTAAAGTTAGAGTGTGCATTTGAAGAATAACCATGGATATTGGTGTTCTTCTTGAGACTGGCCGACCGAATGTATTACACATTTTGTGAATGATCTTGTAGGTGTTTGCTGACTTAGATGATTGCTCCTAAGTCAATGCCTTGTATAAATAAGGGATTGTGAATTCATTTTGAAGGGTGTCTTGGTGTGGATGAGTGTGGCATAGTGAAGAAGAGCGAAAGGCAGAGCAGGAGTTTTCAGGCTTAAATGGAACTGATCCAGACATGGTAAAGATGTCAATCTCCAGTTCAAGTTTGTAATACTCGTTACTTTGTAGACAGTGTGTCTCTTGTAGGTAGTGTGCCTCTTGTGAGCAATGTGCTCAGGTATTGAGCCCTAATTGGCATGTGCCATCTATTTTTCTTATTCTTCTAACAAAGAATAATCCTTGGGTTAATCACCCCGTGGTTTTTCCCTTGACCGGGTTTTCCACGTCAAAATCTTGGTGTCTCATGTGTTGATGTGTATCTGCTCTGGTGTTTATGCTTTATGCTTTCATGAGTGATTAATTGATATGCTATTAAATAACAAGAGGATTTAAGTGTTTGAATTGGAAGCAAGTTTTTATACAACTGATTCACCCACCCCTTCTCAGTTGTGTGCCGTAGATCTAACAATTGGTATTAGAGCTAAGTTCCTCTAAAAAGAGCTTAACCGCTTGAGGAGATCCAGGATGTCATCATACAAGAAGGACAGTCTGAAGTTTGATGGAACCAACTTCACTCTTTGGAAAGGCTACATGAAATGTCACTTGTAGTGTATGGGAAAGGCGTACTTGTCCATGGTCACAAAAGCATATACACCTCCACAGGGTGGTCCGACAACTCTAAATGAAATCACAGATGCTAGAAACAATCTGCAAACCAAAGAGGCTCTTCTAAGTGCATTAACTAACTCAGAGCTTTCAAATGTTATTGACCTACCAACTGCCTATGAGATCTGGATTAAACTGGAACTTCTGCATGAACGAGATGAGTATGTTAAGAGTGCAAGGTTGTAGAGTCTCAAAGGAAAGTTTGAAAGACTAAAAATGAGAGATGATGAAAATATTACTACCTTTATGCCAAGAGTAAATGAGCTGGTGTGTGGAATCAGGAATGCTGGTGGAGTTTTGGATGAAAATGAGATTGTTGGCAAAATTCTCAGATCCCTTTCTGCTGTCTACAAAATCAAGGTTGCTGCCATTGATGAATTCAGAGCCCATACAACTATCACAAGAGACCAATTGGCTGGCAAACTAGCTACATTTGAAATGACCAAGTTTGGAGATGATCGCCCCAAGACTGAATCTGCATTCAAATCCAGTGCCTCTGTGAAAGGTAAACAAAGATTTGATCTGGGAGAAAACTCTTCAAGGAAGCTATCATGGTATGATCAAACAAGAAGAGACATGGAAGTGGAAGAAGCAAATACAGCTCAACTTGAAGCTCTCTTTGCAAAGAGACTGCCAAGAGGATCCGGTAAGTATGAAGGAAAATTACCCTTTAAGTGCTTCAATTGCAATAAGATTGGTCATTTTGCCTCAAGATGTCCAGAAAGATCTACAAGGTCAAATTCTAACAGACAAAGGTTCCAAAAGAATTGTTATTATGTTCATGAAGAAGATGATAATGAAGGAGTAACAGATGATGAATTAGAGATAGAAAACAAATCCAGAAATGAATGGGTGTTTATTGCCATCAAGGAAGAAGATCCAATATCCTCTGAATCTGTCAATCATAAGGTTGTAGAAAGAACTTTGGCTGCCCAAGTTGAAGAAAAGGATGATTGGGTTATTGATAGTGGATGCTCTCACCATATGACAGGTGACAAGAACAAGTTCTTAGATTTGGAAAGGTATGAAGGAGGAGTGGTAAAGTTTGGTGATAATTCTACTATAGAACCAAAGGAAGAGGAACTATTTCTTTTAATGGAAGAAACAAAACTGGCAATGTGCTATATGTTGAAGGCTTGAAGCACAATCTTCTCAGTGTTGGACAGTTGGTGGACAAAGGCTATGATCTCTGATTCAAGGATGGAAAATGCAAAATCCTTGAAAGATCCGGAACAGAGATTGCATCCGGTACTCAAACTAAAGGTAATATCTTCCACTTGGTTGGTTCTGATAAAAGTTGTCTGTTTGTTCAAGTTGATCAGAGTTGGTTATGGCATAGAAGGATGTGTCATGTAAATTTTGATAACATCATCAAGATAAGCAATACTCAAGCTGTAAGAGATCTTCCAAAATTGGTAAAACCTACAAATAGTTTGTGCAAAGAATGTCAGCTGGGTAAATAGAGCAGAGTCTCATTCAAAAGCAAGGATCAGTCCTCTACCGGATTATTGGAGTTAGTTCATACTGATCTATGTGGTCTGATAAGAATCAAGAGTATGCAAGGTGATAGATACTTCATGTTATTGATTGATGACCATTCCCAGATGATGTGGGTTACCTTTCTGAAAGAGAAATCAAAAGCATTTGAGAAGTTCAAAATCTTCAAGGCTATGGTAGAGAATCAACCCAGATTAAAACTGAAATGTCTGAGGTCTGATAGAGGTGGTGAATTCACATCCGGTGAATTCATAGATTTTTGTGAGAAGCATGGTATAAAGAGACAGTTATCTGCCCCTAGGACTCCACAACAAAATGGAGTAGTTGAGAGAAAGAATTGGATCATCCAAGAAGCATCCAGGACAATGATGATGGAAGCAAATGTTCCGTAGATGTTTTGGAAAGAAGCTATCAGCACTGCAGTCTACACTCTCAATCGAGTTCAAATCAAAAGCAATACCGGTAAGATTCCTTATGAACTTTGGTTTGGCATCACTCCTACTATGACATATTTAAGAGTATTTGGTAGCAAGTGTTACATTAAAAGAGATGAAGATCTAGGAAAGTTTGATGCTAGAAGTGATGAAGGAACTTTCTTGGGTTACTCCACTCAAAGCAAAGCATATCGGTGTTACAATAAGAGACTGAGAAAGATGATAGAAAGTACAAATGTGAAGGTTGATGAAGGTATTGAGAAGCCCTCAAGATTTTATGAGTATGATGAAGATGATCAGAATGATGTTCTAGTTCAAGAAGCTCCATCCTCTCCTGAAAGTCAGATTCAGACTGATCCGGTAAATCAGGAAGAAGAGATAGGTCTGAATGAGCATGATCAAGAAGTAGAAGTGCAAGAAACTCCCAAAGTTCCAAAGTATGTAAGACTGAACCACTCTGAAGATCAGATCATAAGTGACAAAAGCAAAGGTGTGCAAACTAGAAGGAATGTTGCTCAAAATTCAGATGAATTTTGTCTAATTTCAAAGATTGAACCTAAGACAATAAATGAAGCCTGCAATGATGAAAATTAGACCAAAGCAATGGAAGAAGAGTTAATGCAAATTGAAAAAAATCACACTTGGGATCTTGTTTCTAGACCTAGAAACAAGAATGTGATTGGAACCAAATGGGTCTTCTGGAACAAACTAAATGAAGTTGGTGAAGTAATCAGAAATAAGGCTAGATTAGTCTACAAAGGTTACTCTCAAATAGAAGGGATTGATTTTGAGGAAACCTTTGCTCCGGTGGCAAGAATTGAAGTAGTCAGACTATTTCTTGCATTTGCTGCCTTCAAAGATTTCAAAGTGTATCAGATGGATGTCAAATCTGCTTTCCTGAATGGTGACTTAGAAGAAGAAGTGTACATTGAACAACTGGATGGATTTCAGTTATTTGAGCATGGTGATATGGTCTGCAAATTAAGGAAGGCACTGTATAGTCTAAAGCAAGATCCAAGAGCATGGTATGAAAGGTTGGACAAACATCTTTTAAAGATTGGGTTCAACAAAGGTACTGCTGATAGTAACCTATATTTCAAAATTGATCATGAAAACATCTTGATTGTTGAAGTATTTGTTGATGATATCATCTTTGGAGGAAGAGACAATATGTGTAAAACCTTTGCAAATCAAATGAAAAGTGAGTTTGAAATGTCAATGCTCGGTGAAATGAATTTCTTCTTGGGTCTACAAATTACTCAGACAAAGAAAGGAATCTTTATCTCTCAGACCAAATATGTGAAAGAATTATTGATGAAATTTAGAATGGAAGATTCAAAGCCAATGAACACTCCCATGGCTACTGGATGTAAGTTGAGCAAAGATGATGACTCTCCTAAGATAGATCAGACCAAGTACAGATCAATGATTGGAGGATTATTTTATCTCACTCAGATTAGACCAGATATAATACAGGCTGTTGGTCTTGTGGCAAGATTCTAGGCTAATCCCAGAGAATCTCATGTCATGGCAATCAAAAGAATTTTTAGGTACTTAAAAGGAATAGTTGAATATGGTCTATGGTATCCTAGAGATCATAATTTTTCTCTTCATGCATATACAGATGCAGATTGGGTAGGAGATGTGGATGATAGGAAGAGTACAAGTGGAGGAGCATTCTTTTTGGGAAAAAGGTTGGTTTCTTGGATAAGCAAGAAACAAGAGGCAATATCCCTGTCTACAACTGAAGTAGAATACATTGCAGCAGCAGGAAGTTGCACTCAACTTTTGTGGATGAAGCAAATGCTAAGAGATATTCAAGTAGAATATGAGGAACCTATCACAATTTTCTGTGATAATTCAAGTGCAATAAATATTTCTAAGAATCCGATGTTGCATTCTAAAACTAAGCATATATCTATCAAGTTTCACTTTCTCAGAGAGCAAGTGAACAAGGGTGAAGTCAGATTGGAGTATGTGCCCTCCAAGGATCAGCTTGCAGATATTTTTACTAAACCTCTTCCCAAGGACTCTTTTGAGTATCTCAGGGAGAAGTTAGGGGTCATGGCCCGTCTGGTGATGAACTAGGATGCACTGATGTGCATCAGTCTGGTGGATATCATAGTCATATCTTGTGATCCGGATTGGTGATGGGGAGCTGCTACTCAGGGGGAGCAGCTGGCATGATTCTGATGTGTTAGAGTTGCAAGTATAAGCCCTTTGCCATTGATGTCAAAGGGGGAGAGAAGACATGTGAAAAACAAGTGCTTGATGATCAAAGGGGGAGTAGTAAAGAAAGAGAAGACATATGAAGAGTTGTTGCTGATAGGGGGAGCTGTGATAGAAAGGAGAAGTTCTTGTCTTGATGGTTTTTCACATCATATGTTGCCATCAATGACAAAGGGGGAGATTGTTGCAAGTATGAGGTTAACTAGTGTTGTCATTGATTCCAACATACTCATATTGTATTAATGAGAAGGATTGGATGAGCTGTGTGCTAAGGATATTGAGAGAATAAGTCTCAATCAGGAACAGTGAAGAACAATGATGACAAGAAGGCAAAAGTCCTCAATAGGTTGAGGATCAGAGGATGCGGTTTAAAGGGTTTGTAGATATGAGTCTTGAGATGCTCTAATCAAGATTTCAGAGGTCCGCATGAAGATCTGAATAAGTTATGATCGCTCAAGTAGAACCGGTTCCGGCAGGTGTTCAGTGGTGACAGTGTGTCACAGATTAGTCTGGTGAGATCTGAAATTGCATTATCTCATTCTGTGGATTAGAGAGAGTGTTGAAGAAGTTTGTGTGAAGTGACAACTAGATTTGTTCATGGTTTGGAGGTCTGGAAGCTCCTTTTGCATTATGACAGTGATGACAGACTGTGTTCTTGAAGTTTTGGATGAAGAAGAGAAGAATTCCAGTAAGCTGATAAAGTGCGGATGTGTTTGGTGATTCAGGGAAGGTTATGATGATCATTGGATCATGTCCAGTTAATGATGGTGATCTGCATTAAAGTTAGAGTGTGTATTTGAAGAATAACCATGGATATTGGTGTTCTTCTTGAGACTGGCCGACCGGATGTATTACACGTTTTGCGAATGATCTTGTAGATGTTTGCCAACTTAGATGATTGTTCCTAAGTTGATGCCTTGTGTAAATAAGGGATTGTGAATTCATTTTGAAGGGTGTCTTGGTGTGGATGAGTGTGGCATAGCGAAGAAGAGAGAAAGGTAGAGCAGGAGTTTTTAGGCTTAAATGGAACTGATCTAGACATGGTAAAGATGCCAATCTCTAGTTCAAGTTTGTAATACTTGTTACTTTGTAGATAATGTGTCTCTTGTAGGCAGTGTGCCTCTTGTGAATAGTGTGCTCAGGCAGTGAGCCCTAATTGGCATGTGCCATCTATTTTTCTTATTCTTCTAACAGAGAATAATCCTTGGGTTAATCACCTCGTGGTTTTTCCCTTGACCGGGTTTTCCATGTCAAAATCTTAGTGTCTCATGTGTTGATGTGTATCTGCTTTGGTGTTTATGCTTTATGCTTTCATGAGTGATTAATTGATATGCTATTAAATAACAAGAGGATTTAAGTGTTTGAATTGGAAGCAAGTTTTTGTACAACTGATTCACCCCCCCTCTCAGTTGTGTGCCCTAGATCTAATAAGATTAATATCAATAACATTTGAATTACAATATCCTAACAACTCAATCTTTGTGAGTATCAACATGATATAAACATGATACGATACTCAACCTCAGCAATCTCTTTGTGCATTGAACCCTTTAACAACTTATCAACACCTTGTATGCATCATGAACCACTAAACATGTCACTGATCATGAACACCTGTATTACTGACATACACTGAAACTCAATATCATCAGAAACTTCATTTCAAACATTATCAGGCAAGCATGATAAACAAAACAAGATCATCATATTGATAAACATCAAATGATCCTCCTGTAACTTCTTGGGGATAATTGATAGGACATGAATAACTCCCCCTTACTTCATGCTATCTATTATTCAACTGATGAAGTAACTTGGCAAGATGCACAAGCTTAGAATCTATACTCTTTTGTCATTGTTTCTACTTCCATACTTTCACAAGATTTTTCTTCCTCCAATCGTTTTCAGCCTCTATCCTTTTCAAACCTTTCAAATCAGGTGAAGCATACATTCTGTAACTGTGTGCTTTGTGTCCAGGAGTGTTTCAATTATAACAAATTATGTTGTGATCATAATCAAATGATTGATAATACCTTTTTGACATCCTTTGAGCATTTATGATATGCTTTCCTGCAGGATCATTCCTTCTATCCAATTGCACTTATAAAAAACAATATCAGTATTCCTTCTGCAATCAATTGCTTTGTGTCCAAAATGACTACAAGTATAACAATAACCATTAAATGAATAGTTATACCTGTACATGCATGCTTGTTTTACAGGAGCAGGTTTTCTAAAATTTCTTCTTTGATTGTGCACAAATTCATCTCTGGTTTTCTGTTCAGCTTCACTCTTCCTTTTACCTTCAGATGTAGCAATATGATGATTCAAAATAATTTTTGTTCTGGCTTTGGAACACTCTCCTTCTTCATATTCTAAACCAGTTTTGTTCATATGAAGCTTTTGTTTGCCCAATATCTCATGTAGCTTGCTTGTGCTTTCTTCAAACTCCTTATACTTCTTAGATAAAGCCTTGAGACCATCATACTCTTTTCTTAGATTGATAATATCACCCTCTAATTTTAGATTCTCAATCCTTCTAACTTCAAGGTCAAATTTTGAAACATCTGCTATCCTCTTAGCTTCCTCAACCTCTATCTTCAGACTGATAATCAAATTTTCTAAGTTATCAATTTTTGTCCTTAAATTTGTAATCTGAATACTTGCCTCTTCAAGATCAAAGAGTGCTTTGTCTTTGAAGTCTCTTTCTTGTTGTAGCTGCAACATTAGTTTCTGGTTCTCCTTCTTATAATTCATGAGTTCACTCAGAGCATATATGAGCTCTCCTTCCATATCAATCTCACAATCTTGTTCATCATATTCCTGATCATCATCACTTATAATGTTAGCTTCTTTTGAAAGAGATTGGACCTCAACTCCTTCATGTGAATGTCTTCTATCATTGTTATTCTTCTGAGATAACAAGTTGTCCTCTTCTTTATCATCACCTTGATAAATTCTTTTCAATTCTCTCCATATATCCTGAGCTATAACACAATTCATAAATTTACAGAGAGCATGATTAGATAATCCAAATAAAATAGCCTTCTTTGCAATGTCATTGTATTCATGAGCCTCTTTATGACTTGTATCATTAGGTGATAGAGAAGAAATAAAATAGCCATTCTCTACAGACATCCATACACCATATCCTAATGAAAATAGATATGCTTGCATCCTAAAACACCAAATAGGAAAGTCTGAACCATCAAAGAAGGGAACATCTGAAAACACTTTCTCTTCAACCTGTGAGACATTTATATCAACTGATAATGTATCAACATTTGGAATTGATATAGACTGCACCTTCTCATCAGAATGAGACTTGACATTTCTCATGTTTTTATTTCTTTTGCACTTACCCATTATACTCCACCCTCAAGATCTACCCAAGCTGATTAGACTATAACAGGGAACTTGGCTCTGATACCAATTGTAGGAGTACAATTAACACTGAGAGGGGGGTGAATCGATGTTGAGTCAAAAACCACAATTTATGACTTTTCAAACTTGACAATGAAATTTATCAAAAATGAATTCAATGCTTGAACAACCAAAATCAAATGTTCAATCATATGTAATTACAAAATACATGAGATCATAACACAAAGAAATTAACAAGTGGAAAACCCTCCTGGGGTAGAAAAACTACTCAAAACTACCTCACTAGCTTAAGCAAAAACCTCACTGGTTACAATGTTTAGAAGCACCAACTTCAAGGAGCACCAACCCCTAATACATACAAATAGGTCTCACTAACCATACAAGCCTCACTGGCTACAAGATGCCTCACTGACACATACAGAGGTCTCACTGACCACAAGCCTCACTGGCATAGGAAGGTCGCACTGACCAATTCAATTGTCCTCATCAAAATAATGTGCAAGACATGATTGCTTCTCAATCTAATTTGTACCATTCATGACCTGTCATCTCTGAGCACACTCAAACCAATATGCATACTACTCTCACTATCTCTATTCAATCAATTCACAATTCATTCACCTGATTATCTTTGCATTACAATTCACCTGATGCAGTCAATTGCATATTGTCTTTGTGATTCAATCTAAAAGTTTGTTGCACAAGGAGATCTTCATCACAACATTTTTTATCCTTACACAAACTCTCATAAAAACATTTGATGATCTTGTCACTCTATGTAACTGCAAAAACATGATCTCATACATACAAAAATCATCTATAATATCTTCTAAAAGATGTCTTCAATGCACTTTGATCCATACATTCACAAATCAAAACATCTGTATATATATAAGGAAAAAAACTTTTGATCTTCCATCTTCAAAACATGATTGCTTTTTCATCATCTTCAAATTTTCCTTCACCTGTAAGAAAGTTAGTTTGACATTGCATCTGAAACAAAAAAATCATATTATTTCATCTTCCTCAATCTTGTTGAAGCACCTGTAAATTCTTTTCCAAAACTTCACACAAACAATAATATCAAGTTTTCATTTTGTTCTCAATAAAAACTTTTATATTGCATTGACTCTGCAAATAAGATAATATCCTTTGTCTCTTCAATGCCTTGGGATCTGTAACAAAAAAAAAACTTTTCATATTCTTCATTTCAAAAATCATCTTCTCTACAAATACCATCTTCAAAAATAAGACCAAAAAAAATCTTCAATGATTTTTTGTCAATCTCCAAAAAGAAACTCTCTTCTTCCTTTTTAATCTCTAATTCTACTCAAGCCACAAAAATCTCTCCTAAAAGTTTCTTTTTAAAACTTTCAATCCTATATGAGAGGAGACCCATTTAATAATTAAATTTAGAAAAAAAATCTTCACAAAAAGCTTCTAAAAAAACTTTTCAATCGGGCAAAAATCTTTCAAAGCTTCCTTAACAAGAGTCTAATAATAGACTTCAAAAAAAACTTTCCAAAATAGTCACATATAGTGACATTCACTTGCCCGTCAAAGTAGGAGAGATTAAAAGGTTTCAAAATTTAATTTAAAACCGTTGAAATACACTTTGGCCCCCCTCATGTTTAAATATGATCAATTGATTATGCCCTTAGTGCTCATGCGCTTGAAATAGACTTAAACAACCGGTCTTAGTAGAAGAAAGGGGCCGATCTCCTACGAATCTAAAGCCCATAAAGTTATAACATAAGTTATAACTGACATGTGATAGCAGGTCACTAGTGAATTATAACAAATATTGCAAGTGTGAAGATAGGTGGGTTTAGGCATATGAATTTGGATTTAGTCTTAGGGTTTAAAGATTAGTGTCTCTTAGATTTCTGCCAACAATGCATTCCTTCTACAATAACATATAAACTCAACCTCTGCAACATGAATTTATAACACCTCTGAAGCCATGATGAAGATAGAAGCATGAATACTTTTTCATCAAACATTCTTAGTATGAAAAAACACCAAACACAAATAAGATAACCATGAACCTTGAACCAAGAGCACCAACCTTGGAGAAATATCAATCATCATATAATGAAATTCTTAAATAATTGAAACACTAAAGACAACCTTGCTTAGTATTTGCATCCTCTGTTCAAGAACAATGAAGATATCAAAACCACTTGAATCATGAAAGCATCCTAATCAATATTACCATGAAGACATTCACATCGCCATGAAGACATAAAGCATCCTGATTGAAGACATTCAATATCAACATCATCTGAACCACATCTGAGTTCTCCTCAACCATAAGAAGATCATGATGAACACTTGAAACATGACATCTTGTCATATGAAGACCAAACACAAGAACACATCCTGCCATATGAAGACTCAACACCTTTTTGACATCAATGACAATCAATCACCATCATCCTTCTCTTAGGGTTTGTTCTATTAGTTTGTGCATTGAGTGTTGCATGCCTCTATATGAGTATTATAAGTCGCTGCACTAATATAAATATCCCTTTAAGAAGAAGTATAAGACACGTGGGATCTAGTGCTCTTCAATAACTTAACATCCCTACCTCTGAAAATCCATTGAATACCTTCTTTACAAAAGGAGAGACATAAAATTTGAAAGCTATTATACCTCCTACAACCACTATGGAAGATCAAGTAATTCATGATGTCAACAACAATATTGAGGTGGTCATACATGTACCCAATGGACAAATAAACAAACTTGACAAAGATTTAGCCAAATTTCAAGCATTGGTGGAAACTGAGAGAATAGCAGAAGAAGTTGTACCCATGATTCACCATGTAAGAGAATTGATAAAAGAAGGACAAGATGGTATTGATGTTATCTGAGGTTTAACGCAGATTGTGCAAACTAATTTCATGTCAGTGACTGAATGTGCAAAAGTTATTAACAACATGTCGTCACCGTCTCATACACAAGTATCGACACCTATACCAACCATAGGTATATCTACATTCACATCAACAATTTTAACAACCAATTCTAATGCTTGTAGTAATGCTACCACTGGTATTGGAGTATCTAATGGAATTGGTTCACAAAATTACAAATCTGTGGGATTTAATTATCAAAATTTGGTTTCTAAAGGGACATCTTCTATGAATAATTATTCTCAACCACCCATCTATTCCACTTATTCTCAACCATCTATTACCTATTCACAACCACCTCCCACCTATCACTATGTCCAACCACCATTGACCTATTCATAGCTTCCACCTATCACAACTCAAGCTCAATCACCTCCTCACTTTGGTTCTAATTCCTCATAGCAAACCACATCTCCTAATGATGCTATCCTAAACCAACTTCTGCAGGGCATGACTGCTTTACAACAAAAAGTGACAAATTTGACAAATTCCTCACAACCTAATACACCAACTTATCATTCCAGTAATCCCCTATCCTATGCAATTTTGAGAACTCCTATGCCTAAAAGGTTTGAGACCCCTGGCTTTGAAAAATATGGTGGAAAAGGTGATTCTAATACTCATGTGGCAGCATTCACGGCTATGTGTAGTGATTTCTACTTTGAAGAGGACTTGTTAGCAAAACTTTTTCCATGATCTCTCAAAGATACTACTTTAGAATGGTTTTGCTCTTTACCTCTGAATTCAATACACTCCTTTTCATAGTTAGTTGATCAATTTTTACAACATTTTCAAGTAAATATTAGACCTCAAGTTTCTTTGATTGATTTAGTTCATTGCAAGCAAGGTTTTAAAGAGAAGTTAACT
The DNA here is from genome assembly GCA_027924645.1 of Cunninghamia lanceolata. NCBI lineage: Eukaryota > Viridiplantae > Streptophyta > Pinopsida > Cupressales > Cupressaceae > Cunninghamia > Cunninghamia lanceolata. The sequence goes on from BSBN01001091.1 coordinate 2,811,969, forward strand.
AAGTTTATCAATTGGTATCAATCTCTTTATGCACAAATTCAATATCAGATGAAAGATGAGGATGTTTAGAAGGTATTTATTACAAATCTACAACCTAACATCCATGATAAAATTCTCTTAATGAAGTATAACTCCTTTCAACATTTATGCACCGCCCTTCATGATTATCAACTTTCGTCTAGTCAGTATGAAAACCAAAACTCATCTGCTCAAGTTGGTCAATCCATGGGTGGACCATCGCAAAACAACTTTAAGAAGAACAATAATAGGAGTTTCATAAAGATTAATGGAATGAATTCAAATAACTTTTCTCAAGTGTCTGCCATCACTAATCCAGAGAAGGTACCATATCAGCAAAGAAAGTTTACTCCGATATCTAAGTCTTACCATTCTATCATGAATCAAGCTATGAGTAATAATCTTATGAAGCTTCCCCCGATTAGGCTTTTGGATCTTGACAAACCTCAAGGACCTTATTTTGATGCTAATGCATTTTTTCATTATTACCAGACACAAGGACATGATACTAAACGATGAATGTGTCTTAAACATGAAATACAAGACCTCATCAACTTGAATGTGATACAGGTATTGGGTGTGAATGACAATGGAAATAAATCGGTCGCTCCACTGAATCAGAATTTACAAATCTTTACTAATCATTTCCCTAAGGATACAGATACAAATATGATGGAACAGGGCTTAGTGGAAGTAGCCGATGATGATTATTTGGAATATGATAACATCGTGGGTATAATAGAAGTAGATAAGGAAAAGTTGGATAACCCACCTCATCCACGTAGAAAAGGAATTTATGCTGAGGTTCCTCCTCCGTTATCTTTCAAGGATCGGGAGATAACCAAAATGCATCAGAAAATCAAATGGAACAACTGATATAGACAACTATATCAAAGCAAAAGAGTGAGATAGTACAGGATGATTCTTGTTACTATGATAGACAAAATGAACAACGAAAACTCGCTAAAAATTAGGAAAGAGCAAGACGATTATCATCAGTTGGAAATAATATTGGTTCTCCTCCTCACAAGAAACAAAAGGTCTCACTTACACAAGGATTTGAGAAACAAGCATTACATGGATTTTCTGATAATAAGTAAGACTCTCATAAGAACCACTCGACCTTCGTGCAAAAATTGATTGTGTACCTCTCTAAGAGGTTTGCAAGATCTAAAATATAGTTTGATAGCACTACCAGGTAAATATTTCTAACCCTTTATCTCTCATGATGTGTTTCCCCTGTGATGTGTTGTGTTGTTTAGGCCTCCTAGGATGACCCTTGATTATCGTGTAAGGTCCAGGATACCAGGAGACTACCTCTATTGTGACCCTTCTTCTATTTGTATCATCATTATTCTATATTGCTTCTCCTTTATTTTTCACTATTGTGTGTTGTGTCTTACAAACATAGTGTTGTGGTTGGTGACTTGGGGGCACTCTCCTATGTGACTATCCCTAAGGCATTTGTTTCTCCTCTCTTGATTTATTGTTTCCCTTCCTCTAGTGTTTCTATCTAGCGAGAGGATGACGAAAAACATATTACACTGATGCAGACCTAGTGTCCCTTTAGCGAGAAATCAAAAATTGGACTTAGTTCCTATATGATGACGGGGTTGATATATATTATCTAATGCTTGGCTAGTAGAATCACTCTGTGCACTTTGTCGTGTGATCTTGATGATGTTTTATAGATTCTCTTACAAAACATAAAAATATTGCTACTCCATGCACTTTGTTTGTCTTTGAATCTCACCTTGGTGACACTCAGTTTTGAAATTTTCATGGTATAGCCCCACGGTTATACCTGATCTCTAAATTCGTAGTATAACCTCAGCTCTTTGTGTGATTTATCATATACATTGTTGTTTATAATGATTATTTGGACACTAACACTTTTCTTGTAGGGATGTGTTTGTGGGAACATTTGGCAATCGTAACATACATGTCACCTCCAGGGGGCATGGGCTTTGCGAGAGCTCATGTTCCCTTGTGTATTTTCTTCCTACCTTAACATGCTTGATATCAATACCTAATATCATCCACCTTAAGGTGGGGGCTTATATAAGGTAAGCTGTCTGTTATAGATGTTATCAATGTGCTTATTCTCAGGTGTAGTCTTAAAGACTGGTGGCAATGAGTCCCTCCTGCACTCTGAGATTTGTTTAAAATCTATCATTTAAGCACTCTATGGAGGTGGGGATATCGCATCCCTTTTCTATCTTAATCCCTCTACAAAGGTGGAGATGGTGTATTTCTCGAAGAGAGTGTACATCTTGTCATTTTTTAAAAGTCCTCACCGCGAGGTGGGGAGCGGTTCTGTGACTAACTCAACCCTTATGCATGTCTTTAGTGATTGTTGTGGTGAAGCCCAATCATCGGTGTCTACCTGTAATGTGCCTGAGATGGTGTTGAACCTATAAATAGGAACACTCCATTGCTTGTCTGCCATGTTTTCTCCATGTCTTCCAAGTGTGTGTGTATTGCGTGTTTGTTCCCAAGCATAGTTTAAAGATCGGTGGTGATGAGTCCCTGCTATGCTTTGGGATTTGTATGGCATGCTTATTTTGTTTGGCATGTATTGCATGTGTGTTGCCCCATATGTAGTTTAAAGACCAATGGTGATGAGTCCCTCCTGTATTATGGATGGTGTGTTTACTTTCCTGTACTTGCATCTACATTTCACATATGAAAAGAAAAAAGAAATCATCTTTGTCTTCCTTCCATTCACTGTCTTCACTATGTTTTGTGTGTCTTCAATGTTGTATCCTCCATGTTTTGCATGACTGTAATTGTCTTCTCAATGTTTTGCATGCCTATTACTGTCTTCTCTATGATTGGCATGTCTTCTCTGTGCTTGGCATGTTTGTTGTGTTTGTTGACCGTACTTTAATGCATGTATTGGCCTTGCGTTTATACATACATTAAAGTGGGGGCTAAATGTTACGTTAGAAAATGTCCCCTTGGGGGCTTTTCCCTCTTAAGGTTTAGCTCTCGGTCCTATTTATACATATAGAGTATTTTTCATGTTAATCTGACTTCCCGATGAGAAAACTCTGAAGTTCCATGACAATTTCAACTTAGGGGATGCACTTGTGACAAATCTTGCCTGAAATAGGGGGTGGATTTGGGCACCTACACCCTAGTCCTACCCTATTTTAGGTCAGGCCTAATTTCAAAGTGTTGGTTTGTGACCGTTATTTAGCTCCTATGCAGACATAGTAAGTTTCAATTATGAAATCCTTGGCGAGAATGTTTGTAGTTGTATATATAAGCATGTTTAGGCATTCATTTGTAAACTAGATGGAAACTAGATGTCAATTTTGATTCATGAGCTTGTGTAGAAGTGATCTAAGGAATTCATTATGTGGTGTAGAGAAGACATTGTGTTGTTATTTTATTTGTATTTGTAGATTTGGCAGCCATCTCCTCATGGCATGAAGAGCTTCTTCCTTCCATGAGATCTTCACTACAAGGTGATATCAATTATGTTTTCAATCATTTATTATTTGGATTTTGCCTCTATCCCATAGGGATACACACTCTTTCTCTGACAACGGTGTTTGGAATACTTGAATGTCTCTCTAGGGCTTGACTGAGGCAAACCTCTAAACACCACAACCCCCAACCCATTTTTCCGTGATTGCAGGTTACAGGTTACAAGAGTAGGAAAAGTGGGGTTGTAGGAGAGCATTGTAGACTATCATAATTGCATATCTGAAGAGAAAATAGGGACCTAGACTTGAGTGCCCGCTCATTAGTCCTCTGAATCTTGCAATTGAAGAATCTCCGGAACAACAGGAACAGGTTGCAGACAAGGTTTCTAGATCTTGACAAAAATAGTGTCACTGGACTAGGGTGCCCGCTCATTAGTCCTTGACTATTCTGCTTTCTAAACTTCAAAATCTAGTATGCATTTGATTATCATTTAGTATCTCTATGTGCAAGCATTTTATGTTATTTGTCTGTTTGCTTTTTAATTTGCATAATTAGGGTTTTGAGCATAATTGGGCATAATTAAACAACAAATCTACACAATTCTAATTTTCCCTACATTCCAAGTGACGGGCTTGATAGTAGATTTCCTACTTGACCTAAAGTCCTTGAATGTTTAAGGTGAAAGGAAGGCTCACATACACCATCAAATCAAACCCTCTTACAAATTTTACCTTAAACAACAACCTCGAGATATATTGATGGCATTCATTGTCTTACCCTTCTCATCTTTGATCTATCTTCTTTGTCTTCTTCTCTAACCATATTTCCACAGACTTCCTTTGACATTAACCTCTTGTTCACTTTACTTCTGGCCTTCTTCATTCCAACACTACTAACAACATATTTGAATCTCACACTGTTGACATCAATGACAACACAAGTGCAACAATCTCCCCCTTTGGCATTGATGGCAACAATTGACCTGATATGTAATTTTTCTCCCCCTTTGACATCAAGGACAAAGGGCTAGTGGTCTTCTGTTGAATTGATCTTCCTTTAGCTCCCCCTATCAACATTCTTCTTGATTTTTCCTTCACTGCTCCTCACCTGTTAGCTCCTCTTGACTAATCAAATCTTGTTATCCTTTAAAATCTCTTGCCTACCTATTTCCCCTGAGAGGTAACTACCATCAATCAAGGGATAAAAATATACCTTGAATAGCTCCCCCCAGACAGATGCACCATTTATGCATCTAGTTAGAAAAATGAGGGGCAACAACCCCTATCTTATTTCTAAGATACTCAAAAGTATCCTTAGAGAGTGCCTTAGTGAAGATGTCTGCAACTTGATCCTTTGTAGGCACATACTCCAGTCTAACTTCTTGATCTGTAATCTTCTCTCTCAAAAAGTGATACCTAATAGATATGTGCTTGGTCCTAGAATGCATCACTAGATTATTTGAAATATTGATAGCACTTGTATTATCACAAAGAATAGGAACATGCTCATCATATACAACCTTGATATCCTTCAATGTTTGCTTCATCCACAACACTTGAGTACAATAGGCTACTGCAAAAATATATTTTGCCTTTGCAGTTGATAAGGACATTGAATCCTACTTCTTTCTAATCCATGAGACCAGTCTGTCTCCCAAAAGGAAAGGTCCTCCACTGGTACTTCTATCATCAACACTGCTAGCCCAATCTGCATTAGTATAAGCACTCAGAGAAAAGTCATTGCCTTTTTCATACCAAAATCCATGTTCCAGAGTGCTCTTCAAGTATTTGAATATTATCTTGACTACCTTTACATGTGTTTCCTTAGGATCAGCTTGAAATCTTGCAACTAAACATAAAACTTGCATAATGTCAGGCCTTGATGTTGCTAGGTATAGTAGGCCCCCAATCATATATCTGTACTGAGTCTGATCAACTTCAGGTGACTCATCATCTTTAATTAATTGGCAACTAGTTTCCATAGGAGTACTCATAGGCTTGCAATCTTCCATGCCAAACTTCTTCAACATTTCCTTAACATACTTTGCTTGAGAGATAAAGATGCCTTCATTTGATTTAGAAATTTGGAGGCCAAGAAAGAATGATAGTTCTCCTAACATAGACATTTTAAATTCTTTTTGCATCTCTCCTACAAACTTCTTACACATCTCATCACATCCATAAAAGATTATATCATCAATATACACAACAACAATTAGAATTTGTTCACCTTCTATTTTGATGTAAAGATTACTATCTGCGGTACCTTTCTTGAAACCCCGCTGAAGCAAGTACTTGTCCAACCTTGCATACCAATCCCTAGGGGTTTGTTTGAGACCATATAAATTCTTCTTGACTCTACACACCATGCTTGAATCTTCTAATAACTAAAAACCATCCGGTTGCTCTATATATGCCTCTTCTTCCAAGTCAACATTTAGGAAGGTAGATTTAACATCCATCTAATATACCTTGAATCCGTTATGTACTACAAAGGCAAGAACCATTTTGATCACTTCCATTCTTTCCACTGGAGAAAATGTCTCCTCATAGTCAACTCCTTCAACTTGTGAATATCCTTTGTAAACCAACCTTGCTTTGTTCCTGACTACTTCTCCATCTTCATTCAGCTTGTTCTTCAAAACCCATTTTGTTCCTATCACATTCTTGTCTACAGGCCTTGGTACCAACTCCCAAGTCTAATTATTTTCTATCTGATTCAGTTCTTCTTCCATGGCTTGTATCCATCCTTCATCCTTGCTAGCTTCATTAAAATTTTCAGGTTCTATTGTTGATAGCAAAGCAAAGTTTACCTGTTCATTTGTTCTTGCAAATCTTCTTCTTGTCTTAACTCCTTTATTCTTGTCTCTGATGATCTGATCTCCTGAATGATTTTTTTGAACATACTTAGCTGGAGTCTTGGCAGTCTTTTTTGGAGTTTCTTCCTTTTCTTCAACTTCTTCAACCTCCTCTGTGCAAGCAGGTTCATCTAACCAACAATCCTCTTGCTCAACTGAACTTTGATGTGATTCTTCATCCACTTTTACATTTGCACTCTCAACTATCTTCCTTAGTCTTTTATTGTAGCATTTGTAGGATTTGCTTGTAGTTGAGTAGCCAAGGAAAATATCTTCATCTTCTCTAGAGTCAAACTGTTCCTGACCTTCTTCATCTCTTCTGATATAGTATTTGCTTCCAAAAACTCTTGAATACTTGACTGTTGTAGGTCTTCCATTCCAAATTTCATAAGGGCTCTTGGTGCTATGTTTTCTTAGTTGTCCCCTATTAAAGATATAGACTGTGGTATGAATTACTTATTTCTAGTATATGTTAGGCAGTTAGCTTCACTCAACATTGTCCTGGCCATCTCCTGGACAATCCTATTCTCTCTCTGCAACAACATTCTACTGAAGAGTTCTAGCAGCTGCATAGTGCCTTTTGATTCCATGTTCTTGACAAAACTCTACAAAATCATTTGAGGTGAACTCAACACCTCTATCAGATCATAAGCACTTAATTCTAGTATTCATTTCATTTTCAACCATATTTTTGAAGATCTTGAATCTCGTGAAAGCTTCTAATTTTTATTTCAAAAAAGTAACCCATGTCATTCTAGAGAAATCATTAATGAGAAACATGAAGTACCTCTCACCTTGTAAGGTTTTTGTCCTAGTTAATCAGCACAGGTTTGTATGAACCATCTCTAAGGACTTGTAGTAGAGTGTTCCTTGGACGTTATCCTTGTCTACTTTCCAATCTAACATTCCTTGCATATTGTATTTGTAGTCTTGATGATCTTTGGCATGTCCCTTACTACTTTCATGGAACTGATATTTACCATATTGTCAAAGCTAATGTGCCCAATTCTCTTGTGTCACAACCAACATTTCTTTTGTTTTCCCTAAAAAACAAATCCTCTCATTAACTCCTTTTAGATTATACAATTTGCCTTCTATCTTAAAGTCTTCTACCACTAGTTTTCCAGACTTTGCTCTCTTGATTTCACATCCTTGATCATGAAATGTAAGATTATATCCTTTGCTACACATTTGAATTACACTAAAAAGATTATGGTTGAGACCTTCAACATAAAAAAAATCATGTGTCTAAGACTTTTCATCAAGGCTTATAGTACCTTTTCTAGTGATCCTTTTAGAAGAGTTGTCTCTAAACCTAACCAAGCCATCGTCCCACTTTCCAAGATTAATAAACTTGTTTTTGTCACCTGTCATGTGATTTGTACATCGACTATCTATCACCTAGATATTTGTTTATCCTTGAGCATGAAATGTTGTTTAGACAATCATTGATTTCTCAACTCCATTGTTACTTTCCTTGTCTTGCTCAATGACATCAGTTATCTAAGATTCTAAATTTGCCAAACTATTCCTACAATATCTTGCTATGTGTCCAAACTTGTTGCAAATTTGACAAACCATATTGGCATCCACAAGATTTGTTTCATTCATTACAAACTTACAATCCATAGACTTGTGACCAAATTTATTGTAAATAAAACAACCAAAGAAAGCATGATTGAACATGTTCTTGGAAAATTATCTTGCATGAAGAGATCTTCCTTGAGGCAAGATGAGAGCTATACATTTTGTATCATCCAGACTTCCAAGCTTTTCCATCTTCAACTCCTTTTTGAGTAACTAAATCTCTTTCTCAAGTTTTATGCATTCTTTTGTCTTGGCTTCAATCACAACTTTTTATTCTTGGTTGTCCTTCCTTGCACAGTCTAATTCTTCAAGAGCAGAAACAAGTTCACCTTCAACATCAATTTCATATTCTTATTCATCTGCAGTCTTGTCTAAATCATCTGAGATGACCATGGCCATGAACAAAGATTCCCCTCTATCTTCATTAGATGAGTAGTGATCTACTTCTTCTGCAGAGCTATAGTCTTCCCTTGAAAGAAGGTTCCTCTGAAAATTGTTTCTCTTGAACCCCTTGCTGCTACTTTCACTTTCTCCAAAAGGACATTTAGAGGCATAATGACCAATTCTACCACATTTGAAACATTTGAAAGGTAGCTTACCTTTATATTTACATGATCCTCTTTTCATCCTTCTTACAAAATTTGCTTCTTCTTCCTCAGGTTCATTGCATATGTCAAATGTTCCTTCATTCTTCACAACATTAAAAGAAGCTTCTTCTTGGCATGGACATATGACTTCATTTATCATTTCATGTAGTAGTGAGAGATCCAAACATTTCTACCATGGTGAGTTTCTTTAGGTCTTTAGCTTCTTCTATTGCAGAAACTTTTGATTCAAATCTGTAAGGGAGGGATCTCATGATTTTCTTTGCAACCATTGATTCAACAATATCTTCACCCATACTTCTAATTCCATTCACGGCTTCATCAACTCAGTGTAAGTAGCCAGCAATGTTTTCTTCTTCTTTCATTCTTAGATTCTCAAATTTTATTTTGTAGGATTGCAGTTTAGCTTCGTTTATAATGTCATCTCCTTCATAGAGACCTTTGAGCTTATCCCATATCTCCTTTGTTGTCTTGCACCGCACAACCTTGACTAACTCTGAACTAGTCAAACCACTTAAGATTACATTCTTGGCTTTGACATTATTCTCATGGGCCTTCTTCGCATCTAAATCTATAATTGGATGACTAAGTTCAACATAATTAGTCTTAATTGCCCTCCAGACATCATACCCTAGTGAGTTAAGATAAGATTCCATCCTTACACTTCAAAAGTCATAATTATTTCCATCAAACATAGGAGCTTTAGAAGAGGACTCCTTTTGAGTCATGTCTTCTATTCCAAGATCTACCTTTAGCTATTCGGCTGCACCAAGGAACCTTACTCTTATACAAATTATTAGAACACAAGGATATACTGAGAGGGGGTTGAATCAGTATATCACTAAGACTTATTTTAGTTAATCATCAACAATTGAAACTTCTAACTACTTTAACCAAAAGATCAGAAAATTAAACTGATTAAAGCACAACATATAATCACATAGCCACAACACCAGATTTATGTGGAAAACCTAAGAAGGGAAAAACCACGGTGAGCAAGTTGCTTGGATCTACTGTCCAAATCTAGCCTCACAAATGAAGATAAAATAGGATTACAATATTATTTATGGGCTACAACCCAAAGGAAGCTGTAACTCCCTAAAATACAATGCAATACACTTACAGAAAGAGGCTATACCCTCTGGATGTTACATTCAATGGATCTCACTATACAAAATACCTCGGTATCATCCACACACTTCACCTTAACACAAAACTTCACTTTTTTTTCTCAACGAACACTTTTACCTCCAACACACCTTCATGATTGTACTCACATCTTCTCACACATCTTTGCACATCCTTAAACACTCATAACTTCTTCAAAAAATAAGATCTTTCATTTATACCTTTTGCAATTTCCAAATTCCTTCTCCCAAGTCAGCAAAGATGAAATGTGTAATCATGAAACATGCAAGGCCACTCCAAGTCAGCCTCCAAAATATGTAGAAAATTAATGCGGTTCAAGCCAAGTGATAACCAGGACCAATTCTTTATTATCACATTCTTCCAAGCTGGCACACACTTCAAATCATATGGCAGGAACATTAAAAGCACATGAAATTAGCCCAACAAACACACATCCTTCTGCCCAATAGCTCCGGACAGAAAATGGTACTAGAGGGATCAATTTTCATCATGTGGATCCTCACACAAGAAACATAAGACTTACACATATCTTCTCAATCAATCCTTCTTCTGAATTATAAGTTTCCTTTCTGGCACAACCAAACAGAAATTGAACCTAGTGTAGACACCTAAAAAATGTCAACCTTCTAACCACCCTTCAACATCATCCACATCACTAATTCTTCGTCTAATTAATTAATTAAATTTTTATTTAATTAATTATCTCATCTAACACCTAAACCATTCATCGATCCTCTATCAATTAACCTCTAAAAATTGAATTGATTTAATTAATTCAATAGTCACACCTTACTAACATCATCCCAATTAATTAAATGGATATGTCAAATATTTATTTAGTTAATTTGTCCACTTTTCTAAACCCAATTAATTAGATAAGTCATACTTATCTAATTAATCTACCCTACTAATTAGCCTACACCTAACTTAGTTAATTAAATAGCTATTATTTAATTAGCTACCCTAGCCTATATGACCCCTAGACCTGGATTAATTAAATAAATCATTGTTTAATTAATCTTAAACCCTGATTACCTCATTCACTATTTTTTTCTAGATACATTAACTAAGCTAATCACCCTGATTAACTTGCTCAAATAATGCTTAACACCTACTCCCACACCAACAAATTACAAATTACAAAAAATACATAACCCCTCCAACTCTTTTTTGTCATTTTCATGCTAAAACATCTTCCACATTTTTAGCTTACAAATGTAAGGCCCCAAAAATGTGCATGTGTCACATGACCTTAACATTCCCACATGAAATTGAATTTTTAATTCCATCTCATCCCAAGGAAAATAATTTTTAATTTCCTCACACATCTAAATCACATTAAATGCTAAGTCCTCCTCAAAATGAATAAAATATTCATTTTTATTCTCCACCATCCAATTTTGATGATCAAATCCTAGCCCTCAATCTCACAGTCAATCTCATCCATTGATATCAACAATCAATTTCTCAACCATTGGATCAAAATCCCCTCTAATTTGCCTATAAATACAAGCCTCCACAAGCCATTTCATCATCCAATTTTAGAGAAAGTCTATTATGCTAAAATTTCTCTCCAATTCTCTCCATTAGAGCTAGGTTGTAGTGTATTTTGCATTGACAAAGAGAGAATTTCACATTGCAACACTAGTTTGGGTAGAGCTAGGGACTTAAGGGTGCAAGTTCCTCAACCCTATCAAGGAGTGAGGAGCTAGAAAGCATTGGAAGGTATAAGAATATACTTGTTTGATTTTATTTCATGTTTTTGATGTTTTCCTAACTTCTTATCTTCATTTGGCACTCCCGGTGGGACCCCATGGTCCCAAACTAATCTTTTTGTTTGAGTTTTTCTTGACAGATCTAAGCAAGAAGGAGTTTTGGAGCTATAACCTCTCGGTTTAGTGCCATAGTTATGTGGAATAGCACCATTTATCCCTGTTTTAGCGCCATCAGGTGTTGTTTTAGTGTCATATTTTCACGACACTCCTTAGTATTTTAGGCTTAGAAAAAAATTTGGGTTGTTTTTGAACATTTTAACACTTTTCAAAATCTTTAGCTTTCTATTTTTATCAGATTGTAACAGATACAGGGCGTCATAATGGTGAAATTTGCCTAGAATGCATTAAGAAGGGATTTTATAGAACATTAAGTCATTTTGCTACTAACAAGCTCATTTTTCTCTTTGGCTGACCTATGGTGCTTCTTGACAGGACTTTTGAAACATTCTAACCCCTTTTGACTTGTTTGTTTTGAGCTAACATCCCTTTTTGAGTAGGTTTTGGGGAACTCTGCGGTTTAGCACCATATACACCCAGAACGACACCACTGAACCAGTCGTCTAGGTAAGACATGTAAAAGACTTTTAGCGCCATTTTCAAAACATTTAACGTCATGCTGGAAATTAGTGCTTTGTGCCTTATTTTTAGCGCTATCCTTATTCTATTGTCTATTATCTATCTTTTCTTAGAATCAGAGAATTTTAGTGCCTTATTCTCAGGTTGTTTTAGCGCCTTACATTTATGTTTTAGCACCTTTTATCTCTGTTTTGGTGCCATCTGGTTAACAACTTTTCAGGATCTATGCAGGGTACTAACACGTTTGTGTAGGTAAAAGAACACAAGTCAAAGGCAAATTTTGAAGCTACTAATTGATTTGTTGTAGGTTTTCGTTAGTAGAAGACTTTTTTGTTTTCTCACTAATGTAGTCACACTAAATTAGTTAGAAGGTTAATGAGCTTGTGTGCTTTGTTTGGTTCACTTGTAGATGTATGCTCTCCCCTCGTACCTTAGGGTGATCTTGGGGATCAAAATTCTACTTGTGAACATTTTTATGCTTTTAAGTGTTACCCAAAGGGGTTACTTTCCTTGTGTATGCTCTCCCCTCATGCCTTGTGTGATCTTGGGGATAAAAAACAAGAGGGTAGTTTCATCTTAGGAGGCCTTCTTGGGGATTTCATCACCCCAAGGGACAAACTCAAACACATGTTCCAATGCGGTATATAAGCATTGCAATTTGAAAGATAGCTTTAAATGAAGGACCCTCTTGCCTTCAAGCAATAGACCTCCAAGACCCTTGGTCTACTAAGACTTGAGTGGTTGATCATTAGTCGATTGGGACACCCCCATTCATGGATTTGTGTCTCAAGTACCTTACGTACACTAGAGGACTCCCCTATAAGTTCATAATTATCCTAGCTTAAGACCTTTGGATCGTATGAGATTGTAATGCAACGGATACCAGTTAGGCCCATGAAGTTACTCACTACACAAGCCACATTTGATTTATCGCCAAGTGCAAATGCCCTCTAGAAACGAGTGTGCATGTTGTGTATGCTCTCCCCTCATTATATAATGAGCGATCTTGGGTGATCAAAAAAGGTTAGTTTCCTCCTCATGGGACTTGTATGTTACGCCTATAGAAAGGCAACAAAGTGGGCTTATGGTCTCATACACTCCTACTTGAATAATTTCTAGGATGTTAATGTGCTTGGAGTGTCTTCATGTTATACCCCATGAAAGCAAAAGTCATTTTGATACATTGAGTCAAAATCCATTGTGTTTTCTTGTTTGATTTGTATCTACTTGCCAAGAAACTCTATCAACTTTGTCCAAAAATAGTTTGAATCTTTGAAAATCAAACATTCAAACATTTGAGCCCTCAAAATCAACCATTTGAACCTTGAAACTAGAGCATTTGACCTTCAAAAATCTAAAATCTTGAGTCTAAAATCCAAAATTTTCTAAAATTGTCAAAACCCTAATTGAAATCTCAGAGACTATCACAATTCAGCGCCATAACTTCTCTATTTAGCGCCATAAAATTCTTCTATGGAACCATTTTCTATGGTGCCATAAACATGTACATTAGCACCATTTGCCTCTGTTTTGACGCCATCCTTCACTATTTCAGTGCCTTAAGTCCATGGATTGGCATCATTTGCCTCTGTTTTGATGCCATCCTTCACTATTTTAGCACCTTAAGTCTAGGGATTGGTGCCATTTGGGGGTATATCCTACACATGTCCTCTGACCTGTTCTGGGTCCTTAAACTTTGACTAGTCAAAATCCATAGTCACCTTGTCAAAATTCATCCAATCTAAAATCTACCTTTGATCATATTTCACATTCATAGACCTTTGTCCAAATCCACCCACATCTTTTCATTCAGACCTTAGAGAAAATCATTTTAATTATTGGGCCCTTGATTATCCCCCATTCATCTCAAATCACCGACTAATTTCTAGTCCAACCTATGTCCAATTCCATTTACCCCATCCCATTTGACCTTAGATAAACATCATTTTGATATTTGATCTTTTGTCATATCTCATCTACCCATTAATCATTTCATTCCAAAATCCCAATCCAAATTCATTATCCCTCCTTAGGTGAACATTTTGATTTTCATCCTTGGACCTTTGCACATCCATTCCAAAATTCATTTTGAATCCAAGTCATCCCAACTTTAGTCCAAATTCAATTGTCCAACGTCCCCCAACGTTACCCAACCTTATCCAAATCCTATCCATATTATGCAAAATCCAACATCAACATCCAAAATCAAAATTTATCCAAAATCCAAAAAAATCAATCAACATCCAAAACCACATCTCGAATCAATTTTGCGCAAGAATTAAATCTAGATCTTACCATCCTCTAGTTTATAGGGTACTTAAGACTTTGTCTACCTTAAGTTCTTTTATAAATTAGCCTTTATTAACCTTTAGAATGATTGATTTAGGAGCCTAGACAACTCCTAAGTTGATCTATTCTAAGGTATCCCATTTTGCTTGTTGATCATTAGTCTACCTTCAAGTAAAATAATCCTCCCCTTTTTGCTTAAGGTCATAATTCTACCTTAAGTAAAGAGGGATGCCCCCTTTTATAATCCAAAGATCTAGATTTATTCAAGCTCATCTTTGATTTGAAAATCCTTTTCAAACATCATCAAAATTATCCAACATCCTTAGTCATCCAATATCCAAATCATCTAAGGTTTTCCTTGGTTGATTATCATCCAAACCATACTAAGTACATCTTAGTCATCCATTTCAAAATCATCATCCCCTTCAAATTCATCCTAAGGTCATCCTCAAAATCATTGTTCACCTACATATAAATTGTCACCTTGGTCTAAGAAATCCTTTTAAGATTTAATCTCTAAAGGTTATCTTATACCTTTATCCCAAAAATCATTTCCCAAATTTCTAAAAGTCATTATCCACTCCATCCATGCTTTATCCCACATTCTCAATTTATCCTTCCACTCATCTATCTTCTTAGGTCCAAAATTTTTGAAAATCAAGTCATCCATTTATCGTTGAGGTTTAACCTCTAAGGTTTCTCATCCATCCTCATACCTTCATCATTTACATCATCCTTAGGTATAAAAATTTTGAGATTTATTCTCTAAAGCTAAAACCTATACCAAACCTTTCCATATCATATCTTATCCTTAGGTTTAGAATTTTGAGATTTTATTCTCTAAAGGATCAATTTTTATTCCCTTTCATCATACCAAAGTCTACCATCCCCTATCCTTGGGTCCAATATTTTTAAATCCATTCTCTAAGGTCTCAACCTTCATCCACCTTTCAACAATCCAACCAAAATCACACCCAATCCATTGTATGCCCTTGACAAGGTCTCAAGCTAATAAAAACAAGGACATGGAATCCTTTGGAACTAATTTTGGTATTGGGATGCGTCAAACCAATCAAAACAATAATCCCACAAATCAACCACAATCATCCCTTGATGCAAATGTTATGCTAAATCCTTTCGCCAATATACCACTAGCCCCACCATCAAACATCAACAATGTGGATCAAGATGTTTTAGACTTGATGTAAGATGTAGATTCTATGGACATATTAGATAGAGTCCTAAAATTGGATCCTACAAAATATCTTGAATCCCTCATCAAAAATGGTGCAAGTATACCCATCGTCACTACTTCGTTGCAACCATCCACATCCCATAATATTCCTAACACATCCCAAACCTCAAATGTCACCACATCCACAATTCCTACTAACATATCAACCACACCAAATACCATGACCATATCAACATCTACCATCACTACATCCATGCCACAAGTTACCCTTAACATTCCTAACAACACCATGCACACAAGTGCTTCCACAAGTGTACCTCAATTTGATGCCAACACCATAGCCTTCATGACACAATTATTCTCCCAACCACCTTACAATATGTCCAACATTCTCCACAACAATCCATGCAACAACCCTTCATCCAACTTCACATATGTACAACCTCTAATCTCCCAACCACCTATTAGATCTTCCATCCAAACCTCACAACAAAATCCCAATCAAAACCAACAAATTCTGCCACATGTTCTACAAAAACTCCTTGCCTACCAACAATACCTTGCCCATCAAAATCAAAACCAAACCCCACAAAATTAAATCACCTAACATCAACATCAACAAATTCCACCTTTCCCCCAACAATTAATCGAAAACCAACGAACCCACATCCCACAACTACCACATACCCAAGATTTACCTAGCATTGTGAAATCTTTGATCCAAAAGGTTGATGATATGCAACATGGAAATAAAAGAAAGCAATATTCTTTCGAGGATATTTTCCCATACCCATTTGATAGAACCATACATATGCCACCCTTTCCTAAAAATTTTGAAACACCAAAATTTGATAAATACAAAGGAAAGGGAGACCCTAGGGAACACCTTAGGAAGTTTTACATTGCTTTCCTAGAGGTCTCATACAATGACACATATTTAATGAGATTCTTTCCTAGAAGCCTCAGTGGTCAAGCTACCGAATGGTTTACTCATCTTCCCTCCGATATTAAGACATTCCATGAGCTTGTGGAGAAATTTGTAAATCATTTCTCCTATAACTTTGAACATGAAATATCCATGACCGACCTTTGCAACACAAAACAAAAGAGTGGGGAATCCTTTGCTGCCTTTTTACAAAGGTGGAGAAGCTTAGCAAGACAACTCCCTTGGCCAATTCCTGAAAAATAATTAGTCACCATGTTTGTGACTAATCTTAACCAAGAAATGGGGTTCCATTTACAAATCCAATGCGTATCAACCTTTGAGGAGGTTATAGACAAAGGAACAACCATTGAAAGAGCCCTTATTACTAAAGGCTCTATAAAATTTTACAACAAGGATAACAAGACCAACAATGAAAAAAAATTCAACAACAATAATACCAACACTTCCCATACGAACAACAACGCACAATCCAACGAAAAACCTTGATTTTGGGGTAAAAATAAGAATACCCTCAACGACGGTGTCACCGATGTGAAGACCATCCAAAATGTACAAAATCCCATTCCACCAAGTACATCCACAAACAACAATAATGTCAATGTTCCTAGGGGACCACCAAGACAAAACAACAACCCTAAGAGGAAATTCATGCCCTATCAAAAATGTCTTGAACAACCTTGTAAAGGTGGATTTGATAACATTACCCCCCATTCAGCCTTATGATGAAAATCAATTTAAACCCTCTTGGTTTGATGAAAATGCTTATTATGAATATTACCATGTGAAAGGGCATAAAACATCTAACTGTATGAGGTTGAAACATTGCATCGAAGATCTTATAGATAGAGGTGATATAACCATCGACAAACCTCCAAAAACCACCTAATGCCAATCTAGGAGCATATAAGGATCCACTGCCAGATCATAACAAAGGAAAAGCCTTGTCTTCCAACCAAACGTACAATGTCATGCCACCTCCTTCTTCTTTCGATTCCGCTATGGGTCGAATAGAACGTTATTCCAACCATGTCAATACCATCACCATTAGAGCCAAAACACCTAATTGCACTGTTACTACTCGTCACGGCCGCATCTCCATCCTGGAGCCCCTACCATTGATCAACCTTCTACATCTGCACCTACTAATCCACCATCTACCCACAAGTACAACCTCCTAGATCACCTCAAAAAAACTCCCGCACAAATTTCCATCCTTGAATTACTATGCACATCTCCCCTCCATAACGAAGTCCTTGACAAAGCCTTAATGGAAACCCAATTCCCTACCAACTTGAATGTTGATCAATTCCAAGCCATGGTAGGCCACATCACCTCACCTCATCACCTCACCTTCTTGGAAAAGGACCTACCAATCTCTAATGCTGCACATAACATAGCCCTACATATTGAAGTCCTAATCCATAAACATACCATCAAACGAGTCTTAATAGATGGTGGCTCCAGCCTAAATCTTTGCACTCTAAAACTATTAAAAAAATTGGGATACTCTGATGTGGTTGTGGACTCTAGTGAGTGTATAACTATCAAAGGATATGATGACTCTAAAAGATTATCTGAGGGCACCATCAAGCTTCCCATCCAAGTGGGACAAAATATTTTAGAAACCAAATGCCAAGTACTTGATCTTGACCTCCCATATAACATCCTCCTTGGCCAACCATGGACTCATGCCATGCAAGTCATTCCATCCACCTTCCATCAATGCCTAAAATTTCCCCACAACAGCACAGAAATCATTATTTATGCCAATCCTCACCCTTTCCAATATTGCAGTTTCTTGGAAGGACATAACCAAACTTTCTGCCCTTATAAGAATGCCACTAAGACATCCACCTCCCATACTAATCCTACATCATCCACTTCATACATTTATCCTTCCAACATCACAACTACATCACAAACATAGATCAAAGTAAGTGAAATGGGATGTGGTGAATACAACCTACATGGCACATTTTGTGTGGGCCTATTACCAACATCCCCTAAGACATTTGGTACCCCCAAAGAAGACAAAGTCTCTACGGTTGTCATCAAATGCAAGCCATCACCAACCTTCGAGAAAAAGCACCTCCTTGAATAGGATGTTCTCAAAGGCATATCCTCTTGGTTATACAAGGATGAAGAAAAACAAAAAGCTCCTACTCTCCCAACTGAGATCTATGGAAAAGGTCTCAAGATTGTCAAATACATGGGATACAAAGGACAAGACGGTATAGGTCTCCATGAACAAGGAATTGTCACTCATATTCAAGCAACAAGGAATTCATATCTCCATGAGTTAGGGTATGGAAAAAAAGAGTCCACTTCCACTGATACTAAGTATATCTTAAGTGAGGTTGCTAAGGCATTCCCTGTGATAGATAACATCAACAAAGAGGACCATCAAGACTCTTTCAATGATTTCACTAAAATTTTCGAATCATCCATACGCACCATCTACACCCTAACTACCATACCATCTACATCCAACAACCTACCCCTTGTTTATCCCCAACTCATAGATTGGGACCAACAAGGACCTCCCATCCTTGATGTTGCACAAAATGACAAAGCAATAGCTAAAATGATGGGAGTTAGAGATCACTTTCCCCTTCGAGACCACAAGGCCGACTATATCATGGAACTAAACACATCTGCATACTTTGGGGAAACAATCCAATCTCTTAGTCACAAAAATATGAAAATAAAAATAACATCCCCTAGTGAAAACCACCTCGTGGCACTTTTGGATGAAGAAAAAATCAAAATAAAGAATGTATCCCCTAGTGAAAACCTCCACGAGGTACTAGGGGATGAGAGAATGGACCTCCCCAAAGTACTTGAGTTCTATCAAGAAAGATCACCGATCCTTGTAGAAGCATCACATCAGATGAATCTTGGAACAAAAGAGGCACCCAAGATCACATTCCAAGCAGAATCCCTCACAGCAATAGAATAAGAGGCTTTCTTAGCTTTCATCAAACAAAGGAGTCAAAACTTTTCATAGACATATGCCGATGCCGGGATTGGATTGTTAAGAATTTGTAGGTCAAATAAAACCAATTCCACATAACCCAATAGGAGAATAAGATGCAAAAAATAACCATAATGCAAAGATCAAATGAACAATCAACAAGATAACACAAGATATACCTTGGGAAAACTCTCAAGAGGGAAAAACCCAGCCTCCAAAAGCATCCACACTCATATGTATTATTCAGCAATATCAAATTACAATACATGCCATGAGTCTCCATGAATACCTCTGAACCATCAAGCACCTCCAATGCATCCTCCATGTGTCCAAGCATGAATCCACACATTACTTGTCATGCTTCACAATTTGCACTTATAGGAGAGAGCTCAATACAATGACAGCCTCTCACAAACCTCCAATCTGGCTACAATGAAATAGCCAACCCTTGCCCAAACCACTAACCATGTGCTTGGTTTTATAGACCAAGCTCACAAAAATACAACTTGTGGTATTGGATAAAACCATGGGTAACACAAAACCATTAGACTATAAAAGCATTAACACCCATTTGACTATTGGTACTAACTTTTCCCAATTAGTCAAATAATACAAATGAATAATTAATCACTCTATGTGTCCCACACACAAAATAATTAACCCTGTTAGGAATTGCATGTAGAAGATATCAATTAAATGCAAGTAAAGATTAAACAGAGGAATGAAAAATACATAGAAATAATAATAGCGAGAGACAATTTTTAATGTGGCTCACCCAAACTCGGGCTACATCCACCAATAGAAAGTCCAATATTATTATCCAGCAATTGAACTGATTACAACCAGTAATCCTTGTAACTCAATACCACTGCAAATGCTACAATACAATATCAATGAAAACCCTAACCCTTAGCCATTTTTATCAAGACTTATGTCAGTTACAAAATAGGGTTTTTTTTATGGTGGCCAATAGGAAAAATAACTCCTGACGCCTTTATAAAATAATAAAAGTTGTTTAAGGTTTTGAGGGTGCTACCCCTCAACCCCACCTTATATTGTGATAGGGATCGCACCAGGGGCGCTGCCCCTGGACCTCGTAAGGGGCACTTCACCTTAACCTCGTCTTGGGGGCGCTGCCCCCAAACCCCCATTAAATAATTTGGGGGGAAACCACACTGATAAAAGTAGGGAAAATTTAACCTCTGAGTCTAATTAGGCTCCATATAACAACAATCTCTCACTTGGGGACTAATCAAACTCCACACCATATCACCTCCCACTTGGAGACTGATCATAACACTATTGATCCTATAGCTCCCACTGGAAATAAACACCCTGGACCCTGTTGTTCAGAATTTTTTTTATTTTCAGTCTTGATAACCAACCAAAGTTGAAGAGGAGCTCAGTTTCTCCCTTGTCACTGCCTTTGTGAACATATCTGCTTGATTGTCATCTATATGTATCTTTTCTAGCCTTAACTATCCATCATCCAACATTGATCGAATGAAGTAATACCTCAACTGTATGTGTTTGGTCTTTGAATGCAAGGCAGAATTCTTTGTAAGATGTATGACACTCTGGCTATTTGTAAACAAATAACTGTTAGCCTGTTGTTTGCCCAATTCTTCCATGAAAAATTGCAGCCATATCATCTCCTTGCTTGCCTTTGTTGCAGCTACATACTCTGCCTCCGTGGTGGATAAAGCAACCACTTTTGCAACCGTGAGATTCAACTCACTGCTATCCCACCTATAGTAAAGACATAACTTGTAGTACTCCACTTGGTATCAATATCCCCTGCGAAATATGAGTTTACATAACCAGCTAAATTAGTATTAGAGTCCCCAAAACATAAGAGTTTATTGGATGTACCTCTCAAATATCTGAAAATCCATTTTACCGCATTCCAATGCTCCAATCCAAGATTACTCATATACCTGCTTACAACTCCTACATCATGTGCAATATCTAGTCTTGTGCATACCATGGCATACATTAAGCTTCCTACAGGTGAAGCATATGGTACCTTGGACATTTTGTCTTCCTCCTCTTGTGTCTTTGGACACATCTCCTTAGTCAATTTCAAATGACTAGGCAAAGGTGTGCTGACAGCTTTTGCATTCTCCATATGGAATCTCTGCAACACCTTTTCAACATAATTAGCCTGAGATAGAGTCAATTTCCATTCTTCCTATCTCTGCAGATTTTCATACCAAGGATTTGTTTTGTTGCCCCAAATCCTTCATAGCAAATGATTGTGCTAACTATTGTTTTAACTCTCTTATGTGATCCATGTTAGACCCTGCTACAAGCATGTCATCAACATATAAACATTAAATAATGTAGTTGTCAATATCCAACCTCTTAAAATAAACACAATGGTCAGAATTACACCGGCTGTAGCCTTGCTCATCCATAAAACACTCAAATTTCAAATACCATTGCCGAGGTGCTTATTTCAGGCCATATAAGCTCTTCTTCAATCTGTACACTAGTTTCTCCTTACCTTTGACCTTAAATCCTTGGGGTTGTTCCATAGATATCTCCTCATCCAAATCACCATGGAGAAAGGCAGTTTTTACATCTAGTTGTTCCAAATGCAAATCTACAGCAGCCACAATACTTAAAACAGTACAAATAGAAGTCATCTTAACAACCAAAGAAAAAAATCATCAAAATCAATGCCCTTTTTTCTGTGCAAATCCTTTTACAACTAACTTGGCTTTAAATCTTTTCTTACCTCCATCTTCCTCTTTCAACCTATAAACCCATTTGTTTGGTAAATCTTTTTTACCTGCAGGCAACTTACATAATTACCAAGTTTAATTTTTCAGCAAGGAGTCCATTTCATCTTTCATTGGAAGCTCCCACTGAACCTTTGTATCCACCTACATAGCTTCATCATACCCTTCTGGTTCACCAGCATCTATTAAGAAAATAGAGTACAAAGAGGGAGAAAACCTTTCAATAGGTCTACTTAGCCTTGTTGACCATCTAACATTCACTGGAGTTTGTGGTATTTCTTGTTGTTGTTGCGAAGCATGAGGAACCACTGGAACATCACTATCTAGAGTATCATCCAGCACCACGTAATGCTTTCCTTTCTTCTCATGTTGCTGCAACTAATCTTTGTAAAGCACCTTCTCATTGAATACAACATCCCTACTTCTCAAAATTTTTAGATTTTCAACATCCCAAAGCCTATAACCAAATTCATCAATGCCATATCCAACGAAAATACACTTTTTTTATTTTGCATCCATCTTGGTTCTATTTTTAGAATCTACATGTGTAAATGCTTCACATCTGAAGGTTTTGAGAAAAGAATAACTCACCTTCTTACCTATCCATGCTTGCTCTAGAATACCATAGCCCAAAGAAACTAAAGGACCTCTATTAATTAAATATACAATAGTGTTGACAGCCTCTTCCCACATGTTTAAAGGCAGCCCAGCATGTAATCTCATGCTCCTTGCACACTCCATTATTGTCCTATTCATGCACTCAACCATTCCATTTTCTTGTGGAGTCCCTGGAACCATTTTTTGCCTACAAATTCCATTAAAGGAACAATAATCCTCAAATTCTTTGCTGCAATACTCACCACCATTATCAGATATGAGATATTTTAATCTTTTACTCGTCTCATTCTCAACCAAGCTTCTCCATTTCTTAAATGTTTCAAATACATCAAATTTTTGCCTAAGGAAATAAATCCAAACCTTCCTAGTTGCATCATCTATGAATGTAACATAATACCAAGAGCCATCAAGAGAAGATACCTGAGCCGGTCCCCATACATCTATATGCACAAGCTCCAACTTTTCATCTTTCTTTTGCTTCCCATCCTCAAGAAAAACTAACTCTCTTTTGTTTGCCATACACACAACTTTCACAAAAATCCATATTAATACATTTTAGACCTGGTAAAACTTTCTTAGAATGAAGTACCTTCATACCTTTTTCACTCATATGCCCAAGTTTGTTATGCCACAGTGTTGTCTCAAAACCTACAGTAACTGTTTCAGTCTCTTCTTGCGAATCCACAGCAACTGTTCCTGAACCTATTTGTTTTTTCTCTGCAACAACTAAAGTAGAAGGAACAGTATGGCCTATACAAAGATATAAGGTGCCTACTTTTACACCTTTTGCTACTATTAAGGCACCTCTTGAAACCTACTAATTTTTATCACTGAAAGTAACTATGCAACCTTCATCAGCTAGCTGTCCTGCTGAAATTAAATTCCTACTCAGCCTTGGAACATGCCTTACCTCTTGTAGTAGCCAATAATTCCCATTCTGCAACTTAATCTTGATTCTTCCCTTTCCAACAATCTGACAAGGTTCGTTATCTCCCAAATAAACCAACCCAAAATCCCCTTGGATATAATCAAGAAAATAACTTCTATGGGGCGTAGCATGAAATGAGGCCCCTGAATCTAAAACCCATGAATCATCAACATTATCTAGGGAAAGAATAAAAGCATCATCTTTAGATTTATTACTTACTACATTTGCCTTCTTATTGCCTTCTTGTTTGTCTCCTTTATTCTTCCAAGACCAACAATCTTTCTTCAGATGACCTAGTTTCCCATGATACCAACAATCCTTCTGTCCTCTAGATTGGGGCCTCTTGTCCCTTGATTTTCCTCATGACTTCCCATGACCTCTAGAACCTTTTCCTCTCCTTTGATCTGCCCCTGCTTTCTGCCTTCAAAACACTACCTGATGTGGACCCTCCTAAAAATTTTCGTCGCCTTTCCTCACTAAGGATAACGCCAACAACATCATCAAATTTCAAAGTATTTGAACCAGAGATAGAGTTACTTACAGCCATTACCAAGCTATTCCAACTTTCTCACAAAGAACATAAAATCAAGAGAGCCCTCATCTCTTCATCAAATTTCACTTTTACAGAAGTTAATTGACTGGTAATTGTATTACACTTATTTAAATGATCTATCACAGATCCACCTTGAATTATTTTCAAATTAAACAAACGCTTCATGAGAAATACCTCATTTGAGGCTAAGGGGTTTTCATACAATTTACCCAAACCTTTCATTAGTTCATATGGTGTCTTCACTTCTATTATATTGAATGCCATAGATGGTGCCAGGCACAACCGAATGGTTCCCAATTCCTTTCTGTCCAGAAGATTCCAATCTTCATCAGTCATTGTTGTCAGTTTCTTGGCTATTCCTTCCAACGCCCTCCATAAATCCTTCTGATAGAGATAATCCTCCATCTGCATCTTCCATAACTGATAGTTCTGCCCATTGAATTTATCTACCTTCAATTTACCCTCGTCCACCATTGCTCCCACTCAATCGTGAGACCTTCCTGCAGGAGATAATTGAACACAACCCACTCTGATACCACTTGTTAGGAATTGCATGCAGAAGATATCAATTAAATGCAAGTAAAGATTAAACAGATGAATGAAAAATACACAGAAATAATAACGGCAAGAGATAATTTTTAACGTGGTTCACCCAAACTCAGGCTACATCCACCAATAGAGAGTCTAATATTATTATCCAACAATCGAACCAATTACAACCAGCAATCCTTACAACTCAATACCACTACAAATGCTACAATACAATATCAACAGAAACCCTAACCCTTAGCCATTTTTATCAAGACTTATGTCAGTTACAAAATACAGTTTTTTTTATGTCAGTCAATAGAAAAATAACTCATGATGCCTTTATAAAATAATAAAAGTTGTTTGAGGTTTCGGGGGCACTACCCCTCGACCTCGCCCTGTATCGCGACAAGGATTGCACCAGGGGCATTGCCCCTAAACCCCACAAGGGATGCTGCCCCTTGACCTCGTCTTAGGGGCACTTCCCCCAAACCCCCATTAAATAATTTGGGGGAAACTGCACTGATAAAAGTGGGGAAAATTTAACCTTCGAGTCTGATTAGGCTCCATATAACAACAAACCCAATATTACATACAACTTATACAAGTGGTAACTGAATAAAATAATACAATGTTATGCAAGGTGTACAACACCTATTTCCCAACATTCTCCCACTTGTTTTATACATTACATAAGGGTCAATCAATGAAATACATCATCATAGGCAAACATGAAATCACATGAATCACCAACATGCTCTTGTGCTCCATCAAGATACCTGCAACAAAATCAAAGTGACCACCATCTCAAGAAATGACTCCTCTCATCCTCCAACGTGCCACCTATGGAAGAAAATGAACATGCCAAGGTGAAGATGCACCAATCCAAAGAACACAAGCATCAAATCCAAGTGATAACAAAAGGCTCCAAGATGCTGTCAAAGATAAAAACCCACATGACTAGAAATAGCACCCACAACATATGCTAATTTAATATATCCAACCATCCATACCTCATAGGTATGAATAACATCAATAAACTCATGCCAACCACATATCCAACCCATATACTGCAATTACAAGCTCCATGTATAAAACATGTCAATGAATAACACATACATCCAAGAACTCCCACTGCATGGGTAATGTCAAAACTAAAAATAGATCCAAGGGATATCAAGTCTATCAATTAACACTCAAACCAAGGTGTGGCTAATCAACAAGCTAATGTAGTATCAAGAACAATCACAATGATCCACACATGCATGATAAATTGTTGCATACTCTCTCACAACATGTGACCATATAACTCTCCCAGGTCTAATTATATCAACATGATCCTCTAAGAAGTAGCCATAAGACAAAGAGAGAAACTTATAAATCATAATGTCCTTCTACAAACACCTCAAAGTGCTAAGTTGTGTCAAGTATGATCTCCTCTAAAACCCCAAATGAAAAGCCTCAACAACACCCAACCATTTGATCTCATAAGATCAAATGAACATATGTGACATGTAACCAACATGGATGTAAGCCTCTCTAATCAAGATAGATCAAACTCATAATCATTCGATAACCAGGAATAAACCCAATCACATCTCCTAAGATCCTCATAATGAACATCATAAAACAAACCATATGAACAAGGAGATAATCATGATAACATTCCTCAAATGAACCCTCTAGAACCAATAACCATAGCTCAAGATCCATATCTATGAGAAGATGAAATATAAAGCAAAATGCATCTAAAAGGATGGGAAATACCTCATAGATGATAAACTACCAAGTAGACCAAGAGTGGGGAATAGGAATGCTCCTCCAGTATACACCAAGCCACAATGACTCTCTCCAAGAACAATCTCCTCTAAGTCAATGATGAAATCATGTCCATATCTAGGTGTAAGGCTCCTTGTTCTATCTACTGAAACCTCCAATGAGTAACCGTCTCAACAAGTGTCTCTAATCTCAAGAGAACTCCAACCTCACCTAATTCTCCATGAGCACATCCATGATAAATCCATGTTGAACTCCAAATGCGACATCACACTATCATGAAGCTCTCAAGCAAATGACCAAAGTACTCAATACCAAGAGAACCAACAAGATCACTGTCAAAGCTCCTACTGCACATTTGCATAATCAAGAAGCCCATCATGACATCATGATCTAACCATCTCCTCCAAGGAGATCACATGAAACAATGCATACATCCTGTCTCAAGAGAACCTGTATCATGCCAATACTCAAAATAGTATCAAGAGTAAACCATGACATAATATCAACATCTCTAAATCAAGGATAAACATGTCAAACTAACACCTCAACCAAAGACTCAAAAAAGTCCTCCATGGTAAACCAAGATGTCAACATCTCCAATCTCATGAAGATAACCATCTACTAACAATGGAAATCAGGATGTCAAAGCACTCTCACTAAAACAAGAATCATAATCCAAGGGCCTCTCCAAGACACCGACAACCACTGCAGAAGATCATCCATCACAAATGATGAATCCACATCGCTGCCAAAGTTCCCATTGAATTGTGATACTGATCTATAAATGACAAAAAAGAAACCATCTCCCAAATGAAGATTATCCATGGCTCTAAACCAATCAAGGAATCATGTTGTAACATCAACAACTCCCCAAAGGTAGAGTAAACCAAAATCTCCCAACAAGAAGATAAAACCATCACTGTCAAAAGCTCACATAAAACCATGTATCCAAGCTATCCATGACATCATGATAAACATGATATAAGTCCCAACAACCAACTATCTAGGCACTCTAATCATCCATCCTCTCATCCCAATGCAACATACCAATGTACAAATGACCACATACAAGGTCAACTAACAAAATCTGCATAAACATTGAATCAATCTCGTGGATATAGACAGTCTACATCTGAGTCATCCCACTATAGCCAAATAGGTCTACATAACTCGTAGATCCAAAACAAATGTAACATGCAAACTCATCATCACACTAGTGATATGTAAACTAAGATATCAAAGAAGATAACCTATAGATTCCAAGACTCAAACACCAAATCAATACTAGATTCAATTTGCCAACAAATCCACAAATGATTACCATAGTCAAGGAACTAATCAAGCATCAAGGAGATAAGAACAATCCCCTAAAACAACACAACAATACCACCTATAATCATGAATCAAACATCATAGCCCATACCTATCAATCGCATATATGATCATGTCATGCCAATGAAAAAGTGTAATTGCATATCCATGACACCATAATCATCGTCATCGTTGTACCTATACTTAACTCCCACTAAAACGAGACTCCAAGTCTCACATGCATATCAACCATGTCCTCAAACCAGAAGACAATCTATGTACCTATCTCCATCAAAGTCCAAACTCTAAAAACACCTGTAAACCTGTATCTGGAAGTACCAAATCTAAAAACCTGCTATACCATGTTGATGATCTCACAACAACATGCACTCTCATAAGTTTGTGGCTCTTACAAGTGATCAAACAGGTACAAAAATCTCTCTGCACACCAAACTAAAAATCTACACAATCCAAATTGTAGTACACTACAATAGCTCTCCAACACCTGTCCGAAATCAAAAATTCGATTCCGTATGCAAAAGTTATGAGCATAAAACTGTCCCAGAGAAATGCCTAGCTTTAGGCATCAAATTCTAACACGAACAACAAAATCTGGTCATGAAATCTATACCACTATGAAGTTTTCAGAGAGACCTTTCTGACGCCTATAAGAAGTTGAAAAACTGATACTGTATGTGAAAGTTATGCCCTCAGAAGAAAATCCTCTCCTAGGGCTAAAAGTGGACCCCTCACAAGACCCTAGTACCCTAATGACGTGGTAGTAACTATACGCTGATTGGGTGAGGTGAGACCCACTGTGCTGACGTGGCGTCTGACTGGCTTAGGTGGACTCCAAATTTTTTTCAATTTTATTTTATTTCCATCAGACTCCAAATTGTATTAAGGAGGTTTTAAATGTTTTTAAAAAGTCTAAAATAAAATAATTAATGTTCACTGTCATTTAAAAAAATTCCACCGTTTGCAAGTATTTTTCCGGCCACCGCTGCAAAGTTTCAAAAGATTGCAAAGGGGTTGTCGGTGGCTAAAGGGCCAACCGGCCATGGGAATCCAGCCCCGCCTACCGACTAGAGGCTGATAGGGGGGTCAGCAGGGGCTGACTGGCCCTAATGCTAGTGGTACCCCATTGTACCCCCTGCGCAAGGGATGGTACGGAGATCTGCATACCACCATCCCCTCGCAAATAATTTTTTTTAAATCTTTCAATCTTTTAAAAACATTTTTACCATCTATAGTTTCAACTTTGATTTTTAATTTTTAATTTTTCAAATAGAAACTATAGAGAAATTTTTGAGTGCAGGAAAAATTTTTAATTCTGCAAATCTGTACAGTGTACCTAGGAGGGGTATTTTTTTTCTTTTTTCCTCCAATGACCAAATCATGCGAAATTATATATTTTTCTTCACCTCTCGAGTCTCCTAGATGTAATGGCAAGGTCTATTTTTTCCCAAGAGGTCATATGTAGAAATTCCTCCTCAAAACCCTCATGAAGTCAAACCAAGAAAACCCTCTTCAGCCATGATTTTTCAATCACCCAATCTACAAAATACATAGTAAAACTCTAATACCCAGAACCCCCAATTTGCAATACAACCTACACAAAGCCTTGTAATGTCCCAAATCCTTGTACATGCATTGCCCTGGCTTCCATTTTGCACCTGATCTACACACATAAGGGTTATACATGTCTAGGGAGCTCACATCTCCCTCAACCATAAACATGGCTCAGATAACACAATTTGCAGGTCAAATAAAACCAATTCCACATAACCCAATAGGAGAATAAGATGTAGCAAATAACCATAATGCAAAGATCAAATGAACAATCAACAAGATAACATAAGATATACTCTAGGAAAACCCTCAAGAGGGAAAAACCCAGCCTCCAAAAGCATCCACACTCATATGTATTATTCAGCAATATCAAATTACAATACATGCCATGAGTCTCCATGAATACCTCTGAACCATCAAGCACCTCTAATGCATCCTCCATGTGTCCAAGCATGAATCCACACATTACTTGCCATGCTTCACAATATGCACTTACAGGAGAGAGCTCAATACAATCACAGTCTCTCACAAACCTCCAATCCACCTACAATGAAATAGCCAACCCTTGCCCAAACCACTAACCATGTGCTTGGTTTTATAGACCAAGCTCACACAAATACAACTTGTGGTATTGGAAATAACCATGTGTTCCAAAACCATGGGTAACACAAAACCATTAGCCTATAAAACCATTAACCCCCATTTGACTATTGGTACTAACTTTTCCCAATTAGCCTGTCAAATAATACAAATGAATAATTAATCACTCTATGTGTCCCACACATATAAAATAATTAACCCAATGTTACATACAACTTATACAAGTGGTAACTGAATAAAATAATACAATGTTATGCAAGGTGTACAACACCTATTTCCCAACATGGATCCTGCTCTAGTTGTCCATCATCTTGATGTACATCATGATGTAAAACCTGTAAAACAAAAGCTAAGAAAAATGAATCCACAAGTGGCACTCCTTGTCAAAGCAGAACTCAAGAAACTTTTAGATGTGGGATTCATTCATCCTATAGACTATCCCGAGTGGATATCAAACATCGTACCTGTAGCAAAAGTCATTGGGGGCATCCATTGTTGCATAGACTTCAGAGTCCTTAATAAGGTGTGCCCTAAGGATGACTTTCCGTTACCCAACATAGACATCATCGTGGATCTCATCGCAGGACATGAGATGTTGTCATTAATGGATGGATTTTCTGGTTACAACCAAATCAGGATAGCTGAAGAAGATCAACATAAGACCTCCTTTATATGTCCATGGGGAACTTATTGTTGGGTTGTAATGCCCTTTGGATTAAAAAATACAGGAGCTACCTATCAGAGAGCCATGACAATTATCTTCCATGAGCTTTTCCACAACATAATGGAAGATTATGTAGATGATTTACTGGGAAAATCAAAGGCTAGAGAAGACCACTTGAATGTGTTGGCTAAAATCTTTGATAGATTAGAGCAATACAAAGTGCAGCTAAATCCCAAGAAATGTGTCTTTGGGGTCGCCTATGGAAAACTTCTAAGATACATTGTGTTAAGAAGAGGAATTAAAGTTGACCCCGCTAAGGTTAAGGCTATAATGGAAATGCCTCCACCTAAAACACTCAAGCAACTTCGTAGCCTTCAAGGAAAACTTTAGTCTATCTACCGCTTCCTAGCACAACTTGCAGATAAATGTCAACTATTTCAGCATTTTCTCTGAAAAGACATGACATTTGTATGGGATAACCAGTGTCAGAATGCCTTTGAATAGCTAAAGAAATATTTTGCTACCCCACTAGTCCTTATTCCACCAAGGCAAGGACAACCCCTCCTATACTTCTCAACAACAAAAACAAAAATAGGGGCCTTGCTAGCACAACATGATGAACAAAGAAAATAAAGAGAAATATACTATATCTGATGCAGGAGAATCCCTAGTTCAAGTTTAATCTTGCATCAACCAAAAAACATTTGCATTTTAGTTTGTTTACATTTTAGTTCTTTCATTTCCCAGTTAAGTTTAGGTAGTTCAGTTAGATTAGATTCTATATTTCTAGTCTAGTAGCATTTCAAATCCTATGGACCTAGATTTAGTATCTACATTCATTCATGAACATCATATCTTGAATTTAGAGGTCCACATGTTAATACTAGAAGCATATCGCTATTAGAAGATTGTTGTTTCTTAGAGTAGAGGATCCTGATATTCACTGGAAATCAGCTAAAGGAGAAACTTGTGGAAGCATTTCCTTATCCTTGGAGCCTAATGACACTTCAGTCAATGATCTTTGGTTCATGGCCAACCTTCTTTGGAGATCTGTACTTCATTCCATTCATTTACCAGAAGTGTTCTATGCATTTAGGTCTGACCTATCTGTGTGTACACGTTACATCTCTTCTTTGGAATTTGTGATCTTCCTTGGCCGACACGGAGGAATCTATTGGTCTGCATTAGATATATAATGATGTAATAGATCCTTAAGAAAGTAGTTAGCAATTGATTCATAATTCTTAGTTTGGATTTTGTGCGAAGGGAGCTTCAAAGGCTTATCTTGTGCATGTATGTAACTAGGCCTATGAGCCCTAATTGTAAGCCCGCATGTTGCCGGTCGATCTCTATTTCAATTCTATGATATATTGAATGACTGAATCTGCATATGCTTTGTTTCTTTGAGTTGTTTCCGTTGTGTTTACTCTTGTTGCATGGTCCAGACAGTTCATTCTATGAACCCTCCTACTGTGACTGCACCAAGTGGTATCAGAATGAAAGTTTGATTCTTTGGAGCGAATAGGCAAAGAGGATTCTGTAAGATCTTTTTGTAAGCAGATCACTGATTCGAGGTAGGTTACTTGTGCAACTGATCACCGATTGAGAGGTAGTTGTCACTTGTAGCCTGATCACCGAATTTGAGGTAGTTTGCACTTGATCTGAGGAAGATGCTGCCATGAAGAGTTTCTCCTGTTGGTACAATGGCTAATAGAATGGA
Organism: Cunninghamia lanceolata; assembly: GCA_027924645.1. Classification (NCBI taxonomy): domain Eukaryota; kingdom Viridiplantae; phylum Streptophyta; class Pinopsida; order Cupressales; family Cupressaceae; genus Cunninghamia; species Cunninghamia lanceolata. The sequence continues at coordinate 2,844,392 of BSBN01001091.1, forward strand.
TGAGATGATGGAGTTGATGAGAACAATGTGATTCCATTTGGATGTTGTTGAAGAAGATAGGTGAAGAGGATTGATGCCGAGACCTAATGTTGAAAGTGATGATGAAGAAGAATTTCAATCTGCTGAAAAAACTGGTGAAACCCTAGAAGGTGATGAAGAAGAAGAATCAGATTAGGTAAAGATGTTGTGAGCTATTTAAAAGATTTGAAAGAGACCTAGAGTTGATGTACCAAATTATACTGGTAATTTGAACCCAGAATAATTGATTGACTGGATAAATGATATGGAAGAATACTTTGAATATGAAGAGATTGAAGATCTGGAGAAGGTGAAATTTGCAAAGACATGGTTGAAAGGACATGCTGCTATATGGTGGAAAGAAGTTCAGTTGGAAAGAAATAGAAGAGGAAAATAAAAGATTACAAAATGGGATAGGATGGTGACAAAATTGAAGAATCAGTTTATACCTGCAGACTATGAGTTGGAACTATTGAAAAGATTGCAAAACCTGAGACAATAGGAGAAATTTGTGAAGGAGTACACTGAAGAATTTCATAAAATGATCATAAGGATAGGACATGGTGAAGCAAGCAAGGAGAAAGTGGCTAGATACATCAATGGACTAAGATTGAACATTCAAGAAGAGCTAAGTTTGGTAAGGATGACATCTTTGGAGGAAGCATATCAGTTCACCTTGAAAGTTGAAGAGAAGATAAATAAGAAGCATGATCAGAGACAGAGAGGTAGAGGAGGTAAATTTTAGAGAGGAAGAACATTTTCCAATGGAGACAGATCATTTATGGAGCAGAACAAGTTTGACAACCTAGTTAAGAAGGATGACAGAGATAACAATGCTTACCGGAGAGATGACAAAAAATTTTACTGGAGAGGAAACCCTAGTGCATACCGGAATGAAGGATACAAAAGAGAAGGAAGAGGATTTGATAAGAAGACATTCAGAGGCACTTGTTTCAAATGTGGACGTGAAGGACATAGAGCATTTGAGTGTAATCAGAGTAGTACAAATAAGAGGATAGAGAATAGTGGAAGAGAAGCTTATGTTGAAGAAGAACCTGTTGAATTAAATGACCCCTGTTTTGTTGGTAAACGAGAGAAAGGAGAATCACTTGTGATGAGGAGATCACTATTTCAAGTAGAGACAAATGAAGAACCACCGCAGAGGAAGAGTTTGTTTAGAACAAGATGCAAATCAGGAGGTAAGTGTTGTAAAGTTGTGATTGATAGTGGTAGTTCAGATAACCTAGTTTCAAAGGAGATGGTGACTAAGTTGAAGTTAGAAATATTGAAATACCCTAAGCCCTATCAGATAGCATGGATTTAGGATGATCATAAGGTACTAGTGAGTGAACAATGTTTGGTGAAATTTCATATTGGATCTTATCATGATGAAGTCTTGTGTGATATTATGCCTATGGATGTTTGTCATATCTTGTTGGGTAGACCTTGGTAGTATGATTGAAAAGCTATACATGATGGGAGAAAGAATACTTACACTATAACAGCAAATGGGAAAATAATTACTTTGATTCTTTTGGAGGATGATCCTAAAGATGTGGTATGTGGAAATGCTAGAATTTGTTTGGTAGATGGAAGGAAATTTCTGGATGGTTTGAAACAGGAGAGCATGTGCTATGCCTTGATTACTAAAAAGCCTGAAGCATTGAAGAAAGAGACTGAAACAGAGGAGATAAGAGAATTGCTAACAGAGTATGAAGACATCATATCAGATAATGTGTCTAAAGGATTGCCACCTATAAGGAGTATCAGTCATCACATGGATCTTATATCAGGAGCAAGTTTGCCTAACAAAGGAGCACACTGGATGACACCGATAGAGAATGAAGAATTGAATAGATAGATACAAGAGTTGTTAAGAAAAGGATTGATCAGAGAAAGTTTAAGTCCTTGTGCAGTACCTGCAGTGCTAGCACCTAAGAAGGATGGAGAATGGAGAATGTGTACTGACTCTAGAGCAATAAACAAGATCATAGTTAAGTATAGATTCCTTTTACCTAGAATGGATGATATTATGGATTGTTTAAGTGGAGCGAGATATTTCATAAAGATAGATTTGAAGAGTGGATACCATCATATTAGAATTAGAGAAGGAGATGAATGGAAGACTGCTTTTAAGACAAATGAAGGATTGTACGAGTGGTTAGTGATGCCTTTTGGATTGACAAATGCACCAAGTACTTTCATGAGATTGATAAATGAAGTCTTGAAGAAATTCTTGGGTAAGTTTGTTATTGTATACTTGGACGATATTCTGATTTTTAGTAAGACAAAAGAACATTTGTGGAATATTAAACAAGTTTTGCAGAGATTGACAGAAGAGAAATTGCTGATAAATATCAAGAAGTGTAGTTTCATGAAAGAAGAGCTGGTATATTTGGGATTTGTGATTTCTGCGGAAGGATTGAAGATGGACCCTGAGAAAGTGAAAGCAATTGTTGAATGGCCTACACCAGAGAGCATTGAAGAAGTTAGATCATTTTATGGATTGGCTAGTTTCTACTAGAAATTCATCAGAAATTTCAGCTCAATTTGTGACCCTATGACAGAGACTATGAGAGGTGACATAACAGATTTCAAGTGGATCTCAAGAGAAGATAAAAGCTTTGAGCTATTGAAGTAGAAAGTGACAGAGCAACTTGTTTTGGCATTACTGGATTTTAATAAGGTATTTCAAGTTGATTGTGATGCAAGTGGAAATACAATAGGAGTAGTGTTAAGTTAAGAAGGTAGACCTATAGGTTATTTCAGTGAGAAGTTGAATGATGCAAGGAGAAGATATTCAATTTATGATCAAGAGTTCTATGCCATAATTCAAGCCTTGAAGAAGTGGAGACATCACTTGTTGCCTAAGGAGTTTGTGTTGTATACAGATCATCAAGCTTTGCAATATTTAAACAGTCAAGGTAAGTTGAATCAGAGACATATGAGATGGGTAGAGTTCATGCAGATTTATACTTTTGTGTTGAAGTATAGGAGTGGTAAATCAAACAAAGTTGATGATGCATTGAGTAGAAGAAGAAACTTGTTGACAGAGATGAGAGTTGAAGTGTTGGGCTTTGATGAATTGAAGAACATGTATGAGGGAGACACTAATTTTGCAGAACCTTGGAAAGCATGTAAAGAACCTATTGTGATAGATAGAAGTAAGTGGTTAGACTATTTCATTCAAGAACATATGTTGTTCAAAGGAAGTCAGTTGTGCATACCTAGAAGTTCAATGAGAGATAATTTGATCAAGGAGAAGCATAGTGGTGGATTGGTAGGACATTTTGGCATTGATAAGACAGTGGCTTTGGTAAGTGAAAATTACTTTTGGCCTTAGATAAATAAGGATGTTCAGAGATTTGTGCAGAGTTGTAGAGTTTGCCAAGTTACAAAAGGGAGTAGTCAGAATACTGGATTGTATAAACCTTTGACCGTACCGGAGAGACCTTGGGAAGACATAAGCATGCATTTTGTGATGGGATTACCAAAGACACAGAAAGGACATGATTCAATATTTGTAGTGGTTAACAAATTTTCAAAGATGGCTCATTTCATACCTTGTAAGAAGACAACTGATGCAGTGCATGTAGCTGACCTATTTTTCAAAGAGATTGTGAGATTGCATGGATTACCTAAGAGTATAGTTTCAAACAGAGATACAAAGTTTGTTGGATACTTTTGGAGGACACTTTGGATGAAGATGAAGATAGATTTGAAGTTTAGTTCATCTTTTCATCCACATACCGATGGACAGACAAAGGTAGTAAATAGGAGTTTGGGAAACTTGTTGAGATGTTTGGTTGGAGAGAAGACCGGATGTTGGGATTTGATTCTTTCACAAGCAGAGTTTGCATACAACAATTCAGTAAATAGGAGTACTAGAAGAACACCTTTTGAGATTGTTACCAGAGTGAATCCTAGAGGAGTTGCAAAATTAAGAGACATCAGTACAGAAGAAAAGAGAAGTGTAGAAGCAAAAAAAATTTGCAGATCATATGAAGACAGTGCATAATCAGATAAAGAAGCATTTGGAGAATATGAACAATAAGTATAAGGAAAAGGCTATTGAGAAGAGAAGACATAAGGAATTTTAAGTTGGAGAGGAAGTGATGGTATACTTGAGAAAAGAAAGATTTCCAGTTGGGACGTATAACAAGTTGAAGATGAAGAAGTTTGGACCTTGTAGGATACTCAGGAAATGCATATGACGTAGAATTACCAGAGACATTGGGTATATCACCTATTTTCAACATTGTAGATCTTTATCAGTATCATGAAGCAAAGTTTCATGACATCATGGAAGAAGACTTGAAGAAGCAGTTACCACAACAAGCACTGGAACAGATTGAAGACATTTTGGACAGTAGAGTTGGATGCAACACTAGAGGAAGACAATACAAAGAATACCTTGTGAAATGGAAAGGTAGACTAGAAGAAGATTCATCATGGATTTCTCAAGCTGAGGTGGACCGTCTTGGTTCTCCCCTAGCCCCAACAAAGTGAGGGACTCACTTTTTCAATAACCCTAGATGTTTGATGCAGGAGCATCCCTGGTTCAAGAGCAATCTTGCATCATTAAAAAAACATTTACATTTTAGTTTGTTTGCATTTCAGTTCTTTCATTTCTCAGTTCAATTCAAACAGTTCAGTTAGAGCAGATTCTATATTTCTAGTCTAGTAGCATTTCAGATCCTATAGAGCTGGATTTAGCATTTACATTCATTCATGAACATCATATCCTAAATTTAGAGGTCCACATGTTAATATTGAAAGTATATCGCTATCAGAAGATTATTGTTTCTCAGAGCAGAGCATCCTGATATTCAGTGGCAATCAACTAAAGGAGAAACTTGCGGAAGAATTTCTCGATCCTTGGAGCCAATGACACTTCAGTCAATGATCTTTGGTTCATGGCCGACCTTCCTTGGAGATCCGCAATTCATTCCATTCATTTACCAGAAGTGTTCCATGCATTTAGGTCTGACCTATCTGTGTGTACACATTACATCTCTTCTTTGGAATTTGTGATCTTCCTTGGCCGACGTGGAGGAATCTATTGGTCTGGATTAGATATATAATGATGTAATAGATCCTTAGGAAAGTAGTTAGAAACTGATTCATAATTCTTAGTTTAGATTTTGTGTGAAGGGAGCTTCAAAGCCTTATCTTGTGCATGTATGTAATTAGGCCTATGAGCCCTAATTGTAAGCCCGCATGTTGTTTGCTGATCTCTATTTGAATTCTATGATATACTGAATGACTAGATCTGCATATGCTTTGTTTCTTTGAGTTGTTTCCATTGTGTTTACTCTTGCTACACAGTCCAAATAGTTCATTCTGTGAACCCTCCTACCGTGACTATACTAATATCAGTAGCACCTTGGTGACCTATGAGCTGAATTACACTTCTATTGAATGAGCATGCCTTGCCATTGTCTTCACTTCTCAAAAGTTAAAACACTACATGCTCAACCATAAGACAAACTCATTGCCAAGATTGATCCACTCAAGTACTTATTGATCAGAGTAGCTCTCACAGGATAGATGGATAAGTGGGTTATGATCCTAAGTGAGTTCGACATTGAGTACACAGAAAGAAAAGCTATCAAAGGATAAGTGATTGCCAATCAATTGGGATGCACCTATCCCAACAGAACAACCATTGCTTTTAGAATTCCCAGATGAGTCAATATTGACAGTAGCTCCAACAAAAGATACATGGAAAATGTATTTTGATGGATCCTACACACATTGTGGCTCGGGGATAGGCATCTTGTTTATTACCCCTCAAGGAGACACTATTCCAAAGTCTTACAAAATAACATTTCCATGCACAAACAATGTAGAAGAATATGAGGCCCTTATTATAGGACTTTTCATGGCCATCTAGTGGAAGATTGAAAAGCTTCTAGTTCATGGAGATTCCTAATTAGTCATCAGGCAGGTCAATAATGAGTACAAGAAAAAGATGACAAGCTCTTGCGTTACAAAAGAATCCATGGTTGATGATTTCAAGGACTATTTCCATAATATCCATTTTGAACAAATTCCAAGGTTAAACAACAAAGCAACAGATGCTATGGCTACTATAGGATCCCTAGTAGACATGAAAAAGGATAGAAAAAAATGTAAGTTCCTGATTGAAGAGTTTCCAATACCGGCCTATGACGTACCATAATCAGAGTTAGTATGTGACATTGTTGGTCCCCTATCTCTTTGGTATCAAGAGACCTACATGTACCTCCATGATAACATCATCCCATTAAATCTAACATCTGCACAACACAAACCTTCATCCACTGAACTTCTCGTTTCACCATCATAGTAGATACCTTATACCAAAAAAGTCTTGATGGTATTGTTTTGCGATGTCTTGATTCTAGAGAAGCATAAGTGGCCTTGCAAGAGGTACAAGAAGGCATTTGTGGGGCACACTCTAGTGGACCTACACTAGCAAAGAAGATTCTTAGAATAGGGTACTATTGGCCAACCATGGAATGAGATGCCTACCAATTTTTGAAGAAATGTTTACCATGTCAACAACATGGTGATCTTACCCATGCACCTTCAAAAGAGTTGCAACCAATAACAACACCTTGGCCCTTTTCATAGTGGGGACTCAGCCTCATAGGCAAAATTCACCCATGCTCATCCAATGTCCATAAATTCATCATTGCCACTACTGAATATTTCACCAAGTGGGTAGAAGCCATTCCACTCACTTTACCACTGGCATCCAAATCCCTAAATTCATCCTCCACTACATAATATGTTGTTATGGCGTTCCCTTCTCCATTATCACAGATAATGGGAAACCATTTAGGAACTAGGAAGTCTACACCCTATACGAGAAATTCCACATCCAACATCTTTTTCCCACACCATATTACCCTCAAGGTAATGGTCAATCCCAAGCTTCTAATAAAACCATCTAACACATCCTGAAAAAGATGGTTAATGAAGCAGGCCATGACTGGCACCTTTAGCTTAACCCTGCCCTATGGGCCTATCATACAAGGATTCTCACACCCATAGGAGAAACACCATACTCATTAGTATTTGGTTCTGAAGCCATTTTGCCTATTGAGGTCAAGCTCCCTTCTCTCAGGATTTCAATGCAAAATATAATCACTGAGGAGGAGTACCGAGTTGCACGATTAAATGAGCTAGAACTCATGGATGAGAAATGCCTAGATGCTCTTAATCACCTTCAAGCCTATCAAAACTGCCTATGTAGGAGCTACAACAAAAAGATCAAGAACCGCAAGTTTGAGATAGGCAACCTTGTCCTCATGGAAAATTAGAGAAACCTACAAGAGCACCACAAGAAAGGAAAGTTTAAGCCTAATTGGTTGGGACCATATGTTACCATAGCTAGCTATGGATCAGGAGATTATTAACTTGCAACACCTGAGGGGCAACCTCTACAGGAACGTATGAACATCATCCACCTGAAAAAGTTCTATGCATAACCCATCGAGTATCCCAAATCAAAAATACAAAAAGATAAAAAAATCAGAAAAATCCAAAAAAATAAAAAATCAAGAAAAAACCAAATGCAATAAAGTCATCCAATGGTGAAAATCACCTCAGTGACGCCTTGGATAAGTACCATGGTGAAAACCTGTCTCAGGTACCATGTGTAGTGGTTAGTTCTACAATCTAATAAGTCCTCTTATCCACCACGACATTCCATCTCACTTATATTCCATGGCTTGGAATTTTAAAAACATTCAAATCTTCATCATCCCACCCTTCATCACCCCACCCAAGGTAAATTCTTCGAAAGAGGATCCTTATATGCTCTCCTTGTATAGCTTAAAACTCCAAAAAACCAAAAAACATAAAAAAAACCAAAAAAATCCAAAAAAAATAGAAAACCAAAAAATCCAAAAACAATAGAAAATCCAAAAAACCCCAAAAAACTCAAGAAAGTACAAAAATGCCAAAAACAATCTCAACCATCACCACAATTATCCAAAACATCAAACACATCATTATCCAACATCATCTCATCTACCCCAAACCATTCCTACATCATCACTACAAACTAGAACTACATATTCATCACCACCCTCATCTTAAAGTGCCTTGATCCCATGGACACGGGGTATGTAGGTAGTCTGGAATATGAAGTATCCAAGACTTGGGTACAAAATATGCACCCATCCAACCCGCTTAGATGGTCCCTATTCCCTGAGCTTACTAAATCCAAACAAGCAATACACAAACTAAGCATACTCTTAAAACATCACATCTTACACAAAAATCATCAATCAACAAACCAACCATAATCATAATGAAAAATTTATCCAACAACATCCAATTGATTCTCTCCTTAATGGATATATCATTCCTACAATAGGTAGAATCCGTCATCCTATCAACACTTATCTTGGCAAGACATACAATGGTTGTTTGTATGGTTCGTTGGTCTTTTTGATTATTGATTTTTATCTTTTGTCCCATTTTAGGATCATTCCAAAGCTACCTTGATCTCACTATATCATGGTATGTGGTGAAAAACACCTAGAATGGGGCATGGTCAATGTTTAGTATGTCATGTTTATGGGTTGGTCTCATTACTCCACGTATTGTATTCATATCTTGAAGATGTAGGGTCAGTTCTACCATATTGTTCCCCCTTTTACATCTAAGGTCAAATATACCTTTCATGTACTAAGGACTTATGCTATGAGTCCCCTTCCCTCATCTAGGAAAGATTATACTACCTTGGGCATGCATGAGATCATCCTATTGTTTATGGGTCTAGTCCACGCAAAGATAGATATGTATCATCACCTTGGTCCTATCATACCTTGGTGAAAATATCCCCTTTTGCTATAATAAATCTAGAAATGCTCTCAATAATGTCAATACAAATACTTATCCTAGTCCACCTATCCTTTATACAACCAATCATCAAACACACTGTCTGGACTTAGCATCTAATGATGAAAATAACCTCATCCATCCAATCCTATCTTCCAACCACTCTAACAAATTCACCCCGCATAACCTATCACTTTACCTATTCCAACAAAACCCCTCTAACAACGTGTTGTCAAGTGACCCAGTATTTCCTATTTTAACCATCCCCAAACCTATCCCAATCATCCCTAAACCTATCCCAACCATCCCCAAACCTAACCCCATCACCCATGGTTCTAAAACATCATAATGTATCATGACAACAACCCATCCCATTGCCCATTTCATTATCATTTACCATTATCCATTATCATTTATCATTTACCATTATCCATTATCCATTATTATTTATCATTAAACATTATCATTTTCACTATCCTGTCGACATTATCATTTACCATTATCATTAACCATTATCATTTCCATTATCCACTATCATTTATCATTTACCATATCCATTCATTCATCACCACTAACCATTACATTATTCATGTATCCATTAATCATTACATATCCATACATATCATTTACCATTAATCATTAACCATCATCATTTACCATTAACATTGTCCATTAATCATTAACCATCATCATTTACCATTACCATTGTCCATTAATCATTAACCATTTCGTAACCATTGCATTATCCATTTTACATTAACGATTATATTCCATTTACCATTTCATCTATAATATATGCATAATCCACATCATAATCCATGTCATAATCCAACTGCATACCATAAATCAACATCATAACACAATATCCATTCATGAACAACATCATAAAATAGGAAATGCATCCATAATACATAAAACATACCAGTCCATAACACCTGTAAACATCACATCATACATACATCTATCCATCTACATCATCATAAAATCCATAACATCCATAAATGCATGCACGTCCATAACATGATAAATCCATAATCCATAAATACCCATAATCATCCATATCATATATCGCCACCAAAATATACATCGCTCAAAATAATACATGTCATGATACAAAATGCCTCACGGGATAAAATACATCAAAACCATAAGAGTCAAGAACCATGGGCTGATGAACCCCTTGCAGAATCTATAGGAGAACCTAGCTGAGGTCCTTGTGGTCTAGGTGGTGGTGGCCCCATAGGCTGTTACTGCTACTGTGATGGCTGAGGCATAGGTTGTTGAACAAACTGTTGATATCTCCTTGATCTCTGTGACCCTAACATCTCAGATTTGCTCCTCTGGATGTAGCTAATTGGGACACACTGACCCCCAGGTACTACAGTATAATATGCACCATAGTAGTACTCAGCTCTAGATCACTGCTCTAAAATCTGATCCTGTAACTGTTGAATAAGCTTTTGAGAATCTGACCAAATCTAACCAATGCTAGTACCAGCCATCATACCCTGCATCCATGTGATCTTAGCCTGTAACCCTCCAACCTGGCCCTCTACCTGCTGAGCCCTAGTTTCAGCACTCTACAACCTAACCTCAGCAGCCTGCCGCAGTGATCTCTCCATATCTCTCTCAATGGTAATCTTGGCCACCTGTGCTTGCATATGTGCCTGCAACTACCCTATCTAAGCCTGCAACACGTGGATCTGAGGATCCCCATCCCCACCACTCATTCCATTTATTAAGGCCCAAACTCCCTCTAATCGCTATAACTCTTAACTCTGTCAAGCTACCTCATCCTCTAAACTGGCCACCTGGGCCCATAGAGTGTCTGCCTCCTCCTCCCTTTCAGTTTGAGTCCACTAATGCCCAATGCAAACACTAGGAAGAGGGCTAGGTGATGTCCCTAATGGCCCTACTTCTAAAGTCTCGAGACTTGAGGTACCTATCCCAGATGTCCCAACCTGCTACACTAGTACCTACTAAGGTACCTGCTGCTGGGGTGCCTGCTGTGTTAGTCGAGGTGGTATCTGGCCCTGTCCCTGCCCTATTGTGGTGGTGCCCGTCATGGTGGCATATGCCCTCTCTGCACTTGTTGTAAAAGTACATGCTACTGCTGGGGTGCCCTCTGTCTCCACCCTCGTCCTCTCCCTATTGCCTGCCCCACTGTTGCTGTAGCCAACACCCCTATGTTGTCACCCTCATCAATGGGAACCTCCTCCATCACATACTCTACCCACACCTCATCTCCCTCCTCTCCCTCCTCCTCCTCCTCCACAGTCATGTCAAGCTCTGCCATTGGATCTGTTAATTGGATCAGCCTCCACACCAGTCACAGCCTATCATATGCTGGAGCAGTACCTGCATCTACCACCTGACTATACCAATCCTGTTGGAACTAGACAACTGAGAGGGGGGGTGAATCAGTTGTCCCAAAAAAACTTTTCTACCTTTAACCTTCTTTATTATCTTACTATCAGATTAGTGATGTAAACATTAAAGCATTAATCAACAACATAAGAGTAGAAACATAATCAACACACTTGACACCAAGATTTTGACGTGGAAACTTGGTTAAGGGAAAAACCATTGTGGGGGTTAACCTAAAAAATGTGTACCCTGTTAAAAGTACTTAGTAAAATAGAAGGCACATGCCTTCGGGCTCACTGCCTAGAGCTCACTACTCAAAAGAGAGGCTCACTACCTACAAAATTTATTTAGAAAGAATTAACTAAGAAATAGCATCTACTTCATGCCTAATTCAGTTTCAATGAATGCTCAAGAACTATTTATTTGCCTCAAACTCTTCTTCACATTCAACACTGCTCTCGCTCCTTTTCTTCTCTACTCTGCTACTGATCCTTTCTTCAGATTTTATCTGTTTTGCACAAGGATGATTTCAATACCTCTTCAACAAGTATTTATATACTTCATCAACCTTGGAATGATCAACAAGGTCAGCTAAACCTGATGCGAATCATCACACTATTGGCCAAACACAACTGAGACTTGAATCTACTTCTACAACCACTCCACACTTCATAAAAATGTTTTTAAGGCATACGCAATAGGCTAGGAACATCCGATCAGCCAAGACTGGGAAGAACATCAACCTCAAAAAGAAATCTTCAATCAACAAGCTCAAACCTTAATGCAGACCTCTAACATAGTAGCCATATGATCCAGAGACCTCCACAAGCACATTGAATTCACCAATAACATCCATTCTAAACTAAATTATCAAAAGCAATTGAATCTTCCTCCAGAACCTCAAGAACACTCTCTGCCATGACTGTCAAACTAGAAGGATAGCTTACGGACCTCTAAACCATGAACCACTGGTGTTGATGATACACATTATCTTCCCAAACATGCCTTCAGATCCGTAGATCACAATTTTATATTACCGGAGCAATCCGAAACTCTTTCCTATCACTCTATCTTTCCTTAGTATTGCAGGAACTGGTTCAACTCAAATGGTCATAACTCCTTCAAATCTTCATGTGGACTTCTCAAATCTTAACTGGAGCAATCTCTGATAATCCTCTACACAGCCACATGATCTGCATGCATTGATTATCATTAATTTTCTCAATACCCTCATCAGTCTAGTCTTCTATGCAGATAGCAAAATAGGATACAGTTAACACCAATGGCAACAAGGATATGTTGACATCAATGACAACCCACTTAGGTACATATTTGAAACAATCTCCCCCTTTGTCATTGATGGCAACATATGATGTGAAAAACTAAATCCAACCATCAAGACAAGAACTTCTCCCCCTTTCTCTTCTCACTTCTGCAACTACTTTCTTTACTGCTCCCCCTTACATCAGCAACTAGTTTTTCACATGACTTCTCTCTCCCCCTTTGACATCAATGGCAAAGGGCACATATTTTCTATCTTTTCTCCCTTTTTACTTCAGATTGATCCCAAAATTTGCATATTGACTACTCCCCCTTTGAGTAGTACCTCCTTAACATCAATTTGGATCACAAGATATGAATGTGAATTCCACCGGACTGATGCACCTTAGTGCATCTTAGTTCTACTCAGGAGGGGTAATAACCCCTAACTTCTCTCTGAGATACTCAAAAGTATCCTTGGGAAGAGGCTTAGTGAAGATGTCTGCAATCTGATCTTTGGAGGGCACAAACTCTAACTTGACTTCATTCTCATTTACTTTCTCTCTCAAGAAATAAAACTTGATAGATATATGCTTTGTCTTTGAATGCAATACCAGATTCTTTGAGATGCTTATTGCACTAGAATTATCACAAAAAAATGTGACTGGCTCCTCAAACACAATTCTGATGTCCTTCAACATTTGCTTCATCCACAAAACCTGAGTTCAATTATTTGCTGCTACTATGTACTCTACTTCTGCAGTAGACAAAGATATTACCTCTTGCTTTTTGCTTATCCAAGAGACCAATCTTCTCCCCAAGAAGAATGCACCACCACTAGTACCTTTTCTGTCATCCACATCTCCTACCCAATCAGCATCTGTATATGCATGAAGAGTGAAGTTATTGTCCTTTCAATACCATAGTCCATAATCAATTGTCCCCTTGAGATATCTGAAAATTATTTTGACAGCCATAACATGGGATTCTTTTGGATCAGCTTGAAATCTGGCAACAAGTCCAATTGCATTCATGATGTCAGGTCTGGTCTGGGTTAAATAAAGTAATCCTCCAATCATTTATCTATATCTTTTCTGATTTTCCTTGGGAGAGTCATCATCTTTGCTTAGCTTTCATCTGGTTACCATAGGTGTACCTACTATCTTTGAGTCTTCCATTCCAAATTTTGTTAGCAATTCTTTTACATACTTGGACTGAGAAATGAAGATACCTTTATCTAATTGAAGAATTTGCAGACCTGATGCAGGAGCATCCAGAGGTGTAAGGGCAATCTTGCATCACCCAAAAAGAAGTTAATTCAAAACCATTGTAGTTGTTTTCATTTCTTTCCATAATTAGTGTTTTTGGTTCCATAATATCCAAAATAATAATGTAGGATTTTCAGTTTTTCCAAAACTGCTAAAAATAGCGACCTGCCTATTTTGGAAAGTGTACCTGCTATTTTTAGAAAGTTTGCATTTGGGCACGTAATGAAACAAAAACTTCCAAAAAGTTACATATCAGAAATATAAGACCTTTAGTGAAGGAATCAGGCAAAGATCATTTGTGAGCTAAAAGATATTAAAGTTTTTGTTTTCTGAAAAACCCCTAAAAATTTACAGAATGAGATATGAGGCACTAAAACATCTCATAACGTCTTGAAAAGTTGATGGAAATCTATTTATGAATTTTTGGCATGATAGTTCACATCACGAGCTTTTCAGCACTTAAAACGGTTCGTCAATCAGACACCCAGATCAAAAGTTATGCTTCCCGGAAGTTGACCTACTTTTGGAGGGAGTTGCAAATTTTGAAATTTAGCAGGAGGCCACCAAAAAGTGCTATTTATGACTATTTTGGGAACCCTGGGCAGTAGTAGAGTAAGGGGGCAAGTGTAGAGTCAAGAATAGGTGGGAAAATAGAAACCCTAGCTGATTTGGGGTTACATAAGGCTGAAGATTCTGGAGTTTTGAGGTTGGGAAAGCTATAATGTGTTGCAGCCAGTAGAGGGTTCATCCTCTGATTGTAATTGAGCTTCTGTAATGTAATGAGTTGCCCAGTTCAATAAAAGAAAGTTCTATTTGTTGTGTTCAATGTCTGTTATTGTGTGTTTTTTGATTTTCCCTCTTCATCGAGTGGTATTAGAGCAAGGGTTCCTGAGTGTGTATACAGATTGCCGACCGTTAGGTAGTTTGCACCAGGACCTGAGGTTGTGGGTTTGCTATGGAGATCAAGATGCCTCCATAAAGAAATCATGTTGGGAGAAATGCTTTGACGGAAGAGGGTTTTAGAGCCCTACAAAGGCAAATCGATGCATTGCAAGAGGAGCTGCAAAGAGGGTTTGATCCGAGAACAAGAGAAGAAAGCGAAGATGAAGCTAAAGAGGAGCTATCTGAGGAAGAACAAGAAGCTGCAGGAGATCCTGTAGAAGTTAGGTTGTTGAGGGCCATTTCTAAGATCAGAAAGAGGCCCAGGATCGAAGTTTCTACATATTCTGGAGTTTTAAATTTAGAACAGCTTATTGATTGGATCAATGACATGGAGGAGTATTTCAAGTATGAAGATGTGGAGGACCCAGATCGGGTCAAGTTTGCAAAAACAAAGTTGAAGGGCCATGCCAGTATTTGGTGGAAGGAGGTCCAGTTAGAGAGGAATAGAAGAGGAAAAGGAAAGATCACCAAATGGGATCAGATGGTGGAGAAACTAAAGAAGCAATTCATTCCTGTGGACTATGAGATGGAGTTGCTAAAGAAGTTGCAAGGACTGAAGTAAGGTAATAAGTTTGTTAAGGAGTATACATAAGAGTTTTATAAGATTACTATTAGAACCGGTCAGGCAAAGGCCAATAAGGAGAAGGTAGCCCATTACATTAATAGGTTGAGGCCAAGTATCCAAGAAGAACTGAGCCTGGTTAGAATAAACACCATAGAAGATGCGTATTAGTTTTCCCTGAAGGTGGAAGAGAAGTTGAATAAAAGATTTGACAGCAAGCAAAGGGGAAGAGGTCAAGGCGGAAGGATTGGTGGAAGACCCTATGGAGGCCGAAATGAAGATGCAAAGTAAATTGAAGAAGCTGGCACCAGTCAAAATCAGAGAGGAGATAATACCTACCGCCCTCGTGACCAGAATAATGGTGAGAAAAGAGGAAGAGGAAGAGGCAGACTTGGGCAAGGACCTAGAAGAGGAGGTTTCAGAGGAACCTGTTTCCAATGTGGAGAAGAAGGGCATCGAGCATATCAGTGTTCACAACATCAAGGAAGGACAAATAGAAGACCTGAAGGTAATGCATGAGTTGCACATGTAGATGAAGATGCACATTCTAAGCATTCTGAAGATGCTGAAAGGGGAGAAACCCTAGTTGTCAGAAGAACCTTGCTGAATGAGGAGAAAGAACCAAATCAGAGGAAGAGTTTATTCTGCACAAGGTGCAAATGTGAAGGTAAGTGTTGTGATATTATTATTGACAGTGGAAGCACTGACAATCTTGTTTCAGAGGAGATGGTTGACCAGTTAAAGTTGACAAGAAGAAAGCATCCACATCCATATCAGATTGCATGGTTGCAGAAGGACCACAGAGCTTTGGTCAATGAGTAGTGTCTAGTGAAGTTCAAGATTGGGGACTACCATGATGAGGTGCTATGTGATATCATACCAATGGATGCATGTCATATGCTATTGGGGAGACCATGGCAGTATGATAGGAGCGATGTCCATGATGGTCGTGCAAACATATATTCCCTAACAAAGGATGGAGTTCATCATAAGTTGAAGCCCTTGAAGGAGGTGGAAAAAAAGGTATGTAGTACTGCCAGAATTTGCTTGGTAGATGGTAGGAAATTTTTGGAGGGTATGAAGCATGAGCATCATTGCTTTGCATTGATTCCTAAGATTAGTCAAGAGAACTATGAAGATATTCCAGCAGAAGTTTCAGATATGTTGGAAGAGTTCTAGGACATTATCTCTGATAATGTACCAGAAGGTTTACCACCAGTAAGGAAGATAAATCATCAAATGGATTTGATACCAGGAGCTAGTTTGCCAAATAAGGCAGCCCATAGAATGACCCCTGTAGAGAATGAAGAGGTGAGCAAACAAGTTCAGGAGTTGTTGAGGAAGGGACTGATAAGGGAGAGCCTAAGTCCATGTGCGGTACCTGCAGTACTAGCACCAAAGAAAGATGGAGAGTGGAGAATGTGTACAGACTCTCGAGCCATCAATAAGATCACAATCAAGTACAGATTTCCATTGCCTAGAATGGATGACATAATGGATTATTTGAGTGGAGCCAAGTACTTCACGAAGATTGACCTGAAGAGTGGGTATCACCAGATTCGTATCAGAGAAGGAGATGAGTGGAAGATAGCCTTCAAGACAAAGGCAGGTTTGTATGAGTGGTTAGTCATGCCATTTGGGCTAACCAATGCACCGAGCACATTCATACGGCTCATGAATGAGATACTGAAAGAATTTTTAAGAATTTTTGTTATTGTTTATTTGGATGATATTTTGATTTTCAGTAAGACTTGAGATGAGCATCCGATGCATATCAGAAGAGTTCTAGAGAAGTTGAGGGAGGAGAAGTTGCTGATTAATCTAAATAAATGTAGTTTTGCAAAGAAGGAGTTGGTGTACTTGGGATTTGTTCTCAGAGGAAGGTCTTAAGATGGACCCAGAAAAAGTAAGGGCTATCATTGAATGGCCTATGCCAAGGAGTGCAACGGAGGTAAGATCTTTTCATGGTTTGGCAAGTTTTTACAGAAAGTTTATCAGGAATTTAGTAGCATTTGTGCACCCCTAACTGAGACAATGAGAGGGGATAGAAAAGAGTTTAGATGGACCAAAGGAGAAGACAAGAGCTTTAACACATTGAAGAAGAAAGTCGAGCTTTAACACATTGAAGAAGAAAGTCGTAGAACAACCTGTTTTGGCACTTCTAGATTTCAATAAGGTATTTCAGGTAGATTGTGATGCTAGTGGTAGTGGTATAGGAGCTGTTTTGAGCCAAGAAGGTAAGCCCATTGCCTATTTTAGTGAGAAGCTTAATGATGCCAAGAAAAAGTATTATGTTTATGATCAGGAGTTTTATGTAATAGTTCAGGCTTTGAAGAAATGGAGACATTATTTGTTGCCAAAGGAGTTTGTTTTATATACTGATAATCAAGCTTTACAATATCATAATAGTCAAGGAAAGTTAAATCAAAGGCACCTAAAATGGGTTGAATTTTTGTAGAGCTATACTTTTGTTTTGAAGCACAGGAGTGGGAATTCCAATAGAGTTGTAGATGCCTTGAGCAGAAGGCAAAATTTGTTGACAGAAATGAAGATAGAAGTTGTTGGCTTCGATGAGCTCAAAAGTTTGTATCTAGAAGATCTAGATTTTGCAGAGGCTTGGAAAGCTTGTTTAGAACCTGTTACTTTGGACAGGACAAAATGGTTGGATTTCATTATCCAAGATGGCATGTTGTTTAGAGGAAGCCAGTTGTGCATTCCAAGGAGTTCCATGAGAGAGAACTTGATTAAGGAGAAGCATAGTGGGGGATTGGCTGGACACTTTGGTCAAGATAATACCATTGCTATTATTGGTGAAAATTATTATTGGCCACAGTTGCAACAGGATGTGAGGAAATTTGTGCAGAGTTGCAGAGTGTGTCAGATGGCAAAAGGAACAAGTCAAAATATAGGGTTGTATCAACCATTACCTGTACCAGAGAAGCCATGGGATGATTTTAGCATGGATTTTGTTCTTGGTTTACCAAGGACACAGAGAGGACATGATTCTATTTTTGTGGTGGTGGACATATTCTCGAAAATGACACATTTTATTCCTTGTAAGAAGATTAATGATGCTGTTCATATTGCAGAGTTATTTTTCAGGGAAGTGGTGAGACTACATGGTCTACTAAAGAGCATAGTTTCAGACCGAGATACGAAGTTTGTTGGTTATTTATGGAGGACATTGTGGAAAAAGTTGAAGACAGACTTGAAGTTCAGTTCTGCACACCATCCACAAACTGATGGACAGACTGAAGTGGTGAATAGGAGTTTGGGTAACCTGCTACGATGCTTGGTAGGAGATAAGCCCAAGGGATGGAATTTAATTTTACCACAAGCAGAATTTGCTTACAACAATTTTGTCAATAGGAGTACTCGTAAATCACCATTCCAGATTGTATATGGGAATAGTCTAAGAAATGCTTCAGAGTTAAGGAAGCTGGATAATGGAGAAAAGACAAGTGCCGAACCTAGAGACTTTGAAGAACATCTGAAGAATTTGCATGAAGAGGTGAGAAAGCACATTAATAAAATGAATATTTAGTACAAGGCTAAGGTAGATTAGAAGAGGAGATATAAGGAGTTCTAGGTAGGAGATGAAGTCATGGTTCACCTGAGAAAAGAAAGGTTCCCAATTGGAACATACAATAAGTTGAAAAATAAGAAATTTGGACCATGCAGAATCCTGAAGAAGCATGATTCAGGAAATGCATATGAGGTAGAGCTGCCAAGTGGGATCAATATTTCTCCTGTTTTCAACATTGCTGATTTATCAAAATATCATGAAGGTGGAACAGAGGATGGACCAACAGAGGAACAATGGAGTATTTTGGCATCTACTTCAATAGAGGATATAGAAGAGATCTTGGATAGCCATGTGGGAAGGAGCACTCGGAACAGGAAATACAAAGAATATCTAGTGAAATGGAAAGGAAGGCTTGTTGAAGATTCTTCTTGGTTGTCTAAGGTAGAGGTTGACCGTTTGGGTTTTCCTCATACAAACACCTGAGACGTGACAGGGTCACTTCTCAAATTACCCTGGGTGTCTGATGCAAGAGCATCCAGAGGTGTAAGGGCAATCTTGCATCACCCAAAAAAAAGTTAATTCAAAACCATTGTAGTTGTTTTCATTTCTTTCCATAATTAGTGTTTTTGGTTCCATAATATCTAGAATAATAATGTAGGACTTTCAGTTTTTCCAAAACTGCTAAAAATAGCGACTTGCCTATTTTGGAAAGTGTACCTGCTATTTTTAGAAAGTTTGCATTTGGGCACGTAATAAAGCAAAAACTTCTAGAAAGTTACATAACAAAAATATAAGACCTTTGGCAAAGGAATCAGATAACGATCATTTGTGAGCTGAAAGATATTAAAGTTTTTGTTTTCTAAAAAACCCCTAAAAATTTATGGAACGAGATATGAGGCACTAAAACATCTCATAACATCTCAAAAAGTTGATAGAAATCCATTTATAGATTTCCAGCATGATAGTTCACATTGTGAGCTTTCCGGTGCTTAAAACGGTTCATTAATCAGACACCTGGATCAAAAGTTATGCTTCCCGAAAGTTGACCTACATTTGGAGGGAGTTGCAAATTTCAAAATTTAGCTGGAGGCCACCAAAAAGTGCTATTTATGACTATTTTGGGAACCCTGGGTAGTAGTAGAGTTAAGGGGGCAAGTGTAGAGTCAAGAATAGATGGGAAAACAAAAACCCTAGCTGATTTGGGGTTATAGAAGGCTGAAGATTCTGGAGTCTTGAGGTTGGGAAAGCTGTAATATGTTGTAGCTAGTAGAGGGTTCATCCTCTGATTGTAATTGATCTTCTATAATGTAATGAGTTGCCCAGTTCAATAAAAGAAAGTTCTATTTGTTGTGTTCAATATCTGTTATTGTGTGTTTTGTGATTTTCCCCCTTCATCAAGACCTAGGAAGAAATTCAACTCACCAAACATTGACATCTCAAACTCACTTTTCATCTGATCAGCAAATGCTTTACACATGCATTCATTTCCACCAAAAATGATATCGTCAACAAAAATTTAAACAATTAGAATGTCCTCATGATCAATTTTGAAGTAGAGATTACTATCAGCAGTACCTTTGCTAAATCCTAGCTTAAGCAAATGCTTATCCAATCTGGCATACCAGGCTCTTGGAGCTTGTTTGAGTCCATACAAGACTTTTCTCAATCTACAAACCATATCTCCTTGATCAGACAATTGAAATCCTTCTGGTTGCTCAATGTAGACTTCTTCCTCTAAGTCTCCATTTAGAAATGCTAATTTTACATCCATTTGATATACTTTAAAATCTTTGAAAGTAGCAAATGCAAGAAATAATCTAACTACCTCTATCCTTGCCACCAGAGCAAAAGTTTCTTCAAAATCAATTCCTTCTACTTGAGAGTAGCCTTTACATACCAACCTTGCCTTATTCCTTACTACCTCACCATCTTCATTCAGTTTATTCTGGAAGACCCATTTGGTTCCAATCACATTTTGTCCTCAGGTCTAGGAACTAGATCCCATGTGTGATTCTTTTCAATTTGCGTCAATTCTTCTTCCATTGCTTTGACCTAGTTTTCATCATTGCAAACTTCATTTACTGATTTAGGTTCAATCCTTGAAATCAAACAAATCTCTTCTTGATCTTTAGACATTTTTTTCCTAGTTCAAACACCTTTACTCTTATCTCCTATGATCCAATCTTCAGGATGATTTAATCTTACAACTTGAGTGGAACTTATTTTGACAATGTTGTCAAAATCCACATGACACATCCTCCTATGCCATAGACAACTTTGATCTATCTAAGAAATCAAAGAACTTTTCCCAAAACTACTTAAGTGAAAGATGTTACCTCTGGTTTGAGAACCGGACGCAATTTCAGTCCGAAGCTTTCTAAGATTCTGCATTTTCCATCCTTGAACCTAAGATCATAACCCTTGTCAACCAACGGTCCAACAATGAGAAGATTATGTTTCAGTCCTTCCACATACAGAACATCATTGGTGTTGTTCTTGCCATCAAAAGAGATGGATCCTCTGCCACAGATTCTACCAGCTGAGTTGTCTCCAAATTTAACAAGTCCTTCATAGTTTTCAAAGTTCACAAACTTACTCTTGTCACTAGTCATGTGATGAGTACATCCACTATCAATCACCCATTCATCCTTTTCAATAACCTGAGTAGCCAATTCACAGCTAGCAGATTCACTAGACATCGGATCTTCTTCTTTGATAGCAATAAACACCCAATTATTTTCAGAGGATCCTCCATGATCAAATTCATCATCTATTACCCATTCTTCTCCATTTTCTTAGACATAGTAACATTTTTTCTAACCTTTATACCTATTAGGGTTTTGGTTTTGAAAACCTTTCCGGACATCTTGAGGCAAAATGATGAATCTTATTACAAGCAAAGCATTTGAGTGGTAATTTTCCTTCATACTTACCAGATCCTCTTGGTATTCTTTTGGAAATAAGAGCTTCAAGATCTATTGTTTCAATTTCAACATCTTCAAGATCCTTTCTTGTCTTAACAAATCTATTTGATCTTGCAGAAGAGCTTTCACCCGGATCATATCTTTGTTTTCCATACACACTGGCCTTGAATGCAGATTCAGACTTGGGAAGAGAATCACCAAACTCACTTAATTTGAAAGCTTAAATTTTGCCAACCAGATGATCTCTTCTAACCTCTGACACTGTCCTGAGCTCTTCTATAGCTGCAACCTTATGTTTGTATGAATCTGGTAAATATCTGAGTACTTTTGACATAATTTCTGATTCTTCCAAAGTTCCACCAGCACACCTAATGCCACACACAAGTTCATTTATCTTTTGCATGTAGATTGTGATGTTTTCATTTTCATTTATCCTCATAGTTTCAAATTTTCCTCTCAAACTTTGCAGCTTTGCACATTTGACATATTTATCACCTTCATGCAGATACTCCAATTTTTTCTAGATTTCATAAGCAATTTTTAGACCAAAGACATTTGTCATTTCTGAATCAGTCAGGGCACTCAACAAGGCTTCTTTAGCTTGAAGATTATTTTTAGCATCTTTGACTTGATCAAGAGTTGAAGGACCTTTCTCCATAAGTTTATACTCAACACTAGTTATTGCCCAATAGGCATCGCCCATGCATTGCAAATGGCACTCCATGCGATTTTTCCAAATAGAATAATTTGTTCCATCAAATCTTAGACTATCCTTCTTGTAGGTCAACATCTTGGATCTTCTCAAGTGGTTAGGCTTTTATGAGAGGATCTGGCTTTGATACCAATTGTTGGAACTAGACAACTGAGAGGGGGGGAGTGAATCAGTTGTCCCACAAAAAACTTTTCTGCCTTTAACCTTCTTTATTATCTTACTATCATATTAGTGATGTAAACATTAAAGCATTAATCAACAACATAAGAGCAGAAACATAATCAACACACTTTACACCAATATTTTGACATGGAAACCTGGTTAAGGGAAAAACCACGGTGGGGGTTAACCCACAAAATGCGTACCTTGTTAAAAGTACTTAGTAAAATAGAAGGCACATGCCTTCAGGTGCACTGCCCAGAGCTCACTACTCAAAAGAGAGGCTCACTGCCTACAGAATTTATTTAGAAAGAATTAACTGAGAAATAACATCTACTTCATGCCCGATTCAGTTTCAATGAATGCTCAAAAACTTTTACTTTGCCTCAAACTGTTCTTCACATTCAACACCACTCTCACTCCTTTTCTTATCTACTATGCTCCTGATCTTTTCTTTGAATTTTATCTATTTTGCACAAGGATGATTTCAATACCTCTTCAACAAGTATTTATATACTTCATCAACCTTGGAATGATTAACAAGGTTGGCTAAACTTGACGCGGATCATCACACTATTGGCCAAACACAACTAAGAGTTGAATCTACTTGTACAACCACTCCACACTTCATAAAAATGTTTTTAAGGCGTCCGCAGCAGGCTAGGAACATCTGGTCGGCCAAGACTGGGAAGAACATCAATCTCAAGAAGAAATCTTCAATCAACAAGCTCAAACCTCAATGCGGACCTCTAACATAGTAGCCATATGATCCAAAGACCTCCACAAGCACATTGAATTCACCAATAACATCCATTCTAAACCAAATTATCAGAAGCAATTGAATCTTCCTCTGAAACCTCAAGAACACTCTCTGCCATGACTGTCAAACTAGAAGGATAGCTTGCAGACCTCCAAACCATAAACCACTAGTGTTGATGATACACATTGTCTTCCCAAACATGCCTTCAGATCTGCAGATCATAATTTTATATTACCGGAGCAATCCAGACCTCTTTCCTGTCACTCTGTCTTTCCTGAGTATTGTAGGAACCGATTCAACTTAGATGGCCATAACTCCTTCAAATCTTCATGTGGACTTCTCAAATCTTAACTGGAGCAATCTATGATAATCCTCTACACAACCACATGATCTTCATGCATTGATTATCATTAATTTTCTCAATATCCTCATCAGTCTGGTCTTCTATGCAGACAACAAAACATGATACAGTTGACACCAATGGCAACAAGGATATGTTGACATCAATGACAACCCACTTAGGTACATATTTGCAATAAATCCCACTGTATTGGCTGTAGCCTAGCAAAATTTGAGATCGCCCCCTGAGGGACAATCGGTGCTCGCCACTGCACATCTTAGGGAGTCCTACAAAAAATAGCCATGTCTTGGGGCAAGTGTTGTACCAGTCTGAACTGCCTCATCACTCGTGAGGGAATATACCTATCTATAGTATGATCCCCCTGCCCCATCAAATAGTGTGGATGAAATGTGTAGGGCATATGAATATGATCATCTATCCATGCCTCTACACCTATGTATGGATGCTAAATGATGGAGTCCATATCATCCAAGATTCCAAAATCTACCTCTAGTACCGCAATTGCCCTACATAGGAATATACAATAGGAGGTCTGTACAAAAACATGAATGCCTCAAACTGAGCTTGGAAATAAGTTGCCTGTGGCCGTACAATCACTATATGCTCAAAGGCCCACACATGAAAAAGTGTAACCCTAGTAGATAACGCTCTATCCATATGGTATACCATCATATGCATTTCATGATAAAGCTGCCCTAACATGCAAGGCCCCCATGCATACATGGTCTCCTGCATCACCATCTTCTCTATCACACCACCCCAACCAACTAAAAAGCCCTGTGAGTGTCGATTCGGCATAACAATCCCTCTGATCACTACACACATGAACAAGGTGAAATGATCCACCCCAACTACTTGAGTCCACCTGTAGCTCATCTGTCACTGGTCATCGATATAGACTAGACACCTAGGAGCAAATGCTTTGTCTAGCACTGCTACTCCTAAATTTAAATCATATGTAACCCTCACTCTAGCTATGGGGAGTGTCAGAATCCTCCACACATCTGCAAGGGTGATGATGATCTCACCTGTAGGCAGCAAAAAAGAGCATGTTTCGCTCCTCCACCTCTCCACTAGGGTTATCATCATAGACCTATGTGCCTGTATGCAGGGCATCTCAGTGACTGTCCCTAGTCCCAACCTCCCTAATCTAGCTAGAGTAGCTGGATCAAACTAAGACTGATATCTCATCACCAATGGTACTCGCTGCTCCTGTGACTGCAAAATCCCACCAGGAATCTGCATCTAAAGAACCATCAAAACTTAGCTTTTCTTCCAACATAGCATTATAACACTAATCCTCAACCTTATGACACCAAAACAAACTTGGCACCATTCCACACGATGGCACTAATCTTTATGCTTTTGGCGCCAAAATAGAGTTTAGCACTAAAACTTTCTAACATGGCGCTAAACTGCCATTTTTTCCTTGACTCCTACACTAATGCAGAGCATGATGCTAAAAAACCATTTTATGGTGCTAGACCAAAACATAGCACTAAATCTATAGGATATGGTACTAAAGCCTAAAACCCTAAACCTATGGTGCTAAATGGGAGCTTAGTGACAAAACTACCATATATAGTGCTAAAATATCTAATAGTTGATTTCCCTCCTGGCGCTAAACCAGAGCATGGCACCAAAACTTTAGAATATGGCACTAAAACTCCCAAAACCCCCATTTAACCTATGATGCCAATCGAGAGGATGGTGCCAATTTACCTAAGGATGGCGCCATGTGGCGCGCTATGGTGCCAATCTATCTAACTACCCATTTCTTGAGACAATAAATGACCCAAAACCCAAAATTGACAAAGTCAAGGTTGACTGACATACATGGGTGCCTACTAGGGGTGATCTCATGTAGTTATAGACTCTCTCGAATCGATGCTCGTAGCATGGGAAGGATGGTTGTGCCTCCATCTCATCTCCTTCTCTCCTCTCGTCCAATAAGCTCAATGTGTGCAAATGTGGCATTTTGGGCCCACACTTTCTATTTATCGAAAGCCATGTCATCCCCCTTCACCTTTCCCTCTCCCCAAGGTGCAAAATATAACCTTTTTCACCCATTTTTTTCCCCTGTCCACTCGATTTCTCATCCTCTATCCATTTTTCACCACCATTTCCTACTTTCAAGAGATCACCCAAAAAAAATTATTTTTTCACCCGGCCTCTCGAGGGGGCATCCCTCATCCATTTTATTCCTTCTTGGTAGCTAGGGCAAAATTCTTTGACTTGACGCCATATCCCTATTGGGTCATGATACCATTTCAAAGAGGGGCAAATGTAGACACCTAAAAATGTCTTAACCTTCTAACCACCCTTCGACATCATCCACATCACTAATTCTTCATCTAATTAATTAATTAAATTTTTCTTTAATTAATTACCTCATCTAACACCTAAACCATTCATCCATCCTCCATCAATTAACCTCTAAAAATTGAATTGATTTAATTAATTCAATAGTCACACCTTACTAACATCATCACAATTAATTAAATGAATATGTCAAATATTTATTTAGTTAATTTGTCCACTTCCCTAAACCTAATTAACTAGATAAATCATACTTATCTGATTACTCTACCCTACTAATTAGCCTACACCTTTAACCTAGTTGATTAAATAGCTATTATTTAATTAGCTACCCTAGCCTACATGACCCCTAGACCTAGATTAATTAAATAAATCATTGTTTAATTAATCCTATACCCTGATTACCACATTCACTATTTTTTTCCAGCCACATTAACTAAGCTAATCACCTTGATTAACTTGGTCAAATCATGCTTAACACCTTCTCCCACACCCACAAATTAAAAATTACAAAAAATAGATACCCCCTCCAACTAAAATTTGCCATTCTCATGCTAAAACATCTTCCACATTTTTAGCTTACAAATGTAAGGCCCTAAAAATGTGCATGTGTCACATGATCTTCACATTCTCACATAAAATGGAATTTTTAACTCCATCTCACCCCAAGGAAATTACTTTTTAATTTCCTCACACATCTAAATCACATTAAATGCTAAGTCCTCAAAATGAATAAAATATTCATTTTTATTCTCCACCATCCAATTTTGATGATCAAATCCTATCCCTCCATCTCACAATCAATCTCATCCATTGATATCAACAATCAATCTCCACTGTTGGATCAAAATCCCCTCCAACTTGCCTATAAATACAAGCCTCCACAAGCCATTTCATCATCCAATTTTAGAGAAAGTCTATTATGCTAAAATTTCTCTCCAATTCTCTCCATTAGAGCTAGGTTGTAGTTTAAGGGTGCAAGTTCCTCAACACTATCAAGGAGTGAGGAGCTAGGAAGCATTGGAAGGTATAAGAATCTACTTGTTTGATTTTATTTCATATTTTTGATGTTTTCCTAACTTCTTATCTTCACCTAGTATCACAAACAAATACTAAACACACAGTCTTGAGATAGAGAATTGAAAAACCAACTTGTGGTGCACTTCAACACCAGAGACCTAAATTAAATCATCCAACTGAATATTTGAACTCATCTTCAAAAAACAAAGCCAAAAGATAAAATGCGGTGAAATGTGGTGGCTTTTGCTCTCCTCCAGACAACCTTAGTCAGCAACAAGATGTGTCTTTGTTCTTCTGACCTTAGAGAACATCTGTAGTACATCTTAGCAACTAAATCTTAAATATTATCACCTTATCATCTATAAATGATCATCCTTCAAACCACAGGATCACAACCTCAAAGGCAAAGAAATGTTGAGCATTTCCCAAATGGATCCTGACTACATCATCTCTGAACAATTTTCTTCACTCTGTGAGCTCTAGAATCTTTTGCGTTAATCTTCAAGCTCTAAAAATTGGAACATACAATCTTCACACATGTCTCTGATCAACTCCCAAACTACAAGGTCATACCATCATATTCTGTGCAAACTTCAATGCCTTAGATAACTTGAGTTTTTCTTTCAAAACTAAAGCAATACATTTCCTCAGGAAACAATGAATACATTTTTTGTCACATCAAAAACTTCATTCTCAACTTCATACAACAACAACAAACTCTTTTCACATAGTAAGAATCCTCATGTTAACACACTCTTGTCTATACAACCTCCGGAGATATTGTTGGCATTCATTGTCTTACCCTTCTCATCTTTGATCTATCTTCTTTGTCTTTGTCTCTAACCATATTGCCATAGACTTCCTTTGACATTAACCTCTTATTCACTTTACTTTCATCCTTCTTCATTCCAGCACTACTAACAACTTATTTGAATCTCACACTGTTGACATCAATGACAACACAAGTGCAACACATTATCCTAATCAACCGCATAATTGGAGCTTAATCAATTCCCATCTTTGAGATTAATCCTATCTACTATCATTCTAATCACTTCCTAATCCAATATCCATTACCATCCTAATCTTTATCCCAATCCATTTTCCTAATCCACTTTCATCGTTTATCCTTATCCTAATCCAACACCTAACCCTGTGAAAATCCCATCCCTTATCACTCATAATCCACATCATAATCCAAAATTACTCATCAATTTTTTTGTCACCATAATAAATTCCCATCATTTGAGCTTAATCATGTCCCTCATCATTCTAATCAATCCCTAATCCAATCATTAGTCCATCATTCTATCTATTTTCATTCGTAATCCACATCATAATCCATTATCCCTGACCCTAATCATTTTATCACCTAATCCTAATTACCTCATCCACTTATCCTTTGGTCCATTTCCATCCCTAATCCAATTTCATTCATTCTACCCATCTAATCAAAACCATCATCCCAATCTCATCCATTTCCATCATTTTAATCCAATCCCTTCATTCGTCTAATCCCATCTAATCTCATTCCATCGAAATCATCATCCATTCCAATTATCCTTTATCTAAAATCAATCATCCATCATTCCTCTATCCATCATTAATCAAAATCCAATCCCTCATCCTTAATAAAAAATCACCCTTTTGGAAATAAAAAAATTGGTAAGGACTTAACCTCTTTCAATTTCAACCCCATCTAATTTCATCCAAACTTAATCATTTTCTCCAAATCATTATCCCAACCATCATCCAAGAGACCTTGGGACTAATCAAATACAACCATCAAAGGGCCTTGGACCTAATATGAATAAATTCCAATCAATCCAAATCCAAAAAAGATCAAGTTTCATACATTATTGACCTTGATTAATAAAGTCCAATCAAATTCATCCTAGTATCAAGTGTCATATATCATTGGCCTTGATCAATCCAATCCAGATTAATCCAAATTGATCCAAACCTCCTCTTGTCCAAAATCCAAAATCAAGATCATCAAGCCATCCTACATCACATCATCCCAAATCCAAGTTAAACATAATGAATCCATCCTACAATTCCAATGATGATGATAGTCTTGTTGACCAATACAAAATTGAAAACCTTGATGGAATCATTGCAAGCAATCTTGTCATAAACCACCCTCACCTGTCTACAAGCATGCAAGAACCTTATTCCCATCCATTGGTTAGCACAAGCTACACCCCCATGCCTAATTGCATACCCTATGCTCATCCTTATGTTACCCTTGAAAAGGTAAATCCACTCTATCCTTCATCCATCTCCCAACATCCATCTATGTATGAGGTCCCCATCACCTCCACCTCTTACCCACATCCTTCATCACCTTATCCCACTTATCCAAATCCATCATCTCCTTACCCACCAACCCAGCTATCCATGTCACCATCCAATTCTCTTAAATCCAAATCATGTTTCTCAAGTTTTCTCCAAGGACTCCTAGCTAAGTACATTGAGCAAAATCACAAAACCAAACTTGTAGAGTCACGCCACCCCACTCATCCAAATCCATTGAAGTGTCTCATTGATGATCCCATCACCCACCTAGCACCCATCAAAACCAAACCATCTTCCTCCTCCCTCCTATCCAAATTCCTCTCCCAAATATCGCCCACTTCTCCATCCACCCAATCAAAGGAATCTATTCAAATGCCAAATGAAGTTAAACACTCCTCCCCACCTCACCATCTACACAAACCCAGCTATGTCAAGAGCATAGTATAAAGCATGTGGAAACATCTAACCCCCATCCCAATCAAGATCCAAGCATCCCATCTCATCCCTCTCTCGATCCCAAACCATCTCCAATTTATCCCCCATCATCCCCATTGATCTTTTACCACCTCCCATTGACCCTTTGTCACCTCTCATCAACACTATCCCCAATTCATCATCTTATCCTCTTGGTCCCAACACCTTCATTTGTGGTGGTTATCTCATAGGAGAGGAACAACTTTTGTCCACCACCCATTCCCCCTCATCTAATAATGAACTCGCATCATGTTTCCAAAACAACAAACATCCCATTGCACATCGTATGATATAAAACATGATCTATCAAGGAAAAGGCTTAGGCCTTCACGAACAAGGAATATTGGAGCCCATCCATGTCAAAATCCATCCACGCATGCATGGCCTTGGTTATATATCCCAAGGAAAACAATCCAAATATAAAATGTGAGTGCTTCTAGATTCAACTATGTATGTTTGAAACAAAAACATACATAGTTGAATCCAGAAGCACTCTCATTTTATTGTCATGGATTGTGGAAAACTCATGCCTACCAATCCAAAAATGTTGGTACCACCTCTGTGCCTCCCAAGGAAACTCCTTCCAATACCAACATAGGTGCATCTCATCACACCTCCAAATCATATGTCACCATCCCTCCTCCATCATCATACAAGTCTAAAAATCATACCACTATCCCTCCTCCATCTTATTCCATCCATAAATCCAAATGTCCTCCCATCCCAAAATCCACTCTTACTCCACTCCTCCCAACCCCTAATATCCCCATCCTCAAATCCCCTAATCCTCCTATCCTCCACACCCCTATCCATAAATCCCATATCCCTAAACACCCTAATCCCCTATCCCCTAAAATACCTAATCATGACCAACAAATGCACACATCCTCTAAAAATGAATCTATCCCTACTCCCCATCATAGATATAAGTTTCAAAATCTACCACAGTGTGTTCACATGTTGGTATTGGTTCCCCTCCACCCCACGACATTCCTACATACCTCCATCCCCCATCTTATATCCTCTATCTCACATATATCCCTCATCACATCCTTATGATCCATGCTTTTGCATAATCCATCTACCATCCATCCATCCTTCATCTATCTATCCTCCATCCATCCCATCCACTCCATCTACATCTCACATAACCCTATATCAACATCCATGCGCGTAATCACACTTGACATGGTCCATGTGCAACCACTATCCAAAATGGGACATTATCACCTCCTCTTGGAAACTGATGCTTAAGTCCCCATCCTCCTCCAAATCTCTTCCTCCATCCATCATCCACCCATCCCATCCAAATAACAAAAATCAAAAAAAGAAAAAAAAATCAAAAAGTAAAGAGAAAAAATCATCCAATGGTGAAAACCACTTCTTTTGGTACCTTGGGAAAGTACCATGATGAAAACCCCTCATGGGCATCATGTGTAATCCCCCATCCATTTGCACCCTACACTTGGGGGAAAATCTCACTTATCCTATCATCTCCCACCCATTCCATCCACTATATCTCCCTATCTATCCTATTATCTCCCATCCATCCCATACCCTATATCTTCCTATCTATCCTCTCATTCCATCTTCCTTTCTTGATTTTGATCCTAATAAGGATAGGGGCAAAATATCCAAAACATGCTTTGGACACCTCTTGACATATCTCAATCCCTAGTATATCCTACAAATGTCCATCCCCCACACATCATAATGCCTTGTCATGAGTGATACATATCTAGAGTGGGGTGTCTTATTCCTATGCAACGTAGTCCTTCAAGATCACATCCCAACCTCCTCCATCCATCTATTGTAAATCCTCTATCTGTACTCCCCTATCTATCTCCATCCATCCTTTCCTTCCATCCACTATCGACTATCCATTATCCCCTTATCACCTTCATCCCAGTCATCCCACAAAACCCTTGTCAATAGACTTGGCTTTCCCTTTTCATTGGTATCTAGCTAAAGGCTACCTACACACAATCCAATTCATCCCCTCCTAGCAATCCAAATTCCCCAAATATCCAAATCTCTAAGCATCCAAAACTGCAAGAAGATCCTAATCAGTGTGCATATCGAGATAAGAAATCTACGCCCAACCATCCAATCGCATACATGATCTTGTTCCTAGCCTCACTGCAAGCCTTTGATCCATCATACATCATCATCATTAGGACATATCATTCCCAATCCTCGTGTTTTTCTTACAATCAACAACACAATCCAACATCTCCATCAATCTTTGGATTTTCAACTTGAAAAGGAGCAACACTATATTTGTCTTTGAATCATTTTGTGCATGCATTCTTGCTTGTGTGTGTGCATTATCTTTTATCTTGCATTTGTAATGGTCCCTATAACCTACCTGCCATAGCGGTATCATGGTCTTCCATATCATGGTGCTATATGGCATAGGGTTGCTTGTGACCTTATCGGTTGTCTCATCACAGTACTCATCAAGGTCATCAAATACCTTGTGATGTGTTGGGGCATCCTTTTACACATGGCACACATTGTCATCCTAGTTCCTTATAGTTCTTGGGGCATAATTTCTCATGCCATATCAAATACGATTGCTCACAATACAATACAACATAACACATAACTATCACCCCGTCCATTTGCATCCCCTCATCCATCCTTTCATCTAATTATTTATCCCCCATCACCCCTTTCCTCTACATCCAACCTCTTATATCCTCCTAATCCATTTTTTATTTAAATTCTATTGTCAACATTCCAATCCACCTATCTTCATCCTTTCGATAGCACACCTGTGTGTCTTCAAACTTGCCTACCCTCTCAAGGGGGCATAATCCCTACCGTCATTCTTCCTTGTCGATTTCACTTGAGTGACTAGGGCATCATCATCCCTCATCCTACCATCTTCTTCTAATCCACCCAATGCTATGTTTTATCTTTCTTTGAAATGATGTATCTTGGCAACATCTCAAAGAGGGGCAAAATGTAGACACCTAAAATTGTCCACTCATCGTCTTGTCACTATTCATCTACAATCAAGACATCCCTAAACCACTTTCTTTCATAATTAACTGAATAAACACCTGTTTAGATAGTTAACCATCCAATTCGCCTTTTGACAATGATTAAATAATAATTTATTATTAAAATCACTATTCATGTACTATTTATTCATCTATACCATCATTCGGGTACCTTTTCTTGGCATAAATGATTATTTAATCATTTATCACCCATCTTCTATAGTCCAACATTAGATAAATTTTCATTTATCTAATATAATTCCCTTTTCCCATCCCATGAATTAAATAAACATTTCTATTTATTTAAATCCCTATATTGTGCACTTTTAATTAAGTTAACTAATCCACTTAGTCAACTTAATCACATGGTTGCACAATCCTAGCCCCTCATTAACCCATTCAAATCCCTCACATCCTCCAAAGTGTACAAAGGTATGGGCTTTTTTACATGACCACATGGGTCTCTTACAAAGGGATGGGCATGTCCTTTGCACAAAGGGTCCTTTTGTCCCTTTTCAATCCTCTCCATCCACTTCTTCCAAGACCATCCTCCACCCTTGATTTCCTCTCAATCAAGGACAATCCTTATCTTCCAATCCAATCTTTTGTTGAACAACCAAAGTACTGAGAAGGGGGGGGTGAATCAGTACTTTATTAAACTTCTTATTTATTAAACTATTAATCCATTTACTGCATGAAATAACAAAGCAAATTAAACATAGAAGAAACAACCACAAACCATCACACGTGAACACTAGGATTTTTATGTGGAAAACCCAAAATTGGGAAAAACCATGGTGAGTGTTAGCTCACAATATATTATGTAAGGTCAATACTGAATTACAATAAAGGCTCACTGCCCAAATAAGTGCTCACTATACCTAGAGAAAGAAAGAAGGAAGAATATGGCTCACTGCCAAAATGAACTACTCAGATTGTAGATACACATGCATGAATGCAGCTCTAATTTATGCTCAAAATACTGTCTCAAAACTCTTCTTCTTGACTGCTCTATTTCACTACTATGCTTTTACATTAGACAAGATCTCTCTTCTTCTGCTCTTGTCACTTGCTCTGCACTTACACATGTTCACCACATTCACATTTGTAAATCACCTCTCAAACACGGAATTCAATCTCATACTTATATCTGCAACAGACAGAATCTTCATATTAGGTAGTCCTAGTATAGTGTACCATGTAGTCATGCATTATGTGCTTTGTCAGTCAAATTCATTCTCCAAAATCTATAGTAGACCCAAACAATATTTGAAACACCTTCACACATGTTGGACTCAATTGTTTCACCACTTAGGATTAAGTTCCAAACACCAAAACTAACCGCACCCCCATCATACTGTCATGTCAGCCTTAACCACGGACTATTCACTGGTTCAGTTTAACTGTCAGACAACATCTTCCATTGCGAACCACAAGACTTGCTCAAATCCATATCAGAGACCCTTCACATACAATAGATCATACCTCTAGAACTGCAAAGCAAAATATTCTTTTGGGGTAGAATACAGACCATTGGAACTTAGACCCTATCACAGTCAAGCTCTGTCAAACTATGTAGCGATATTCAGCATCTTGTAACTAGCATTCTAGTGGACTTTAGATCCTGAAATTATGGAGTTAGACACTTCATACATGTGTTTACAACACCTCAAAACCACATAACAAAATATGTAACAGCGGAGGAATGCAGACCAAAACAAATGAATGTTCTGCTCTGAATCACAATGTACTCTGTCTTTCTAGACTTAGTTTGTTAGAGTGTGTGCTTCTGGTACTTTTCAAGAGCTAAAAACTTGGATATAGGATCATCAAAGGAATACAGGTAACATACCAGAACTGCATGATCTTGTTGTCTACTACGGACCAATATCAGTTCAAACACTATCTCCTTGTTGCTATTTCAGTATACTGTCAATACTTAACCAAAACTGACTAAGTCTTTTTCTCTGGACCAAAACTTCTGTTCTAACCTTGTTCCTTCTCTTGTTGCCATCAATGAAAACATCTTTAGTCATCATACACAAGTTGCCAACATCTTTCCACTTGGAAAGCTCTCATCAATAATATCCTCTCAATCATCTTCAACCCTTGATCTCCCAAATCAATCCTATCCCTCCACCCTTCATCCCAAAAATATATAAATAGACATCAACCCAAGACATTTTCAAGACTCCATGAAATGCAAAGTTATATTGTCACAATAAGGAGCAATCAACAACCAAATATCAAAGGAGCACATCTAAAACAAGCAAGGTTTGCATGGTAGTTATAATCTTAGTTTCCTTTCTTATATGCATTCGTTATTAGCTCAATCTTGAGGTTGCATTAGATTGTGAGTAGAATAGGATAATATTGATTTAGTTTGTTCTCTTTTATGCTCATTTTCTATATGTGATACAATAAGCATGTAATGAATCCAAAGAGAGAGTCATAAGAATCCAATGTAAAATATGAAACATTTTGTCTCAATTAAGAGGTGAGTGGGTAATAGGAGATGGGGGAGGTTCCATGAAGTTATTAGAGAGGGTGGGATAGGTGTTGGAATAAGGGGAAAAAGTGTTGGGAAATTAGAAGGAAGTGTTGAGAAGAGGGAATTCAAGGCAAACAATGGTGTAAGGAAGGTGTCACTATTTGCAAGTAAACTTGGGTGTGATGTTCAAAGATCTTAGATGGGATATGTGAAGGATATGAAAGGAAAGGAGGGTGTAAGAGAGCTTGGGGAATAGGAAAGGAAATAGAATGGGTAAACTATAAGTAGGTATGGTCAAATGAAAATTTGAGACAAGACCTAGG
Source organism: Cunninghamia lanceolata (assembly GCA_027924645.1). Lineage (NCBI taxonomy): Eukaryota > Viridiplantae > Streptophyta > Pinopsida > Cupressales > Cupressaceae > Cunninghamia > Cunninghamia lanceolata. The sequence goes on from BSBN01001091.1 coordinate 2,880,022, forward strand.
AAAGTGTTGTGAAGAGTTTGTGAAGTCTATGAGAGTTGAACTATTTATTAAAAATGAAAGAAAAATTATGAGAGTTATGTCATATTGTTTAGTGAATGTGAAGCAAGTAGTACGTGAAGAAAGGTAAGAAAAATGTTTTGAAAAGTAAGAGGTTGTTGGTCTAATTTAGAAAAAGTACAAAAAGAGCATGCAACTTGGAGGCTGGTTCACCAAATGAAGAACCTAAAATGAACCTCTATGGTCTATAAGTGTTTTATATGCTAGGATTTAGCTTCTTTCTATTGTATTAGTTTATTTAATATAATATAAAACAATCACTAATATAGGTTATGAATTAAAAAAACTAATACTAAGGTAGGAAATGGGTTACAACACAATAATGTGCCCCACTTTTCAACACTATTCTGCCAAAATCAATATTTTTAATATTGAACACATTTTTATCAATTATATTGAAGAAATGGTCAAGAATTTAAGGATGATCTAAACTAAAGATTTGTGGAGTTTTTCTATATAGATTCAATTTATAATTTTTCTAATTTAAAAAAATACATTTCTATCATATTTGGTTAAGTTTCAATTAAAAAAATTTATATTTGAACTATTTTTGTTGAGTAATATTTCATTGCAACACTTAACTTAAAATAAAAATAAAATATTTACATGATTTCTTAAACATAGATCATTAACTCTGATGTCATCATGATAGGAGGGTCTAGGAAGGACTATCCACAACCATGAAGCTAGACCATAGTCATTTCTTATACAAGATTTCTAAGATTATACAAATGAAATGAACTATGGAACACCACCTCCAGACTTGCTACAAGCAACCACATAACAATTTCTAAAACAATATACTTTAGGGTTTTACCACAAACTTGTTTCATAGGCTAGACAATGACTCAACATAATTACATTTAATTCTCACCTCTAGAATACCTTCCTACATGCCACATTGGTTACCTTTTGACTAATCCCACATCATATATTACTATTTACCACACTTTGTCACTCAAATCTCACTCCCTCTCTATTGAACTTACCTTCTACATGCCTCTACTCCATCCCGCTCTTCTTCACTTTCTTTCTTCCATTTTGAAACCTCTTATTTATATCATCCTCAAGCCCCTCACATGATCTATGTCAACATCAAGTTGGTGTAAATCCTGAAACCACATGAAATGTGTCACTGACTAGATATAACAAGCTTACAAAGTATAATGGTCCAATCAAAATGGTTACTACACATCTCACAAATGTTCATCTTTGGCACAACCCAACATAAACCTTTTACAAAATAGAAACAAATCCAACAACATACACTGTCAACCTACAATCACTCTCCGAACCAAATTATCAATCTCCACTTACCCAATCAACCTCAAATTTTAAATAAAGATAAAAAACCACATTCATAACTACTACCACAGTTGCATAGGCTAATTCCTCAATGCAGTGAGATGCACTAACATTCACCACCGCAGACTATTAACCATAAGTGCACACACACACAAACTATCAAATTAGGCCTCAAATTCCACTTCTTCATACATGATACCACATTTTCAAGATGCCTAGGGATGCACTTGTATCAAACTCCAATATCTAGTGTGTAGATATTTATGGCACTTTTTATTAAATATTATTTATTTTTATTTTTTAATTGGTAATAATAGAAATTTCAAATCTATATTTTACTATAACATGTTTCTCTTTATGTATATAAAAAATCCCATTGAAATAGCAACATCGATGCAAAGTGCAATGCAATCTTTTAAGATTTTTTGACATAAATTGTTTTTTTTTCCTAGTGTCTCAAATAGAGGTTATTATTTTTTGTAATGGACCTATGTTGATTATAAAATTAAGAAATATATAATATTAAAAACACATAATATATATTATACATTTTAAAAATCTAACACTAAGGGCTATGCACCTATAAAATTGTGTCTTTGGATGACTTTGTTTGACCCCCTAAAACATGAGGTGACATAGTATTTTTGTAATCATTTTGATAGGAATGAAGGGGACTGTATTGAGGGATCCACAAAGGAGGGTTTGATCCAAGCCTAAGGGGTTTCTATCTATGCCCCTTAAATCAAACCCCCCTAATCTTAGATTGAACCCCCTTATATTTTTCAATCATGACATGATTTCAAGAAAAAATTTAGGTTTGGCCTACTAATGGAACACACTATTGTGCTTTTACCTAAAATGCTAGACTATGAGTGTTGGATAGACCTAAGATTTAGTTTATTTATATATTGTATTAGTCTATTTTAGTCTAATGTAAAATAATCATTGATATATAACAAAAATACAAAATACATTTAGCTTATTAAGTAAAACAATCTAATACTAAGCTAAGAAATGCTAAACTATATGTGAAAAGGAGAAAGGGGTAAACAAAAGCATCCCCAGGTGTGCAATGGACTAATGGTAATTGAAGGAAAGTTATAGAGGATGGGTAGAGGAACCGCCATGTGAATTTGTAGCTCTTTGTGACTTGTCAAATATAAAATATAGGGACTTAGACATTGTTGTAGATGTAAAATTAATAGGGTGCTCATGCAGACAAAAAATACCAAGGTGCTCTTATTGGGAAAATAACACTAGGGTTCTCTTGTGGGAAAAAAATCACCAAGGCACTCATGTGGGTGGAAATAAACTAGGACACTAGGGTCTTCAATCAGATATAGCTCTAAAACTTAAGCAAGATATTCCTCTACCTCTTTAGGTCCTAAATGCACTCTTGAATGTTCTACAATGATCATCATTTTTTACAATATAAGCTATGCTTAGGGAAAGGAAAAATTGGTGTGACTGTATAGGAGACTACCTTAGTAAATCCCCTAAATGGCATATTTCAACCTTCACTCAGTCACAAGATACAAATGTTTGGGTGTGTACAACCCTAAGTGTAAGAGGTGTAGTGATGTGTGTAGGAAATATGATAAAGAAAAACCCTAGGGGGTTTACTATGATGTGGTATGTGTGTGTGTTGAAGGCAAGTAGAAAATGGTAAAATTTTGACTAATTTAATAGAGGGTTGAGAGGTAAATATGAAAATAGAGGATATGGAGAGTATGCAAGTAAATAATAGGGAAATTGAAAAGGCTATGTAAAAGGGAAATTAGAGACTATGGAAGATAAAGAATAAGAGAAAAGGGAAAAGACAAGGAAGAGATGTTGCTAAGGATAAAGAAAGGCAAATGGGGCCACATGAAAGTTAAAAACTATCATTTTTGCATAAAGGAAATGACCAACATAAATCCAACTTTCTAACTTAAAGCACATGAAACTGACATATGTATTGAATTTTAAAATGATATAAACTATTGAAATGTGAAACATTTAGTGTAGTTTATGTTTGTAATTTTTTATCAAAAATTTATTTGGATACGGTTTTTTATAAAATTGACACTATAATTTAATTATTAAAACAAAGTTTAAAAAATGACGCTAACAATGCCTCCAATTTTTTATACTAAATTTCATTTCTTTCCTTAATATTTTCTATTTAGTTAACTTTTAGCTTTAGTACATGGGAAAAATTAATTTTGATAAATAGTTTTTGAAAAATTAATTTTGATAAATAGTTTTTCATAAATGTTTAAATCAAGTGTACTAAAAATATAATAATTCAATGGGCATCCACTTAATGTCATAACTATTTATCATAAATAAAAATAAATTATACCCTTTTGGCAAGGATTCTCTCCTCTATTGCATCATATTTTTCTTGAAAATTTTAATATCTATTTTTTAATTTTCAATCAGCCCCATGTTTGACTATAATGACCTACTTGTAGCGAATTTTTAAAAAGTATTTAAATTTATATGCATATATTCAAAATGCTTCTTTGATATCTACCAAAGGGTATTTTTTATTTTTTTTTAAATTGTTTGTAATCTGACAAAAGGTGGCTCAAAGTTAGGGTTCCTTTTTTTTTTAAAAAGGGGAAAGTGTCATATTTGTTGCCAACAAAGTTATTTTAGGAAAAACTATTTTGACTGAAATCAATTCACTCAAATATGTTATAATTTTTTTGTAATTGCAAAATGTGGAGAATATTTAGTTGATAGGCTTTAATGAGTAGGAGATTTGCTCTAAATATTAATTTTTAGTGTGATTGGTTTGGAATAATCATCAACTGCTAAAAAAATGTCTCATATCAAGAAAAATATTATTAGTCAAATTTTATAGCATCTATAAATTCAATGATTTTCATGTGATGTGTTGTCTCATTTATCCTCCACTAAGGGCCTAAATTTGATGGTCATCCGTACATGTCAAAAAATGAGTCTTCAAGAGCAACAACTATGCACTGAGAATATTTGATTCAAAGATTGAACAAGAGTAGAAAACTATGCATGCCTTGAAGTAAAAATTGAAGAGTTATGTAGCTCTAGATTATATTATGGTTTTTAATCCTCCATTCATTATTTTCTTTTTTTTTCAAACTTAATTTGCATATTGATTTTTTAAATTTTAGTATCTTTGTTTCAATGAGAACTAGGTAGCACAGAAGACATCTAAGTAGTAGGTAAGGATATATTTGAGTCTTTGCTTAAGCTATGAATATTTTATTAATGTTTAAACAAATTCATCCTACCATGTCTCTTCATTTTCTTTAAGGACCTATTTACGAGGCAAATCGTTTGCTTTTAAAGTTTTTAAGTCTCTACATAGCTATGCTTTTATTACATTATTTGTTATTGAGCTTCTAAAACTATTTATACTATTAAGAATTGAATTTATTCAAATATTTGACATGCATGGAACTAAGATTTGAATTACAAGTGATGAGAGCTTGGTTGCAACCAAATCAACCTATAAAATAGTGTACCAATCTATCTATATTTTGACTTTCTTCTTGGCAACCATGTAGACAATTAGAATGCACATCATTTGTGGTAGTCCCCCAGTTGTCTAGTACAATAGTTGTGGTTCATCCTCTCCAATCCATGAAAAACCCTAAGCTAGTTGGGAAACTTTCAACCTGGCTAGATATGTGGGGCTCCTAGTTTGGGGGAAAGATTTATTACAATGTTGTAGGTACATTTTTTCAATTTCACAGAATTATCCTCAAAATAAAAGTAAGAGTCCAATCCCCTTCTATAGAACCACATTTTAATGTGAAGAGGTATAACTTCAATTTTCTTGGCAATCAAAGTTTTTAGCCTAACTCCATTTCTTCAAAAAATAAAAAAATAATATTTAATTTGAAATAGAACTAGAGAGAAAAGTAAGGTTTGAATGGATTTGAATTCTTATAATATTATTTTGTGTCTCTCTCACTTAGGCTTGAGCTTGAATAGTTTGAGGTTGGATTTGAACTATAGCTACTCCATCTACCACCAAAAATGGATCTTGGAATTGCTTCTATGACTAAAAAATCCTCATATTTAATATAAACACTAGTGTTCTAAGAGTTTGAGGACAATTACACTTGTGTCTATCCAACATGCTTGGTGGATTTTTACTAAAATCATAGAGATGTGGCTTCTAGATTAAAAAAATTGAATTTGGAGGTGGGTGGCTATTCAAATAATATGTAAAATTACAAATAAACAAACAAATTAAAAAGATCATTTAAAAAAACACAATTCTTATAGGTGAAGTAAAAAGAAGAGTAAGGGGATGGATAAAGGGGATGAATCAAGTGGACAAAGTATTCTTTGTTGAATGCAAAGTTATTCAAAAAAAGATGGAAAACAAGAAGAACAAATATAGAATAATCACTCATGTCTCCATGCATTTAACACTTCTTGGTCATTCTAGCTACTACAAATTCATAGAGTATCCCAATATTTTCCATTGCTAAGAGTAGGTCACATGGAAAGCTTTATTTTTGCCAGCTTAGTTTTCATAATTAGGGTTTACATGTTATTTTCAACATGCTTTCATCTCCCCATCTTTACTTTCCCTAAAACAAACTTGTCACTCACTTAAAGAGAGGGTCTCAACTCTCAACACGACCTTTATTTTTCATGAATACAAGTAAAATAGTTATTGATGGCCATGTGTAATGGAAACAAAGCCATGGCATCCCAACCAATTTTAGCATTAGGGGTTGGTCATGTAAAATATATGGGGAATTTGAACATGTTGTGATTTACTCAAGTGTTCATTCATCCTCTACCATATCCATACACATACACTCTTCTATCACCCTATCTACTTCTTCCATCCTCTTTTCTTCCCTTTCCTATAGTGAATGTGCCCAAACTCATTTCTTATAGTATATACTCTCCACCATATTTACAATTGAATTATATTCCATTAATAACTCCACCTTCTTTCCTTGTAATGGTTTCCACCTTCTTTCCTTGTAATGGGTTGCCCCATTCCTATTCTTCTTGTGAATACTCACTTTCCTAGTGAAAGCATAATTAGTCCAACTTCCTTTGTATTGCTAAATGTCAAGTCTAACTAAGATTTTGGGCTATTCATGAAGCATGATCCAATTTATGGTACCATCATTTCTAGGCCATGAATTGAAGTGTGTAGCTGCAAAATAGATCATGATTTAAAATGTTGCAATATTTCTTGCCACAAAAGTAATTTAAACACATGAGGAGCTACCCCATTGTAGAGTGGGGATCTACCTTATAGTGTTGGATTTTATGTTTTCATGTTTCAAGTGAGCATTTTATTTGAGTTTATTTTAGTTGATATGTTTTAACCAAAAGCATGGCCACCACATAAATGCCACATATGTGGTAGTCTAGTTTTGAGCAAAACTAACTTATGCAAGCCTTTTTCAAGTGAAACCATTTAGTTGACCTATACCACTATAACACATCTTTGGACTTTCACTGAGCTAGAATCTACAAGATATGCTTTAGCTATGGCCTTCTAACACCCACTTATTAGAGATGAAGTTCCAAAAGAAAACTTAGTAGAGGACTAGATTTCAAATGCCAAGTTATGTTCAAAATAAGAAAAATAGGGCATTCATGTCAAAATAGATTTCAATTTGATTGTTTGAAGTGAGATTAGGGTTAGGGCTTTTAGGACCCAATAGTTTGAGTCTCCAACATTTGAGTAACTTTTATCTTAGGGATCTAGCATTATGATGACTTTTGACATAGCCTAGAATTAGGTAAAATGCTAAAAATCTTGGAAAATGGCCTCAAAATATATGCCTAAGCGAGCGGTCACTATAATGGGCAAAAGAATGTAAGGTGAAGATCACAAAGTACATAATTTCCAACCTTACAACAACCTAGTATTTTGTATCATTATATTGGAGCACTCAAGTGAAACCTCCAAATGTTCATATGACTCTCTATGTAAATAATTAGTACACAAAACTTCCTCTATGAAAATATTAGCATGTGAACCAAAGTCCTCCATTATTCCTTGATTTTTCTTATGTGCTAGGGTACCCATAATATAGAGTGGCCCATGGTACATATTATTGGGGATTTAATCATGAGAAAATGAAATTAATAATGAGGAAGATGCTTTAGATTTATCATCAATACTCCTAACAAATTCATCATAAGATTCTAGAATTGTATATCATTGTGATCAAACATACTTAACTTTGTTTATTTGTCTTAGATAGTTGATGGTAAATTTTTTGATATAGACTATGATCAACGATAAAAAAATTAAAGATTTGTTATTAACTCATCACTATCTTGGTCTTCATACGTTTAGTTCTTTTGATGTGATTTTGTCCTTGTGGCAAGGGTTTGTCCTCTTCTCTCCTGCTCTTTGGTAGCTATGCACCTATGCATTAGAAGTTGGGTGGTACTAAGAAGCACCTTGGGGAGGGGAAAGTGTTGAAACATCCTTGATAACTAATTAATCCTTGTTTTCCAATGAACATGCTTGAATGCAAACTAAGCATAAATACAAGATACCTAGTTGATAAGTCAATTGTGTTGTATTTTCTTATGCAAGTGATGATGCAAGCTCTAAGTCTTTATATGAGGTAATGTGAATGTGATCCAATGAGATAACCACATGATTAGTAAAGACCTAGAACTTGCCTTAAATACAAGATCCTTGGTGATGCTTAATTTGAAGTGTTTTGGCATGCGCGTTGATAGATAACCATCAAATTATCTGAAATGGTTGGCTCAAGAGAACATAAAAGATACTTGAATTAGGAGGACAAGTCTATAAGGGGTAGTCTTGTCTAGGGAATAGATTAGTGCCTCAATCAATTCTAAGGTGTAGAAATAGCTACATAATAAATTAGTCTGAACCATTTGGGATTGGGAAAGGCTAACAGATTAATGAATTATAGGTTTTAAATCAGCTTATATACAAAAGTACGCCAAATTAAATTATAGGACAATATATTTACAATAAAACCAAAAATAAACGTAAAACAAAAGAATAAAAAGACAAAGTATACACTTGGCCGAGCTGCAATACTAATAAAATAAATAAATTTATAGGAGTGTGATAAATGTCTCTTCCCCAACCAAATGAGGCTATTTTGGCGTTACACAAAGATTGTCATTCTCGTGCAGGAGCAAGAAAGTCACTGCACAGGATGAGCCACGAAAGTATGACGTATCTATAATGAGCAACCATCTCCCGAAAGCGTTTTTAAATAAGATGTATTTAAAACAAAACACTGTTTTATCATCCGAACTATTTTATAAGTAACAGCCATGTAGACTTTGAGAAACCAAGGGAGTTGATATGATCATAAACACTAATTGTGTTTTTGTTTCGAAGAAAAAACTTGAAAAAAGATCACACAGATTAGATTACAGGATTTCAAACTGCTGGGACACTAAGTTGAATAGGTAGTTGAAGAGATGGGATTGGGTAAAGTTGTTAAAAGCTGATAAATTTTAGCGTGACGCTAAATATAGTAATCCTGTTGTGTTTATTTGAATAGCATTCAAGATGACAATGAGATCTTCCCACGTACTGGCAGAGAAAGGCAATTGCAAATTTTAAAGCACCCGTACCCATAGACCATATAATCATCTACGAGTTTTCGAGCCACTTTTAGCAGTAGTAACATAAGCGTCTTACAAAGAGTAACTCAGAGATTGCCGATTTGGAAAAGTGAAGTCAGGGCATTGCCAGAATTTCCCAGGTGTCTGAACGGCAGGCAATTTGAGAGAAGAAACAAAGGCATTGACGAATTCGTTAACCACAAAAACTGAAGGGCAGGCCCAAAAAATCAATTGAGAGGAGTGGCAGAGAGGGCGGGGCCATGGCCTGAGCCCGAGACTCTTATGTTTTTCTCTATGAAACAGGTGAATATCAAGTCTGTCTTTTTCTTTTTATTTTCAGATTTGTGACAGGGCGCGCGCAGTAAATGCATGAATGGGCATATGACTCCAAAACTAAAGGGCGTCCTGAAAGGTTGACTCAAGTCAAATTGATCTGATTTAGCCCATGAATACCCAGACTGACACGACTTTCCAACTCAATCCGACAAGCCTGCAAATACTGTGGCGAGGATTAACTGCGGGAGCACTTCGAGGAGTCTGGCTACCACATAGATTCACGTGTTGGAACCCATTATATAGCTCTAGTGCTTTTTGCCCCCCTCTGTACTCCACGGCAATTATTTCGCAGGGGGACATGATAGCAACCATTCGAACCAAATTCCTCCCTTGTTATGCTCACTCTACATGCATTGTCATATCGCCAGTCGCCACCCGCCTTGTTCACACACATTCCACATTCAATTATGTTTTATTACCACCAATTTCGTGCATTCGCAGGATCTGACCCTTTTTTTATCTCTCACAAAAAACGTTTCCTCCCCACTCCCCACTTCCCACTGTTTTCTTCCTATATAAACCTCAATCCACCTCATTTAAGACTCTAATCGTTCAAATTATTCGACTCAGCGTGCAATGAATGCCACTTGACTGCATGTGTACAGCTTGTTTCGACACGAGAGCCAATGCATACTGTTAGTAATATACCAGATCACCAATACACCTGAGTTCGACTCAGTCCAACTTCCTGTAAAGCAGGGATTATGACTTCCTGCTGTATTTAATACTTAGTTGCTCATTTAGTTAGCCTTTAAAAGATTTGTGCCAGCTGTAATTATCCTCGCAACTGAAACTACGTAGTGATCCTTGATATAGGATATCACTACTGCGCCAAAACCGATTAACTCTTTTTAGCTCTCAATGACTTCCATTAGACCTCAGATAGGTGCATGTTTTCTAATACATATACTAGATTTAAAATCCTTTAATTGCTGTATACCCATATACTTAACCGGATATAAGAAAACCCACTCGGATATATATCTGGACGAACCTTTGCCCCAAGTAACAGAAACTATTGACTAACGACTTCCATGGTGTTCCAACTCTTGATTCCACCTTGCAGTCTTAGGACAAGCTAATCGTTTGAACTCCCTCTTCTTTTGCATATCAAATACCCATTTAAGCCGCAACTGATTTCTACAAATTATGATTGAAAATTCATGTTTGCAGTGTGAAGATAACTTAAAATTGTGTTCTCTCTCACATGCCACGACACAGTCGAAGTTTATCTAAGATCGGGCGAGCAGAAAACTTGAATTATGCCAAACTCAAACCTACTACTACTACCTACACGTTGTTTATCCTCCATCAACATGTAACGTTTTACTTTAACCAACCCCATGAAAACTGTACGTGCATTTTATGAGAAAAGAAAGTGGTGAAACCATACGTGCATTTTGTTTGTGAGAAAAGAATTTAAGCATGCATTTGGCGCCCATTCAAAGACATCATTGTTTGTTGAAAGCAAGCATATCGGATGTGATGCAAAAAAAAAAATATTCAGGAAAGATTGAGGAGTTCATACATTACAATATCCATCCGAAGGTACGGCAATTACAATATCTGAAATTACCCAATGGCAAACAGTGAAAGGGAATAAAGTAGAAGAACAAACTGTTTTTAAAATAGAAAATAAATAGATGTGACGAAGGGCTACACGTCTTTCTTATAGTGGCTCGTTCAGCATTCAGTGGCAGGCTTAAAGTTATATTATCTAACTTCTAGGAGTTTGAAAGAATCGTATAAGCAAAATAAAATAAAATTCAAACGATCTTCTCCACCGTAGATCGTACGTTACCATTCGCGCAGTACTAAACAACACGAAAAATGAAGAATATCAGCAATTAATTCAAACAGTAGATCGATGGAAGTTTTAAGCCCCTCTCTAAGTATAGGCCTTTCACAAGTGAATTTTTCTACCATCTAAATCACAGGCAGATGGTCAACAAGGTCCGAGATATTATACACTTCCCTAAACATTTAAAAGCTGTAGAATCTGCTGATCACACGAAACATGCAATATATTTGTTTAAAGAAAACATATTGTATATTCCTCTGAACAAACAAAACACAGAGAAAAAAATTATAAAAAGGCAAATCACACAAACTTTCATGAAAAGGTACTTGCAATTATTATTTACATGGAACACATAAAAAGGTTTGTTTGGCACTCCAACGAAGAGTGAGTTTGACTCTAGTTCTCATTTATGAATGAGAGGGATCGTTACCTCATTATCTGTGCTTCCCTAATTTGCTGGCTATAAAAAAAAATTGCTTCTACATAGCAATAGGGTTAAATATTCGAAACCCTAGCACTACTCCGATATTAGGGATACAGAACTTTCCAATGCCTTATTCTATTGACTGCACATAGGCTTCTTGTTTTAAATAATTTCGTCTAGTTGGGGAAGCAGCAAAGTCAGTAAACGTGTGACATTGTATATCTGCAATTTCTTAAATCACGAGACATCTTTTCTATTCATCTTTCTAGAAACTTGAAATCGGCTTGAATGGTCGTCATCTTCAGGCTTAGACTTACACTTCTGAAAAAAGGTTTTCAAATTGTAGACAGATGTTAAAGTGTTTTTCTACCGGTTTCTTGATGTGGGCAAGGAGTGCGTGACATGGTTAGGGTTTTCTTTTCCCTAAAAACCAGATAAATCAGGAATCACAGCACATAAGTTACATATTAATTATTATTAAAGAGTGTGATCCAAAACGTTGTTAAAAAAACTCTAATACAGTTTTTTTTTACCAGAATCATATACAGTTTTTTTTTACCAGAATCTTTCTAATTCATATAAGCCACATATTATAAACCAGATAATCGCTGCGAATGGAAGGCTAGAAAGAAGTTTACAGATTTAACATGCAGTGATTGGGGTGTAATATCTTACTAAAGATTCAACTTATGTGATAGCACTGACACACTAATGTCTGTGACAAAGATTCAGAATGATAGGCAAGCATTTTCAGTTTTTGTTACCAAAATAGCATGTTTTCATTGAAAAATAGATAAAAATAGAAGCATGTATAATTTGTTTAACTATTACAAGATACAGAGAAATTGTCTCCAGAAACAATGTTACTTATAGAAAGCATAACTCCCCCATGACTTTTTATTGAGAGACCAAAAGCTAACAAACAAATCTTCATGCATAAACAGGAGCACAGTATCCGCATGCAAAAGGAAAGAATAACTAACAAAAGTGAAGTTTTTGTAAAATTCTTAAAAGCTGATAATACTAACAAGAGATCAGAGTACATTCGTTGATATTAGAAAGTTGTGTAACAGACAGCTGACTGATTCCGGAACTAATTTTCTGGCAATTGAGACAATCAATTATTTGATCAATCTTTGCAATTTCCAGCTTTCTGCTTATGCTGAAATCAAAAGAAACTACCTGGATGGCTTAACTCGCTTGTAATAGAATAAGGAGTGGTATAAGCGTGATGTTCACATGAAATGAAACACATACAAAACAGCAAGCTGCTTCACTTGCAGAGATGGGGAAGAAAGAAGTGAGAAAAAACAATTATTACTACAATATAGGCGTTTCAATAAATGTTTTCTGAGGGAGCTCTTGATCTTAATGTTCTTTTTTCCAAAAGCAAATGATTCAGGAAAAAAAAAACGTGAAGAAACGAACACAACTGATGGGCATCAATAATCGCTCTGGATAGGAAATTAGGCCCGATAATCCTGCAGAAAAATGAGACACGGAGAGAATCTATTAAAAACTAAAAACAGATAAAGAAGTTTAAAGGCACATTGGAGACATTAACCGAATCTCTATTACACAGTTTGAAAAAGAAAAAAAAGGATTTACAGGGCACTTCATTACCGGATTTATTCCTTGCTTTAGGGAGGGCCAATTCCTCTGGCGCCGTTCCGCTCGTCACTAGCAGCCCTTGAAGGCTGAGCAAATGGATTAAGCGGCCCCAAAGTAGGGGAAACGCTCAAGTGAGCATAGGTGGGATCATATGCATTGACGCTTATCCTTGCGATTTCCTGGTCATAATTTCGATACATTTGCTGTTCTCGCGTAGAAATCTGTGCTTCCATTACTTGATCGCGGAAAAGGTGATCCCGAGAAGCAGTTCCCGGTAACCCCATGCCGATGCCCAGATTTGAAGAAGGTCCTCCAAGCAAGGGTCCAGCCATTCCTGCATTTATGTATTTTGAGAGCTCCGACCGTGCCGTCGTTAAATCAGACTGCAATTGCTTCAGCTGGTGCTGTAAAAGGGAAATCACTCCTACACAGCCATACACAGGATCACGAAGCCGAGCGTCTGCCTCATATGCCAAAGAATTTACTGCATCTTCACGCTGGTGAGGATGTAATTCGTTCAACAGTTTAGTCACGTTGCTTGCTCCAAAAACCTTGTGAACATTAGCAAATTTTTGAGGCTGGTCCGGCGGAAAATATGGCGCAAAGACACATTCTGGAGTGCACTTCCTTCTCAGAAACTTGCAGGCGGCGCAAGGCGAGTTTGAAGAAGACGCCATGCCTACACAAAATAGAAAGCCAAACAGAAACAAAGCTCATTACAAGCAAGAAATCGAAATGGATTCACAATCTTACCTGCCTTTCTAACCTCTTTTAGGCCTTGTTACAGTGGATTCAAAGGCACAGTTCAAAATATTTTGTTTCTAACTAAAGCTTGCACTTTCTTCTATTTATTTCCATACACTAAAAGGCATTTGTACTACTGCACAGACACGATTTGGCGGCGATACGCCTCACAGTATTTCTGCTGGGATCGCCTCCAAATCATTTAATCGTGGGCGGGGGTAAAAACATTCCACGGCCTGACTTTATTTAGAGCAACTGTAGATCTACGAGAGCATGGCAGAGAATGTGACCAACGACTTAAAAATAGCACGTGAATTTTAATTTCAGCACACAATAATCTTGGAACACAAACGAACAATGCTAAATATTGATATAATGATATATCTGATAAAATTTCAACTTCAAAGCAAGCAATTTTTACAGTGAAATTTTCTCCTCAAAGATACCCTAAGCTAAATTTAGCACAATCCCGGTACAGACTCTATATATATATAAACAACAACAAGGAAGCTGGATCAGGCCATACCGAAGGCAAAGCTTATAAAATGCACGGCTCCCTTTCTCTGCGGACGAATTACTTGACGAGGATGTATGGATAGCGGAGTTTAATAACCGTTCTTTTCCATGTCTGGCGGCTTAATCTTCAACTTCTGAGCTTCGTAGCCATTGCTAGGTCTCTGAATCCTCTTTTCAATCGCCGTCATAAAGAACACTCATGATTTTTCACAGTAGAAACCCCAGTGCAGCTCCTCCGTATTCATTTCATGGGATTTACGGATTCGTTTTCTAAAGGATTATCCTCCTATAACACCCTTACAGCGCTCGGATTCTGGGCTCAAATTACCTGATCCTAGCGACCTCCTCGGCAAAGACAAAAAGGATTAAAAAGTAATGGAAACTGAGAAAAAGAACGAAAGGGGCAAAGAAAATGGGTCTCTGAAAAAGCAAACACAACAAACAACCTGGCCCAAGATTGATCGAGCGTGCGGAGAAGAGAAAAAAGGAAGAATGTCACCGGCGGAACAGCCCAACCCAACCGGAAACGAGAAATGGGAAAAGTTGGGGTTACGAAACGGCAAAAATGGCGGAAAAGGGATGAGAAGAAAAAGGCTGTGGGTGGGGTAAAATAATGGAGAAAAGGATTTGTGCTTTAAAATAGTACGGCGAGGGTTTTGCGGCCGCAAACCGGGCTACCAGCTCAGTTTTGACCTTCTTCAAGCCCCTCCTTGATTATTATTTTATTCTTCTCCTCCTGCACATCGTTTTATTGCTTAGAATCCATACATACGCGTAGAAAATCAGTCCTTTTTCCTCTTTCCTCTTTCCTCTGCGCTCAGTAGTCAGGTATCATAGCAGCATAAACCACACTGAGCTTTTCTATGAAGATCAGCAGAATCGAAGGAGCTTTCACGTCAAGATTGACAGAAACTGGATATTAACATTTCCATAAAAAGAAATTGGACACCTTGTGAGATAAATAATAAAACCCAGATCACATTATTGCAACTGTGGCTATGGGCTTAGCTTCTTTGTATGTGTAAAAGGAAAGCTTGGGTTGCAGCACATAAATAGGATGGTTGGTATAACCTAGCGATCACATCGGGTGCCTAACACTTGGGATTCGATTGGGGTTAAATCTTATATGCATCCCACTTTAGTTTTTTTACACGTGGCTGCTAATAACCCGCAACTCAGCGCTTCCTATCGTTATTAAGCCCCCGCTCATGTGACCGCTCGCTAGGGCACCCATTAATTTTACTTGTGCTCTTTCATTATTGCTTGCGACCACGTTCTTCACAAGAATTTCAAATCACTCAACGGTACAAAGAAAATGATTTACGTAGACAAGCCTGTAGCTTTCATTACTTTTTTCCTTCTCATTTGGCCTTAACATTATATAGGTGGTGTTTTTTAGTGTGTTAAACATTATATAGCTGGTGTTTTTGTAGTGTGTTAAATTATATGTTAAGTAATATACTAGTACTTGCACCCATAGGAGGTTCAAGGATTAGGAATAACCAACAAGTTTAGAAAATTTTCTGGTGTGATTTTTTTTCTTTTTACGTCGTGAGACAATTTTCTGAGCACATATAAAAGCCTATCGGCTAATTAGGGAGTGTAATGGACCAATAGATTAGAAGATATATTATTTCATCTCCAATTTTTATTTACATCAAATAATATCTAAAAATAGTTACATTAGAGTTATAGTTTAATTGTTGTTGTTTTGTTTTTGGAAGTTTAGGATTGTTTTCTATATACAAAATGATCACAAATAGAGGTGGAAATCTATTTACGACTAACATAACATAAAATATGCATACTAAATATGACTAGTTAATATCATACATGTCTTAATTGATTGGGGGATGGTTTCATTTGTATACATTTCTTATTGATTTGTAAGAGTTGAAGTATATACAGTATAGATGTGATCGATATTTGTAGTAAACCTTTCATTTTACTTTGAGTACAATATTATCTATGTTGAAGTATATACATTTTTTATTGATTTGTAAGAGTTGAAGTATATACATTAGAGATGTGATCCATATTTGTACTAAACCTTTCATTTTACTTTGAGTATAATATTATCTATGTTTATATTAATATGTCCATTGTGGAATTGTTGTTTCCCCATCGTCCTTCCTTGTATGGGGGTGAACATGTGTTACAATCTTGTCTTTTTCATTCAAACTCTTCTTCATCCAACACACTTATAGCTATGTGTCAATGCTGTGATTCATGTCAATGTTCAAAGATGAAAAATCGTAGACTATCCATTAGATTGGCCTAATTGGATTGTGGCTAGTTTGACCCTCGTTGGAATGCTAGTTGGCCTTGGTTTTTAATCATGGTTCACGTGCACATTTGATAAGAAAGTAATTATAGATGGAATTGAAATGCATTCCTTATATTGTTGTAGTGACGTAACACAAATGTTGACAAGTACAGTGGAGCATTGATTAGAAACTATGATAATATTTGAAGTTGGATATTACAACTTTATGGTAAGCTAATGTGGCATAAGCTTAGAAGTAAACTCTTTCACAAATGAAATGCCATAAATATAATAGTTTATAGTAATTTTTACGTGTAAATAACTTGTCATTTGTAAGTTCCCATAAGCAAATTTTACAAAGGAATAAATTCAAACAATAAATTTATGGATTAAAAATATATGCAATAGAAATTTACAAAGATTGTGATGCAAGAGCATCCAGGCTCACAAGCAATCTTGCATCAACCAAAAAAATATATCTTGTTTCTTTTACCCTTTTGTTTGTTTTGTAGGTTTCTAATCAACATCATACCAAGTACCTAGCATCATCAACCAACTACACTTCATACTTGTACCAACTTTGGGGAAAATAAAATAAATATTTCAATTCTCCAACACTCCAAGGAAAAGACAAGACAAGTTGCATATGGACAAAATCCTAGTCACCGACATGTTAGAAGAAAAGGATTGGACAATGAAGAGTTTTCAAGCACCCAAGTCATAAGGAAAGCAACAAAGGAAACCCAAGAGTCACCTTTCTCCAAGTTGGACACCACTAAGAAAGAAGAGGAATACCAAGAGTCATTGGAACCCAAATGAGGAAGAGGAAACTTGGCAAAGGAGATATTAAATAAATAGATTGAAGTTTGGCTCCAAAGAGGCGTTGAAAAATAAGATAAGAGTCCAAGTTTATTTTTGTTTTTTGCAGGTCATCAAGAGGACATCCATAGGTGATGTTGAAGATAATTATTCAAGGGAAGTACATCCATTTTGATGAGGCAAAGAAAGTGAACGTCCATGGTGACTTGTTAGGTGAAAAATTTCTAAATTTGTAAGTTTGTGGAGGTGGATAGTTGGAAAGTTTGATAGAGATATTTCATAGTTGGATTTGTGGAAGTTATGTATGTGTGTTTCCACCTTGATTGGATGCATAAAAACATTTGGGTTGTAAGTATTTGTTGTTGTTTATGTTTTATGAAATTCTCAAGATATAGTGTTACTTCATAGCTGAAATTGTTGCTACAACATTCACAAATTATATTCACTTAAGGGTTGCAAGTTTAAGAGATTAAACTACATTTATTTTGCTCCAACTGAAATAATTAAAGGGACAAACAATAATCCTTAAGGGTTGTAATTTATCAAAGTTAATTTGTATCTAAAAGAAATGGAATAGTCTTGACAAACAACAATTTCTCAAGGCTGAAATTTCACAAGGATATGTTGGCACATACAATTTGTTACAATATTTGAAGTTTTGAGCACATGATTATAAGAATTTGAAGGCATGAATATTGTTTTTATTACAATGTATGTAAGAGAAGTTGATTGGGCTGCATGATGTGACAATCCTTCATTGGATTCTCTTGTCATGACTGCATCATACCAAGTACCTAGCCATCATCAACCAACTACACTTCATACTTGTACCAACTTTGGGGAAAATAAAATAAATATTTCAATTCTCCAACACTCCAAGGAAAAGACAAGACAAGTTGCATATGGACAAAATCCTAGTCACCAACATGTTAGAAGAAAAGGATTGGACAATGAAGAGTTTTCAAGCACCCAAGTCATAAGGAAAGCAACAAAGGAATCCCAAGAGTCACCTTTCTCCAAGTTGGACACCACCAAGAAAGAAGAGGAATACCAAGAGTCATTGGAACCCAAATGAGGAAGAAGAAACTTGGCAAAGGAGATATTAAATAAATAGATTGAAGTTTGGCTCCAAAGAGGCATTAAAAACCAAGATAAGAGTCCAAGTTTATTTTTGTTTTTTTGCAAGTCATCAAGAGGACATCCATAGGTGATGTTGAAGATAATTATCCAAGGGAAGTACATCCATTTTGATGAGGCAAAGAAAGTGAATGTCCATGGTGACTTGTTAGGTGAAAAATTTCTAAATTTGTAAGTTTGTGGAGGTGGATAGTTGGAAAGTTTGATAGAGATATTTCACAGTTGGATTTGTGGAGGTTATGTATGTGTGTTTCCACCTTGATTGGATGCATAAAAACATTTGGGTTGTAAGTATTTGTTATTGTTTATGTTTTATGAAATTCTCAAGATATAGTGTTGCTTCATAGCTGAAATTATTGCTACAACATTCACAAATTATATTCACTTAAGGGTTGCAAGTTTAAGAGATTAAACTACATTTATTTTGCTCCAACTAAAAGAATCAAAGGGACAAACAATAATCCTTAAGGGTTGTAATTTATCAAAGTTAATTTGCATCTAAGAGAAATGGAATAATCTTGACAAACAACAATTTCTCAAGGCTGAAATTTCACAAGGATATGTTGGCACATATAATTTGTTACAATATTTGAAGTTTTATGCACATGATTATAAGAATTTGAAGGCATGAATATTGTTTTTATTACAATGTATGTAAGAGAAGTTGATTGGGCTGCATGATGTGACAATCCTTCATTGGATTCTCTTGTCATGACTGCATCAATTAGGGATGAAAGCTCAACAAGCTATTTTAAAATGAAGAAATAAGCTATTGTAACTTATGGTAGGCAAGTGTTTGTGTGATCTACCAAGTGCATTTTTAACCCCTTCATAATAGAAGGTAGTTCAACAAAAACAGATCAAAGTAGTGACCAAAGAAATAAACAAAAAACTAATTATTAAGTAATTAATTTATGCCTCAATGATACAATTAAGATTGATGGCAAATCAACAAACATAAAGGACATTACAAAAGAATTATTAGTTGTATGCAAGAATTTAGGTTGCTCTAGTTACTCTTTATCACCTTGTTTGGTGCTATCATGTTTTTTGCTAGGTTATAGCTTCTATGGTTTGGTTGTGTGTTTTTTGCAAGTGTTCTTACAACTATTTTATGTAATTATTCTTATATTTTACTTAATCTAATATAAAAAATTAGGCAAGCATTTCCCTACTAAAACATTTTTACAAGCATTTCCCTGTTGAATCATTTTTACATGCACTTCCCCACTTCCATATAAATAAAACTACAAAAGAACCCATATAGAACATGCACATATTTTTTCAAAAAAATGAAAGAAACACACAAATAACATTTATAGCCTTTACAATACATAGTTCATCCAAACAAGTGTAGTGCAAACAATAATAAGTTACACTTTTCGGGACATCCTAATTTTTGCTGAAATCACATATTTTTTATAAAATATAATGATTTAAGCCTTGAAAGGTTCCATTTAAAGGATTGTAATTGAATAGAGTTTGATCAAACCCCCTTAGATCAAACCCCCTTGGATAGAACCCCACTAGTTTTAAACCATACCTATCATGGAGTCTCCTCTACACCTATCAAAATGCTGATAAAAACCCACTTTTGATTTACCTTTTAGGGGATCAAATGAATTCATTTAAAATTTTATGTTTTGTAAGTATGTAGTCCTTATTATAAGATTCTCAAAAAGTATAATTTTAAATATATTTAATTTGATTATTATATTCATTTTTTATTTCTTGTGAATGTAGGTTTTTTAATGAACATCAAGGTCTCTGTTTCATACATACGAAAAAATAGGAAAATATAGAAAAAAATTCTAAAAAATACGTGTCCTCTAGGTATTGATGTCCTTATTCCAACAAAAAAAATTGAATTCCGATACATACAAAAAAAAGTCATGCTTTGCACAATACACTTATGTCTAAATTGTAATTGGTTTGACTTCAAAAGTTAATTAAAAGAAAAATATTCAATAAAACACTATGAAACCAAATTCATCCTCTAGATATCATAGTTAAAAATCTAAATTCAAAAAAAATAGAATTTTATCCTTCATAGAAAAAAAGTTATGTTTTACACAATACACGTCACTCTTTAAAAATGTTGTTTACTGTTAGAAACTAGTTATTGAAGGAGATGGAAAAAAAAATATAATTTGATTCCAAAAAAAATTAAAATATATATTTAGAATCTACAAACAAAATGTGGTAAATCATTAGTTTACATCATCCTCAAATTCCTCACGGTTTAGCAACTATAGGTGTCCGAAAGTGAAGATTTTTTTCAAAATGTTCATTTCAATGTCAACTTTGGCCAAAAAGTGTAACCCACTCAACATTATAAAAGAAATAACAAGAACACATATTAGGGAGTAATGAAAAATTTAAGACAAAATCGTCCAAAAACCTCCTTAATTTAAAAAATGCACAAAAAGAATAAAGAATTAAAAATAATAATAATAAAAATTAATGCACTACAACTTGTTACATTACCATCACTTAAATAGACTAATACAATGAATATCAAGCTATTCACAACTAGTGGGAGCAAATAGAGCTAGCTTTAGAGTATTTTCACAATAAATATTAAGCATTCCTAAAAATTATATCATATTATTTTCACTTGACAAAACAAAATACAGTGCCTAAATGAAAATGAAAAAAATAAGTAAAGCAATTCCTAACCTCTCTTGTAGCAAGAAGTGAATTGTGTGAACAAAAATAACAATGCAGTGATTTGAATTGTTAACCTTTGCTTATACAAATATTGCTTTCCACCTTTTGACACATATAGGGAAAGAGAAGGAAACTTAAAAGGGGAGTGTTATAGCCAAGCATAAAGGAACTAAAATAAGGAAGATTTGTGCAAGATAGCATATGACAAAACTCTAGATACAACGGAGTTGTTGGGATCCTACAAATAGAAAAACAAGAAGTAAATTTATAGAAGTTTATATTGTACCATAGATTATCAAAGGTGGAAATATACATTTAAGACAACAATGTTCTCAATAACATATACTTAAAACAAGTACAATGGTGGCAAATTATTGAATACTAAGATTTCATACAATTCAAATATATGATCTCTAATGTCATCAAAGAGATTTTAGGATGACACGATAACCCTAGAAATGGCATAAAGTAAACTTTTTCTAGTGATTGACAAATTTTGACATAAAGTAGAATTTTTTAAATAAAAAATAAAAAATGGCATGATACAATTTCCCAACATCCTACAATTTGTTGGGATTGAATTTCAAAGCTTAAAATCTCATGAAAATGAGCTAGTAGAGAATTGTCTATGGAAAATGGACCTTGACTCATTGTAACTATGTCTAAAGTGAGGTGGTGTCTAGAAAGACACCATTTAGGAACTTACTAGGCAAGGATTTATTCTCCTTTGGTCATGTTTCTAAGAAAATTATTTAATGGCTTTGGAATAATGATCAAAGATAGAAAGAAAACATGTAGGGATGCCTAAGATGATGTATGTTGATGTATGCTCTAATAGTGCTACTATGGATGTATCATGAATTCTCTACATGACAATGTTTTTCAATGATTCTGTGATGATTTCAAAATAATGATGAATGTCCTTAAATACAACAATATAACACACAAATCTACACAAACATGCACTAGGTCCACTCACAACATCTAGTAAGAGAGATTTGACAAGGTCCAAATTTGAATTTTTTAATTTAAAATTTTGAAGTTTAGATCCACACACACAAAAATGACATGGGTCAATTCTAGATCCGTAGATCTAATCCAAGGTGGTGAATGGAAGATATAGCTTGGATCAAGATTGGTTCTTGGGAATGAGTGATGATAGGGACAAGTTGGAATAAGGTCATGAGCCAATTTTTATGCAAGAATATGTCATGTGTAGGGTTGTTATTGCATAAAGGACACTCTAATTGAAGTGGGCCCAAAACTGATCATGCAAGAGTATCCTAGGACTACAAGCAATCTTGCATTGACCAAAAATATTCCCTTTACTTTTATTTGTGTTTATTTAGTTCTTATTTCTTTTGTAGTCATTTTGGTTTGCCACGATTGAATTTTCTAGAAATAATCATCAATTCAAGTGTATTTAGACAAGCATATAGTATTAGCTATGTGGTAATGCATATGCATCAAATGACCATGAGATTTTATCTAAAGAATCAATAGAGCATTCAGAGCATGTCCACATATCTATTTTATATTTAATGTTTTTGTTGTATGAGGTGGCTTACCAAATCAACTTAAGGAGGTCTATGAGATGTGTATAATGGTTTAGAGATTTGTGCCAAATGATAATGATATTAGAGGCTTTATTGATCCTAGAGTGGTTCATTATTAGAGCCACATTGAGTTTAGAGTTATATTTGTTGTTGCATAAGAAGAGAATGGAATTTACATTTTCTAAAGTGTTGCAGATCCAATTTCAGAGCAAATAAATGAGAAATTATTTAATATTGGTCCCATGTTGTTTATCTTAAGCACATAGGGATTGTACTACATTTTGGTCAACATAAAGATACTACATGAACATTCACTATAAAAGGTGGAAACCTTCATGGGGAGAAACACCAAAGGGTAGTAATGAATTTGTGAATCAAGTTATGTTTAACAAATTAGAGTAGACATCAATTAAGATTTGTGTTTTCTCTTGATGTTCTTCTATTGTTTCTTTTCTGGTCCTTTATATTTTTGTTGTATGTGATTTTTAGCTACTCTTGTTAGTATCATACCTCATGGGACTCTTCTAAGTTGTTGTCTAGCATCCCACTTTATTTTTTTACACGTGGCTGCTAATAACTCGCAACGCAGTGCTTCCTATCGTTATAAAGCCCCTACTTGCACAAACCCCGTCTGATTGCTCGCTAGGGTACCCATTAATTTTACTTGTACTCTTTCATTATTGCTTGCAACCACATTCTTCACAAGAATTTCAAATCACTCAACGGTACAAAGAAAATGATTTACGTAGACAAGGTTGTAGCTTTCATTACTTTTTTCCTTCTAATTTCGTCTAACATTATATAAGTGGTGTTTTTGTAGTGTGTTAAATTATATGTTATGTAATATACTAGCACTTCTATTTATAGGAGGTTCAAGGACTATGTGGATAGGAACAACCCACGAGTTTAGAAAATTTTCTGGCGTGAATATTTTTTTACAACATGAGACAATTTTTCGAGCATTGTAATACTCACATATAAAAGCCTATCGACAAATTAGGGAGTGTAATCGACCAATAGATTAGAAGATATATCATTTCATCTCTAAGTTTTACATCAAATAATATCTAAAAATAGTTACATTAGAGTTAAAGTTTAATTGTTGTTGTTGTTTTTTGGAAGTTTAGGATTGTTTTCTCTAAATTATATACAAAATGATCACAATAGAGGTGGAAATCTATTTATGACTAACATAACATAAAATATGCATACTAAATATGATTAGTTAATATCAGGTGTCTTAATTGATTGGGGGATGGTTTCATTTGTATACATTTCTTATTGATTTGTAAGAGTTGAAGTATATACATTACAGGTGTGATTGATATTTGTAGTAAACCTTTCATTTTACTTTGAGTATAGTATTATCTATATTGAAGTATTACATTTATTATTGATTTGTAAGAGTTGAAGTATATACATTAGAGAAGTGATCAATATTTGTACTAAACCTTTCGTTTTACTTTGAGTACAATATTATCTTTGTTTATATTAATATGTCCATTTTAGAATTGTTTTTTGTTTATATGTTTCCCCTTCATCCTTCCTTGTATGGGGGTGAACATGTGTTACAATCTTGTCTTTTTCATTCAAACTCTTCTTCATCCAACACACTTATAGCTATGTGTCAATGTTGTGATTCATGTCAATGTTCAAAGATGAAAAATCTTAGACTATCCATTAGGTTGGCCTAATTAGATTGTGGCTAGTTTGACCCTAGTTGGCCTTGGTTTTTAATCATGGTTCACCTACACATTTGATAAGAAATTAATTATAGATGGAATTGAAATACATTCCTTATATTGTTGTAGTGACGTAACACATATGTTGACAAGTACAATGGAGCATTTATTAGAAACTATGATAATATTTGAAGTTGAATATTACAACTTTATGGTAAGCTTATGTGACATGAGCTTAGAACTAAACTCTTTCACAAATGAAATGCCATAAATATAATAGTTTATGGTAACTTTTACTTGTCAATAACTTGTGATTTGTAAGTTCCTCTAAGAAAATTTTACAAAGGAATAAATTCAAACAATAAACTTATGGATTAAAAATATATGCAATAGAAATTTACAAAGATCAGGGAAGAAAGCTCAACAAACTATTTTAAAATGAAGAAATAAGCTATTGTAACTTATGGTAGGCAGATGTTTGTGTGATCTACCAAGTTGCATTTTAAGCTCTTGCGATAAAAGGTAGTTAAAAAATAATAGATCAAAGTAGTGACCAAATAAATAAACAAAAAAATAATTATTAAGTAATTAATTTATGCTTCAACTATACAGTTAAGATTGATGGCAAATCAACAAACATAAAGGACATTACAAAAGAATTATTAGTTGTATGCAAGAATTTAGGCTACTCTAGTTGCTCTCTATCGCCTTGTTTGGTGATATCATGTTTTTGGATAGGTTATAGCTTCCATGGTTTGGTCATGTGTTTTTGTAAGTGTTCTTATAGCTATTTCATGTAACTATTCTTATATTCTACTTAATCCAATATAAAAAATTAGGCAAGCATTTCCCAACTAAAACATTTTTACAAGCATTTCCCTGATGAATCATTTTTACATGCATTTACCTACTTCCATATAAATAAATTTACAAAAGAAACCATATAGAGCATGCACATATTTTTTTTAAAACATGAAAGAAAAGCACAAATAGCATTTATTGCCATGTTGAGTTTAGAGTATGACATTAGAGGATTTATTGATCCTAGAGTGGTTCATCATTAGAGCCACGTTGAGCTTAGAGTTATATTTGTTTTTGCATAAGTAGAGAATAGTATTTACATGTTCTAAAGTGTTGCATCCAATTTCAAGGCAAATAAAGGAGAAATTATTTATTATTGCTCTCGTGATGTTTATCTTAAGTATATAGGGTATTGTACTACATTTTGGTCAACACAAAGCTACTACATCGACATTCACTATAAAAGGTGGAAAATTTTATAGAGAGAAACAACAAAGGGTAGTAATGAATTTGTGAATCAAGTTATGTTTAAAAAATTAGAGAAAACATCAATTCAGCTTTGTGTTTTCTCTTGATGTTCTTCTGTTGTTTCTTTGTTGGTCCTTTAGTTTTTTGTTGTATGTGTAGTTTAGCTAATCTTGTTAGTCTCATACCTCATGGGACTCTTCTCAACTATCATCTAACTATTTTTGTAAAAGGGTCTAGGCCCTTTCAATTCCCATTTTTATCCATATCAAAAATATAATAAAGCGGAGTTATCATAACAACACCAACTTAAGGAAGCTAGTGTTTAAAGTCACACTCTTGATTGGTGCATGATTTGTATAGTCTAGATCTAATTGTAAGCCCCAGCAATAGACAATACTAATGTAATTCTAATTGTGGAGTAATAATATATTAATTTTAGTTTATTTTCATACTATTGTCATGATATTTGGTTCTATTGTGAATGTTTGAGGATTATTTTTGTTAAGGATGCATCGTTGGATAGCAGTGATAACTTTAAGGAGACCCCCCTAAAAAAACCTATAAAATCCTGGTGAATCCTAGCTAAGTGCTATAATTTTCCTGGCGAATCTTTCCTTTTTTTTGAAAAAAATATTAATTTTCCTGGCGAATCTATGCACATTATTAAAAAATTTGTAAAATCCTAGCAAATCCTAATAAATAATTGGTAAAAATAATAATTACAATGGCAAATCCTAGTGAATAATTACTAAAGAAATTAATTATAGTGGCGAATCTTTCCTTTAAAAATTCTCATAGTTGGTCAGCGCAATCCCCCAATATATATTTTTTTATTTTTTGTAATGTTGAAGCAGGGGCCCAGGGGTGGCAGCCACCGACGGGGTTAAGGGGCAGCGCCCCTTGTGGGGGTCAAGGGGGCAATGACCCCTTGTGGGGGTCGAGAGGGCAGCGCCCCCTTGTGGGGTCCGGGGACAGTGGCCCCAGCGTGCTCCTGTCGCAATACAGGCGGGGTCGAGGGGCAGAGCCCCTTGCCACCAAGCACAAATCCACTATCTAA
The DNA here is from genome assembly GCA_027924645.1 of Cunninghamia lanceolata. NCBI lineage: Eukaryota > Viridiplantae > Streptophyta > Pinopsida > Cupressales > Cupressaceae > Cunninghamia > Cunninghamia lanceolata. Next base: position 2,906,853 of record BSBN01001091.1, read on the forward strand.
AAAGCATTGGAGAACACATTGAATCAATATTTTTAAAATATCTCACTTTAAAATAAAGACTAAAAAAAAGTGAATTTTTTTCCATCGATTACCTTTTTAATCAAACGACTGTGGTTTAATTCCAGGGGGCTCTATGCATTTGCCTTTGAAAAGGATTGCTAGGGCCCAGAATTTATTTTGGGCCACACGATTAAATTTAATTGTGTGGCCCAAAACAAATTTTGGGCTCCAACAATCCTTTTTAAAGGCAAACACATAGAGCCCCCCGAAATTAAACCACAACCGTTTGATTAAAAAGGTAATCGATGGCAACAATTAAAACCCCTTTTCAAAGCAAAAATATCCCTAAAATTAAGTGGGACTTCATTATTAATGGTGATATTGACCCGAAATCAATGGAAGGAATATACTATTAATGGAAAATATAATAAAGATTTGTAATTACATTATAAACTACTGGCGAATCAACTTGATTTTTTAGTTTAAAAAAATAATACATTAGCGAATTAACCAAGATAAAATAAATTTGTGTAAAAATGGGGCAATTTAGTCTCCTGTAGAGCTCGTACTATTTGCCATTTTTGGAGGTCCCAATTTCAACTATTCGCCAATTGGCGAAGATTCGCCACTAAAGTTATCATTATTAGATAGTCTTCATTAGACCCTCCATCCATGACTAAGTGATTGTGAAATCATGATGGGCCAAATAGTAGTAATGAGGGATGTATGAAAGTGTTAGCCAAAATCATGAAACTTTTTTAGGCTCAAATTTTTAACTTTTTTGGGTTTGGTATGTCAACTCAAAACATGTATCCATTTCATGCTTAAATTTTCCCTCCTAAAAATTACCTTGGTATTGTATTAGAATGAGACTTGGGAGTCCCAAACCTACCTTTTCCATGTGAATGACAGTTTGGAAGGTCTTGATATACTTTCCTCAACTTCACCCTTGTTGCTAACAGACTTTTTTTTATCTAAATATGATAAAATGAAACTTGGGATATCTAAGAAACTCTCAAGATTCTAAAAAATATAGCATGTCTCATTATAATTTTAATGGGTAATTAATATTAATTTTCTACATACACTATGTCTAAATTCTTGATAGATATACATATTGAAAAACATTCAAAACTTTCAAATTATTTATCCTTTTTCAAATATGAAAGATACATCACACTTTAAGCTTCATTTGCTATAGGTTTTTAAAAAATATTGAATATCATATTTTTTCCAAGTTAGGATGGTTGCAAATTTATTTTTTGGTATTTTAAAATGTTGCGATAAAAATTTATAAATAATTATTTATTTACAAAAAATTCACAAAAAGTTGTATCATATCCACTAATGTGTCTTTGACTTATACCAAGAGTTTGAAGAAAAATATTTTTTTTTGAGCTCATACTTAGGCTAGGTAGAATAACACCTATTTTTAATTTTTTTCAAAAAAATTAGTAGTGCCTTATTGAAATATCCAATTTTCACCAAATTAATTTGAAATTTAAAAAATAGAAGTAGTCCATAAACTACATTCAATTTCTTATAAGTTTTATTACTACATTTTCTTAAATTATATAGACAAATCATTCAATTTTTCAAATGAAGTTACTTATGTCTATTTTTTAGTATTTTCATTACCACTTAAGGATATCATTTGGCCCATCATGGTCTCACACTCACCCAACTGTGTCAAATGGCATCAGAGAAGATTGAATCCTAAAGTTAGGAAAAAAGAGAAAGCATATCAAAATGAATTGTGAGTCTTAAAGAATAGTTTGAAAGAAAGGGTATGAAGCTCTAAAGGAAGGTAAAGAGTATTGTGAATTCTATGAGTGGGATCTAAGAATACTTACTATTGATGTATAAAATTGCGCAGGTTCCAACACCAACATGGGAAGTTTCAAGAATGTGGAACTTGCTACTTGAAACAACCTCTAGATTTTAAAGATGCTGGCTCTTCTCTATCTTAAATGGGTTTGAGGAAAAGGGTAGAAGCTAACAGGATTACAGATACAATTTAAGCAAATCTAACTATGGCGATGCGCCTAAGTAAAAGTATTTCCTTCAACCTAAGCATAGTGAAACTATTCTCAATATTCAGTTATATTAAAGAGTAGATACTGCATGATTAACATAAATAGATGTAATGAATATAATCAAAGGCTCACAATTAGACACTTTGCAATGACACAGATAATATCAACCAAGGCACAGAACAAAGTTCTTCTCATTAATTTTCTAGCAACATAAAAGGTACAGATACATGCACAGGTACATTAACTTTCTAATCAAGAATAACAAAATAAAGGCAAAATGATATCAACTGGTCACAGCAAAGTCTCCAACTTCTCTTTTAGATTCTGACTACAAAACTTACGAAAATTCTATCTCTATGTATCTCTGTATATCAATCTCTATATGGTTCTATCACAAATATTACATATTTATAATCAAAGATCCAGTCCTAGATTGTCTGTAACAACCAAATCCCAACGGCCCAATAGAACTGAAGATAAATGGAAGTCTCCGATAGTTACGATCCTTCAAATCTACAACAGTCTTTTCCTTCCTGCAAGCTCATTGGCTGGAGCAAAATATATGTGGCACAACTCCTTCATTAAGAGACAGACACATGGCGAGACCTGCACACTTGAAACTTAAAAATTATGTGACAGATGGCGGCGTCTGCAGCAAAATGAGAAACTCTTTTATCTCTTAGGAAAGAACAGGAAGACGACACTTGTCGCACTTCACAGCCTTTGAAACATCTACGTGTCTTCTTCTGCAAAGCTCACAAAACTGTGTCTTTATGCTCGGGTGAACTCCGCTGTTGACAACTGTCACAACCCACATCATTTAAGAAACAAACATATTAATAATGGGACCCATAGCCTCAGCGTGCATTAGCCTTCCAAGGGACAAAACTAGGACAAGTGGTAGCTTTCGCAAGCATAATAACTAACACATGGCAGCACCTGCATTACTGCTAGAAACTTATAAAGCTTTTGAAACTCCTACAGAAACTGACACTTGGCGGTTTCCACGTCACTTTAGAAACTTATAAGTTTCTCACTAGAAAAGGGGCATAAACAAAATAACTTTACCTCTGCATCCACCACGTGGCATTCTCCACTGGCTTGAAACTCAACATCACTATGGCCCACCATCTTTTTTTACAAACAATAACATGATGTGAAAAGCAACACGCGACAACCTTTGTGTTACTTAAAAGGGACACACGGTGCACTCCACACAAAACTTGAGACTTTAGGGGCTGCCTCTGCTAATGACACATGGCGACCTCTGCAGCAAAGCTAAAACTTGAAATACTGAAAAAATTTACTACGTGGTGCGCTCCGCACTAAAGTTATTATTAGAAACAATACTACGGCTTTAACTAAGGCTCGACACTTGGTGGCTTCTGCAGCAAAGTTGAAGAAACCTATGAAGCAAGATTTGAAACATGCACAGAAACAAAAGAAACCTACGGACTCGCTGCGACTGATATAAAAATCTAGAGTCTTTGACGCTCTACAGTTCTTGGTGACCAAGAGAACTTTTGAGCCTGCTCGGAAAGAACTCAAAACTAGCAAAAATATATGTATTAAAATATAACCTAGAGTCATAAATTCTACAATGCTGTCTGATAAACAGACCATTCTGAATCAGAGAGTCCCTATCTACTCTGTAAATCTTGAAAGGCAAAATCAAGATTAATTATGTCTTTGTGGGAAAATGTTTGCAAAATCTAGACCACAGCCTTTAATTGAAACTCCAGCTGAGCCATAGGTATCAACACAGCTTCCACCTCTTTAACTGATGATGAATCACTCAAACCCTGAAAAATTGTTTGATCATTTTGCCTAGTCAAGAGCAGGGCCTTGGTGTCATCAATCATTAATACTGTGATATTATCTGGGAATGGTGAAGGAAGCCCCAGTTGCACCAGATCCTCTATATGTTTCTTCATATCCTTCACTCCTTTTACTGTATCTAGGAGTTCTTGGCAATTTGTAGCTGCAGAGTTGCAGCTCAGAACCTCATTGACCTTTTTAGCAGCGATCATTCTGTCATTTATACCTGCTGTTGATAGAGTCTCATCTGTGGTGTCATATAATTTCTTCAACAAAAGTTGAGAGTCTAAAACTCTTAAAGAAACAGTAGACAAGGTGGCTTACACTCAAGTTTTAACCTTCTCACACAGTTGCTGAGCATTTAACAAAAATGTTAAAGATGGTCTTAGTTGGATAATCTCCTCAGAGATTCTTTCCCATATTGAAACATAAAGCTCTTTCACTAAATTTAAAACTCCAGCATTCTGTGGCCTAGTAGCTAACTCAATTGTTAGCTACTTTGTTCTTTGTTGCTCTATGAGGAGTTGTGCCTGAATTGCACCATTAGCATTCTGCTCACTCAACAACTTTTGTTGAAATTGTGTGGCCTGCTGTAACTTCTCTTGATATCTCTTCTCTAAAGTGGCTTTCTCCTGTCTTAAAACAGTCACTGCAGCCTTTTCCTGTGCTAGCTCAGACTTAAGAGAAGCATTCTGGGCCTGTGTAGCCTGATGTATCTGACAAGAAATAGTATTTTGTAACTGTTTGTTCAGACTCTCAATCTCATTCTTCTTGGATTGAACTTCCCTAGCAAGGTTGCTATTATTCACCTTCTCCTGAGCTAAATCATTCTCTACTTTCTACAACCTTTTAGACACTTTCAGATAATCAGTTGCTACAATAGATGTAGTCTCATTTAGTAGCTTGACCCTGTCTTGTGGCCTGAAAAGAGACATATCCATAGCTACAACATTCATTGAATAGTCTTGAGGCTGCATCTGTTCATTAGGTTTCACCACATTCAGAGATAAATGTGTGACTGTCAGTTGTTGTTGAATGGGGTCAAAAAGTGACCTCATGTGTAGCACAACAGGGCTCTTATTTTCCTTCTTCCTCTTCTTATCCATTCTTGCCTCTCTAGCCCTTTTTGATGTGTCTGCTTGGGCTTGGAATGTAGGAGGTGAGGCAATGTATCCTCCAGCAAGGGATGTTTTGGCACAGATGGAGAAAAAAGTGGTAATGAAATGGCTTGTGAAGACATGGCCTATGAACTGGCAATTGGGGCAAGGGCTGATGTAAGCACAACAGAAGTGGCAGGGGGTATAAATGTTTGGCTAATTGGGATTGCCACTCCTAAAGTAGAAGAAAGAGATAGAGAAGAAAAGGGAGAAGAAACACTTACTTGAGCAACAAAAGATGTGACTGGCAGTTGTTGTAGCATTGGTTCTGCTTCTTCCTCCTCTTCTGCTTGTAGGTGCAGCTTCCTATGTTTCCTAGGTCTCTCTTCTGTTTCTTCCTCTAATTCTTTCTCTTCCACATTTACCACCACTGGTAGTTGCAAAGGAATAAAACTAGAACCCCCAAATGCTGAAGCTGCTTGGGTTCCTATTATTGGTGATGACACTACATCCTTTTGTTTCTCTAAGGTGCTGAGGGATTGGAGCCAGGAAGATACAAGAGCACCAGATGAGGCCTATCCTGTCTCTTGCATTGTGTGGGCTAACTCAGTTTCCTCCTCTGATTCTTCCCCCTTCCTCTGAACCCTACTTGTGTCTGGGCTAGAAACTGGGGAGGGATGCCACTCATCCCAGATTGATTCCCATTTCTCATCATTGTCAATATTCCCAAAAGAATGTGTTAACTCTAAAATTTATTGCCTATACTTCCAATAGGCTTCAATCTTCTCTGGCTTCCAATCCTAGGCCCTCAATGATTTCTTTAGACTAGCAGACATTCTTATCTTTAGGTCATAAACTTTTTCTTTAACATAAAACTTCTCCCATGGCCTAGGCCCTTCATAGGGAAAATTAGTTAGTTCAACATATAGGTCTGGGTTGTCTTCTTTTGGATTCCTCCTATCTTCCTAGAATGGCCGACCCTCATGTACCATTTTAGCACAGACTTTATTGTTCATAATCCAGGAGGCCAAAAAACTGTCTGGGTCATACTTCCATTTATCTTCAATGAGGAGGAAACCAAGGGCAACTAGCTTTCTTAGCAGGAGGTTCTCTACATCTCTAACCTCAAGTGTAACATTCTTCCTGGCCCATGGGATATCATACATCTTCCTTTTCTTTTTCTTGTGGCCAAACTTGTTATCAACCACAGACACCTGTTGGGTTACTTCTAAGAATACAACCCTAAGGGTCAATATTTTAAGTAATAGCATGGGCTCCTCATTGAAACCATGGACTCTGATTATGGTATTGTGTGCCCCAAAGAAATAATCACAGGGAATTGGGCAGTTGGTCATAAATCCCCTAATACCCTATGTCAATCTATGCTCTACAGGCTCAGGGCTTAATTGGCAAAAGGTAGGGGCTACAAAAAGTTCCCAAAACTCATAAGGGTTAGATTCCTCAGATAACACATGTCCATGTAGACACAGGGATAGTTTTGTTTTGACCAAAATCTGGGTCATACATAGTCAAATGCATATACGGTGCAAAAAGACTATGGTTCTGATACAACATTAGGTGGAAAAGAAAAGCAGAATACCTGAAAACTTGCTTGGACTTGAAATTTATGAGCTAATCAACCATGGAGTTAACAATTTGTTCTAAGAAATCTAGCTGGTACTCTTGTGTCTTGTCCACAATTTTTAATCTGAAAATGATAGTTATTTTCCAGTCATGAACTGTGTTGTCCTCTCTCATCCCAAAAATGAAGGCTATCATTGACAGTGCCTCTTGAACATTTTGATTGAATTGTGCCCTCCCAGTGGGCAGTGTGGGCATCTGGGTGTTATCATCTCCCAACTGCATCTCTGAATTGAGGAAACTAACTTTGTTGATTACATTTGCCCATGTGTTTTGCATTTTAGCAACAGTTGGAAATGTGGCTATTCTATCATGTTGCAGGGCCAGCATGTCCCTTATGGCCTTGGGTGTAATATGCATTATGAAAGGACCCTGTTGTATGGTATTCGATGGTGCATGAAATAGCTCTGCACATAACTCAATTAGTTTAGGACACAGGTGTACACTCGAAACCAGGAACTGTGCCAATCGTGAGGTCCATATTCTCATACCAAAAGTTTCAGATTGCCCATTTTTTGCTTTTTGAATACACCTCTAATGTGCCCCCTCCCGGGGAGCCTTGGTATTCTTTTGAAGGGTCATGTCAAAAATGCCATTTGTGTAATCCTTCACCTTTGTTGGGTCAACAGATAATCCTACCTCAGGAACCCTTGTTCTTGGATAGGCTCTCTTTGGTTGCGCGGGTGCTGAAGCATATGATTTGCTACTCAATAGCCTATCAATTGACTCATAAATTCCAAGTCCCTCTTGAGGAGACTGTGCTTCAGACATATCTATATTTGTGGGGAGAATGCGGGAAGCTTGACACAGGAAAGAATGAAACTGTTAACAAGAATGACACGCAGCTAAAAGACGCTTGCTAGGGACGGACTTGGATGCAATAGTGATTCAAAGTAGAGAGATAGAAACAAATGAGAGCTACAGTTAGGATTTAATACTAATTCATTAGGGCTTTATGGAGGTAATCAATGACACATCCTATCTTATAAATGGCATTAACACTAAGAAACAATTAGTGTATCTTTTTGAAAACTACATGAAATAGAGTGTCAGATATGTTACGGGAGTGGCTATCTTTTCTGAAAAGCATGTACTTCTGGGATATTTGGGGATTACTGAACAACCTTAATAAATGTGAGATCAAAAGAGAAGGGGCTTTGTGCTACAGACACGTGTTCACCGAACACTTATTGAAAGGGAAAGTGGGAAAAGAAAGTGGGAAAACAGGAAAGCAGGAAAAGAAAACTAACTAACTATGATACATAAGAGCCCTTGCTTAATTGAAATGCTTTAGATAGATCCAATTTACAAGAATCTCTTTAGGTTCTCCATCCATGGTCTCTAGTTCAAATGAATTTTGTTGCTTGCAGGAGCAAATTTTGTAAGGACCAGTCCACAATGATTCAAATTTGTTGTGTCGACCTGGCTTAGCAGCTCTCTCATCTCATTTCAATACCAGTGAGCCAACCTCAAAAGTAGGATTTGAAGTCTTCTTATCAAAATAGTTTTTAACCATTTTCTGATGTTTCATTAGTGACTCATGTGCCTTTTCTCTTTTCTCTTGTACTTCCAACAGTTCAGCAAGTCTAACTTGCATGGGGCCACTCTCTTCAATTTCTATTTGTTTTAACAATTACAAAGCATGGATCTCTAAGCTTAGTGGCATTACTGCTGGTTTACCATAAACTAATTCATAGGGAGACATTTTAGTCACTTGCTTTGGTGTGATCCTATCAGCCCACAGTGCTGTATTAAGTAGTTTATGCCACTCTCTGTGATAATTGGTCCCTATCCTTTTTATGAGTCTGATAAGGTTCTTGTTAGTGGACTCTGCCAGACCATTACCCTGAGGGTAATAATTTGAAGAAGTCTTCAAATAAATCCCATTCCTTAATGCAAACTCAGATAGTTTGGCTCCTAAAAATGCTTTAGCATTATCTGATATAATGGTATGAGGACCAAACCGAACAGTTATGCCTTCTAGAAACTCTAGTATAGTCTTTTCTTTTGCCTCTTTGAGTGGTATTGCTTCACTCCACCTAGTAAAGTAATCTGTTGCTGTGAGGATCCATTTGTGTCCCATACTTGACACTAGATTGATCATACCAATAAAATCTAGACCCCATTGAGCAAAGGGTTCATCCACAACTATGGGGCTTAGAGGCATTGCTGCATTTCTCCTTTTGCCTGTATAAAACTGACAAGCCTGGAATTCTTTAACCAGCTGATAGCAATCTGTAAATAGAGTGGGCCAGAAATATCCTGCTTGAGTTACTTTGATTGCAGTGGTCCTTGCTAAAAAATATCCACCTGAGGCTCCATGGTGTAATTCATGTAGTACTCTTTGAGCTTCATCTTTCTCTATACATCTCAAAAGTATACCATCAACATTTCTTTTAAATAAAATATGGTCAATTAGTACAAAATGGGCCCCTTGTTGCCTATAGTATCTTCTCTTATCATGGGAGAGCTCATCTGGGAAAATCCCATGCTTTATAAATTGTATTCTATTTTTTACCCAGGAATCTTGATCAACCTCTTGGATTTTCAATACATTTTCATTTTCTATTTCTTCAGTCATTATTCTCTCCATGTCTTGAGTCATATATTGGCACAATCCTTTGCCCCTGACTAACTTGGTGGGTCTCACTTCTACATCATATTCTAGGATTTTTGTTATCCAATTGGCTCTTTTCTTAGTGATCTCACCCTCCATAATATATTCTCTTACACTAGGATGAGCCACTAATATCAGAATTTTATTTTCTGTTACCAAATGTCTAAATTTTTTAAGGGCTTTTACCATGGCATATGCTTGTTTCTCCACAAAATTATATCTAGCCTCATATTCCCTGAGAGTTTTGGAGAAGAAGGCTATTGGGTTTTCTCCTTCTTGTTGATCATCCTTCTGAGTTAAAACAACAGCAACACTGAATTCTCCCCCATACACATACATTATGAAAGATCTAGAAAAATCTAGGTTTCTGAGTACTGGGCTTGTTGAAATGGCTTTCTTGACTTCTTCAAAAGCCCGTCTTCCTTCTACAGTCCATTTGAAAACTAGATCTTTCTTAAGCAATAGTGTCATTGGTCTAATTAGACCTGCAAAATCAGATATGAACCGGCTAACAAAGTTGATTTTTCCTAGAAATGATTGAATTGCTTTCTTTTTTGACTGGTAGAGATAGATTCATTATGGTTGTGACCCTTTCTAGATCAATAGAAACCCCTTCCTTTGACACTATATGCCCTAAAATTTTACCCTAAGGTACTGCAAAGATACATTTCTTGGGATTCAGAGATATTCCAAACTCTTGACATTTCTTAAAAACAACTTCCAAACGGTCAAAATGATCTACATCATTCTTAGAGAAAATAGTGAGGTCATCTAGATAAATTAGGATAATTTTATTTATAAGTTCCCCAAATGCTACATCCATTGCACGTTGAAAAGTAGCTCCTACATTTGAAAGGCCAAAAGGCATTTTAGCATATGCAAATGTTCCCCACTTTGTAGTGAATACAGTCTTATGCTGATCTTCTTCTGCTAACCAAATCTGATTATATCCAGAGAAACCATCCAGCAAGGAAAATCTTTCTGACCCAGCCATAGTCTGTAAAATTTGTTCCATAGAGGGCCAGGGATAATGATCTTTCAAAGATGCCCTATTCAGATCCCTGAAATCTACACAGAGTCTTATGTCACCATTCTTCTTTCTTACTGGCACTAGGTTTTATACCTAGGTTGAATGCTTAATTGGAAAAATAATCTTTGATTCTAGGAGCTTTTGCAACTCATCCACCATTAAAGGTTCAATTCTAGGATTCATTGGCCTTTGCTTCTGTCTAACTGGTTTATATCCTTCAGTAAGCTCTATGGTGTGCTAGATGATATCTCTATTATAGCCATGGAGGTCCTCATAGGTCTAGGTAATCACTCTATCATATTTTTCACACAAATTAATCAGTCTTTCCTTTTCTTCTTGGGTTGTAGAATTTCCAATTTTCAATCTTGTTCCTTCACTAACTTGGATTTCAGAATAATCTTCCTTATTTGCTTAAAACCTCCTCTTCTCTAGGCTTACATCTTCTGGGTCAAACAAGTTTTCTAGAGTAATCAGCCCTTTAGGGAGTTTATTTGATTTCAGCTGGATAATTTGATCACCATATATGCTTCCTCAATTTTAGGATTTAATTGATCAGCAAATTCTCCTGATTGTTGTAAGAATGAGAGTACTTGGAAATCATTATAAAAAACTTGCCAATTTTGGTCATTATCTGGAATAGTTGGCCTCACTATAACTTTGACTGACTCATTGTTAACTAACAGATTGTTTGCTGGGTCAAATTGTGAACCAATCTGTGTCATTCTATCTACCTTAGAATTTTGTGTTTTGGGAACTACCTCAATATTGAAAGCCTCAAAACCATCTATCAGGTCCCAAATTCTGTGCCTGTAGGATCTCATTCTTACATTTTTGGCTATTGCTTTCTCTCTGATTTGTTTTACTACCAGTTCTGAATCTCCTCTTACTATCAGATTCTTTATTCCCTTTTTCTTTGCCAACATGAGTCCATGGACTAAAGATTCTTATTCAGCATCATTATTGGTATAGGCAAACTGAAAGTGAATGGCTCTTAGAATTTTCTCACCATTTGGGGCAGTAAGGCAAATTCCTGCTCTAGCACCATTTTTACTCCTAGCCCCATCAAAATTGAGGGTCCAGATTTCTGAGTTTCTTTCAGATTCTTGACTCTGTGATGCTTCTTTCCTTAAAACATTAGGGATCTCTTGGTCTTCTTCAAATATGACATAAGTGCCTAGACCTATAGAGTCATAGTTTCCATAGGGATCACTTTGCATCATAGTCAATAACTGATTATTCTTTTCTTCCTGTTGGTCATGTTCAGTCCAGTCACCTAACTCTTCAACAAAAACTCTCTCCTCTTTATTCAGCATAGCATGGGATGCTTCTAACTTTGGGGTTGGTTCATTTGTGATATGATCTTTGGATATGGCTCAGACAGTATTTTCATCTTTGTTCCATATTTGGTTCTCAGGATGAGGTGTGACCAATCTAGTGACATGTAACCTCCTATTTTGGCTGTGAAATCTCTAGATAAGCATAAACCAAATACAAGGGGAATATATATGGCTACCACATCCTGATTGACAATTATATTGGGGCAAGTATGTAGTTGTAATGGAAGTTGTTTGATTTTTCCTATTGTTTGAACAAATTTCCCATCCAACTGCATGACCCCTCTTGTAAGTGGCTCATATTTTATTTTTAAAGCATCTGCTATCTATTTTGGCATTATTGTACTACTGGCCCCAGAGTCTATCATTGCATTATGCAACAGTTTCTTCCCAACTATTAGAGTCAAATAAAATAGATCTGGTTTAGATTTACCTACCTCAGGTTCATTGTTTAATAGGGCTGTTGTCTGCAGAGGTACAATATCTTTGAGCTGAAGCTTCCCTTTGTCAACAGCTCCTCCCTTAGTACTAGTGTGTTTAGGGGCTTCTTGAGCCTGCATAGCTTCCTGCAGCAGTGTCTTCTGCTCAGGAATAGCTAACATATCCCAAATTGATACATGTGCTAGAGTTCTTTTTAGCTGGTCCACCACATTCACAAGTCCTAATGCTTGGGTCTTTGAATAATAAGGGTACCTTGTCTTTTCTAGAACCTGTCCTAAGGCTACTTGATTCTACACAGGCTGAGGCATTTCTTGTCTAAAGACTATGTTCTGATGATTTTGAAATGGAGGAGCTCCCATGATTTTGTTATTAGTGACTTCAAGCTGCTCCATCATCCTCCTCTTTGATCTGGTATAATAGTCTGACTGCACCAGTGGTTTCTTTGAAGTAGATGCCTCATTCAGAAACACTGAATCTTCCTCTTCAATCCATGAAAATAAAGCATGTTCAGGGGCTATTTCCTCTTCCAGTTGTATGGACATCCCTTGCATCTAGGCCACCATGACTGCATTTTGAACACTAGGAGATTCATATGGTGGAGTGTAAGAAGTTGAAAATTGTCCTTCTAACCCTCTCTGTTCTGCTATCTTTTGTTGTAAATTTCCTCTAGGATAGTCTTTGGGCATATAGGCATTGTTGCAGAGAAAGCACCAAGCATTTGTGCCATCTGTAAAATTATTTTGCCCTGGAATGATTTCCTTGTTGGGATTAGGAGGAACAGTTTGTAAAGGTGTAGGGACTGTAACCAACTGGTTTGAAGGTTGAGGATTAACTTGCCTTTAAGGGCCTTGATATTGATTTGGCTGAAAGGGAGGTCTATTTCCTTGGTAACCTTGATAAGGGGGCTTTGGATAGGGATTTTGTTGTCTCTTTAGATTAATTATCTCATTTGAGAAGGTCCTTAAAATGTTCTTGACATCATCCATTTCAAATGGTTGAACAGAGGTGGTTGCCTTAGCAAGTTGTTGAGGAAAGGAATACATAGACATAGGTGGAGCTGTAAGATTAGGAGCTTCTTGTGGCAAAGGTAAGGTAATTTTTGGGAACATGGGCATAGGAGGCCTTGAGGGCAACTTTCCAGCATCTATCAAATTATTTTTAGCCTTGACTTCTAACTCATATACTTCTGGTAGTGTCTAACCTCCAAGAGATTGAATCATCACTGATATATCTAAGTTTAAAGATTTAAGGTAAAACACTTGTAGCCATACCTAATAATGGTCTTACTGTAGTAGGAATTCTGTCCCAAGTCTTTTGAAATCTTGAGTTGAAATCAGTCATGGCTTCTTGTGGTGCCCTTTTGATTGTGATCAATTATTGCAGCAAGGAAGATTTATCACCTTTCTCCTTAAATCTTGTAATCCCCAAGCTGATCCCATGTAGATATTGTGTTCAGAGTGAGAGATCTATACCAGTCCAGAGCCTTCCCTTTGAAAGAGGCTGCTAACAATCTTATGGCCACATTCTGTTGAGTGATAACATCTACTACACACACATCAGATACATCTTGTAGATGCTCTTCATGTGTCTTAAAATCTTCCCCATTGAACTTAGGTAGAGCCTTCAGAGCATTGGCTAGAATAGCATCCCAAGTTGCTGGTGGTACTAGGAGGATAAGAGGACTACCAATATTCCAATTGGCATAGTTCCTTGGAGGTATAGGTGCTCCCATATTTACTCTTTATGCTATTACAACCTGATTCACTCTTCTTCTTGGAGTAGCTACTAAGGGTGGTAAAAGAATACCTGGATTAACAGTAGACTGAGCTCTTGTTGTAGGTCCATAGCTCTGACTCCTTGTGGCTCTTTGGCTCATACGATCTTGACAAAAACTTCAAGAAAGGTCCCACCGGGCGTGCCAAAAACTGTTGATGTATAAAATTACACAAGTTCCAACACCAACATGGGAAGTTTTAAGAATGTGGAACTTGCTACTTGAAACAACCTCCAGATTTTAAAGACGTTGGCTCTTCTCTATCTTAAATGGGTTTGAGGAAAAGGGTAGAAGCTAATAGGATTACAGATACAATTTAAGCAAATCTAACTATGGCGATGCGCTTGAGTAAAAGAATTTCCTTCAACCTAAGCACAGTGAAACTATTCTCAAGATTCAGTTATATTAAAGAGCAGATACTGCATGATTAACATAAATAGATGCAATGAATATAATCAAAGGCTCACAATCAGACACTTTGCAATGACATAGATAATATCAACCAAGGCACAGAACAGAGTTCTTCTCATTAATTTTCCAACAACACAAAAGGCACAGATACATGCACAGGTACATTAACTTTCTAATCAAGAATAACAAAATAAAGGCAAAATGATATCAATTGGTCACAACAAAGTCTCCAACTTCTCTTTTAGATTCTGATTACAAAACTTATGAAAATTCTATCTTTGTGTATCTCTATATATCAATCTCTATATGGCTCTATCACAAATATTACATATTTATAATCAAAGATCTAGCCCTAGATTGTCTGTAACAACCAAATCCCAACAGCCCAACATAACTGAAGATAACTAGAAGTCTCTGGTGGTTACGATCCTTCAAATCTGCAATAGTCTTTTCCTTCCTGCAAGCTCATTGGCTGGAGCAAAATATATGTGGCACAACTCCTTTATTAAGAGACAGACACATGGCGAGACCCGCGCAATTGAAACTTAAAAATTATGTGATAGATGGCGGCATCCGCAGCAAAATGAGAAACTCCTTTGTCTCTCAGGAAAGAACAGGAAGATGACACTTGTCACGCTCCACAGCCTTTGAAACATCTACGTGTCTTCTTCTGCAAAGCCCACAAAACTGTGTCTTTATGCTCGGGTGAACTCCATTGTTGACAACTATCACAACCCGCATCAGTTAAGAAACAAACATATTAATAATGGGACCCACAGCCTCAAAGTGCATTAGCCTTCCAAAGAACAAAACTGGGACAAGTGGCATCTTCCGCAAGCACAATAACTAACACGTGGTGGCACTCGCATTACTGCTAGAAACTTATAACACTTTTGAAACTCCCATGGAAACTGACACTTGACGGCTTTCGTGTCACTTTAGAAACTTATAAGTTTCTCACTAGAAAAGGGGCATAAACAAAATAACTTTACCTCTGCATCCACCACATGGCGTTCTCTGCTGGCTTGAAACTCAACATCACTGTTGCCCACCATCTTTTTTTACAAACAATAACATGATGCGGAAAGCAACACGCAGCAACCTCCACGTTACTTAAAAGGGACACACGGTGCACTCTGCACAAAACTTGAGACTTTAGGGGCTGCCTCTACTTATGACATGTGGCAACCTCTACAGCAAAGCTGAAAATTGAAATACTGAAACAATTTACTATGTGACGTGCTCCACATGAAAGTTATTATTAGAAACAATACTGCGGCTTTAACTAAGGCTCGACACTTGGCAGCTTCTACAGCAAAGCTGAAGAAACCCACGGAGCAAGATTTGAAACATGCATAGAAACAAAAGAAACCCATGGACTCGCTGTGACTAATACAAAAATCTAGAGTCTTTGACGCTCTACACTTACAAGCTTGAATAATTTTGTGTGAGCATCCTCCAAATATGCAAGTTAAGTAGAGGTTGCATTGGATCTAGACGTAAGTTGAAGATATCTTGCAACACTAGTTGTTGCCTAGAAGATAGCCAAGGCTTCTATATTGTTGACAAAGCACCAAAGGAGAGGCAATCAACATAAGATTTGTGAAGAAGAATTTGAGAAGCTTGAGCAAATAGACTACCAACTGAGAGACAATTTGCAAGAGTGAAGGAGTAAACCAATTAGATCACCATGTATATAAAAGTGTCATAATGAGGCAATTTGATGGAGATGTATATAAGGGAATTCAAGTGATTTATGGAGGAGTGGGTGGTTAGATCATTGATCTAGCACACAATTCACTTGAGGTTTGAAGATAAAAAATGAGGAAGATATTTGGAAGTAGACAAGATTTTAGTGAGTGTAATTTGTGTGGAAAGCACGAGCAAATCAAGCACCAAGGTTTGAGGTAAAATCTGCAAGCATTTGTTATTTATTATTGTCATGAAGATTAGAGGAATGAATATGAGACCTAGACTTAAGAGTGCAATCTTGGAAAGAATAGAAAGGGGAAAAAATATAAAATATGATGAAAGATGTAGTATATAGAGTGGAAAAGTTATAGTTACCAATAAAAGATGAAAAAAATGTATACATGGACCAAAAAAATAATGAAGAAGGGAGGAGAAAGCTCCTAGTGAGTGAGACTAATGTTGTCAAGAAGAGATCTATAACAAATGGTAGCATAATATGAGTTAGTGGACGTGTACTATAAGAATTGACATCAATAAGAATTAAAGACAAGTTGCCCTATAGGAAGCAAAAGTTGTTCATAAGAATGTAAAAAGAGGGGAAGGTCAAGGTAATACTGAAGATGGTGATATTGCCAATAAATTAGAAGAATTTTTTATATGTCAAATAAAGTTATAGATAGATTAGTAGGTTTTGAAAGGATGAAAATAGAATCCACATGTTCAATTTAGATAGGAATGAAGAGGATGAAGAAATGAAGGTCATTGTGAGCATGCTAGAAGAAGGTGAAGGACTAGATGATTGTAATTTGTAGAATATTTCTATGGAAGGAAAGTTTATTATTGAAGAATATTTGAGTAGAAGGATGAAATAAGAATGGACTAGTAAGCATTTATTTGATGTTCTTATTGAGAATAATGTGATAGAGGCAAGATTTGAAGAGTTAGAGATGGATCAAGTACAAGATAGAGAAGAATTTAGTTTTGGAAAGCATGTAGAAGGTACATAAATAGTGATAACTAAGATTGGATATGGAAATAGAAGCACATAAAGCATAGATGAAGATATTGAAATCAAGACAGCTGAAGTTAGAAGTGGTTGTAGTAACAGAAGTGTTAGAGTAGAAAATATGGTGAAGCTAGTGACTTGACAAAAATTAAATAAGATGTTTTCAATGAAAGAATATAGGAAGGTGAATCATAAGTAATATAGTTGGTTGTTAAAGAGGAAATTGAAAGAATTAAGAATCAAAATATTGTAGATGAAAGGAAGATTGTGAAAAATTAAGATGGAACAATATTGGTAGAAGATTAGAGTAATGTAAATACCAAAGATCTGAATGATGTGATTACCAAAAATCAAGGTAATGTGAATACCAAAGATCATAGTGATGGGGCGTATGAAGAAGACTTGAAGAAGGATTAGAAAGATGAATGTAATGATATAGTGGAGAAAGTAAAATTCAATTCTTTGGTAGATAGTATGTTGATTATTGAATATAATTGTAGATGTATGACATAATTTATGGAAAATGAAAAAGTAGTGTGGAGCTAGTCTATGGCTAATAAGATTAGTAGAGAAGAAGATATCTATATAGTTTAAGATAGTGTGATAAGTATGAATTTGATGGAAGACATGAAGAATGCAATAATTTAGGGGAATGAAGCAAATGTATTTTCTTGAAAGTATGTTAGAATTTAAGAAAAACATAGTTTCTAATGAAGATGAAACAAGATGGTGGAAGAAGATTAAAGTTGGAAAAGATGATGAAGTACTAGAAGATCCAAGTAGATAGGTGAATATGTTGGCAAGAGACACTATATGGATTCATGAATGTTGTCATTGATGGCAACAAAGTTCATCCCACACATCCACAGGACATGGTATGTCTCTACCGGAAGTCAGAGTGAAGAATGTTGTGGTCCGGTAAACAAGAATAGAGCATGTGGCGAGGTCCGACAGACAGGTCCGGATCTCTTAGAGGAAGTATCTTGGTGAAGTGCGGATTTGGGGAAGTCAAGAAGAGTATCTTGACTGATAGATTCCAAGGTTTGAGCCTCCGGTGTGAAAAGGATAAAGAGATATGAATGTTTGAGTGTCGGGTTCTCATGTGACAGTGTGAACAGAGGAAGAACTGACTGGCAGAAAATTAGACATTATTCTGGATGTGTTACTGATGTTGGTGAAGGTTATGAAGGCATGAATTATGTTTAGCCGACATGATTAATGATTTTCACAAGTATATCATTGATCCGCATTACTTGGTGTGCAAGGATTCAGCCGACAGATCAAAGTTTGTGAAAAGATTGACTATTCTAGGTGTCAACTAGAAAGGTGATGAAATCACTTGTGCAGATATATATATGTAGACACCTAAAATTGGACTGCTCTGTAAACCAATTTCCGTGCCTCTACACTAATCCACTCCCCCAATCTACATATCCCTGGTGATCAATTAATTCACCTAATTAGTCCATTTAACCTTACAACCCTATCCTATCAATTAAATGAATATTCCTAATATTCATTTAGATGATTTTCCCTAATCCCTATTAATGAGATAAATCCTATTTATCTGATTAACCTAGGCTTAAGTTAATTAAGAAAACACTTAATTAACCTTGTCTCCCACTCATCCACTAAACTGAATTTAATATTCAGTTGTCTCCCACTCATCTCCAATCATTGAATTTAATATTCAGTTGTCTCCCACTCATCTCCAATCACTGAATTTAATATTCAGTTGTCTCCCACTCATCTCCACTAAACTAAATTTAATATTCAGTTGTCCCCCATTATCCTTCACTCTCCCCAAAGATGAATTATTTATTCATCCACTCCTCCACTCTTCCCAAAATGGGAATTTTTAATTCATCCACTAGGAATACAAGATTCACTTTTATTCCTAGCCCTTGATCTGATCAAGTGAATCCTGACCCTCCATCCTCATCTCCAAAATCCTATAAATAGGACCCCTCTCTAAGCCATTTGAGGGAGCCAAGTCTAGGCATCAGACCTCTGCCTGAATCTCTCCGAGAGACCACTTTAGGTACCAAACCTCTGCCCAAATCTTCCCATATCATCATCCATCATTAGTGTGTTGAAGCTCATCTTCAACCACACAAAGTATCATAGCCATTTCTCCTTGTCATCTTGAGGAATCGAAGTAAGGAAGCAAGCTCCCTGAGGGCCACCTTCATCAGTCAAGATCAAGAAAGAATAGGCGACCAATGGAAGCCGAAGGGTAACAGGTTGTAAGTTTGTATTTCATTCATCTGTTCTTGTTATTTGCACATTCCATTGTTGTTTGGGTTAATTCATCTTAATTGATTTATCTCATTTTCCCATTCACATTTTTGCGCCCACCGTACTGTTCTCGAATCTGAACGTCATTTTTTGAAGGTTTTATTGTCAGAATCTTCATTTTCTAACCCTGTTTGTGGCAAGTTTTGCAAGTTTTGGTGATAAGCTATTGCAGGTTGCATCCTACGCAAAAACAGACATCATTTTTGCGCTCAAAATGTTGATTCCATGAATTTTGACTAAAAACTTCGATATATTTTTTGAAATTTTTTTAGGGCCACAGGCCTTACTATACGAATCTGTACCGTACAGATCTATACAGTATGGAACCCGCGGCCCTTGATCCTTCGTTTGCTGTGTTGTAGGAAATTCATTTGTTTGTAGGTCTAGTGAGTTTTTGTTTCGCAGGTTTAACATTGTTGTTGCAGGGTTAATCGTATGCTTCGCAGGTCTTCCGCTGCCCCGACAACCGCTTCACCACCGCCCAAAACCCCCCCGCACCACCCCCAATTTTTATCTCTATCCAAACCCTTATACCTCCTGCCCAAAACCTCCCCGCAGTGCCCTTTGTGACACCTGCCGCCCGCTTCCCAGAACACAACCGCTTCACTTCCACCTCCTGGCCTCCCGACCTCCATCCTCCCGCGCGCCTATCTCCAAGCCTCCTCCTGCGATGAACCACCTCCAGTCCTCCTACTGACATCCCAAGCCCCTCCACACTCCCATGCCGCTCACCCTAAAAGCCCATTCTCTGCACAAAACAAACAACAACACAAAAAAACAAACAAACCCTAACCTCTACCTCGCGGGCTGCAAAACCCCTAATTGCTTTTTATTTTTCACTTTCTCTAGCCCTTGGTCATATGAGCGACCAGGGGCATCATTCCAAACTTAACCATGTAACCCAAACCGTAGTCTAACTTCTCATGTGATCAACCTATCTCTAACCACTAGCGGTTAGTGTTATAGTCCAGACTGTCTCCCTTGTCCTCCACATGCCTTAGGAGGGCTATTTTTTTCTTTTCATCATAACTTGGCCATACGGAGGCGGATTTTTGTAAACTTGGACTCGTTGGAAAGCTGATGAGGTGAACTTCATAGTTGTGAGGTTTTCATCATGTGACAATACCTTTTTCTCGCCATTTTTATCATTCAAAGTCAAAATTGCATTAAAACTTCAAATCGTCATATCTTTTGCATTTTTGATCAGTTTTCAGTGATTTTTTTTTTCAAATCGCATAGAATTTCACGTAGAATCTGTTCATGCACTTATTTTTCTCATATCAGTTCATCTTTCATCATATTTTCTCAGATTATCAATTTTCACATTACAATCTTTTTGGCTAGTCTACTTGCTTCATTTTTGGTTTCGTGACTTGCAGGTGATCATTCGGGAGTGGAGCAACATCAGGAGCAGCAAACACATCAATTTGGATAGCAATTTTATCAGGTGCCTTCATTTCATCCTTTATCTCATAATCTTGCTTTCATCACACATCTCAATTTGGTCCTGTAAAATGAACATTGTTTGATCAAACACATATTGAAATTAGGCTTGAAACGAACCAGTGTCTTCAATCACACCTTGAAATTGGGCTAAAAAGAACCATTGTTTGATGTGTTTGTTATCACATTTTAATTTTTAATTATCAATTAATCAACTGCGAGTGTGAATCAAGTGGGTGTGTGTATGCTCTCTCCTCGCACCGCAAGGTGATCTTGGAGATCAAAAACACCTCACTTGATTCACTTTTGTCAATCCCTTTTCTAGGAGGCCTACTAGGGGATTTCATCACCCCTAGGGATGACCTCATTCGAGGCTGAATTGAAAGACACCCTCTTTGAAATCAAAATCCTGTCACTCTTGGCTAAGCCCCAAAGAACTTTCTACCTTTGGGAAGTGAAGGTGAAGGGTGGGTTACCCCCTTCTCCCAGCTGTGTGGCAAGATTTCATTTTCAAATTCCTAGTCAACCTCGTCAAAACATTGACCAAACCAAACTAGCCATACCTTACATCAAACTAGACATTAGGGCCTATTGATTTGTCTTACATGTGCTTGTTAATCATTATCATATTCTTCCAATTCAAAATTCAAAGTTGCTTGTGTCTTGTGTGAGTGCTTCTTGTTTATACATGTGATCATTTGCTAAATATTGCCAAAATCAAACTACAACATCAAACACATAAGACAGGTCATTCACCTCATTCTTCTAAGCACACTTGTCTTGACTTGTGACGCATTTGCACTCTGGTTTGACACATTTCCTTTTGCACATCCAAACTAGCAAGCTTTTCTAGCCTTGTGTCAATGGCAAACAAATTAGAATATCTTGAACAAAAAATTCACTCTCTGATAAGGCAAGTAAACTTAGGTCCCTCACCCCAAGAGTGTATAGCAATTCTTCAACAAATCCAAGTCTTACGACAAGAATTGACAAGCTTGCAAGCTGAACGGGCCAGTACTAGCTATGCCTCATCCCAAAACCATACCTTCTTTTCCCGTCTTAATGATACTATTGACAAGGCAACCGCCACTTCAAGAGGGAAATCGTATATCACCCCGTCTACTAGTCCTCCTTCACCATATTCTAAGACACCTATCCCAAAGCATACCAGTTCTACAACAACACCACCATCTAGGTCCTCAAATTTTAATTGGGAACAATATTTTCTAGATTTACACAGCAAAAGAAAAGCTAGGGAGAACTCTAAATCCACTCCTCCATTACCTCATTCATCTACCCATACACCTACGAAGGATGTGATCCAAGGACTACTAGCAACAAGTCAACCATGTCCCCAAAGTCTGGTCCTTGACCTTGCCAAAGATTCTTCCAATACCATGTCAAATCCTACAACCCCTTCATTTCACCTGCAACCCCTTGAGCTTATCGCAGAACCTCCTATCATGAACCAAAGTCAAGGTCCCTCAACCATCCATATTGCCAACCAAGAGCCTTCTACTTCCATTCAAGCAACCCAAGAGGTATGTCAAGAGCACACTTTAGAGCATGTGGAAACATCTACCCTTTGTCTAAATCAAGATCAAAGCACCCCCGTCCAATTTCCCACCAGACATAACATATATATTTTCCCTGATCAAGATACTACCGCTGATGAAGAAGCAATCCATGAGCAACTTGATCCTATGCCTAAGCTAGAGATTCAATAGCTTTTCTATGATCCATATGATATCCATACTCATGAACCTCTCCATGAGCCACTTGATCCTATCTATCCCCCAACAACCATTCACGAGCACGCTATCCAAATTTAACCTATCCATAATATGTATCTTTTCCATGATCAAGATGATAGCCATAATGATGAATCTCTCCATGAGCCACTTGATCCTATTCATACCCCTACAACTATCCATGAACAAGACACCCAAGACCTACATGCTTTATCCAATGAAAGTCTTGTTGACCTACTTCAGCATTCACCCCGTTTCATGGCCTTCCTTCAAAGCAAAGAGATATCTTCCTCTAGCCATGATCCCACAACATCCACTTGTCATGATGAGACACTTGTCCCCCAAGTAAGCATAAAAGATCAAACAAATAACTTGGATCTTAGTGAATACAATGCTACTCATGATCCTAATGATTCTCCTTCCACATCCACCATCGCTTCCACTTCAAATCCACCATATATCCTTGGTCTTACTACCTTCATGCATGAATGTTCTTTCTTAGAACACCAGCAACCATTATCCACTATCTCACCTTCTCCATCCAATAAAGAACTTGTGTCTAGTGTTCCACCTACACATAACCCCGCTATCCACCGTATACTCTAGCGTATGAACTATCAAGGTAAAGGCTTAGGCCTTCATGAACAAGGTATTTTGGAACCTATCCATGTCAACATTCCTCCACCTTCATATGGCCTTGGATACATACCCCAAGGTGCACAAACTCAAGATGTTGGTACTTCCTCCACTCCTCCTAAGTCTACCACTTTCCATCGCAAACCCTATCATATCCCCAAAACATATGTCGCCATTCCACCTCCATCATCCTATAAATGTCCAAAGCATGTGACCATACACTTCCCACCATCCACTTTACCTCCACTCCTTCCCACTCCCAATGTCCCTCCATCCACCTTGCCACCGTTGCTTCCGACACCTAACATACCTCTCATTCATCAGTATCCTTACATCCCTAAACATGGCCAACAAAAGTACACATCATTTAAGCATACATCTTCCAATCATTCCATCCACTCCACCCACCCCATGGGATTCAAAAGCAAAAAGTTTGATGCCTTTATCCATACAACTAAAAATCCTACCAAAAATCCTAATGGTCTTCATACCTTAGGACATAAAGAATCAAAATGAACATAAAGTTCATCTAAATAGCTATCTAAACCCTTACCTCTAAATGCAAAGCCCAAAAGCAAAATGGTTTGGGTTCCTAAGAAAATAGCTAGCAAGTCAAATGAGGCATCCTCATCCACATCTCAGGAATCCCAACCACTTATTTCCATCCAAAAGCCTACTTCCATCCAAAACGTCCATTCCCTTCAAAGATCCCACAAGCAAAACACAAGCACTAAAAATACTAGGTCTATGTGGGTTCCTAAATCACTTCATCAACGATCTCCTAAGAAAACATCTCCATTGCTTCCTACACCACCATCTCATCAAAAGCTTCAATGTTTACCACGATGTGTGCAGCCGTTGGTCATGGTTCCTTTCCACTTCACAACTCCTCCACATAACTACATCTCCCCATCTTACATCCATTATCCTACACATCTTCCTCATCCTATGTCTATGGTCCATGCTTTTCCATAAGCCTTCCTTCACATAATCTGCATCATAATCCACTATCTACCTATGCCATATCACTTTCATATGATCCCCTACCAACATCTGTGAGAGCACTGGACAGGGTCCATTCGACAGTATCTAGCTAGCGGGACTATCACCTTTCAAGGAACTATATACTTGAATCTTTCCATATCCACCTTCTCCTATCTAAAAAAGAAAAAAAAAAGAGTAAAGAAAAATCCCTTCATCCAATGGTGAAAATTAGGCAAACAGGCGCCTTGGATAAATACCATGATGAAAACCTAGAAAACAGGTGTCATGTGTAAGTTGATCTTCTATGTCACCTACACTTGGGGGTACCTTGTCTCATTGGCATATCACTCTTCTCCTACTAGTTTTCCTCCATTACATTTCCTATCCTATCCTCTATCCAGTACATACCTATCTTATCCCGTCCATCCCTCCAAACTTCCTTTCCTCTATTATTTGGTCTTGATGAAGATTGGGGGCACAATGTTGACAAATGTTTTAGATGTCTCTTGACATACCTTATCCCTCCAAAACATGCAAATCCTTCATCTTCCTATCATCATAAACATTGCCATGAAAAATCCTAAGTATTCTACCTACAATGGGGCATGTTATACTTATGCGACATAGTCCTTGGAGATCACATCATTGGTTCCTTCTACATACCTATTCCATCAGTCCCATATCTGGTCTTCCTATCCAAGTCCCTACCAACTCTGTAGATCCACCATCACCTAGGTCTTAGGTCCATTAGGGTTCTCCCCGAACTACGCTGCCTCTGCATTGTCACGTAGGCAAGGCCATTATAAATGCGCCCCCAAGGCTTCGCTTCCCCATCTGTCCCATTTCTTGTCATCTTTCTTGTTGTCTTTCTTCTAGTCCATCCATGTCTTGTCGTCTGTCCCACCAATAAGGATTGTGATACCTTTTGCTAGACAAACAAGAGCAACAAAGTCCGCTTCCAAACAAAAATCCCTCATCATCTTCAATTGATACACAGTTGTGCATCCAGAAACTCTCAAGTTAATTGAGCTACCATTTGTCAATGTCTTCCGAGACCTCTTTGATGTGCACCCTTCAACATCAAATAAAGACCCAGAGGAAGCTAAAATGGACCTAGGAGGTTCTTTACCTCGAAAAAAGATGCATACGAATCTCCTCATTTCTATATTCCAATTTACGCATAAATTCACAGCTTTCTCTGTCCTCTATGCACTCTTCACAGATCTCTGGTTGTGTTCTTAGAGTATGGATTTTACTCATCTTACACTCCTGATCATCAACATTTAAGTCCTCCTCTATTATTGGCACTCCC
Source organism: Cunninghamia lanceolata (assembly GCA_027924645.1). NCBI lineage: Eukaryota > Viridiplantae > Streptophyta > Pinopsida > Cupressales > Cupressaceae > Cunninghamia > Cunninghamia lanceolata. The sequence goes on from BSBN01001091.1 coordinate 2,932,174, forward strand.
TTGCAACTTCCATAAATATCATTTGCTTCAGAATTACATCCAAACAAAAATCTTGATGAAAAACATCAACCTGTCCAAGGCAAAACAGAGCACCATACTGAAACACTCAAGCTAAATCTCATATCAATTATGGCAAGAAACAAACACATCTAATGCTAGAACATTTTGTGTTGGTTAGATTAAGAGTCTTGATTTATGCTATCATGCCTTTCTATGCTACTCAAGGATGCCAAAAGCTAGAGATGCTAGTATGGGGGCATGATTATTTTCTTTGTCTGCTACTTGTGGATCAAACTTTAGTAATGTGATGACTTTTGTCTAATGACATGATCGGTAAAAGATCATCGAGGACTCCGAGGTCTAAACATGAAAAGGGGCAATCCTTGTCTGTTGAAAAATCCATGTAAGTAATACTTAGGTCATCTTGGTTCAATTATACCTAGATGCTTGTATTTTCTTACAACATAATAAAGCCCAATGATGAAAGCGCTTCAAAATACTTGCTATATCAAGATGACAAATATCCATATCCATATCCATACCATATCCAATCACATCTCATATCCATACTGTATCCAATTGCAAGTCTATCCTTAATCCATATCCATACTGTATCCAATTGCAAGTCTATCCTTAATACATATACATACTGTATCCAATTGCAAGTCTATCCTTAATCCATGCCAACCAAGTCAAGTCAATCTTGTCAAATGATCCAATCACAATCAGTGGTCTTGATCTTTGTCCAGTCATAAACCAACTCGATCAGTTAATCAATCAATGGTATTAGACAGGATGTAGCATTGTCGAAACTAGACCAACACACGCGTCTTACATGACATGCTTCATTTCCTGAAACCAGACACTATTCTTCATGTTGCTCTAGGGATATATCATTTCCTTCCATAACAACACTGTCATATCAAATGTCTTAGATAAGATGTTATATTGTCGAAACCAGACCCAGAGTCTTATACGACATATTTCATTCCTGAAACTAGACATCATCGACCCATATCATTGGTTTACTGCTCGACTGGGGCAATACCTTGCTTGTGCTTGTGTCATTTGTGCATACTTGCTTACTTGCTTGTGTGTCATCTTTTTATCTTGCATTCCATATCATTCATCCCTTTCTTCTGCATCCAACCATTTCATCTCCTGTCAACCTATCTTATTGTGAGATTGTCCGTCTCACGCCTGCCACCTTCTCCTCGGCCAATCTCCTGAGGGGGCATCCTATCATCATAACCTGTACTAGGGGCAAACTGGGGCATGCATTATTATCAGACTATTTATTCGTTGAAACAACGTGATAAAAACACATTGCTTCAAAGAGGGGCAAAATGTAGACACCTAAAATTGGACTGCTCTGCAAACCAATTTCTGTGCCTCTACACTAATCCACTCCCCCAATCTGCATATCCCTGGTGATCAATGAATTCACCTAATTGGTCCATTTAACCTTACAACCCTATCCTATCAATTAAATGAATATTCCTAATATTCATTTAGATGATTTTTCCTAATCCCTGTTAATGAGATAAATCCTATTTATCTGATTAACCTAGGCTTAAGTTAATTAAGAAAACACTTAATTAACCTTGTCTCCCACTCATCCACTAAACTGAATTTAATATTCAGTTGTCTCCCACTCATCTCCAATCACTGAATTTAATATTCAGTTGTCTCCCACTCATCTCCAATCACTGAATTTAATATTCAGTTGTCTCCCACTCATCTCCAATCACTAAATTTAATATTCAGTTGTCTCCCACTCATCTCTGCTAAATTGAATTTAATATTCAGTTGTCCCCCATTATCCTTCACTCTCCCCAAAGATGAATTATTTATTCATCCACTCCTCCACTCTTCCCAAAATGGGAATTTTTAATTCATCCACTAGGAATAAAAGATTCACTTTTATTCCTAGCCCTTGATCTGATCAGGTGAATCCTGACCCTCCATCCTCATCTCCAAAATCCTATAAATAGGACCCCTCTCTAAGCCATTTGAGGGAGCCAAGTCTAGGCATCAGACCTCTGCCCGAATCTCTCCAAGAGACCACTTCAGGTACCAAACCTCTGCCCAAATCTTCCCATATCATCATCCATCATTAGTGTGTTGAAGCTCATCTTCAATCACACAAAGTATCATAGCCATTTCTCCTTGTCATCTTGAGGAATCGAAGCATGGAAGCAAGGTCCCTAAGGGCCACCTTCATCAGTCAAGATCAAGAAAGAATAGGTGACCAATGGAAGCCATAGGGTAACAGGTTGTAAGTTTGTATTTCATTCATCTATTCTTGTTATTTGCACATTCCATTGTTGTTTGGGTTAATTCATCTTAATTGATTTATCTCATTTTCCCATTCATAATATACACAATGGATTTAGTTGTGAGAAGTGTTGTGGTTGTTATTGGTGTGCGAATAAAAGCATAGCAGAGCAGAAGTAGTAAGGAAGGTCCAGTATGTGAAAGGAAAGCAACATAAGAGAAGAAGAAAGATGAAGTGCAGTAGATCAGTGTACTAAGCCTAATCGGAACTGAACTCCAGCATATGTGGATGCTACCAATCAGTTCAAGTATTGTATAACACTCTTTTGTAGACAGTGTGTCTCTTGTAGGTAGTGTGCCTTCTTGTGAGCAGTGTGCTCAGGCAGTGAGCCCTAATTGGCAAGTGCCATTTTGTATTTCCATTCTTCTAACAGAGAATACAATCTTTGGTTAATCATCCCGTAGTTTTCTCCCTTAACAAGGTTTCTACGTCAAAAATATTGTGTCATGTGTATTTCCATTTCATGGTTATGTTTGCTCATTTGAATTAATGTTACATTGATTATTAATAAAGTTCTGAAAGAAGAAATAATTAGGATAACTGATTCACCCCCCCTCTCAGTTATCAACAATTGGTATTAGAGCCAAGTTCCTCCTAACAGAGTCTAATAGCTTGAGGAAGATCTGGGAATTCAAATGGATGCATATGGTTTAAGGGAGCAACTCAAGACTGCCCTTGATGATCTTGAACAGTCAAACTCTGAAGTCAATGAATTAAAGGAAAGACTCAAACAGGATGATGATTTCATGAGAGAACTAAAAGACAAATTAAGTCTCTCTATGAAAAAGAGAAAGGAGTTGCTTCAACAATTGGCAAGACAAAGTGAAGCAAATGATGCAAATGTAGAGCTGAATGAGAAAACCAAGTTATGTGAAAAGTTATCAAAAGAAATCATTATGGTAAGACATGAAATGGAATTAGGAGTTATGAAGTTTACCCAAGAAGTTGAAGAGAAAAGAAAAACTAAAGATAATCTAAGACAATCCCTCCAAGAGAAATCAAAAGATTGTCACAAGATGGATAGAATTATCAAACATCTTGAATCTGATCTTGAAGATGCTAAAGATAATGAAGAAAAACTTGAGGATCAAATTGTCTCTCTCAAAAGGGATCTTCAAACAACAAATGAATATAAAGAGAAATTCAAGATAAGTTCTACTCAACTTGAAGTTCTTCTTGAAAGTCAAAAGAGGGTAGATGACAAGTGTGGTTTGGGATATGAGAAAGGAGAAAGCTCCGGATCCAGTCAGAAGAATTTTGGATCAGAAAATCCAAGGAATGGGCCTAGAAGACCTCTGGTAAGACAGCCTAATGCTCAAAGATATCCATCCTTCAATGGATACTGCCACAACTGCAATAACTTTGGTCATAAATCTAATCAGTGCAGAAAGAGAATGAATCAGACAAATTCATCCTTCTCCAGACAGTGTTTTAACTGCAAAAGGTATGGTCACAAATCTCATGAATGCAGAAATATGCAAATGAACAAATCATTCAATGGTAGATGCTTTACATGCAATAGAATAGGTCATATGGCTAATCAATGCAGATCAAGAGGATATCAATCAAATATGCAAAAAAATGTTGTTTGCCAAATTTGCAATAGATCTGGTCATATTGTAAAATTCTGTAGAAGCAAGATTCAGGACAAAAGAGGTCCGGTATATCATAATTAGAATCAAGATAAGGGAAAATAAAAAGTGAATGCGAATGAAGTTCAAAGTCAGATGAACAATATTTGGGTGAAGAAAAGTACAGAGAATGTAGAGGATGGATCCGCACCAGACTCTGGTGCTGATATTTCTTCTGGAAACTAAAAAGTGAGCTCTGGCTCAGGGGGAGACTCAAAGAAAAACTTGTTCCCCCAGCCAGTCAATTGGTGCTGGAATTGGCACAAGAAGAGTTGCGGATTGAAGGGTTCATAAGGGAAACATCCAAACAAACTATGGTAAAGATTTGGATGATCCGCATGATGTTTAAAGATCAAGATTGATCCGGTTCTCCAAGTCATCTGAATAAGGCAAACCGGAATAACTTAGGTCAAGCATTTATTGCAACCTGACATTAGGGTTTGCAGAGAAATATAAGGGTTTTCTCATTAATCACTTGTTCATTCTGCATTTAAGAAGAAGAGAGAAAAGGAGCTCTGCAACTACTTCTCCCAAAGATCAAGACGATTCTTCATATAGCTCAATCCAAATTTCATCGTGTGTGCCCTAAATAACGTAAAAGGTATTCTTCATTCTTGATATCTCTCAGTAAGATTCTTTGATGATGGCTACTCTGAATATAGTAAAGATTTCTGATAGACCTCGCCCCATATTTAAGAAGCATCCATACAAATCCTTGGAGGTAGATCCCCTAGGAGCCTTCTCTAGTGTTCCGAATGGTGTTTTGCACACCAAAGATATTAGGGTTTACATACATGCAAATGTTGAAGAGTTTGGGGAATTCAAACTAAGAGATATCTATCACAAACAACTGTTAGATGATTCATTTGAGCTCAAACCCCAATACAAGGGGATCCGAAATAAGCACTTTGCACAATACATATATTTCCCCTGTTTTACTGAGGATGAATGGGTCAGGTATATTTTGAGTAGAGTACATGACAACTTCATGTGGTTAAATGGACCTTTCAAAATCACAAAAGATGCCATCAGGGCAGTTATCGAATTACACTCATCTGGTGGGATTCCTATTCTTAAATCTATGAAGAATCAAACTATGAGTGAGGCTACCGGATCCAAGTTTGACAAAAGAGCAATGACAGTAGATGACATCTCTGATCCAGATGTCAAGTATGCCTCCATGATCATTGGATATAAAATATATCATTCTAGCAGGGAAATTTCAGTATCTGGAACTGCCATCTACACCGCTTATGAAATGTTAAGAAATGATGTAGACTACAATCTTTGTCAGCTTCTCTTGAACCAACTCTTGGAGAATCTACAGAAAATAAAGAAAGATAAAAAGAATTCATTCAAGTATGGTGGATTAATATTGTGCTTATTCTTCTACTTTATGAATGAGCTTCTCGGATCTAGTGGCTGGGTGTGGGAGAATGATAGACCAGTAGCTATCCAAATCAGAGATTATCTGCATGGACTTGGTAATGACAAAGCACAAAATACAGCCCTGTGGGGATACTTCAAGAATTTCCAGAACATGATGCATGCAAGAGAAAGGATTCCCCAGTCTCTTGTTGAGAAATACAAAGACACAGTATGTTTTATGGTAGAGACTGATCAGTGCCTAATGGAGACAGTAGAACCAAGAATTGTATGGATCATGCCCATGGGGTATGAAGTTGATGAACAAATTATGGAGCTACATGTTCAACACATGCTAAGGCACCCAAAGGATCCAAAAGTAGAAAGGTTTGGAACCTTTGAGGAGTTGAGTGTAAAAATTCATGTGGAACTCAGAAAACTAGAGATCAAGAGAAAGGTAAGAAAAGAAGTAGAAAATGTTGCCAAAGGCCTTGGCATCTGAAAGGAGGCACTTGGTGCCCACAGGAAAAAGATAGAAAGGGATGAGGAAGAGAAGAAGAAGGCAGAAAAGAAAAATGAGGAAAGTGCTCTGGCAAAACCTTCCACCTGGACCAGATCATCAAAGAGATCTGCACCTATCACTGCCAAAGGCTCAAGGACATCTGAACTGGAAGCACAATCATCCAGCAAAGGAGAGTAAAGAACAAAGACAAAAGCTACAAGAGCTTATGCCAGTCAAAGGGATGAAGAGGAGATTGAATCTGATGAAGACATCAGGAAAATAAAGAAAAAGAAGAAAACATCCGGCCAACCCTCTACCAGACAGAAGGAAGAAGAAAAGACAGAGGAATATGTTGAAAAACCCACTCTTAACATTGATGGCATAATCAAATTAGTCACAGTGGATGGAAATCTTCAGCCAATGGTTGAGTTCTATGATGATTATGGTGAAGCAGATCAGAAAATATTGCAAGGTGCCATAGTCAGGTACCCAAATATCTACAACAAAGCATTTATTGAAATTATATCTCAGATTTTTGAAAGCTTGGAGAAGGAACTAGAATCAAGAAAGAACAATGCCCAAGCAAAAGACCTAGAAATCTGGGAACAGATAGCAATTCAGCTATATCCTTTAATTGACCCCAAGACAATGAATATGATATTCAAAGATTGTAAGGATGAATTCAGAAGCAAAGCAAGGATGAATCAACTGATGCTTGGTGAGACTGATAAGGTAGCCAAGGACACAGAAGAGATCCTCCAGAAGGCCTTCAAAAGATTTAATCTTCCTATTATAGAGGACTTGGGTACTGACCCCTCGACCACTAGTGTTGTAGAAGAATCTACTGAGAAAATGACAGAAGAGGTGGGCCCTAAACAGACTAACATTTCTCCTCCAGTTTCACCTACAGTCTCCGGATCTAAAGGAGAAGAAAGAATACAGGAGAAAGAAGCATAGGTGAAGGAAAAAGAGGTTGACAGTACCAAGGCTGTAGAAGGAGAGAAGACCACAACTGCTAGTGGTAAGGTTGTGGAAGGAGAGAAAGATCCAAAAGATAGTTCTGTGACTGCAGAAGAAAAGAAAAATTTGTCTCCGACAAGAGACATTGCAAAAACTGTCCAAGAATTCTTGAATAAAGAAACAATGGAAATTGATGAACTAGAGCTTCTACAAGGACCATTTAATTTTGATTCTCTCTCTCTCCGGTACAGACTATGAAGATAGCTTCATTCGCTAATGCAAAGGTTAAAGAAAAACTCCTAAAGTCTCATATGGAAGACTGTGAGTTGATAGAAGCTACTTCCGGAGTGCTTGAAAAGATTATGCCATCATTTCAGAAAGATCCCACAGCCTCCACATCTGGTAATCTCAAAACTCTAGTCAACAGTGTTAGCACACATTTTGGTTCTCTAGAGAAGTCAGCTGAAGAAAAGGTCCGGAAGGAATTTTTGGATAAGAGATTCTCTGAAGTGCAGGGTCTGATAACAAATGATAGGAAAGTCATGGATATTGGGATAAAGAGCTTGGAAAATGCTCTCAAAGATGATGGAAATATATACAAATTTTGCTTATCTTGGCCCACAGTGACCAAAGATATTGAGAGAAAAGTAAAAGAACAAGAGGATAAACTATTAAGTCTGTCTCAAAGTTTTGATCCTCTCTCATCCTCCATAGTAAATTAAGAGTGTCAGACTATTGCAATCACAAATGCAATAAAGAATTTTGAGAAGGAAAGGAAGAACATAATCAGCCGAATGGGTGAACTTAGAAGGATCATCATTCCTAAGTTAGAGGCCATGCATGAGGCCATAAGTGAAGCTCAAATCATAGCCTAGACCAATGATCCAACAGATCTAAAAAGGGTAGATGCTTTTGCATTCCTATTGAGCAGTCATATTTCAATTTTGGACAGAATGAAGCAAAGTTGGGCTACAGAACTTATTCAATTGAAGACAACTTTTGCAGACATACTTAAGTATATGTAAGTATGCCATATGTATATACTTATGCGGCTAAGTATAGTTAAATTTTTGAAAGTTTTGATATGCGGACCCTACCCTTTGCCATTGATGTCAAAGGGGGAGTGAAGAGCAGTGAAAAATGAGGAATCCAACTAAGGGGGAGCTCCAGAAAATGTATATAAAAATAGAGCATCAGCCAAGGGGGAGCATAGTGTAAACACTTAGTCATTTTTCACTAAGTGTTTCCATCAATGCCAAAAAGGGAGATTGTTGGCAAGAGACACTATATGGATTCACGAATGTTGTCATTGATGGAAACAAAGTTCATCCCACACATCCGCAGGACATGGTATGTCTCTACCAGAAGTCAAAGTGAAGAATGTTGTGGTCTAGTAAACAAGAATAGAGCATGTGGTGAGGTCCGACAGACAGGTCTGGATCTCTCAGAGGAAGTATCTTGGTGAAGTACAGATTTGGGGAAGTCAAGAGGAGTATCTTGACTGATAGATTCCAAGGTTTGAGCCTCTAGTGTGAAAAAGATAAAGAGATATGAATGTTTGAGTGTTGGGTTCTCATGTGACAGTGTGAATAGAGGAAGAACTGACTTGCAGAACATCAGACATTATTCCAGATGTGTTACTGATGTTGGTGAAGGTTATAAAGGGATGAATTATGTTTAGCTAACATGATTAATGATTTCCACAAGTATATCATTGATCCGCATTACTTGGTGCGCAAGGATTCAGCCGATAGATCAAAGTTTGTGAAAAGATTGACTATTCCGGGTGCCGACTAGAAAGGTGATGAAGTCACTTGTGCGGATATATATACACGATGGATTTAGTTGTGAGAAGTGTTGTGGTTGTTATTGGTGTGCGAATAAAAGTAGAGCAGAGTAGAAGCAGTAAGGAAGGTCCAGTATGTGAAAGGAAAGCAGCATAAGAGAAGAGGAAAGATGAAGTGTAGCAGATCAGTGTACTGAGCCTAACCGAAACTAAACTCCAGTATATGTGGATGCTGTAGATGATGATTCTGGATTAAACTGTGTTAGATTATTTTTCCTCTCAACATTTTGGGTCACACTCTGTGAACCATCATCAGGAGAAAAAAAGAGAGCAAGAGAACAACAAATGATGAATTGCAGACTAGAGGTTGTCTTAAAAAGAAGAGGGAAAGGTGTGGTGGGGAAACCAAGAAAAGAAGAGTGGGTTAGGGGGAGCCCCAAAACCAACTCAAGGCACTAATGAAGAGAAAGGATAAAAAGACAAATTAGTAAAAATAAAAGGTTGGCAATAGTGAGCAAATAACCTAAGGAAAATAACCAAAAAATTTTAATGAGAAAAGACAACACCTCAAATATAAAAATTGTAAGGAAAAAAATAGGTGAAGGGGGCACAAGCATAGACTACCTAGTAAATAAAAAGGGATATAAATAAGTGTGTGTGTGTGTGGAAAGCAAATAATAAAGCTAAGAAAACTAAGGGTACGGGTCAGAGAAATCAAGGAGGAAGCAAAACCAAGTGAAAATGAAGAAACACTAAGAGAACCACCTACCTAATAAATGCAAGAAATTAAAAAATTAAAGCTAGTCCTAGGTAAAAGAAAACAAGAGATATAGAAAACCTAAGACAAGACACGAAAAATGCTTAAAGGAGGAATAAAAATAAAAATCTAACTAAAGACATTAAAAAACTTCCAAGACCAACACAAACAATGACAAAGATAAAAAGAAAACACCAGAAAATAATAGAACACTAAAAAAGAAGCAAGGAGAGCAAAAGAGCACCACCGGAAGGAGAGGAATCAACTTCATAAAAAGGTCAAAGATAAAAAACTTCAAAAAGAAAGGAAATAAAAGAAATTAAAACGAAGTGTATATTATGATATAAATCGAGTTAAAAAAAGAACATAGAAAACAAGACAAGGATGAAAGACCTCAAAAACAAAAGAGATAAAAAACAAGGAAAGCAAGAAAAGACCACAAATCGAGAACCAAGAAACAAAAAAGCAGACAAAATTACCACAACACTAACATTAGAAGGTGAAAGGAAAATGAGTGGGAAGAGACAAGAGCCCACAAAGAAACAAGGAGGGGGAAGAAAAAATCTAGAAAGCTCTGAGGAACGCACCTGACCTAGGAAATAATGAGCAAATTTTTTGAGTGGGAACGAGAAACCAAGAGAGCGCTAGGGGAGAGGAGAGAGAGAGCAAGCTAGGAGAAGAAGGGAGAGGAAAAGCCAAGGGAGACGACGGAGGAAGAAACCCAAGGAAAAGACACAGGAAGGAACGGGAGGGGTGCCTACTCGAGAACTAATAGGGGGAGAGGACAGAAGGGCAAGGGTAGGGTTGCTCAGGCAGATGGAGGAGAAGGGATAAAAATAAGGGAAAGAAAGGGGAGAGGGGGGAACAAGAGGATGAACAGGGACAAAAGGTAAGGAGGAGAGGAGGAAGGGTAAGGGGACTAGGAAAGAGATGAAGATGGGGAGCGATCACGGAGGGGGGGACAACGGTTTCGAAGGCGGGTGAGTAAGGGTTGCCACGAGAAACTTATATTCCAACCAACATCTCGGTTAAGGTTAGAGGGGTGATTACTAATTTCTACGGCTTCTTTAAGTTTCCTTCTGAAGAAGTTGTCTTCTTTGACTAAAATTTGAGTGTCTTCCAGGCAAATGTGGTGTTTGGTTTTTGAGGAGTGCTTGGCCAGGGCTGATTTTTTGGATTCGTTCATGTTTAATGTCAGTGCTATGCTCTTTAATCCTGGTATAGAAGGAACGACCTGCTTCCCCGATGTAGGGCATACCACAAGAACAAACCACCTTATAAACTCCAGAGTTCAGGAAGAGGTCTCTAGGGTCTTTAGGCGAAGGGATGCAGTTCTTAAGGGTGGAGATGGGTTTGAAGGCATAGTGAACACCTTGTTTGAGAAGAATCTTGGAGATTATGTTGGAGATGCCTTCTATATAGGGGATAGAGGCTCTAGGAGGGGAGGAGTGTTGAGACTTATTAGGCAAGGAATGGAAATTTACTCATTGTTTCCTAGGTTAGGTGCGTTCCTCAGAGCTTTCTAGATTTTTTCTTCCCCCTCCTTGTTTCTTTGTGGGCTCTTGTCTCTTCCCGCTCATTTTCCTTTCACCTTCTAATGTTAGTGTTGTGGTAATTTTGTTTGCTTTTTTGTTTCTTGGTTCTTGATTTGTGGTCTTTTCTTGCTTTCCTTGTTTTTTATCTCTTTTGTTTTTGAGGTCTTTCATCCTTGTCTTGTTTTCTATGTTCTTCTTTTTTTAACTCAATTTATATCATAATATACACTTCGTTTTAATTTCTTTTATTTCCTTTCTTTTTGAAGTTTTTTATCTTTGACCTTTTTATGAAGTTGATTCCTCTCCTTCCAGCAGTGCTCTTTTGCTCTCCTTGCTTCTTTTTTAATGTTCTATTATTTTCTGGTGTTTTCTTTTTATCTTTGTCATTGTTTGTGTTGGTCTTGGAAGTTTTTTAATGTCTTTAGTTAGATTTTTATTTTTATTCCTCCTTTAAGCATTTTTCGTGTCTTGTCCTAGGTTTTCTATATCTCTTGTTTTCTTTTACCTAGGACTAGCTTTAATTTTTTAATTTCTTGCATTTATTAGGTAGGTGGTTCTCTTAGTGTTTCTTCATTTTCACTTGGTTTTGCTTCCTCCTTGATTTCTCTGACCCGTACCCTTAGTTTTCTTAGCTTTATTATTTGCTTTCCACACACACACACACACTTATTTATATCCCTTTTTATTTACTAGGTAGTCTATGCTTGTGCCCCCTTCACCTATTTTTTTCCTTACAATTTTTATATTTGAGGTGTTGTCTTTTCTCATTAAAATTTTTTGGTTATTTTCCTTAGGTTATTTGCTCACTATTGCCAACCTTTTATTTTTACTAATTTGTCTTTTTATCCTTTCTCTTCATTAGTGCCTTGTGTTGGTTTTGGGGCTCCCCCTAACCCACTCTTCTTTTCTTGGTTTCCCCACCACACCTTTCCCTCTTCTTTTTAAGACAACCTCTAGTCTGCAATTCATCATTTGTTGTTCTCTTGCTCTCTTTTTTTCTCCTGATGATGGTTCACAGAGTGTGACCTGAAACGTTGAGAGGAAAAATAATCTAACATAGTTTAATCCAGAAGCATCATCTACAACATCATGGACTGTGGAAAATTAATGACTTCTAATATGTGGATGCTACCAATCAGTTCAAGTGTTGTATAACACTCTTTTGTAGATAGTGTGTCTCTTGTAGGCAGTGTGCCTTCTTGTGAGTAGTATGCTTGGGTAGTGAGCCCTAATTGGCAAGTGCCATTTTGTATTTCCATTCTTTTAACACAGAATATAATCTTGGGTTAATCACCCTGTGGTTTTCTCCCTTAACAGGGTTTCCACATCAAAAATATTGTGTCATGTGTATTTCCATTTCATGGTTATGTTTGCTCATTTGAATTAATGTTACATTGATTATTAATAAAGTTCTAAAAGCAGAAATAATTAGGATAACTGATTCACCCCCCCCCCCCCTCTCAGTTATCAACAATATATATAGTTAGAAGAAAGGGAAATTAAATGTAAGATGAAGGGTCAAGATAAGTCATTGACAATGAAGTTTGTGATAACATATTTGAGTAATGATGAGTTAGAGAATGATCAAAAGGTATTGTACATAGGTACAAAATATGTTGTAGAACATATTGGAGAAAGGAGAAGAGGATTTGAGTGGAAGCTAGTATAAGGAAAATATCAATGGTAGTTGTAATTTGAAAATGGTAATGAAATATTATTGTAAGAATAATATGTAGAGGGATTTTCTTAAGGAGAAATAGACATGTTTAGGTTACACATAGCAGAAGAAGCATATTAGTTTGAGGGAGAAAAGAAGTTGATTAGTAGATTTCAACAGAAGATAGAAAAGTAGAGAAATGAAGAAAAAAGTCAAAGAGTAATTAATAAAAGATAAGGTAGAGATGATTTGGAAGTGAAGGAAAGTGATAGATCATATCACAATAACAAAGATGGGAGATATAAAGGTAGCAGAGATAAAATTTGTTGTGATAATTACTTGAGTTTTTGGTTAGAATGATGTTAGATACTAGTGTACTTGCATGAACAAAATGCTAGAAAGATATAAAGTAATACAAACTTACCAAAATTATAAGAAAAGAGAATAGTGAAGATTTGATATGTGAAATGAGATGGTGGTATTTGATAAAGCAATTTGGTAGAGAATCAAAAGTAGTAATGGAAATTTTTATGAGTTGTATTTAGGGTAGAATCAAGAAGTTGTAAAGAGGTGTATTCAAAAGAGAGTATAGATGAAAAAATAGATAATTGATAAAGATATAGAAGAGCTATAAAGAAGAGAAATATTGTAGATTAGGTGCATTGGTCAAAGAGTTGATGGAAGATAAGAAGAAATGGAGGTGTTAAGAGACTAAAGGGAAGAAGTTGAATTGGATAGCAATGAATTAGAAAGTTGAGAGAATAAAGATTGAGTTAGTTGGAGATGATAGAGTTGAAGTAGTGAAACTAAAATCTAAGTGTTATAAACAAATGAGTGCATTAAGAGGATAGATGATAAGGAAATAAGATGGAAATTTTTTAATGACTGTGTTGTAGAATGTGATGTAGAATGTTGTAGTACCATAAAGTTTCGATGGAAGAAAGTAAGGAATGAGTAGAATGTAAGTGGAGAATATTAGAATTGGTAATTTGGGATAAGTGGTTGAAAGTGAGGAAATATGGCAAAGAAAATAAATATTATTTAAAGGATTGCATAGAAAACAACAAGATGAAGAGATGTGGGTTGAAATGTTGACTGGAGTTAGCATGCAAAATGTGTTAATGAGATTTGAAGAGAAATATTTCCAAATAAAGAAATTAGTTTATTTTGAGATAACCTGTAGCATAACAAGAAAAAATTGCAAAGTGAGGTAAAGAATGATCTAGTTGTAGAAAAATGAGTTTGGATTGGTTAAGGAATTTATACCATAAGAAGATGAGATGGAAGGATCATAAGAGGAAGGATATTTGAAAGAGATAGACGTTAGTAAGAGATGTTTACTATTAGCTTGAGACATTAGAGATGGTAGAAATGAAAACATAGGGGTATTAGAATTGTTTAGATTCAAATTCAAGTCTAGAATTAAATAGAGGAACAAGTGCAGATGGTGATAGAAATGGTAGAAGTATAGAAAAAGTTATAGGTGAAAATGTACATAAAGTGTATTAGAAAAGATGTTTGGTCCAAAAGTAGATAATATGTGTCTTGGTTCATAAATTTGGAATTAGTGGACATGAAAGGAGAAGTGCAAAGTTGTTTCTAGAAGCCTATTCATGTGTTGAGGGTAAATTGTGGTTGTTTTCTATCCTAAAGAGTGGTTTTACCATTTAACTCTTATTTGAGAGCACTAGCTCATAGATCAACTTACCTAGGGTGTTTGATGCAAGAGAATCCTAGGCCTATAAGCAATATTGCAACAACCAAAAATATTTCCTTTATTTTCATTTTTGTGTTTCGTAGTTCTTAATTCTTCTTTTGTAGTTATTTTATTTTTTCATAGTTGGATTGTCTAAACATATCCATAAATTTGTGCATTCAAAATAGCAAACAAAATTAATTGTACAATAATGTATATGCATCATATTAGCATGAGATTTTATGTAAAACATAAACAAAGAATTTAGAGCATGTCCTAGACATGTCTATATTGTATTTAATGTTTTATTATATGAGGTGTCTTGCTAGACCATATTTAGGAGGTCTATGAGATGTGATCCATGATTTAGAGATTTGTGCCAAAGGATTGTACTACATTTTGGTTGGTACAAACCTACTATTTCAACCTTCACAAAGTAAAAGGGTGAAAAAAATTATGGAGAGAAACAACAGAGGGTAGTAGTGAATTTGTGAACCAAGTTGTGTCTAGTAGATTAAAGCAAAGTTAGCATAACAAGATCATCCCAAGGAAGAAAATGTTTAAATTTGCACTCTTAATTAGTGCATGATTTGTATTGTAATATAAGACTAAAATTTAAATCAAATCTTAATCCCTAGAGACAAAAAGTATTGATATAATTTTAATTGTGGAGTACTAAGATATTGATTTTAGTTTATTGTCATGGCATTGTCATGATATTTGGTTCTATTGTGCATGTTTTAAGGAGTGTTTGTGTTAAGGTTTCATGGTTGGATAGTCTTTCATTAGACCCTCTATCTATGACTACATAAAAAAATAAGGGAAAGAAGCATGTATGTGATTTTCACATTACACTTTCCCCCACTTTGATTTGCATGAAAACTAGGATGAGGATGTATGTCAAAGTAAAACAAGTAGTCAACATGGAAAGTAGATATTTCAAATAGTCAAAGGATATAGGTATTAACATCAATTCATGTACTCTCCTAGCAATGAGCACTCCATCTAAAACTTGTGAAACAAAAAAGCATGTAATGAGTATCATTTATGACACATTTAAATTAGGCACTAACTATAACTTGCTTGAAAACTATCTTTGAAAAGAGTAAAAGTAATAAGGATAATGATAAGAGATTTTGTATAAGAAAAAATTGGTAAAGTTATAACTAGTACAAAAATGGTAGGAATCCCACTAAATGAAAGATTCTAACAACACATAAAGGTTGTTAAAGATCTCTTCCAAATGGATTGACTATGATCATGTCACTACAAAATATAACTCACAAAAGGAATTTTAGTGACATATATTCCACCTCAAATTGGTTGCATACAAAGGATGCAAGGAATTGGAGGTAACAAGAAAAAATATATGATAATGATAAAGCATGTTGTAATATTTGCATATATGGTTATGCACACCCAAGACCTTGATGACAAGAGAAAGCCATGATAGCCAAATTACACATGATCATGGAATTGATGATACAACACAACTATTCCATTATAATAAGGATTTAAATGCAAAATATACAAGATGCATACAAGATCCAAAATGGATGGATGCAAGATATTCATATGAGAGAAATTGGTAGCATTTATAGGTTGTGCCCCAAGTGATGTGTACTTACAACCAATGTGGGATAAAGGAGATGTAGTAAAAATGTGTAGTTCATCCACCAAACAAGGAAAGTGCAATCACATGTTATTACCTCACTACATAGATCTCTCCTTATGTACAAGATATATATCACCTATCGAAGTAGATACCTTCGTAAGTAAGCTTATGATAGGTTCACACTAATGAGATAAACTAAGTGTAAGAAAATAAATATGCACCAACACCCCCATAAGCATAACTTAGGTGGATAGAGATGGGTCCCAAAAAATGTGTATCAATGTTAGGTACTCATGTAAAAAATGTTCCCTACAAAAGAAGAGGAGAAAACCCCCATGAGAGAAGGAAAAACTCCCCTACAAGAGAGAGGAAAGAGAAGATAAAGAGAGACAATGTATCCCCCCAAATGTGTAGTCTCATGTACATCAAAAATGAAAATTTAATGAATGCTAAAGATGATCCATGGTCGTTAAACAACATCTCTCCCCATAGGATGAAATAGGCCCAAAGATTAATGCAAAAGATCTTCCCAATCCAAGAAGGAATATGAGGGAAGAAAACATAAGATGTATATCTTTGGAAAGTACTCATCAGTCCCCAAGTTGGTGTTGAGTGGTGTTAAGATCTAATTAGGAATCACAAGCCTAATTAAAGAAGATGACATCTCAAAACCATGTGTAAATTGATGTTAGGAGCAAAAGATGATGGTGATGTGGCTACTAAAGCACAATTATCGAAGAGGAAAACCAACTCCTTAATGGTGTCCTCTAGATCTATTAAGGTAGGACTCAATAGATAAACTTGAAAGATATGCCAAGTAGTCTTCCTAATGAACTATATCTAGAAGATAAGGATGGTCCTACTAAATAGAATCATTGGAAGCCTTCAGTGAAGCAACACTAAACTTGATAGAATCAACAAGTGGAGGTGGAATCCTAGTACATGTCATGTGACTATAGTGTCCATCCCATAAAGGTGGTGGAACCTCAATGCATGTTGAAGGATTGCATTTCATATCTCATGAACTCCTCACATCTATGGTGTGAGTATGAATATCTATAGAAGGGACACCAATAGGTATCTTAGCATCATGCACATGTGAGGCTTTTGATCTAATTTATAGTCTATATCAAATGAAAAATTCTTGTGTATTCAAAGTTATGGAGCTATGCTAATGGAGATAGATGTATTTCCATTCGTATGCTAGTGGTGTACAAGCATTCTTATAATGCCATGGCCAAGTTGAAAGAAAGACATGACAAAATTATGATAAAGTTTGTCCTTTATTCATCAATGGTGTGTGATACATATTTATCAAGAGTATGGTAGGAAATATAGGCTCCCATGATTAGTCAAGGAATGGTGTCCACCTAATTTTTCCAAGGATACTCTAGAGTACAACCATAGTAGGATGACTAGTCTATAGAATGTATAGTATAGTATATTTATATAGTTGGTTATTTTTTGATAGATGGTAAAAGGGAGGTTTTTAAAAAAGCCTCAACCTTTGTACAAATAAATAGAGAGAAATAACAAAATAGTCCAGCTATAGCCAAACTACAACAACACTACAACATCAAAGTAGTAATAGCATAGTTCAACAAAGCAACATAAAATAGAGATAGAAGCAAAACAAGAAAACATTAGAGATCCCTGAGAAATTAAAGATCATTGACAGTGAGTTTAACATCCCATTCCTTTTGCAAAGCATTGAGGTGTTCGTCCATCACATCAATGTTGTCCTTGTCAACATCTTTTAGTACCTTAGTCTTGCTTCCTCTGGTTCTCAAATTGGGACTATCATGTTCCTGAGTAGAGTGTGATTTCAACTTATCTTGTAGAACTTTGATGTTGTTAGTAGAGTTTTTTATGGAGGCCTTGCTAAGATCCACCATCTTTCTTAGATTAGTTTTAATTTTCCCTAGGTCCTTCTTAAGAGCTTCAAATCTAGTATCTCATTTGGAGATTTGTAAATTTAATTTTCCAATCTCCTCCATAGTATCCCATTCATCCATTAGTGAGGTTTTCAATTTCATTTTGTTGATTTTAATGAATAGCCATTTAAGGATATTATGGTGAATGTTGACCCCTTTACTCAATTCATTCATTTTATCATTGAATAGGTTGGCAATAAATGCCATAACTTCCAAGGAGGAGGCAGGGCAAGACACGTTGATAGGAAAATCATGAATACTAGGACATAGACCTTTGACCTTTAGGATATTAGCTCCCACATCCAAATAATCCTCCTCAACCACCCCTAACCTTTCTTTTGAATCATGTTTTTTGCATTCCCCTTTATGTGGTATACCCCTAGCCATAAGATCCCTTCCCCTCCCCTTTCTTTTGATTCTCTAACTATGAGCATGAGAACCCACATTCTATTTCCCATGGTTCTTAGAACTAGAGGGGACAAAGATAGGAGAAAGAAGGTCATTCTAATAATGGGGGTCTGGATTAGGAGAGGAGGACAAGACCAATTCTAGGGAAGGAGAGTGAGAAAGGCATTTCTTCTTATGGTGGATGGAAAAAGAGGGAGATTATGGGGGAGAGGAGTGCCTCTTCATGCAGAGATGGTTAGGAAACAAGGATGAGTTAGGGAGGATGCTAGTAGTATCAACAGTTGGTTGGCACCTTGTGGCAAGAGCATGCTTGATCAATATAAAAATAAGGGACTAGTACAGTGGGGACACCCAATGCCTCTTTTAAATTCAAGAATAGTATACTCTAATGAAGGTAACAAGAAAAGGGGAAACTTGCTAGGTAGTTATGGCAAATATTGCTTAACAGAGTGAAGTGGTAGGTATAGATGGCATGTAAGCAACCCTCTAGCATCACATACCTCATAATTTAAGTTCCACCTCATCCCAAGGGTGAGGAAGATAGGTCCTATTATAGCCAATCTGGATTAACTTCACCTTTTTACCACCCTTGATGTGAGGCCGATTATTTTACCTTCCACTTTTTGATCGTTATGCCATGCAGTAGATGACGTTATCGGACCTTAGTGATTATGTTTCTTTATGTAAACTTGATTTTCATCCACTGATTATGTTAGGACATTGATTTGACATATGTTACTCGATTTGATCATAGTGATGCTTAATGTGTGATTTGATTTACGAGTTTATATTTGGTGATGTGTTGTGATTCTAATGATTATGTGATATGGACTAATTGACATAGGTTTGGATAGTGCAATTAATTTGGATTTATGTATTGATGGATATTGTTGTATTGTTTGCGTGCATTTAATTTCCAGTTGCTTCGGCTATCACTTTTCATGACAGAACTGACACTTGATCGAGATGTGCAGGTTTTACATTCCCTAGCCATGGGAAATCGGAGGTAGGATTCACACCATGTTATTCCCTGTTAAGCCGATCCGTTCCCAAGAGGAATAAGGATCACGTGTGTAATTGAATGATGATTTATTGTGCTTGGTTTAATTTTAATTGTTTTAGCCTTAGTACCCTTTCTGTTCTTATTTCTGATTAATATTAAGTGTTGTAAAATTTTATTTAATTTATGCCACTTGGTATTTTTCTTATTTGTTTAAGCCATTTAAATGTGGATTTTTGACCCCTTTCATGAACCCTAGGGTCCCAAAAGTTACCCTAGGTGGTCAACCATGAGTCTAGGGTCAACTTGGACCACCTAACCCTAGTTTTGATTCACCTTAGGTCACCCTAAACCATGGTGGAGTAAGAGTGACGAATTTGGGAAGAGGGAAGATGGGGATGGGCCTTGCCTTGGGAAGAGCACATCTCCCATCCCTAGGTTTTGGGAAACATTCCCAAGGAAAACTTGGGAGATCTCCAAGAGTCCTCCCAAGCTCCCAAGTGAGTGGGAGCACCACTCAAGGCCATTGTCTTGTTGAACGGTGAGTGGGAATCCAACTCACCATTTGTCCCCCTCCCACTTGTGTGGAAGCACAAGTGGATGAGGTGGAGATGGAGGTGGAGGGAGAGGTGGACATTTGTCATCCTCTTACCTCCTCACTATTACAAGTGGTTTTGGTGGAGGGAAGAGATGGTGACAAATGTCACCACCTCATTCTCTCAAGACCAAGTAGAGGGCCTATAATAGCTCCTCTTGTAGAGGAGTGGGGGTTCTTCCATCCTATTCTTTTTCCTTGCATTTTTGGAGACTCTTGCAAATTTGGAATTCCTTACTAGTTTTGGGGGAGTTAGAGAAGGTTGGGGAGAAAATCTGAAAGGTTGGAAGGCTTGGGAAGGCTTGGAGCTCTTCACCAACTTCTACATCCATTGTCAAGACCTTGAAGGTAGGCTCTTAACCTATTTCTTGCCTTGTTTATATGGTGATCCATGTTTGAATTTTGGTTGTATGCTTGTTTACATTGTGTTGTTTTGCATTTGATGTTGGGGTGGGTGTTATGGTGAGAGCACCTCTAATGAAGGTAATGCTCAACTTGTATGGGTAGGGGTGAGGAACAATCCTTGGGGGCTCTTCCACTGTTGTATTTGTGCCTTGAGGGCTTTTAATTGTGGATGTTGGTGTTATGGAGAGTTTTGGCTCGAGGCCTTGATTGTGATTCATTGGATGGCAAGAGTGCCATGTAGTACTTGTGATTTAGAGGAGGGTGTGTTATGGAGAATTTGGCTTGAGGCCTTGTGTTGGGATTTTATTTTATCATTTGGGAGCCCCCTTAAGTTGAGAGGTCTATTCCCTACCCTCACCAAGCTTAGTTCTATGAGCTAAGTTATGTGTAAATCCTATGGGTTGTTCTGTTTGAGTCATTGTGGTTGCTGTTGTGGAATGAAAACTGTGTGAAATCCCTACCTCCCTAGCTCAGGGGTGACCCACTTGTGGGTCTATGGTAGGGAGGAGAGCTTTCCTTTCTCAGTGGCTGGCTTTTTTTGTTTCATTGTTGTGTTTAGTTGCAGGTTGTTAAGGATAGAGAAGGAGATGTTGTGGAGTTCAAAATGGTGTTCATTTAGCCTCTTGTGTTGGCTGTTGGAGCCAAGGCCCATGTGGCCTCATTGTATTTCAGTTTTGCAAAGAGTAATTGGACATACTTGCCATGGTTTGGCTGTGCTAGATTTTGAAAAGTAAACATTTGTTAAATTATTACTGTTTTATGAGAAGCATGTGCTAAATCAGTTTTGTAAATGTTGTTGATCTCAAAGAGGGAGTGTGTATGTTGTGAAATGATTGTGAAAATAATTACAAACAAATTTCTATTGTTGCCCTTTCAAAAAAAAGGAATAATGCAATATAGATATTGGGTCTCTTAAACTTAATACTGTTATCTCCCTATTTTGTGAGTTAAGCTTTTAAAAAAATAAGGAAGATGTTGATTGTATTTCTGTTATTGACCATAAAAAAAATATGCAAAATGGGTCATGTTGCTGTCTAGATTTTTGTTGTAAATGAAGGGAAGAGAAGATTTGAGCTTGTCTATGTTGTGTTTGAAAAATATCCATTGCATTAGTTATAGTTGGTAGGGAATAAAACTAGATCAAAATGTAATACCTACTTTAAATGCTGTAAAAAAACAAATAGATGTATTTTTGCATAATTTAAGTTGCTTCAACAATTACTTATAATTCTGTCATTGAAATGTACAAGTGCAAATAGTTAAGTTGTTATTCAGTTTCCATTTACTTGACTGTTTTACTTCAAAAAATATATATCATTATTGCCTTCTTGGTTTTGGTTGTTGTGTGTTTAAAAAAAAAACATATACATCTATTGATTTTGCATTCTTAAAAAAAAAAAAATTATTTGCTTCTGAAAAAAAAAAGGGATACTTATATGCATTTATATTATACACCAAAAAAAAAAGAAAAAAAAAAACAAGACGCTGTTTTGTGTTTACAAAAAAAAAAACTATTTATATAATGATTTTTGCATTTAAAAAAAAATTATACTTCAGAAAGAAAGAAAAAAAAACAGAGGTATATAGATGCACTTATACTAAACACTATTTTTTAAAAAAATAAAAAGAAAACAATAAAAAATAAAAAAAATATAAAATATAAAATATAAAAAATAAAAATAAAAAAAAGGGGGTAGGTCTATGGGCGGCAGTGCCGCCCACAGAAATTGCATAGTTTTGTTTTGGGTGTGGGGGAGGAGGCTTAGCCTCCGCCCACACCCACGGGTGTGGGCGGAGGCTAAGCCTCCTCCCCCACACCCTCCCCCCCCCCCCCCCCCCCCCCCCCGAACCCCAGCTGTGTGCCCTCAAAACTTCCCCACACCCCCATCATAATCGAAACCCTCCGGATGTGGGCGGAGGCTAAGCCTCCTCCCCCACACCCCCCCCCCCCCGAACCCCAGATGTGTGCCCTCAAAACTTCCCCACACCCCCATCATAATCGAAACCCTCCCCTGTGCGCACAGTCATCTTCCGCCGCTGGTCTTGCCACCCCGCAGCCTCCCCACATCCCTTAACCCGCAACTCAAGCTCCCGACACCCCACACCCTCAGCTTAGTTCCCGCCGCCCGCAGCGACATCTCAGCACCCCCTCCGCCATGCAACCACTGGACTCCCCACACCACCTCCACTCCCGCCGCCCTTTGTGGTCTCAACACCACCAGTCCCTCCTCCGTCCTCACCACCAACACCACTCCACTCTCTCCTCCGCCTCCCTGCAGTAAGCCACTGCCATTTTCATCCTCCCCTATCTCAACACTACATCTTTAAACCAACATGCAACCATTGTAATGCAATATCATTTTTTTGTTTTAAAAAAAAAGGGGGTAACAAAAAAATAAACAAACAAGGGAATTCTCTGTGTATACCTTCGGGTATCTATCATGGCTTCTGTGAAATCCCACAACCCTAACCTACAAATGAAGAAAACAAAAAAAAATAAGAGAAGAGAGAATAAGGTAAGAAAATTAGGGTAGGAGGAAAAAGATAGGAATAGAGAAAATTTAGGGCAAACTCTATATAGGACAACTTGTTTCTAAAAAACCAATTTTAAAATTCATTAGGGCTCACTTATTTTTTTTAGAAAACTATTTTACTTAATTTTATTTTGTGATTAGGATTTTTTTTTTTTATTTAGAATTTCATTTTATTTTATTTCGGGATGAGGCTTTTAAAATTTAAATTTTAATCTTAATTTAAGTCTCTCATCCCTGTGTGATTTTAATTTCTTCTTGGGGATTCCTTCTATAATGTTTCATATATATATTTATTTTTTTATGGAATAGCTTGGAAATTGGATTTTCGACTTGTGATTTAAATTTATTTTGGGAGGGTATTAATTTGTTCATTGGGTAAAATCTTTCTCTTGATATTTTACCATTTTAAATTATTATTTTTATTCTATTTCACCTCGTTGATTTGTTATATTTAATCGTATTATTCTACTTAAATTATTTTCATTAATTATTTTAATCGTTATTTTATTAGTCCATCTTGTTGGTGATTTATTTATAATTTGTTCTTGGGCTTTATTTTAATTTTAAATTATAAAGTTTACTTTCTTGTTGACAAATTATTTTAGAATTCTTATTCTTTGCGTTATCAAAAATGTGTTATGCTAGATTTCTAGGGTATTCTTGATGCGAAGTTTTTATCTACCCTATTCCACCTTTCACCTTCGACCGTGCACCGTCATGACATCATAAAACTCCACCTTTCGATCTGAGTAGATAGGGATCGATGCCGGCAAACTATCTTCTCCTAGGAGACTAGGGTTCTGATTTAATACAGTCTAACCCTAAAAGTGACACACCTCGTGTCGCATACCCCTAGACAGCCTACACTTCATCTTTTGTGTGTCATGATTACGCCTAAGGCGCATTGCCACTGAGCACGCAAGCGCGTGCGAGGTGGTTCTTAGGGTAGGGAGAAATTTTTTTCATGGCCCGTGTCGTGACCACATAGCGAATGTGGTCATGACATGGGCATTTGTGTGTCATGTCCGCACGGGAGATGCAGGCATGACATTTGGTATTAGAGCCTAGGTTTTGAAAATACTGGGCTTGTTTTAGGCACATTATTATTTCCGCAACTACGATTGACCTGTGGCTACCTCATTTTGTAGGATGCCTCCTAGACGAGTTCGGTGAATACAGTCCCGCCGCACTCCACCCCCCGAGGTGCACTCTGACTCTTCAGCTGAGGAATAGGAGTAGCCAATTCCACCGCCACAGCCAGTTCCATAGGTACAGCCACTCCTACAGCTCTAGCCAGTTCCACAGGCATAGTCAGTTCCATAGGCACAGCTAGTTCCACAGCTACTGCAGGCACCATCGGCCCCACCAGATATGAGGCCTCAGATATTACAGGCCTTACAGGCAATCTTAGATAGGCTCCCACCCACTGTAGTAGAGCCATGTGTAGAGCCCCGTGTAGAGCCACGAGAAGGACCACGTGTGGAGCCTTACGTTGAGCTGCCTGAGACAGAGGAGGTTGGTTCGGCCAACAGGGCCTATAGCAGGAGTCCTTCACGTCATGCTAGATATGACGAGATAGTATGGGTAGAGCACTTTGATCATAGACTGTATGACTACTATACAGATGAGCATATTAGGAGGCCTAGAGATAGAGGAGATCCCATTAGGGACATACTGAGGTTGAACCCTCCTACATTCATCGGGACCATAGAGGGAGCTAAGGCAGAGGCCTGGCTTATCAGTTTAGACAGGTGCTTCGCATTGCATCCTTACGAGGGCAACACGAAGGCCCGTGTGGTGGTTCACTTGTTGTGAGATGCAGTAGCTACCTGGTGGCGCACTGAGGAGTGCAAGTGCCACCTTTCTTTAGACACCCTCACATGGGAGACCTTCATTGAGCGCTTCAATGCACGCTATTTATCAGACCACTCTAGGCAGCGTCGTCTAGATGAATTCCATGACCTCCAGCAGAGAGGACTTATAGTGGCCCAGTATGAGGCTAGGTTTACAGAGTTATCTAGATATGCGGAGTATCTCCATGACGAGAAACTCCTGGTGCATAAGTTTATTAGAGGGCTTAATCATAGTATAGCAGGGCCTATTTGGATGGCAGACCCCCAGACCTTGAGTGATGCTATCGAGAAAGCATACATTGCTGAGGAGATTCAGGGATGAGGGCAGAGTTCATGCTCTCAGTTTTAGGATCGTGGATAGCAGCAGCATCAGCAGAGTCACTGTAGGCCACCTCCGCCACCTAGGGGAGGAGGATTTAGTTCTACACCCTTACCATCTAGGCCCCCACAGCAGTAGCAATGACAGCAACCACGAGCTGCAGGACCTACATGGTCACAACAATCTTTTGGAGGATCACAGAGTTCCATGGTCTGACCTACACAGCAGCAGCCATCGAGCAGGACACAGATAGTACACATTTAGACTCAGGGACCATGCTATGTTTGTGGTGGAACGGGACATCTAGCCAGAGAGTGCCCACAGGGCTTTACAGCAGGAGGATAGCCTCATGCCGGAGGATCCGAGTTGACAGTTGGAGATGTGGGTAGATCCCACCACATGCTTGCAGCAATTGACAACTACGAGGCTAACTTTCAGACCCCTATCCTTGAGACTTCGAGTAGAGGTAAACGGGTAGTTGGCTTTGGGGCCAATTCACATTTTGGTTTGTCAGTCACTGGACCTTCGAGGTCAAGAGTTGGACCCAGTTAGGATCCAGTGGGATCATTATGGCGAGGTCACAGCGACTTGGGAGTATGCTTTTAGTTTGAGGGCACTCTATCCTCACCTGTTTGACGACTTCCAGGAGGAAGTTCAGTCTTAGGGGGGGAGAATGTGAGGCTGATTATTTTACCTTCCACTTTTTGATCGTTATGCCATGCAGTAGATGACGTTATCGGACCTTAGTGATTATGTTTCTTTATGTAAACTTGATTTTCATCCACTGATTATGTTAGGACATTGATTTGACATATGTGACTCGATTTGATCATAGTGATGCTTAATGTGTGATTTGATTTACGTGTTTATATTTGATGATGTGTTGTGATTCTAATGATTATGTGATATGGACTAATTGACATAGGTTTGGATAGTGCAGTTAATTTGGATTTATGTATTGATGGATATTGTTGTATTGTTTGCGTGAATTTAATTTCTAGTTGCTTTGGCTATCACTTTTCATGACAGAACTGACACTTGATTGAGATGTGCAGGTTTTACATTCCCTAGCCACGGGAAATCGGAGGTAGGATTCACACCATGTTATTCCCTGTTGAGCCGATCTGTTCCCAAGAGGGATAAGGATCACATGTGTAATTGAATGATGATTTATTGTGCTTGGTTTAATTTTAATTATTTTAGCCTTAGCACCCTTTCTGTTCTTATTTCTGATTAATATTAAGTGTTGTAAAATTTTATTTAATTTATGCCACTTGGTATTTTTCTTATTTATTTAAGCCATTTAAATGTGGATTTTTGACCCCTTTCATGAACCCTAGGGTCCCAAAAGTTACCCTAGGTGGTCAACCATGAGTCTAGGGTCAACTTGGACCACCTAACCCTAGTTTTGACTCACCTTAGGTCACCCTAAACCATGGTGGAGTAAGAGTGACGAATTTGGGAAGAGGGAAGATGGGGATGGGCCTTGCCTTGGGAAGAGCACATCTCCCATCCCTAGGTTTTGGGAAACATTCCCAAGGAAAACTTGGGAGGTCTCCAAGAGTCCTCCCAAGCTCCCAAGTGAGTGGGAGCACCACTCAAGGCCATTGTCTTGTTGAATGGTGAGTGGGAATCCAACTCACCATTTGTCCCCCTCCCACTCGTGTGGAAGCACAAGTGGATGAGGTGGAGATGGAGGTGGAGGGAGAGGTGGACATTTGTCATCCTCTTACCTCCTCACTATTACAAGTGGTTTTGGTGGAGGGAAGAGATGGTGACAAATGTCACCACCTCATTCTCTCAAGACCAAGTAGAGGGCCTATAATAGCTCCTCTTGTAGATGAGTGGGGGTTCTTCCATCCTATTCTTTTTCGTTGCATTTTTGGAGACTCTTGCAAATTTGGAATTCCTTACTAGTTTTGGGGGAGTTAGAGAAGGTTGGGGAGAAAATCTGGAAGGTTGAAAGGCTTGGGAAGGCTTGGAGCTCTTCACCAACTTCTACATCCATTGTCAAGACCTTGAAGGTAGGCTCTTAACCTATTTCTTGCCTTGTTTATATGGTGATCCATGTTTGGATTTTGGTTGTATGTTTGTTTGCATTGTGTTGTTTTGCATTTGATTTTGGGGTGGGTGTTATGGTGAGAGCACCTCTAATGGAGGTAATGCTCAACTTGTATGGGTAGGGGAGAGGAACAATCCTTGGGGGCTCTTCCACTGTTGTATTTGTGCCTTGAGGGCTTTTAATTGTGGATGTTGGTGTTATGGAGAGTTTTGGCTCGAGGCCTTGATTGTGATTCATTGGATGGCAAGAGTGCCATGTAGTACTTGTGATTTAGAGGAGGGTGTGTTATGGAGAATTTGGCTTGAGGCCTTGTGTTGGGATTTTATTTTATCATTTGGGAGCCCCCTTAAGTTGAGAGGTCTATTCCCTACCCTCACCAAGCTTAGTTCTATGAGCTAAGTTATGTGTAAATCCTATGGGTTGTTCTGTTTGAGTCATTGTGGTTGCTGTTGTGGAATGAAAACTATGTGAAATCCCTACCTCCCTAGCTCAGGGGTGACCCACTTGCAGGTCTATGGTAGGGAGGAGAGCTTTCCTTTCTTAGTGGCTGGCTTTTGTTGTTTCATTGTTGTGTTTAGTTGCAAGTTGTTAAGGAAAGAGAAGGAGATGTTGTGGAGTTCAAAATGGTGTTCATTTAGCCTCTTGTGTTGGCTGTTGGAGCCAAGGCCCATGTGGCCTCATTGTATTTCAGTTTTGCAAAGAGTAATTGGACATACTTGCCATGGTTTGGCTGTGCTAGATTTTGAAAAGTAAACATTTGTTAAATTATTACTGTTTTATGAGAAGCATGTGCTAAATCAGTTTTGTAAATGTTGTTGATCTCAAAGAGGGAGTGTGTATGTTGTGAAATGGTTGTGAAAATAATTACAAACAAATTTCTGTTGTTGCCCTTTCAAAAAAAAGGAATAATGCAATATAGATATTGGGTCTCTTAAACTTAATACTATTATCTCCCTATTTTGTGAGTTAAGCTTTTTAAAAAAAAAGGAAGATGTTGATTGTATTTCTATTATTGACCATAAAAAAAAAATATGCAAAATGGGTCATGTTGCTGTCTAGATTTTTGTTGTAAATGAAGGGAAGAGAAGATTTGAGCTTGCCTATGTTGTGTTTGAAAAATATCCATTGGATTAGTTATAGTTGGTAGGGAATAAAACTAGATCAGAATGTAATACCTACTTTAAATGCTGTAAAAAAACAAATAGATGTATTTTTGCATAATTTAAGTTAATTACTTATAATTCTGTCATTGAAATGTACAAGTGCAAATAGTTAAGTTGTTATTCAGTTTCCATTTACTTAACTGTTTTACTTCAAAAAATATATATCATTATTGCCTTCTTGGTTTTGGTTGTTGTGTGTTTACAAAAAAAAACATATACATCTATTGATTTTGCATTCTTAAAAAAAAAAAAAAAAATTTATTTGCTTCTGAAAAAAAAAAGGGATACTTATATGCATTTATATTATACACCAAAAAAAAAAAAGAAAAAAAAAAAACAAGATGTTTTGTGTTTACAAAAAAAAACTATTTATATAATGATTTTTGCATTTTAAAAAAAATTATACTTCAGAAATAAAGAAAAAAAAATAGAGTTATATAGATGCACTTATATTAAACACTATTTTTTTTAAAATAAATAAATAAATAAATAAATATAAATATATATATATATAAATATATATATATATATATATATATATATATATATATATATATATATATATATATATATATATATATATATATATATATATATATGTATATATAAAGGGGCAGGTCTGTGGGCGGCGCCGCTGCCCACAGAAATTGCAGAGTTTTGTTTTGGGTGTGGGGGAGGAGGCTTAGCCTTCGCCCACACCCACGGGTGTGGGTGAAGGCTAAGCCTCCTCCCCTACACCCCCCCGAAACCCAGCTACATGCCCTCCAAACTTCCCCACACCTCACACCCCCATCATAACTGAAACCCTCCCCTACGCGCATAGTCATCTTCCGCCACTGGTCCAGCCATCCCGCGGCCTCCCCACATCCCTTAACCCCCAGCCTGAGCTCTTGACACCCCACACCCTCAGCTCAGGAACGGCACCTCAGCACCCCCTCCGCCATGCGACCACCGGACTCCCCACACCACCTCCACTCCTGCCGCCCTCTGCGGTCTCAATGCCACCAGTCCCTCCTCCGTCCTCACCACCAACACCACTCCACTCTCTCCTCCGCCTCCCTGCAGTAAGCCACCGCCATTTTCGTCCTCCCCCTATCTCAACACTGCATCTTTAAACCAACGCGCAACCATTGTAATGCAATATTATTTTTTTTTTTTTTTAAAAAGGGGTAACAAAAAAATAAACAAACAAGGGAATTCTTTGTGTATACCTTCGGGTATCTATCATGGATTCCGTGAAATCCCACAACCCTAACCTGCAAATGAAGAAAAGAAAAAAAAAAAAGAGAAGAGAGAATAAGGTAAGAAAATTAGGGTAGGAGGAAAAAGATAGGAATAGAGAAAATTTAGGGCAAACTCTATATAGGACAACTTGTTTCTAAAAAACCAATTTTAAAATTCATTAGGGCTCACTTATTTTTTTTAGAAAACTATTTTACTTAATTTTATTTTGTGATTAGGATTTTTTTTTTTTTGATTTAAAACTTCATTTTATTTTATTTTGGGATGAGGCTTTTAAAATTTAAATTTTAATCTTAATTTAAGCTTCTCATCCCCGTGTGGTTTTAATTTCTTCTTGGGGATTCCTTGTATAACGTTTCATATATATATATATATATATATATATATGAAACGTTATATATATATATATATATATATATATATATATATTATGGAATAGCTTGGAAATTGGATTTTCGACTTGTGATTTAAATTTATTTTGGGAGGGTATTAATTTGTTCGTTAGGTAAAATCTTTCTCTTGATATTTTACCATTTTAAATTATTATTTTTATTCTATTTCACCTCGTTGATTTGTTATATTTAATCGTATTATTCTACTTAAATTATTTTATTTAATTATTTTAATCATTATTTTATTAGTCCATCCTGTTGGTGATTTATTTATAATTTGTTCTTGGGCTTTATTTTTAATTTTAAATTATAAAGTTTACTTTCTTGTTGACAAATTGTTTTAGAATTCTTATTCTTTGTATTATTGAAAACGCATTATGCTAGATTTCTAGGGTATTCTTGATGCAAAGTTTTTATCTACCCCATTCCACCTTTCACCTTCAACCGTACGCCATCATGACATCATAAAACTCCACCTTTCGATCTGAGTAGATTGGGATCGATGCTGGCAAACTATCTTCTCCTAGGAGACTAGGGTTCTGATTTAATACAGTCTAACCCTAAAAGTGACACACCTCATGTCGCATACCCCTAGACAGCCTACACTTCATCTTTTGTGTGTCTTGATTACGCCTAAGGCGCATTGCCACTGAGCACGCAAGCGCATGCTAGGTGGTTCTTAGGGTAGGGAGAAATTTTTTTTCGTGGCTCGTGTCGTGACCACATGGCGAATGTGGTCGTGACACGGGCATTTGTGTGTCGTGTCCGCATGGGAGATGTGGGCATGACACTTGAGAAAGAGTTGGGAACTTCTCTATTTCTATGTTCCTTATACACATTCCTTCCATCCATAGACAAACCAATGATTAGGGAAATGAGCTCTTCTAACACATCCAATTCAAAACCTTTCATATGCACCACTCTAGATTCTACTTCTTGGAAAATTCCATAGAGAGTGGGACCAACACCATTAACTCTTTCCATATAATTGGATATCCCACCCCATTTAAGGAAACTCCAAACATTGAGGTTAGGTTATTTACAGAGGCACGGGAAATGGGCTCCACCTTATCATGATCTTCCCCCATGGTGACATAAAGCTTATTATGATAGAGAAATCTAGGCCCCTAAATACACCTCACTTCACTATGTCCTCATCTTCCAAGTTTAGTCAAATAGTGATTTTTACCACAATCCTACTACCAATATGAGAGATGAATCTTCTCAACTCTCAAAGAGCCACCCCAACTTGTCTTCATGATGACCAAATTCATCATAGTGTGATAAGGAAAAACCCCTTCGATCTAAAGCTTATGAAAGATCATTCTTGAGAAGGGGGTGACCTCATAGGGAGACCAACCTCCTTGACCCATATACTCAATCCTGAATAAGAGACATCCCAATTGGTATATAAGTCACCAACAATATTACCTTCTTTATATATATGTTTGACTTCAATCATAGGGAGAGACTTTAGGATTTCATGGAATCACATTTGTAATGGGATCAATCATCTAACTAGGGATGTGGGCCTTGGAGAGATAGTCAATAATGTTCAAAGAGTCCCCTTTAACAACAATTTGTTGAATGCCCAACTTCTTATCAAGGTAAATCCCCCAAAGCATAGGAGAGGCTTCAACAAAATGGCAATATTAGACTCCTAAGTTGATATAAAATGTGCCAACAACTCTCCCAAGGTGGTCCTTAATGACCCCAGCACTCCTAGTAGGACATATATTGTCTTTGGAAGTTCCATAAAAGTTCAATTTACACCAACAAGGATAAGGATAGAACCATCTAGCTAAAGATCTCCTAGAAACCTTTTACAAAGAGATCTCAATGTCCACACCCAAATTCTAACAAGATGCAATCATAGAATCCTCATGAGAAACCCTAATAGCCCCAGAAGATAAATCATGATCATTAAAACCCACCAAGAAGTTTTCTATGATAGCCATCGAAGATTTTTTGGCCACCTTGTCATAACCAAACTTCACATCCTTAAACACCCTGGCATTCTTTCTAGCTAAAGACCCCATATCACATGAGGGGGAGAAAGGAAGTAAAGAAACTTGAGAGAGGGGTTAGAGAAAGGTGAATACCAATGAGATATGAGGTCAAGAAGAGAGGGGGAAAAAACTTTGTAAAGGATAAGGCCCCAAACATGCTAAGCAAAAGGGTAGTTCACAAAGAGACGAGAGACAAATTCCAAATTAGCCTCACAAAGGGCACAATGATTGGGGAGGAAGAAGACTAATTTAATAAGGTTATCCATAGAAGGGATTTTGTTGTAGGAAGAAAGCTAAAAAAATAAGTTAACCCTAGAGATAAGAAGTTTCAACCATAGGATAGAATTAGGACAAGGATTTCTAACGAGCTAGACAAAAGGAATAACTAGAGGAGACAGAGAAGTAGCCCACCAAATAATCAACCCAAACTAGGATGTCTTCTTAAGCCAATTGAGGAATATGGAATCCCACCAAAGGATTTTGTAGCTCGATAAAAAGAAGGGATGAATCTGAAGAACAATTAGGAAAGGAAAAGTTCTTCCACCTCCTAGCAAAATCCTAGAATTCAAAGTAGTCAGTGATGCATATTATAAAGGAATACTTAATTGTTATCTAATCCTTCCATAATATGCTAAAAAGTTTCATGTGCTTATGATGCACTTTCCATGTAGAGAAGAGTATGCCAAGTGTCAGAATCATATGGTGCTAGATGGATAGCACAATCATGTGGTGTAGCCATGGTCATCTATGAAATGCATATGAAGTTAAATTAATTTTATCTATGCAAATACATGTGAACCCATGTGTAGGGTTATGCATAATGTAGAGAGGTTTGAGGAGTTGTTAATGCTATTGTGGAAGCTAGCACAATAAACTCTTTGAATGGTACA
The DNA here is from genome assembly GCA_027924645.1 of Cunninghamia lanceolata. Lineage (NCBI taxonomy): Eukaryota > Viridiplantae > Streptophyta > Pinopsida > Cupressales > Cupressaceae > Cunninghamia > Cunninghamia lanceolata. The sequence goes on from BSBN01001091.1 coordinate 2,964,822, forward strand.
TGGCCATAATATTACATGGCATAACTAAGAAGCATGTACACATGGTTAATTTATGCTAAGGCATGGAGCTATAGCAATTAATACTTGCATAGATGTATCCAAAGCCATATTGATATATGTGTATCTATTTGTGATACATCTTGGAAATATACAAGCATGCAAGGGTAAGTTATAGCATGAGGTAGATTAATGTGGAGTTAGTGCATAGGAATGTGAAATGTGCAAGATTTAACTTGGATCATTCACCATTTATTGAAAGTCAATGGTCTCCATTATTAGTGCATAATGAAGAAGCTATGTTGATGATGACCTAAAGAACTAGTGGTTGTCAAATTGTTGCATAGTCATGTTTAGATCACTTTGCCCTTTCTTGGAGAGTAGGGCCCTTGTTATGTTGGAAACTACTTAGAACCTGTGCCAACATAGAAATGGGATGAGCTCAACTTAGCTATGTACCAAAGATGTGCATGGTACATAGATTGATTATGTGCATCTCTACCAATGACTTGTAGATGTGAAGTACCAAAGATATTTTTTACTAATACTGAGGAATTAGTGAAGATCAAAATTTATCATGCTTATATCTAGGAACTAGTGAAGGTATGGATCATAATAGTGTGATTATTGTTTACAACATGGTATTGACTATGTATGCTTCAAAAAGTCAAGGGAAGACATTCCTTGTGTTCTAGAACTAAAAAGGAGAGGGTGTTGAAGAACCCATGCTACACTGTCAAGAGATTTGTGTTCTTGTAAGCAAGAATTGGAACATAAAGAAATACATAATAGTAGAGTGTAGACAATCCAAAAGAAATTTTCCAATGATGAATTAGCTCAATGGCACAAAGAGATAAAGTTTGTTGTGAACTATTGAACAGTAATGATGGATGTGTGGCTTATCTAGAGCAATGCATATCTAGTGTAGTAAAACTAAGAGCTCAACCATATTAGAGTGAAGCTATAGTGGCTCCATGTGCTTGTAGTCTCAAGGAAAATTGTAAGACTTTGATGTGATTATAGATGTGGCTTGTCGTGGGGGTAAAGCTACAAAGGTAAGCTTGTGTCATTATAGTGTTAGAGGCTAATACACAAATGTGTTTATTTGGTGCATTACTGACAAAGGAGAATGTGTGCATCAGAACAATCAAATGTCCTTGAATGTAGTGGTGTAGATGTTGTGGTTTTCATTGGTTGGCATGTTGAGATGATTGTGATCAAGATTTTCTTCCAACTAACCAATAGTGCTTCTTCATAGGCCTAGTGTCATCAGGGTTATCAATGTGTATGTGCCAAGGTATCCTATTGTGGAAATGGTGTTATAGAGATGAAGTTGTTCTATTACATTGCACTATGTAGATGTTGTAGAGTCTAGCATGTAAGAGATAAAAGATGGTGTACATTTGAAATGTTGTGCTATGTATGGCATGAAGCCAACCTCTCTAGGCATATTCACTTGCCTAACTTATGTGATGTTGATGGATACAAAATTTGGATTTACAACTATTTTAAGGTCAAATTTACAATGTAAGTGATCCAATTAAATCCCTAGGTGATCTAGGTAAATCTATGGATGTGATGCATAACTTTGAATGCACTGTGGAGTTTGTAGTTAAAAATTATGTGTGTTGCACTATTGTTGATTTCATTGTTGTGCCAAATTGCATTTGAGGAGAGAAGATTTTAGAAATTTCTCTATGTATTCCACTCTCTATTGTTTGAATGAACCTAGGGAACCATGGGCATTTGGATTAGATTTGTGCTAGTTCTACCTATTTTGTGTATATAGCTTAGTAAATCTTCTAGTGTTATAATTATTTCTACCCTTAGCATCAATGAGACTACTCTAGACAAGAAACAACAAGTTGGTAGTTGTGCCCTATGTAATATATCATCTAGTTTAGGAGGAGGTCAAAGCCTACATCTCATGAATCAAGAGCATGTGGTAGCTATTGGTAAACATGATGTCAGAGAGGATTGATCTCCTTGTGCAAGTGCATGTTTTTGTAATCAAAATATGTTTCACAAAACTTTTCCATATGTGATTTTATCCTTACATTTTCCTTCTCCATGGATTTTTGAAATAAAATGATAGTGCTAAAATACCAACAACCTAGTCAAGTGTGACTAGGGATAGACAGTATGGGAATAAGCTATTATTCCTTTATACCAATGATTTGATACATGGTGAGAATCAGAGGAAAACTTCACATGTAGGAGAAGTTATGGAGCTATGCCAATGGAGATATAGATGCATTTCTAGTCTAGTAGGATAGTAGTGTAGAGGCATTATTATAATGTCATGGTCAAGGTGAAGCAAATCCATAAGATAAAAGTGTGATGAAGGTTGTCGTTTATTCATTAATGGTGTCTGATACATATTTATAGAGACTATGGTAGGGAAAGCAAGTTCTCTTGATCAAGCAAGGAATAGAATCCACCTATTTTTTCTAGGGACACTCTAGAGTACAACCATACTAGGTTAGCTAGTCTAATTAGATTACTAGGTAGGATGACTAATTTGTAGAATGTGCATTATAATATATTTATATAGTTGGCTATTATCTAAGACTTCCACAATATGTTGACAAGTTTCATGAGCATATGGTACAATTTCCATGTGTATAGGAGTAGTTTGTTAGACCAATATGGTGCCAGTTGGATGGCATGGTCATGTGGTGTAGGCACGACGATGTGTCAAATGCATATGAATCTAAATTGACCATATATATGTAAATACATGTGCACCCACATGCAAGGTCATGCATAATGTATAGGTGTGATGAGTTGGCAAAGTTGTTGTGAAAGATAGCACAATGAACTCTTTAGATAGCATGTGGCCATGATATTACATGATGCAAATGAGAAGTATATGTGTGTGGCTAATTTATGTTAAGACATAGAACTATTGTAGTCGATAGTTGCACATATGTATGTGATGTTGTATTGCCAAATGTGTATCTATGCATGATGTAACTTAGTGTTGTGCAAGTACACAAGGGAAAGTTGTGGCATGACATAAATTGATATGGAGCCAGTGTGTAAGAATGTACAATGCACGAGATTGCACTTAGATTGATTTCTCCAAGGAAGCATCACTTTTAGATGGTGATTCAAGATATCCATACAACTTCTTGATGGTTTTCCAAGAAGTGAAAGGGCAATCTAAGGGCACTATATGGTGTAGAATATCCTTAGAAATAGTGAGGCTAATGATTACAAGGACTTTTTCATTATTGTCAAACCATTAAACCTTCTAATATGGATCACTTGGATAAAGAACATGAGTCCATGGAGATAGGGTAGTAGATCATTCATGTGATAATAAGTCTTGAGACCTTCGATTCAAGACAAATAGTTCTCATGATCCAAAGTGAAAAAATAGCATGCACAATGTTTAGAACACATGATAAAACCCCAACTATATTAGTCAAACAAATAACTAATCAAAAGAACTCACCCTAGAAAAAATTAATGTACACCCTTGGGTAAGTGCAAAAAGTTGGGGGGCCAAAAAGTGGCCAAATTTTTTTCAAAAAAAATTAATACATAACGTGAGCACATTATGACTAATTATATATATATATATATATATATATATATATATATATATATATATATATAAAGAGCATTTCTGCTCATTTCATTTCTTTATTTTCCTCTACACCCACGGCCTATAAACCCTAAGAAGTGCGCTCACATTTTTAAAGACTCGATTCAACACCAAAATATTACCGATTTATCGCCAAAATGCCGCCATGACGTCGAGCAGGCCAAAGGAGTGAGTTTTTTTTTTGTTTGAATTTGTTTCTAAATAGGTAGGTTTGAGTTGATTTTTGATGTAAATTTCCTTAATTGTTAGGAAATGTTAATGCACCTCCTCCTCCTCCTCAAAATCTACAAAATCCTGAAGAGGAAATACTTGCCAAAGAACAACCCAAACAACATACTCCTCCATCCATTCATTGACATGCCCCTAGAACACAAGAAAATCTAATGGGGCAAATTGAAAACAATAAAAAAGAAATTGAAGACATAATTGCAAGGTTGAAAGATCCTTCCACTTCAACCTTGCATAGGTCCACGCTTGCTTAATCTCTTGAATCTATGTTATCAAATATAGATTCAATTAGCAAGCAAATATCTAGCTGGTCAGATAAGAGGAGAGAGTTTAGAGAGTATTATGTAGACAAGCTATCATATGAAGATGTGAAAAAGTTACAAGTTACAAAATTAGACTTGTGTTCCATTTTCACAAACCCAAAAACAAATCAACCTCCACCCATTACATGCAAGAGGTTCCCTATCCATTGGTGCAACAACCAAGCGATAAGGGACAATTTTGGGCAGAGGTGGTGGATGGTTTTTGACCATCCTCCATGCAATAATAATGAGGTCCCACAATACTTTTTGAGGAAACTCTATTGTGAGTTTGTCCTCAATAAAGTGCCAAACTATTTTGATATGCGGGACTTCTAGGGTAGAGGTGGGGGGTCAGCACAAGATAGACCAGGGGCGCATGTTGACCCACAGCAGCCAGTGAGACAAGTAATCAGTAGACTAGCCCATGAGCATGTTCCTATCCCTTCCATTGTGAAGGAGAGTGTTGAGGTCGATACACTTCAGTCCATTAGTGCCTTGACCCATAGCATCATAGAGCATGCCAGTTCTACAGCACAACGTCAGTTGGGAGATAGTGCGAGGAGTAGGGTCCCACCCCATGCTTGTCAGACTTGTGGGTTAACCTGTGGTTATGACCCCATGGATAGTTAGGATGCAGGTGCATAAGCTACATCTATAGCTGAGCAGATGTTGATGACAGATACCCTCCTGAGTGAGACTTTCGGCCTTGATACTCAGGTAAATATTAGCAAGTTCATTGAATTTAATTTATTAAATTTCATTTGTGAAATGCAAGATTAACTAATTTAGTTTGATAATTTTAATGAAATTTCAGGGTCATAGCGTTGATGTAGTTTTCAGTGGTTCTCCACCTGCATATTACGCTACATCATCTACTGTCAGGGTATGTAACTAGTAAACAATTATAAATATTACATGTGAATAGCATCGTTATATGAATGGTATTCTAATATCTGATTTTAGATGTTGAATAGGTTAATATTAGAGATTTCATGGCAACACCTACCAGTGGTGGTGGACTTCAAAGCTTCATGGATGTAATAAAATAAATAGTTTAATGAATGAATTGTACTTACTAGATTTTTGTATGTGACTTGTGTGCTTTATTGTGTGTACTTCCATGTTTAGGTGAATGTGTGTGTATGTTAGGAGTCATGATTTGCATCACTATTATAGTTTTCGTAATTAAATAATGTTGTTTTATTTCTAGATGATGCAGGCTGTGGAGACACCTCCCAATGTTCATAGGGTAATGGAGCATGGTGTGACCTCTGCGATTCATAGCTCCATGCCATTGACAAGAGTATGAGGCAGATTAGTAAATTTCAATTTACATTCATTATTATAGTTGTTTATTTTTGAAAAATCAAAAGATTATTGATTTGAAGTTTAATTTCTATTTGGATGGTTTCTATAGGACATGACATCACCATTGCCTATTATGCTACTAAGGCAAGTGAGGAGAAAGATTATATGGTAGAGGTAAGTGATTATTTTGTTAAATGTTTCATTTTTTATAACATGTAATTTCTATATATTAATGTCTATACTTTTTTATCGTAACAACTAAAGATGCAAGAAGAACTAAATAGGAGGAGTAGCCCTCGGGTTCGTAGTAGACCACCTACATACGCGTCTCCATCCCCTAGAAGATTAAAGGCTACCTATGATCTATTCTCTTCACCAGCCAGAGGGGAATGACTTTTTATTGTGTTCCTTTGTTGTATGCCTATATGGCATTTGTGGACATATATTTTGTATTGCATTTAGTTGACATTGTATGCCTATATGGCATTCTTGTAAGCCTATATGGCTATTTTGTATATATGTTATACTTATATCAATAGATATTGATGTATGCCTATATGGATATTTGGTTAATACAAATCTTTTTTATTGATGGCATCCATACTTGCATTATAAATCCACGTTTGAATGGATATTTGTAGAAGGCTACTTCAAATATTTAAAGTCCAATTGTATTACATAGGATGTTTGTTGATCCAATAAGCCAGCTATTGTTATTCAAGTATCACCTAAACCTCAGTTTGAAACTAAAAGATAAAAGTTGTATTTAAAATAAAAATGAATCATGTTGAGCAGAAAATATTCATATTCTTTATGAGTTGCTTAATTGAAAATATTCAAATGATTATGCTAATCCATATTCTTTATGAGTTGGTCATGTTATTATACCATATTGGGATGCAAAGAGTATGTTTGTTGTTTTGAATAAGATAGTCAAAATCATATGCTTATGAGCACCTGATGACCATTGTGGTTATTAAATGTATTTCCTCTTGCATATAAGGCGAGGTTATGAGATTACATTGAGTCTTACCTAATTTTAGTATGCAACATAACATTGGGGCTATAGGCTTCCATAAGTCATCAACAATCAAGGTTCAAGGTTGGCATTGAAGTCAAAGGGTCAAGGTTGTTTGTCATTGATGTCAAGGTTGATGCCATGATGTTGATAAGGTGATACAGTGATTCAAGGTAGGTGATGGTCATGAGGTGCATGATGTTGTGAATATGGTTTTCATGATAAGGTCTCTCAATTCATGTTGATGCTGCACAAGACAAACATGGTTCATATGGTGCAAGGTTCATGTTCATGGTGGATGTGGTTTTGTTCATGCAAGGTTTTGTTGTGAATATGGTTTTCATGATAAGGTCTATCTTGAAAGGTTGATATGATGCAAGGTTCATATTCATGGTGGATGTGGTTTTGTTCTTGCAATAAGAAGTTAGAGAAGACACAAGCTTTCATAATCATAATCTTATTGATATTTAGGATTTGCATATTGGGCATTAAACCCTAAAAAGAATCTACTTTTCTTAAGACTTTAAAACACTCAATTGCTTGTCATGTGTAAAGTGCACTTTTGTTTTAATTTAATATTGACTTATAATCAGAAGTTACTATCATTTAAATCAACCTACTAAAGGGTCTTTAAGTCATTAGTTCACTGGTCCTTCAACCTAACTCAACCAGTGTCTCTGGTAAACTCTCATAAGCTCGAGCGCCATATCATAATCGAAGGTCATATTTAATTGATGTGAGGGCGGGAAAAATGATTGGAAGGTCAGTATTTAAAAGGAATTTAGAATATAAACAATCATCTTTATGTGGTTGAATTTGATGGGCATGCCTTTATAAAAGGCTAAAAGATAGCTTTATGCAGGATATCATGGTATTTGTAGTGTTTGAAGATTGAAGACTAGTTAGTGTTTGTAGCTCGGACTATTTTGGCATGTTTGAGTGCAAAACAGGACCATGCCTAGCCTAAACGTACCCATCTAGATGCGTTGGAATTATCAGTTTGGCCGCACGAGGAGAAGAACAAATGTTACACCCCTTTGCAACTTTACACTGCCTCCTTTTGATAATTTTTGGGGCAGCAAAAAAACTTTCACCAGGGGCAAATGCCTTAGAGATATAAAAAATTGAGAGAGGTTATTATAGAAAGACCCTACATGATCGCGTTGCCTTAGACATAATGTATCTAAGTGACACAGGTTTTGAGTAACAACTCATCAAAGATTGCTACCTTTTTGTACTTTGAACTCTTTAGGGATATCACCGATACAATGTAGCTTAGACTGTTTTGGCATGTTTGGGTGCAAAAAAGGACCATGCCTAGCCTAAACATACCCATCTAGATGTGTTGGAACTCTCAGTTTGGCCACACGAGGAGAAGAACAAAAGTTACACCCCTTTGCAACTTTACACTGCCTCCTGACGATTTTTGGGGCAGCAAAAAACCTTTCACCATGGGCAAATGCCTTAGAGATATAAAAAATTGAGAGAGGTTATTGTAGAGGGACTCTACATAATCACTTTGCCTTAGATGGAATGTATTTAAGTGACACAGTTTCTGAATAACATCTCGTTAAAGATTGCTACCTTTTTGCACTTTGGACTCTTTCAGGATATCGCTGGTATAATGTAGTTCAGACTGTTTCGGCATGTTTGGGTGCAAAATAGGACCATGCCTAGCCTAAACATACCCATCCAGATGCGTTGGAATTGTCAGTTTAGCCACACAAGGAGAAGAACAAAAGTTACACCCCTTTACAACTTTACACTACCTCCTTCTGACGATTTTTGGGGTAGTAGAAAACCTTTCACCATGGGCAAACACCTTAGAGATATAAAAAACTAAGAGATGTTATTGTAGAGGGACCCTACATGATCGCTTTGCCTTAGACAGAATGTATCTAAGTGGCACAGTTTTTGAATAACAGCTCGTCAAAGATTGCTGCCTTTTTGCACTTTGGACTCTTCAGGGATATTACCGATACAATGTAGCTCGGACTGTTTCGGCATGTTTGGTGCAAAACATGACCATGCCTAGCCTAAACATACCCATCTAGATGTGTTGGAATTGTCATTTTGGCCACACAAGGAGAAGAATAAAAGTTACACCTCTTTGCAACTTTACACTGCCTCCTTCTGATGATTTTTAGGGCAGTAGAAAACCTTTCACCACGGGCAAACACCTCAAAGATATAAAAACCTGAGAGAGGTTATTGTAAAGGTACTCTACATGATCACGTTGTGTCATATAGAATGTTTCTAAGTGAAATGGTTTCTGAGTAACATCTCGTCAAAGATTGCTGCCTTTTTGTACTTTGGACTCTTCAGGGATATCGTCGGTACATTGTAGCTCAGACTGTTTCGACATGTTTGAGTGAAAAATAGGACCATGCCTAGTGTAAATGTACCCATCCAAACTCGTTGGAATAGTCATTTTGGTCGCATCAGGAGCAGGACGAAAGTTACACCCCTTTGTAACTTTACATTACATCCTTCTAACGATTTTTGGGGTAGTAGAAAACCTTTCACCATGGGCAAATGCCTTAGAGATATAAAAACTAAGAGAGATTATTGTAGAGGGACTCTACATGATCATGTTTCCTTAGATGGAATGTTTCTAAGTGACACAATTTTCAAGTAACATCTCGTCAGAGATTGCTACCTTTTTACACTTTGGACTCTTCAGGGATATTGTCGGTACAATGTAGCACAGACTGTTTCAGCATGTTTGGGTAAAAAAAGGACCATGCCTAGTGTAAATGTACCCATCCGAATATGTTGAAAAAGTTAGTTTGGTCACATCAGGAGCAGGACAAAAGTTACACCCCTTTGCAACTTTACACTACCTCCTTCTAACGATTTTTGGGGCAGCAGAAAACCTTTCACCATGGGCAAATGCCTTAGAGATATAAAAAATCGAGAGAGGTTATTGTAGAGGCACTCTACATGATCATGTTACCTTAGACATAATGAATCTAAGTGACATGGTTTTCGAGTAACATCTTGTCAAAGATTGCTACCTTTTTACACTTTAGACTCTTCAGGGATATCATTGGTACAATGTAGCTCGGACTGTTTCGACATGTTTGGGTGAAAAAAAGGACCATGCCTGGCGTAAATGTACCCATCCAAATATGTTGAAATATTCAGTTTGGTCGCATCAAGAGCAGGACGAAAGTTACACTCCTTTTCAACTTTACACTGCCTCCTGACAATTTTGGGGTAGCAGAAAACCTTTCACCATGCGTAAATGCCTCAGAGATATAAAAAACTGAGAGAGGTTATTGTAGAGGTACTCTACATGATCATTTTTCCTCATATGAAATATTTCTAAGTGACACGGTTTTCAAGTAACATCTCGTCAAAGATTGCTACCTTTTTGCACTTTGGACTCTTCAGGGATATCGTTGGTACAATGTAGCTTGGACTATTTTGACATGTTTGGGTGAAAAATAGGACCATGCCTAGTGTAAATGTACCCATCTAGACGTGTTGGAACAGTCAATTTGGTCGCATCAGGAGCAGGATGAAAGTTACCCCTTTTCAGCTTTACACTGCCTCCTTCTGATGATTTTTGGGGCAGCAGAAAACCTTTCACCATGGGCAAATGCCTCAGAGATATAAAAAACTGAGAGAGGTTATTATAGAGACACTCTACATGATTGTGTTTCCTTAGACAGAATGTTTCTAAGTGACACAGTTTTTGAGTAACATCTTGTCAAAGATTGCTGCCTTTTTGCACTTTGGACTCTTCAAGGATATCGTCAGTACAATGTAGCTCGGACTGTTTCGACATGTTTGGGTGAAAAAAAGGACCATGCCTAGTGTAAATGTACCCACCCAGATGTGTTGGAATAGTCAGTTTGGTCACATCAGGAGTAGAACACCAAAAATGCAAAAGTTGCTTTGTGCAACTTGACAACATTGACATTTTTTTGCAACAGGACTCAAAGACTCAAACTGACCCCAAATGACTCAAAGTGACTTAAAAACAAATGAAATGGTCTTAGAAGACCTTATTACATACAATTGACTCAATAAAAACAAAATTTTATTTTTTGACCCATCTTGGAGGCATGACAACCTAGGTACCCCTACACCATTAGTGCAACCGAAGTTGATAAAGTTTTCCTATTAAGAAAAAGAACCTCCCTTAGCTTCAAGAGATATAAATATTCTATACTGACAAGGCCAACCATGTGAAGGTGGAAGCTCATGTGGCCTCACTTAAGACCTAAGACACATGTAGTCTAGTAGACGTAGGACACCTAAGACACCTATTTTCTATCCTCTATCTACCTAGTTGACATATCGTATATACCTAAGACACAATTAGAGACACCTATTATCTAGTTAGATCTTGGCACCTACTCATTTGTATGAACTTGGCACCTATTCATTTGTATTTTAACTTGTTAATATGACAAGATAAAAGTGGGATTGTATTTTTTATTATGTTGTAAGGATTTATTCTTGTATAGTTTGACATCATGGTATGTTAAGGTCTGTTTATTAACATAATTATTAAAGAGTCCAAGTGTAGAAAATATACATGGCATCATGTGAGATTGTAGGCTGCTTTCTTGATTGGGAATGTGTCTATTTTAAACATGTATGATAAAGCATGATAAAGTAATTCAAATAGAATTAAGGAAAATGTAAAGAACATGCATGTAAAGACTTGACATACCTAAAAAATGAAGATTTGAATGGAGAGAGTACCCAATTATGTAGTGTTTTTTTCTTCTTGCATTAAACTCCTCAACAATTTGAGTTTTTCACGACTTGCTTCTTTTTTAATGTTAAATTGAATAACACTCAAATATAATTACTAACAACAATACTATTAACCAATCTATAATGTTAAATTCCTAAAATTGAATCACAATTAACATTGCAACACTACAAAAATTGAAACTTGAATAGATATATATCAAACTTGGTGTGAAAACTATGTTATTTCCTCCTTCTCAAGTTGACAAAGTAGAAAAGGTGGTAGAATGTGTAAAATGTGCATGTGAACTTCCCAACAACATGAAAGCACTTCTTTTTTGTTGGAACACATGCATAATCAGCATGAAAATAGAGCATGTGGGCCTGGATCACAGGGGTCAACACTTTTTTACTATTTCTATAGCAGGACAAAATGCAAGTGCGTTATAACGTGCTCACATTTTGTCCTGCTATAGATTGATCCATGAATATTTGTGCCTATCTCACCTTTGATAGCACCTTTACAATATCTCACCTCTAGTTCCATTAGCTCATTTTCTATATCTCACTTATCTCTCCCCCTCACCTCTCTACCTCTCCCCTCTCTATGTCTCTCAGTCGCTCCTTGTCTACCTCAACCATAAACCCTAAACCTTATCCCTAAACCCTAATCCCTCAACCCTCAACCCTCAACTCTAATCCCTCATCCCTAAACCCTAAATGCTATCCCTATTCCTAAACCCTCAATGGGCTTGATACTATACCTTAAACCCTAGTCCTGTATCCCTAAACCCTCCAACCCTATCCCTAATCCTTATAACCTTGACACTCTACTTTACGCCTAATCCCTCGACCCTCAACCCTATCCTAAAACCCTTGACCCTTGAACCTCAACCCTCAACCCTCAACCCTCAATGTCAAACCCTAATCTCTCAACCCTTAACTCTGATACCTCGACCCTTAACCCTATCCCTAAACCCTAAAGCCTGATGAAGAGCCACATAGCAAAAGCTTACAAATAGGGTGAAAAACCCATTAAACCCACCAAATAGCTAATACCTGTCAGCATCATCATATTTTCTCTACTAACTGATATCATCCTACAGTTTAACCTTTGACCTTTCGCCTATCAGCAGCATCATCATATTTGATGAACACAATTATCCTCCTGACGATCGCTATTCACCTTGCTGCCAAACTCTATCTGCAGCATCATGATGTTCGGCATCATCTACACCTTTTATCAGCAAGATATAAAATATCGGGTTCCTCCCATATATCTTGATGACAACAACCTCATGCACCTCTCTTCTGATGCTTACGTCACCCCGATATTCGACCCACACACACAACCAACATCAGGATATAACTTATCAGGTCATATTGACACATCCTGATGACGATACTCAACTTTATACACACGACAAATATTCCTTCCGTGATCCACTTAGTGTTAATCTCCTATCACCAAGACATGAACTGTTGACGAACACTTCGCACTGATCACCCCGATATCCTACGCCTATGCCAAAACACTTGTCATCGGCAAGATAAACCTTTATCGAGTGATATTTGGAATGTCCTAATGACGATGACATCACATGCACTGATGTCTACATCACCCGGATATAAGACTCATTTATATACTCCGTAGCATGATATGAATTATCAGGTTATACTATAATATCCTGATGATGATCCTGAGATCTATGTGATCCTCGGCTACCCGATGTTCAAACAAAAGATGATCCTCCTCCTTTCTTTGGCAAATGTGACTTTGACTCGCCGTTGACCTGTTTGATTGTACCTTTGCCTGCGTGTATTCTCCAGCATACAACAACAATATGCGGATGATGGATACACATGAAATGATGATCCTGAAGATGATATATACAGGAAATATATATCCAAACTATTTTATCCTGATGCCTTCAAAATAGGCATTCTCCATAAGTTTCAAGACCCAATCCAAATAGCGATATGCGCATAGATGAAAATGCAATATACACAGTCTGTAATGTTGCATGCGAATGCTGTATATCCGTCAAATGTATATTTTTGACCAAACTCTCAGAACTTCACAATTTCACATAGAAAGCATGTCGATCGGGCCAGATCATTTCCTGAGCAATTCAATCTTAGAATTTATCCTTCTAAACCCTAGCACATGAGGATGCTAGGATAACTCATAGCATGCTAACAATCGATCCCACGAACATGAAATGCATAAACAGAGAAACAAAAATGTAAACTAAACTATGATACATGCCCATTCCACCGATTTAGAGAATCAACCGGTGGAATGGTTAGATGAATCCATTTGCCTATAACCAAAAAAGAATCAATACACAGATAGCTTGTAAACTAGACAAATGAAGCCAATGGGATCTCTTACTTTCAAATTAGAATTGCATACAGATCTCATAGTCCCACTATGTTATAATGTCGCTACTTCTTCACAGAAACTAACAGTTATCAACTATTCGCTGTCTCCTATCAATTCCTCTATATCTAAAACAAAAAGAACTAGGGTATAAATAGCTATGTTTTATGAGTACTACCAACTCGATTCCCAATGGCTAGGAGAAGACAGCTAAGACAACTGGCATAACAAACTTCTAACTACCAGTACATCCTCCTAGATTGATCTAAAACATAAGAATTGGTCCAATGGACCTTATTACATCAAGAAGTCAAACATACTATAATTAGACTTATGTTTTGTTTTGCAGGGGTGCTCCTGCACCATACTCCCTAGAAGAAGAAATCTCAAGTCCACTTGAGATGAGAGTATGTAGATCTGTACCATGTTTCTGGATATGCTCTTCAGTCATCCACACTGCTTCTGAATCAGGTTTTCCCTGCCAAGACACCAAATACTCCAAATAGTTTTTGTTTCGTGTCATCTTGACCACTCTTGTGTCCAAAACCTTCTGCAACTATGGTGGAGCATGTTTTGGAATGTCATTAGCTGTGGGATCCTGTAGGAGTTCCTGGTCTTCATCTAGATTATGCTTATATGGAGTTAAATCACATACATTGAATACAGGTGATAAACCAAGATCTGGAGGGAGTTGTATCTCATAAGCATTCTGTCCATGCTTTCTCAAAATCTAACATGGGCCAATCTTCCTTTGCATGAGTTTAGTATATTTTCCCTTAGGAAGTCTTTCCTTCTTCAAATGAACCCATACTAAATCTTCAACATCAAACTGTACATCCTTCTTCTTTCTATCAGCATATTCTTTATACTTCAAGGTAGTTTGCTGTAGCTGGGTCTTTACTTGATCATGAACCTCTTTTATAGCTTCTGCAAAAGCTTCTCCCTCTACACTAACAGGGTCTGCTGCAGGTAGATCTCTCAATACCAAAATTCCTCTTAGATGCATACCACACACTATCTGAAAAGGTGATTTCCCTGTACTCCTATTGACAGTATCATTATAGGAAAATTTGGCCTGAGATAGGATATTATCCCACTTTTCTCCATGCTATTTTGTCAAACATCTGAGCAAATTCCCTAAGGAATGATTGACTACTTCAGTCTGTCCATCCGTTTGAGGATGATATGTGGATGAAAAAGACAAATTTGTGCCCAGTTTCTTCCAAAGGGTTCTCCAGAAATGACCAATAAACTTCACATCCCTATCTAACACTATGCTCAATGGTAACCCATGGATTCTTACTATTTCCTTGAAAAACAAATCTATAATATATGAAGCATCAGCAGCGGTTTTGCATGGCAAGAAATGTGCCATTTTGCTGAATCTGTCCACTACAACAAAAACATTGTCAAATCCTTTCCTTGTCCTTGGTAAACCCAAGAAAAATCCATACTTATGCTTTCCCATGGTCTGGAAGGAATGGGTAATGGCTGATATAAACCTGCATTAGTTGATCTCCCTTTTGCTTTCTGACATATCACACATGTCTCTACAAACTTTCTAACATCTGATTGTAACTTAGGCCAATAGTAATGTCTTCTAACAAGATCAAGAGTCTTATCCAAACCAAAATGACCTACCATAGCTCCACAATGTTTCTCTTTAATGATGTTCAACCTCATAGAACACCTTGGAATACACAACTGTCCACCTTTGAACAACAATCCATCCTGGATCAAAAATTCAGAGAACTCAACATGATATTTATCTCCAAAAGAAGTACATACCTGATATATCTCTCCAAAATCTTCATCAGCATCATACATGGTCTTCAATGAATCAATTCCAACACTTTCTAACTGAATCTGGTTGACTATTAGAGTTCTCCTACTCAAGGCTTCTGCTACCTTATTCTTGACTCCTTTCTTATGCTTCAATGTAAAAGTAAAAGCTTGTAAAGTTTCTACCCATTTCATGTGTCTGTGGTTCAGCTTTTCCTAGCTGTTGATAAAACTTAAAGCCTAATTATCTGTGAATACTTTGAATTCCTTTGGCATCAAGTAGATCCTCCATTTCTTGAGTGACTGGACTAAAGCATACATTTCCAAATCATATGATGAATACCTCTTTTTAGCATCATTGAGCTTCTCACTGAAAAATGCAATTGGCCTTCCTTCTTGGCTGAGTACTGCTCCAATGGCCATGTGACTGGCATCACATTCTACCTAAAATATCTTGTTAAAATCTGGAAGTGCAAGGACTAGCTGCTGTGCCACTTTCTTCTTCAATGTTTCAAAATAATCATCTGCTTCCTTAGTCCAAGCTAATCTGCACTTCTGTCCTCCTTTTATGGTATCAAGCATGGGTGCACAAATATGACTAAACCCTCTTATAAACTTTCTATAGAAGGTTGCTAACCCATGGAAACTTCTGACATCATTCATAGTCCTAGGAGTTGGCCAAGACAAAATGGCACTTACCCTCTCCTTATCTATTTGCAACTTACCTTGAGAAATGACAAAACCCAAATATGTGATCTCCTCTTGCATGAACAAACACTTGTCCAAATTTATCATCAGCTGCTCTTCATGTAACCTTTTGAGAACCAAATCTATATGTCTGAGATGTTCTTCCTTTGTGTTGCTAAAAATTAGAATGTCATCAAGATATACTATGACAAACTTTCCCATGAATTCTCTTAAAACCTCATTCATCAATCTCATAAAAGTACTAGGTGCATTAGACAAACCAAAAGGCATAACTTTCCACTCATACAACCCTTCATTAGTTTTGAATGCTATTTTCCATTCATCTCCTGGCCTAATCTTGATCTGATGATAACCACTCTTCAAATCTATTTTTGTAAAATGCTTAGCACCTCCCAAACAGTCAAGTAAATCCTCTATCCTAGGGATTGGAAACCTATACCTGATTGTGATCTTATTAATAGCCCTGGAATCTGTGCAAAGCCTCCAAGTGCCTTCTTTCTTTGGTGCTAGTACAGCTGGTACTGCACATGGACTTAAACTTTTACCAATCAGACTTGTGTCTAACAATTCCTCAATTTGTCTTGCTACTTTTGCATTTTGTTCTAGAGTTAGCTTATATGCTACCTTGTTTGGAAGTGTAGATCCTAGGATTAGATCTATGCAATGGCTGATATCCCTTACAGGTGGTAGGGACAATAACTCTTGGACAGCTGGGTCTATGAACCTTTACTTCTTCTCTTTCTTGTCTTCTTGCTGCTATTCTTTATTCACTGTCAGACATGGAATTAGGGCATATGCAACTGCACCTTCTACTGCTACTTCTTTTATGAACTGTTTTACTTCCATCAACATTACCTTCACCTCTTTCCCTTTTGATTTCTCCTCCTTCTCTATCAATGGTAGTAACTCTGTCACCTTACCATCCTTGGTGATTGTACAGGTGTTTCTTACACCATCATGGCATGCCTTCAAGTCATACTGCCATGGTCTACCAAATAAAAGATTGCAAGCATCCATCTTGGTAATGTCAAACAACAACCTATCTTTATATGCTCCAATTTGAAATTCTACCCAAGCCTATTCTTCTACAACCGTCTGCTGACCTTGGGTAAGCCATGAGACCTTAAATGGGGATGGGTGAAGCAATCTCCTAAGCTTAAGTTTTGTTACCATTCATCAGATACAAAATTTTTAGTAGAACCAGAATCAATTAAAACTTTACATGCCTTACCTCCTGCTTTGCAAATGGTTCTGAAAAGAGACTTTCTTTGTGGGGGTTCTTTGTCAGGTACCTTCATGGTAGTCATTGTTCTTCTCATCATTAGAGATTCTCCACTCTCTAGATATCCATAATTGTCAGAAGCATTCACACTCTGAAAAGCATTAGAGCCTATTACACTTTGACTATCAGGTTCTTGGATCAGATTCATTCTCCTTTCTCCTGTTGAGCTTGTTGCCTTTTTTGGACATCTGCTGGCTATATGGCCTTCTTTGTTACAGTTATAACATCTGATAGATCCTCTGCCCTACGATCTTCCTCTGAAAGGTCTTCTGCCTCTGAAGTTTCCTTGCTAGTTGTAACTTTCTCTCTGGTTTTGGTTGTTATTTACCTTGCTGTTGTCATGACTGGATTCTCCTTGATATCCATGTCCATGTCCTCTGCCTCTGAAAGGACTTCTTCCACCTCTTTGCTATTTACCTCTTCCTCTATTGTTCTGTTCTTGTCTTCTCTTTAACTTCTCTTCCACTTTCAATGCCAATTGAAAACATTTCTGAACTGTATCTGGATTATGTAGATTCAAATCTTCCTGAGTGTTGAACCTCAATCCATTAAGGTATCTGGCTACCTTTTATTCCTCACTCTCTTTTACCTTTGTCTTCACACAAAGTTTCATGAATTCCTCTGTATATGAGCTAACATCTAGCTCCTTCTGCTTCAGGTTTTGCTTCCTCTTGTGTAATTGGATACTGTAAGCCAATGGAACATAGGCTTCCTTCACTAAAGCCATCATCTTCTTCCATGTAGGAGCTCTACACTTTCCTTCTTGTACTCTGTCATCTTGGACAAAATTCCACCATGTCAATGCATCTTCTTTCATCTTTGATTGGGCTATCTTCACTCTCTATTGTTCTGGTATCTCCTCTGTCTCAAAGAAATTATTTAGGGAGTCTATCCACTCCATCACTAAATCAGGTTCCATCTTTCCTGTAAACACTGGTAAATCTAGTTTCACATCCATGGTCCTCCTCTCCATGGATTTGAGGGCATTAATCAAGGGTCTCTGGTCTGCAGGAATGACTTCCTCATTCCACTTAGGGATCTCTTCTTCTTCCCTATCTTCTTCTTTACTAGAACCTACTTTGTCCCTCAACTTCTCCAATTCATCCTTCAATGCCTGATTCTGAGCCTTCACAGCTTTGCTCTCTGTAATTTGTTTCTTCACCAGCATAGCCAACTCAACGTTGGTCATCCTTGTCGGGAACTCTGATGTCCCTTCTTCATCTGACATCTTACTGTCTTAAATCTTCCCCAAAAGATTCAACCTTTGCTTTGATACCACTATGATGTAGAGCCACACAACAAAAGCTTACAAACAAGGTGAAAAACCCATTAAGCCCACCAAATAGCTAATACCTATCAGCATCATCATATTCAGCGAACACAATTATCCTCCTGACGATCGCTATTCACCTTGCCACCAAACTCTATCTGCAGCATCATGATGTTCAGCATCATCTACACCTTTTATCAGTAGGATATAAAATATCAGGTTCCTCCCATATATCCTGATGATGACAACCTCATGCACCTCTCTTCTGATGCTTATGTCACCCCGATATTTGACCCACACACACAACCAGCATCAGGTTATAACTTATCGGGTCATATTGACACATCCTGATGATGATACTCAACTTTATGCACATGACAAATATTCCATCAAATATTCCTACCGCGATCCACTTAGTGTTAATCTCCTATCACCAAGACATGAACTTTCGGTGAACACTTCGCACTGATCACCCCGATATCCTACGCCTATGCCAAAACACTTGTCATCGGCAGGATAAACCTTTATCGGGTGATATTTGGAATGTCCTGATGACGATGACATCACATGCACTGATGTCTACGTCACCCAGATATAAGACTCATTTATATACTCCGTAGCATGATATGAATTATCGGGTTATACTATAATATCCTGATGATGATCCTGAGATCTATGTGATCCTTGGCTACCTGATGTTCAAACAAAAGATGATCCTCCTCCTTTCTTTGGCAAATGTGACTTTGACTCACTGTTGACCTGTTTGATTGTACCTTCACCTGTGTGTATGCTCCAACATACAACAACGATATGCAGATGATGGATACACACGAAATGATGATCCTGAAGATGATATATATCCAAACTATTTTATCCTGATGCCTTCAAAACAGGCATTCTCCATAAGTTTCAAGACCTGATCCGGATAGTGATATGTGCATAGATGCAAATGCGATATACACAGTCTATAATGTCGCATGTGAATGCTGTATATCTGTCAAATGTATATTTTTGACAAGACTCTTAGAACTTCACAATTTCACATAGAAAGCATGTCAATCTAGCCGAATCATTTCCTGAGCAATTCAAGCTTAGAATTTATCCTTCTAAACCCTATCACATGAGGATGCTAGGATAACTCATAGCATGCTAACAATCAATCCCACGAACATGAAATGCATAAACAGAGAAACAAAAATGTAAACTAAACTATGATACATGCCCATTCCACTGATTCAGAGAATCAACTGGTGGAATGGTTGGATGAATCCATTTACCTGTAACCAAAAAAGAATCAATACACAGATAGCTTGTAAACCAGACAAATGAAGCCAATGGGATCTCTTACTTTTAAATTAGAATTGCATATAGATCTCACAGTCCCACCGTGTTACAATGTCGCTACTTCTTCACAGAAACTAACAGTTATCAACTATTCGTTGTCTCCTATCAATTCCTCTATATCTAAAACAAAAAGAACTAGGGTATAAATAGCTGTGTTTTACGAGTACTACCAACTCGATTCCCAGCGGCTGGGAGCCTTCCAAGCAGCTGGGAGAAGACAACTAAGACAACTGGCATAACAAACTTCTAACTACTAGCATATCCTCCTAGATCGATCTAAAACATAAGAATTGGTCCAATGGACCTTATTATATCAAGAAGTCAAACATACTATAATTAGACTTATGTTCTATTTTGTAGGGGTGCTCCTGCACCAAAGCCTCAACCCTCAACCCTCAATGTCAAATCCTAATCCCTCAACCCTTCACTCTAATCTCTCAACCCTAAACCCTATCCCTAAACCCTCAACACTATACATTAAACCCTAATCCCTCAACCCTCAACCCTAAACCTTATCCCTAAACCCTAATCCCTCAACCCTCAACCCTAATCCCTCATCTCTAAACCCTAAATGCTATCCCTATTCTGAAACCCTCAACGAGCTCAATACTATACCTTAAACCCTAATCCCTTATCCCTAAACCCTCCAACCCTATCCCTAATCCTTATACCCTTGGCACTCTACTTTAACCCTAATCCCTCGACCCTCAACCCTATCCTGAAACCCTCAACCCTTGAACCTCAATGTACTCAACCCTCAACATCAAACCTTAATCCCTCAACCCTTGACTCTAATCCCTCGACCCTCAACCCTATCCCTAAACCCTCAACCCTAAAACCTCAACCCTCAACACTCAACGTCAAACCCTAATCCCTCAACCCTCAACTCTAATCCCTCAACCTTAAATCCTATCCCTAAACCCTAAACACTATCCCTATTCCTAAACCCTCAACGGGCTCGATACTATACCTTAAACCCTAATCCCTTATCCCTAAATCCTCCAACCCTATCCCTAATCCTTATACTCTCAACACTCTACTTTAACCCTAATCCCTCGACCCTTGACCCTATCTCTAAACCCTCAACCCTCGAACCTCAACCCTCAACCCTCAACGTCAAACCATAATCCCTCAACCCTTAACTCTAATCCCTTAACCCTCAACCCTATCCCTAAACCCTAAACCCTAGACCCTAAAGCCTCAACCCTCAACCTTCAACATCAAATCCTAATCCCTCAACCCTTCACTCTAATCCCTCAACCCTAAATCCTATCCCTAAACCATCAACAGTATACCTTAAACCCTAATCCCTCAACCCTCAACCCTAAACCTTATCCCTAAATCCTAATCTCTCAACCCTCAACCCTAATCCCTCAACCCTCAATTCTAATCCCTCATCCCTAAACCCTAAAAGCTATCCCTATTCCTAAACCGTCAATAGGCTCAATACTATAACTTAAACCCTAATCCCTTATCCCTAAACCCTCCAACCCTATCCCTAATCCTTATACCCTCGCCACTCTACTTTAACCCTAATCCCTCAACCCTCAACCCTATCCCTAAACCCTCAACCCTTGAACCTCAATGTACTCAACCCTCAATGTCAAACCCTAATCCCTCAACCCTTAACTTTGATCCCTCGACCCTCAACCCTATCCCTAAACCCTCAACACTTAATGTTAAACCCTAATCCCTCAACCCTTAACTCTAATCCCTCAACCCTAAACCCTATCCCTAAACCCTAAACCCTATCCCTATTCCTAAACCCTCAATGGGCTCGATACTATACCTTAGACCCTCCAACCCTATCCCTAATCCTTATACCCTCAATACTCTACTTTAACCCTAATCCCTCGACCCTCAACCCTATCCCTAAACCCTTGACCCTCGAACCTCAACCCTCAACCCTCAACCCTATCCCTAAACCCTAAACCTTAAAGCCTCAACCCTTAACCCCCAACGTCAAATCCTAATCCCTCAACCCTTCACTCTAATCCCTCAACCCTAAACCCTCAACACTATACCTTAAACCCTAATCCATCAACCCTCAACCCTAAACCTTATCCCTAAACCCTAATCCCTCAACCCTCAACCTTAATCCCTCAACCCTCAACTCTAATCCCTCATCCCTAAAACCTAAACACTATCCCTATTCCTAAACCCTCAACGGGCTTGATACTATACCTTAAACCCTAATCCCTTATCCCTAAACCCTCCAACCCCATCCCTAATCCTTATACCCTCGGCACTCTACTTTAACCCTAATCCTTCGACCCTCAACCCTATCCCTAAACCCTCAACCCTCAAACCTCAATGTACTCAAGCCTCAACATCAAATCCTAATCCCTCAACCCTATCCCTAAACCCTCAAACTTAAAACTTCAACCGTCAACACTCAATGTCAAAAACTAATCCCTCAATCCTAAACCCTCAACACTATACCTTAAACCCTAATCCCTCAACCCTAAACCCTATCCCTAAGCCCTAATCCATCAACCCTCAACCCTAATCCATCAAACCTCAACCCTAATCCCTCATCCCTAAACCCTAAACACTATCCCTATTCCTAAACCCTCAACAAGATTGATACTATCCCTCAACCCTTAACCCTTAAAACTTGAACCCTAAAACCTATCCCTACACCCTCGACACTCGACACTATATCTTAAACCCTAATACCTTAACCCTCATCCCTAAAGCCTCAACCCTAAATCCTTAAACCTTCAACCCTAAACCCTATCCCTAATCCCTCTACCCTCGACACTCTACACTAACCTTAATCCCTTGACCATCAACCCTATCCCTAAACCCTCAACCCTCAACCCTCAACCCTCAACTCTCAACATTAAACCCTAATTCATCAACCCTAAACCCTAATCCATCAAACCTAAACCCCATCCCTAAACCATCAACCTTCAACACTATACCTTAAACCCTAATCCCTATCCCTCAACCCTTAACCCTTAAAACTTAAACCCTATCCCTAGACCCTCAACACTTGACACTATATATTAAGCCTTAAACCCTCATCCATAAAGCCTCAACCCTCAATCCTTAAACCTTCAAACCTAAACCCTATCCCTAATCCCTCTACTCTTGACACTCTAACCCTAACCTTGACATTAAATGCTAATCTATCAACCCTAAACCCTATCCTTAAACCCTAATCCATCAACCCTAAAACCTAATCCCTCAACCCTCAACCCTAAACACTATCAATAAACCCTCAACGCTCAACAATATACCCTCAACCCTAATCCCTCAACCATCAACCCTAATCCCTAATCCCTAAACCCTAAATGATATCCCTATTCCTAAACCCTCAACCCTTGACACTATACCTTAAACCCTAATCCCTTATCCCTAAACCCTAAACCCTATCCCTCAACCCTTAACCCTTAAAACTTAAACCCTAAAACCTATCCATAAACCCTCAATGCTCAACACTATATCTTAAACCTCAATCCCTTAATCCTTAGCCCTAAAGCCTCAACCCTCAATCATTAAACCTTCAACCCTAAACCGTATCCCTAATCCCTCTACCCTCAACACTCTACTTTAACCCTAATCCCTTGACCATCAACCCTATCCCTAAACCCTCAACTCTCAACATTAAACCCTAATCCATCAACCCTAAACGCTAATCTTAAACCCTGAACCCTCAACAATATTACTTAAACCCTAATCCATCAACCCTAAACCATAATCCCTCAACCCTAAACCCTCAACCCTCAACACTATTCCTTAAACCCTAATCCCTCAACTCTAAACCCTAATCCCTCATCCCTAAACCCTAAACCCTATCCTTAAACACTTAACCCTCAACAAGTTATACCTTAAACCTTAATCCCTCAACCCTAATCCCGCGTCCCTAAACCCTAAATGCTATCCCTATTCCTAAACCCTCAACCCAAGACACTATACCTTAAACCCTATCCCTCAACCCTCAACCCTATACCCTCAACAATATCCTTAAGCCCTAATACCTCAATCATCAACCCTATACCTTAAACCTGAAGCCTACACCCTCAAACCCTCATCCCTAGACCATATAACCTCACCCTTATATCCTAAATCTTGAATATTGTGCCTCAACCCTATACTTAAATTAAACCTAAACCATACGTGCTCTCAACCCAAGTCACCCTATGCCTTATATACCCTCAATCCATATCGTAAACCCTAAACCCTAATCCCCACACCTTACACACTTAATCTTATACACTTAACAACCTGAATATTAACCCTCAACTGTAACCCTCAACCCTCTACCCTCTACCTATTACTTAAGCCCTAATCCCTCAACCCTCAACCCTCAAAACTATACAGGCTCAGGTCCTTATATACACTAAACCCAAAACACTTACATACATACATGCATACATACAAACATATATACATACAAAGATGCATACATACAAGCATGCATAAATGTATATACATACAAGCATGCATACATTTACATGCATACATACCTACAAGAATAGATATAAACATCCATGAAACATACTTATGAAATTTGAACATATCTTCGAACTGGGAAAACACCAGCAAACATGCAAAAAAGCAAAAAAGCACAACATAACGCACTCACGTTATGTTGTGCTTTGGGAATCCCAAGCCTTGGGCTTGGGATTTGCTTTGGATTTCCAACCCAAAGGCTTGGAGTGCCTTTTCAATATCCATAGATGTGTTTTTGCATATTCTTCAAGATTTCACATAATTTTGTTCGTGCTAACCCTCATATTTGCACGTGTTTCAAGGTCAAACAAATTTGATGCAGAGGAAAACACAACAGAAGCTTACAAATGGGAAGGAGGAGTCAATAACACAACCAGCATGTTAAAATCCTGGACATGCAGTATGTAATACCTATCGGCTTATCATCATCATCATATTTCTTGCTAACACAGACAACATCATCATATTTCGAAGAGGCATGAAATATCCTCCTGCTAACTACTGTTCACTTCCTTATCACCTTTCGCCTTTCGCCTGTCAGCAGCATCATGATACTCGACGAACACAATTATCCTCCTGATGATCACTATTCACTTAGCGCCAAACTCTATCGGCAGCATCATGATGTTTAGCATCATCTTCACCCTTCGTCGGTAGGATATGAAATATCCGGTTCCTCTCATATATCTTGATGACGATATTCCTTATGCACCTTTTCTTTGATGCTTACGTCACCCCGATATTCGACTACTCGAACAACAGCATCAGGATATGACTTATCCGGTCATATTGAAACATCCTAATGATGTTAACCAAACTTTATGCCGAAGACTTACGCCGATGTTAAAACACTTAGCGACAGCAAGATAAACTTGCATAGGGTGATATTCGCAATATCCTGATGACGATGATGTCACTTGCACCCGTTGATGATGTCAATGCACCTGATGATGATGTCAACAGGATATAAGACACTTATATCCTCTGTAACATGATAATGAATATCCGGTGATCTTTTCAATATCCTGATGATGACCTCTCCGGTCCTTAGCCAAAAAGTGAACTTTCACTCTTGCATGCGATAGCGATATGCGGATGATGGATACACACGAAAGATGATCCTGATGATGATATACACACTGAGTATATATCCAACCTATATCATCCTGATGCACTTGAAACATACAGTCTTCGTCAGCTTCATAACCCGATCCGGATAGCGATATACTCACAGATGTCGATGCGATTCACTCCGTCTGGAAAAGCACATGCAGATCCCTGTATATCCGTCAGCTGCATGCAAACTCACAGAACCGCACAATTTCACAAAGAAAATATGATGATCGGGCCGGATCACCTTCAGATCAAAACTTAACAGTTTATCGTCCTAAACCCTAGCACATGAGGATGCTAGGTTGATTCATAGCATGCTACCAATCGATCTCCCACACAATGAAATGCATAAACAGAAAACTAAAATACAACCTAAACTAACATGCATGACCATTCCACCGATTCACAGAATCAACTGGTGGAAGGGTTGAAAGAATCCATTAACCTATAATCAGAACAGAAATCGAAACATAAACAACTGATAAACCAGATAATGCAATTGATGAGATCTTATTTAGATGAAACACAAATGTCCTGTTTCTACAATGTTTCACAATGTCTGGACTGATCTCTGGATTTCACTCAATCACCAGTACAACATAACATAACTACTACTCTCCTCTCTGATCTCTCTTCTCTCTGACTGTGTCATCTCAAACCCTAACTGATCTGAGTTATTTATAGCAATATCCTACGAGTAGTACCAACTCGATTCCCAGCAGCTGGGAGCTTCCAAACGGCTGGGAGAGGACAACTCAGACTACTTGATCACGAACTCTAACTACCTGCACACTCTCCTAGGCTGATCTAATACATATGCATTGGTCCAATGGACCTTATTACATTATGAAGTCAAACATGCTAAAAATAGACTAATGTCCTGTCATGCGGACAATGAACCTATATCCTGTCTTGTAGGGGTGCTCCTGCACCATACTCCCCAGAAGAAGAAATCTCAAGTCCACTTGAGATGAGAGTATGAAGATCTGCACCATGTTTCTGGATCTGCTCTTCAGTCATCCAGACTGCTTCGGAATTAGGTTTTCCCTTCCAAGAGACTAGATACTCCAAGTACTATTTGTTCTGGGTCTGTTTGACCACTCTGGTGTCCAAAACCTTCTGCAACTGTGGAGGATCATGCTTGGGAATGTTATCATGGACTGTATCCTGTAGGAGTTCCTGGTCTGCATCTGGATAAGACTTGTATGGAGTTAAATCACATACATTGAATACAGGGGACAAACCAAGATCAGGGGGGAGTTGTATCTCATAAGCATTCTGTCCATGCTTGTGCAAGATCTGACATGGTCCAACTTTTCGCTGCATAAGTTTAGTATATTTGCCCTTAGGAAGTCTGTCCTTCTTCAAATGAACCCATACCAAATCTCCAACATCAAACTGAACATCCTTCTTCTTTTTATCAGCATATTCCTTATACTTCAAGGTGGTTTGCTGCAGTTGGGTCTTGACTTGATCATGAACCTCTTTGATGGCTTCTGCAAAAGCTTCTCCTTCTGCACTAACAGGGTCTACTGTAGGTAGATCTCTCAATTCCAAAATTCCTCTTGGATGCACACCATAAACTATCTGAAAAGGTGATTTCCCTGTGCTCCTATTGACAGTATCATTATAGGAAAATTCAGCTTGAGATAGAATATTATCCCACTTTTCTCCATGTTGTTTGGTCAAACATCTAAGCAAATTTCCTAAGGAACGGTCACTACTTCAGTCTATCCATCCGTTTGAGGATGATATGCAGAGGAAAAAGACAAATTTGTTCCAAGTTTCCTCCAAAGAGTTCTCCAGAAGTGACCAATAAACATCACATCCCTATCTGACACTATACTCAATGGCAATCCATGGATCCTGACAATCTCCCTAAAAAACAAATCTGCAATGTATGAAGCATCAGCAGTGGTTTTGGATGGCAAGAAATGTGCCATTTTGCTGAATCTATCCACTACAACAAAAACACTGTCAAACCCTTTCCTTGTCCTTGGTAAACCCAAGACAAAATCCATACTTATGCTTTCCCATGGTCTGGAAGGAATGGGTAAGGGCTGATATAAACCTGCATTAGTCGACCTGCCTTTAGCTTTCTGACATATCACACATGTCTCTACAAACTTTCTGACATCTGATTGTAACTTAGGCCAAAAGTAATGTCTTCGGACAAGATCAAGAGTCTTATCTAGACCAAAATGACCTGCCATAGCTCCACAATGTTTCTCCTTAATGATGTTTAACCTCATAGAACACCTTGGAATACATAACTGTCCACCTTTGAACAACAATCCATCCTGAATCAAAAATTCAGAGAATTCAGCATGATATTTCTCTCCAAAAGAAGTACATACATGATATATCTCCCCAAAATCTTCATCAGTCTCATACATGGTCTTTAGTGAATCAATGCCAACACTTTCTAACTGAATCTGGTTGACTGTTAGAACTCTCCTGCTCAAAGCATCTGCAACTTTATTCTTGACTCCTTTCTTATGCTTCAATGTAAAAGTAAACGCTTGTAAAGTTTCTACCCATTTCATGTGTCTGTGGTTCAGCTTTTCCTGGTTGTTTATGAAACTCAGAGCCTGGTTATCTGTGAATACTATGAATTCCTTTGGCATCAAGTAATGCCTCCATTTCTTGAGTGACTGGACTAAAGCATACATTTCCAAATCATATGAGGAATACCTCTTTTTAGCATCATTGAGCTTCTCACTGAAGAATGCAATAGGTCTACCTTCTTGGCTGAGTACTGCTCCAATGGCCATGTGACTGGCATCACATTCCACCTGAAAGATTTTGTTAAAGTCTGGAAGTGCAAGGACTGGCTGCTGTGCCACCTTCTTCTTCAATGTTTCAAAAGAATCATCTGCTCCTTGAGTCCAAACAAATCTACACTTCTGTCCTCCTTTGATGGTATCAAGCATGGGTGCACAAATATGACTAAACCCTCTTATAAACTTCCTGTAGAAGGTTGCTAACCCATGGAAACTTCTGACATCATTCATAGTCTTTGGGGTTGGCCAAGACAATATGGCACTTACCTTCTCCTTATCCATTTGTAACTTTCCTTGTGAAATGACAAAACCCAAATATGTGATCTCCTCTTGCATGAACAAACACTTGTCTAAATTTATCATCAGCTGCTCTTCATGTAACCTCTTAAGAACCAAATCTATGTGTCTGAGATGTTCTTCTTTTGTGTTGCTGAAAATCAGAATGTCATCTAGATATACTATGACAAACTTACCAATGAACTCTTTCAAAACCTCATTCATCAACCTCATAAAAGTACTAGGTGCATTAGATAAACCAAAAGGCATAACCTTCCACTCATATAACCCTTCATTAGTTTTGAATGCTGTTTTCCATTCATCTCCTGGCCTAATCCTGATCTGATGATATCCACTCTTCAAATCTATTTTTGTAAAATACTTAGCACCTCCCAAACAGTCAAGTAAATCCTCTATCCTAGGGATTGGAAACCTATACCTGATTGTGATCTTATTAATAGCTCTGGAATCTGTGCAAAGCCTCCAAGTACCTTCCTTCTTTGGTGCTAGTACAGCTGGTACTGCACATGGACTTAAACTTTTCCCAATCAGACCTGAATCCAATAATTCTTCAATTTGTCTGGCTACTTCTGCATTCTGTTCTGGAGTTAGCTTATAGGCTGCTTTGTTTGGAAGTGTTGACCCTGGAATTAAGTCTATGCAGTGACTAATATCCCTGACAGGTGGTAGGGATCTTGGCATTCCTTCTGAGATGATACCTTTGTACTTATCCAATAGCTCTTGGATAGCTGGGTCTATGGACCTTTGCTTTTTCTCTTCCTTGACTTCTTGTTGATGTTCTTTATTCACCCTCATACATGGGATTAGGGCATATGCAACTGCACCTTCTGTTGCTACTTCTTTCATGAACTGTTTACCTTCCATCAGCATTACCTTCACCTCTTTTCCTTTAGATTTCTCCTCCTTCTCCGTCAATGGTAGTAACGTTATAACCTTACCATCTTTAGTGATTGTATAGGTGTTTCTAATACCATCATGTTGTGCCTTCAAATCATACTGCCATGGTCTACCAAATAAAAGATTGCAAGCATCCATCGTGGTAATATCAAACAACAACTTATCCTTATATGCTCCAATCTGAAATTCTACCCAAGCCTGCTCTTCTACAATTATCTGCTGACCTTGGGTAAGCGATGAGATTTTGTATGGGGATGGGTGAGGTAATCTCCTAAGCTTAAGCTTTGTCACCATTTCTTCAGACACAAAATTTTCAGTAGAACCAGAATCAATCAAAACTTTACATGCCTTACCTCCTGCTTTGCAAATAGTCCTGAAAAGAGACTTTCTTTGAGGGGATTCTTTGTCAGGTACCTTCATGGTAGTCACTGTTCTTCTCATCATTAGAGACTCTCCACTTTCTGGGTATCCATAATTATCAGGAGCATTCACACTCTGAAAAGAAGTAGAGCCTATTATACTTTGATTATCAGGTTCTTGGATCAGATTTGTTCTCCTTTCTCTTGTTGAGCTTGTGGCCTTTTCTGGACATCTGCTGGCTATATGGCCTTCTTTGTTACAGTTATAACATCTGATGGATCCTCTGCCCTAGGATCTTCCTCTGAAAGGTCTTCTACCTCTGAAGTTTCCTTGCTGACTATAATTTTCCCCCTGGTTCTGACTATTGTTTCTCTTACTATTGTCATGACTGGATTCTCCTTGATATCCATGTCCATGTCCTCTACCTCTAAAAGGACCTCTTCCACCCCTTTGTTGTCTTCCTCTTCCTCTATTGTGTTGTTCTTGTTTTCTCTTTAACTTCTCTTCCACTTTCAATGCCAACTGAAAGCATTTCTGAACTGTATCTGGATTATGCAGACTTAAATCTTCCTGAATGTTGAACCTCAATCCATTAAGGTATCTGGCTACCTTCTCTTCTTCACTTTCCTTTATCTTTGTTTTCATACAAAGTTTCATGAATTCTTCTGTATATGAGCTGACATCTAGCTCCTTCTGCTTCAGGTTTTGCTTCCTCTTGTGTAATTGGATACTGTAATCCAATGGGACATAAGCTTCCTTTACTAATGCCATCATTTTCTTCCATGTAGTGACTCTACGCTTTCCTTCCTGTACTCTATCATCTTGGACAAAATTCCACCATGTCAAGGCAGCTTCTTTCATTTTTGACTGGGCTATTTTCACCCTCTGTTGTTCTAGTATCTCCTCTGTTTCAAAGAAATTGTTCAAGGAGTCTATCCACTCCATCACTGAATCAGGTTCCATCTTTCCTATAAACACTGGCAAATCCAATTTCACATCCATGGTTCTCCTCTCCATGGCCTTGAGGGCGTTTAATAGTGGTCTCTGGTCTGCAGGAACGACCTCCTCGTTCCAACTAGGGATCTCTTCTTCTTCCCTATCTTCTTCTCTACCAGAACCTACTCTGTTCCTCAACTTCTCTAACTCATCCTTCAATTCCTGATT
Organism: Cunninghamia lanceolata; assembly: GCA_027924645.1. NCBI lineage: Eukaryota > Viridiplantae > Streptophyta > Pinopsida > Cupressales > Cupressaceae > Cunninghamia > Cunninghamia lanceolata. Next base: position 2,995,842 of record BSBN01001091.1, read on the forward strand.
CTGAGCCTTCACGGCCTTGCTCTCTGCAATCTGTTTCTTTACTAGAACTGCCAACTCAACATTGGTCATCCTTGCCGGCATCTCAGATGTTCCTTCTTCATCTGACATCCTGCTATATCCTGATCTTTTCCAGAAGATCCTTCCTTTGCTCTGATACCACTATGATGCAGAGGAAAACGCAACAGAAGCTTACAAATGGGAAGGAGGAGTCAATAACACAACCAGCATGTTAAAATCCTGGACATGCAGTATGTAATACCTATCAGCTTGTCATCATCATCATATTTCTTGCTAACACGGACAGCATCATCATATTTCGAAGAGGCATGAAATATCCTCCTGCTAACTATTGTTCACTTCCTTATCGCCTTTCACCTTTCGCCTGTCAGCAGCATCATGATACTCGACGAACACAATTATCCTCCTGATGATCACTATTCACTTAGCGCCAAACTCTATCGGCAGCATCATGATGTTTAGCATCATCTTCACCCTTTGTCGGTAGGATATGAAATATCCGGTTCCTCTCATATATCTTGATGACGATATTCCTTATGCACCTTTTCTTTGATGCTTACGTCACCCCGATATCTGACTACTCGAACAACAGCATTAGGATATGACTTATCCGGTCATATTGAAACATCCTGATGATGTTAACCAAACTTTATGCCGAAGACTTACGCCGATGTTAAAACACTTAGCGACAGCAGGATAAACTTGCATAGGGTGATATTCACAATATCCTGATGATGATGACGTCATTGCACCCGTTGATGATGTCAATGCACCTGATGATGATGTCAACAGGATATAAGACACTTATATCCTCCGTAACATGATAATGAATATCCGGTGATCTTTTCAATATCCTGATGATGACCTCTCTGGTCCTTAGCCAAAAGGTGAACTTTCACTCCTGCATGCGATAGCGATATGCGGATGATGGATACACACGAAAGATGATCCTGACGATGATATACACACTGAGTATATATCCAACCTATATCATCCTGATGCACTTGAAACATACAGTCTTCGTCAGCTTCATAACCCGATCTGGATAGCGATATACTCACAGATGTCGATGCGATTCACTCCGTCTAGAAAAGCACATGCAGATCCCTGTATATCCGTCAGCTGCATGCAAACTCACAGAACCGCACAATTTCACAAAGAAAATATGATGGTCGGGCCGGATCACCTTCAGATCAAAACTTAACAGTTTATCTTCCTAAACCCTAGCACATGAGGATGCTAGGTTGATTCATAGCATGCTACCAATCGATCTCCCACATAATGAAATGCATAAACAGAAAACTAAAATACAACCTAAACTAACATGCATGACCATTCCACCGATTCACAGAATCAACCGGTGGAAGGGTTGAAAGAATCCATTAACCTGTAATCAGAACAGAAATCGAAACATAAACAGCTGATAAACCAGATAATGCAATTGATGAGATCTTATTTAGATGAAACACAAATGTCCTGTTTCTACAATGTTTCACAATGTCTGGACTGATCTCTGGATTTCACTCAATCACCAGTACAACATAACATAACTACTACTCTCCTCTCTGATCTCTCTTCTCTCTGACTGTGTCATCTCAAACCCTAACTGATCTGAGTTATTTATAGCAATATCCTACGAGTACTACCAACTCGATTCCCAGCGGCTGGGAGCTTCCAAACGGCTGGGAGAGGACAGCTCAGACTACCTGATCACGAACTCTAACTACCTGCACACTCTCCTAGGCTGATCTAATACATATGCATTGGTCCAATGGACCTTATTACATTATGAAGTCAAACATGCTAAAAATAGACTAATGTCCTGTCATGCGGACAATGAACCTATATCCTGTCTTGTAGGGGTGCTCCTGCACCAAACTCAAACACCTGGGTAATGTTAGGCTTTCTCGTAGCTATTTAACGATGTAATTTTTTTCACATTTTGACAATGTTAAGACTTTCATCTTTAATTTCTTTTGTTTGTGTGTCCGGTTTTGGGCAAAAACCACTATTTGGTCTTTTTTTCATTGTAAATTAACCATTCATTGAAATTTCAAAAAAATTACATAGTTAGAAACTAGATTCCATTCTACACATATTAAAAAAAAGAAAAAATAATTTTCAATTAGTTTTCAAAATTTATAGGGGTAGCACGGCCAAAATTCTATTTTTTAGGATGTGTCCACTTTAAAAATTAGTTAAAAAGCAAATATTCATCAAAAAATTATCAAACAAATTGGGCATAAACTACATGTTGTTAGCTAATTTCTCACTGAAGTGATTTTTAAAATACCAAAAAAAAGTTAACCTTTTGAGGGAGCCACAAAACATGCTATGTTATGTTTTTTTTATAGAAACAACACCAATTTCTGTGGCTCCCTCTTTTGAACCCCTTAATCTATACCATTTTAAAAAAAAAATAGTAGTTTAGAAAGTAGACTCGGAGCACTACGAACATTGTTTTGGTTGCATCTCCAAATTTTGAGTGTAACTATGCTCAATTTCTCATCCAAGGCCAGCATTTCCTGATTTCAGAAAAAACAAAAAAAGTGGGCACTTAAGACCCCTTTTTGGCCCCCCATCTTCTTGCACTTACCCCCCCAAAATTAATTATTCAAGAGATCCCCTAGAAAAATATGACGATGACACTTTATACATAGTGTATGTATAATCACTACTTGCCAAATGTGCAAAATGGACTTGATCTTAGTGTTCTATGGTTACCCAAAAAGGCCAAAATATTGAAAATATAAATCTAAAGAAGAATGAGAAGAAACTAAAGCTACCAATATGAAGTATGAAAAATCACCAAAATTAAAAAAAGTGATACCTAAAGAGGAGTTCATGTGAACCCAAATAGAGCTCCAAAATTTCCCAAAATGAGCAACACTTTTGAGAAAATAAAACTTTAGAAAAATGAATACCAAAATTATAAATTATGTGCACCTCTATAAATACACTAAAAAGTTATCCCAATCAAAAAAATTGCTCTAAAATCCCATCCTAGACACTCACAAATGAGGCTTGCAAAGTTCAAGTACTAAAATCAAAATGCAAATATAGAAGGGGTTGCCCTTTGGTGGTTTGGAGTGCTAATGTCACCATGACACCTAGACAATAAAAACTACCTATCCTTGCCACAAAACCACTTTCTAACTACTAATCAACTACCTTAAGAAAAGATGCTCCAAAATATTCCTTGATGCTCCCAATTCTCAAAACCACCATCAAATTACTAAAATTAGCCTGTGTATGATACAAATTATTGTGACCAAATTGGAAACTACTTACTAAATTTGTGGAAATTGTTTTTAGAGATGAGTTTCTAGTTAGTATGGAATATTCCTTAGAGATTCCCAAGAATTATGGTGGGTGTTGAGAAACATGTGGGTGATTAGTAGGTTGAAAGAGGGTATTGATCCTGCCAATACCATGGTGTTGTAGAGGGACATGGGGCCCCTTGCATATAATACCCCATATGTGATACATTGTGTACCCTTATCTCAATTAAAAAACCTATGGTAATTGAATATTTAAAAATTCTACAAAAAATTAGTATAAAAAACTTCTTGTACATTGTGCTTATGCCTTCCTAATGCAAGTGAATGTTTGTCTGATTACATGGTGCCTAAATAAGTAGAATATGTAGAGCATATTCCAAACTAGTCAAAATATTTTGTATGACCAAGGTGAAGATTTTTTGTAGGGCCCTTAATAAAAATTTGTTAAAAATTAACTAATAAATAGGTGATCCTAGGGTTTTGGGGTGATCTGAAATACTCCCTACTTTAAACCCTTGTAGATCTTGCTTCCGGTGCCCAATCTAGACAAAACAAAAGGTAAAACTAATTCTTTTAGATCCTTTGGATACAATGATGTGCTCTAGGAGCTACTACACCATTCACCAAATAAGCCTTGAAAGCAAAGCCACACAAGAAGCCCTTGATCCTTAATGGATATGAGCAAGGCTTTACTCACCAACATAATTTGATATCATGTCAGATCTAGTAAATAATGCTTTGATATCATGTAAGATTTTCATAGATACTTATGCACACCCAAGACCTTGATGATATGAACATGCCATGATAGCCAAATTGCACAGAACAATGGAGATTTAAATTGCAATACACAACTATTTCATTGGAATAAGGATGCAAATAAAAATGTATAAGATGCATGTAAGATCTTAAATAGATGGATGCAAGATTCTCACACAAGAGAAAAATGGTAGTATTATAGGTTATAGTACCAAGTGATGTGTACTTACAACCAATGTGGGATAAAGGAGATGCACAAATGTGTAGTACAACATTACACAAATAAGGAATGTACAATCACATGTTATTACCCCCTTATTGAGATGTCCACCGATGTGCAAGAGAGATAACACATACCCAATTAGATACCTACCTAGGTAAGATTATCCTAATTGAATACTAATGAAAGTGTAACAAAATGACCGAAAGAAAATAAATATGCGCCAACACATGTAAATACTCTAAAAGGGTATTATCATGTGATACACACATAATAACATAGACAATATGCCTCCAATGTTGCCCTAATGAAGCTAAATGACTAGATAATGATAGCTATAAATTATAGATAAGAATCATGTGAGCTCAAATATGAGGTAATATATAATAATAATAAGGAGCATGATAAGGATCATAAATATATAGGGAGAAGATTATAAGATAAACACATAAGCATGAACATGATATCATAATATATGAGTGTGATAACAATATGGAAATGTATAATTGTCATAAACATAAAACATGTAAATAATTTAAAATGTAAACATGAGAAGCATATGAGAATTGAATAAACATGTAAGAGTAATACCATAAGAATTTGGATAAAGATCAACATAATAAGAATGAAATATAGATATCATAAGTGTTAGATAGATATCATAAGTGTTAGATATCATAAGCATGGATCATAAGAAACATAGAATCTCATCATGGACATGTGACATAGGAACATATAAGCTAACAAGGAACATGAGAAAACATAATTGGTAAACATGGAACACAAGAGTCTAAAATAAGACATATAGGAAAGCAAAGAAGCTTAACATGGAAAAATCAAAAGGAAGGATTCCACCAATAGTGGAAACAAAGAATAAAACATAATATATAAGGTGAAATGATAATAGGAGAAACACAATAAATATAGCATAAACAAAAGGCCTAAATGTAATGAAACATAATAAAGAAATAGTAAATAGGTATATAAATAAGTAAAACATAAAACTACTAATTTCAGGTATCAAACAACAACATTAGAGAGATCACGATCCAAGAGGCCATCTTCATCCCAAAAAATAACATCATGTATTTCATCCTAAAGTAAATGGTTTTTGTATTGATAAGAAGTGACACTCTGTAATGCCCCTCACTTTTTGGCTTGTGATAGATGTTAGTTTCATATTTATCTTTGACAGTTCTAAACAATTGATAGTCTTTTGTTGCTTATTTATAGTTTCGAGACATTTGGATTAGTATGTTATGGTTATGTTCTCTTTGACCTTGATGGACTTTGTTCGATGGATATATTTAGACTTGTGTTATGGGTTATGATGACATTAGTATTACTTCAGTTATGATATGTTGGACATGATTAGTAATGGATTAATATTTGCATGTTTATTAGATTCGTTGATATCTGATTTCAAATGCTGTGGTTATAATCTTGTTCATGAATAGGGACATTGTAGCATTACTTGCTTCGAGTACCCTATTGCGCCGCGATTCTCTGATTCTCTGTGTGTAATTATATACATATATTTGATAATATTCAACCTATTATTCTGATGCAAGCTGCAGGTACCGAGCCTCAACTCCACCTGATATAGCAGTTTTGAGCAGGCTCTTGCACCAATGGGTATCGGTGATGGGAGATAACACAAGGTTTACTCTGCTAGGTCAGTCCCAGTCTTCTGTGGTTGTCGTATGTCATGATGTGATGCGTGGTCCTTGTTGGTCGTCATGTGTTGTGGAGTATTGTCAAGTTTTGTTTTAAGTTTTGCCTATGTGTAGTTTGGTAATAATTTAATGAATTTTTATTTAAAATAATAATGCTTTTAATATGTTTGATTGTATAGTATTTTGTTTAGCCTAGAGCTCGAAATAACACTTTAGTAAAATGTTAAAAATAGATTAAAATTAATCAATTTGTTAATTTCAGAATATTTGTGTCATAAGTTGTTGAATCGGGTAATGAGTATATAGTTGATTTAAGAATATTATTAGTGAAGAATTGTTGTGTGGTTACACAAAACGCCCCATTTTGACTTGGCAAAACAGGGACCCAACTTTTGTTTTGGCTTGTGTTGTCTGTTTCTGGCGGTTTGGTAAAAATAGGTCAGGTGCATCATCATCATGAAGGTCAGGATGAGGTAGGTCATCATCATGAGGTTAGTTTTTCAAAGTTCATATTTTGTTTCTATGACTTCATGGTTAGAAAGAGCTTGAAATTCCATGCAGGTTTGCCTTTTACATCACTTGAAAATTCGTCCATATGAGAGAGTTATGAGCAGTCAAAGTTTTGGTCAAACCTGATAATTGCTATATGAACATCATCATCATGATACTTGAAAAGCCCCCTGATAATATCCTGAGGTCGAAACATCCGGACGTCAAGTTTAAGTCGTATTAATCTTTTCCCGTCGAGCGGTCTTTTGTGTCGCCAAAGGTCATCATCATGATCTTACTCTATCACCTGATAAAAATCATGCAGTCCCGAAACATCCGGACGTCAATCTTAAATGCTAGTGTGTTTCACCCGTCAAGCGACCCTGGAAACTTCATCACCATCATGATATTCTAACATCATCAGCATCATGATATTCCAACATTGCGAGCATCATGATATTTAAAATCACTCGATGTGATAATATCATGCTGATGATCATCGTCACCTTGCTTAGGAAATATGCCATCTGCATAGTTATCGCGCGCACGTCAAAGTCCTTATGCGTGATCATCATCATCATGATCTTTCATGGCAGGATCACATTTCCTAACATCCTCCTGATCACCTTATCTTCCGAAGCGGAGGGTGTTATTTCATTCCTGCCTTGTTAACTAGATCAGCATCATCATGATATTTCGAGATCACATTTCCTAATATCCTCCTGACCTCCTTTTGCGTGATCATGATGATCACCTTATCTTTCGAAGCGGAGGGTGATTTTCATTTCTTAAGTCATGTTGAACAAGATCATCATGATCTTGTTCGTCTCTCCCAACAGTTCGTAATATCATCCTGCCGACGAGTATAACCTTTTGCAAATATGATGATGACGATGACGTCACCATCACCTTTGTCCTTCGGCAGGATATTTTCCAAGGCGTGATCCATTTCGCCAATATGATGATGACGATAATGTCATCTTCGAAGATTAACACAAGCCCCGGATATCCTGATGACGTTATCAGGACTTTCGGCAGGATCATATTTTTGATCACCCAGTGCGTATATGATGATGATGATGTTCATCATCCTGACCTTTCGAGCGGATTGCCTTGGCCGAAAAAAGGGTCATACTGCTTTCATGACCTGATCATCTTCCTTGGAGGGAACCCGATATTCCATTTACCTCCTGATCTTAACGAAACATGACGGTGACGTCATCCCTTTGCATTTCATTGAAGCCTGATGATGACGATGACGTCATCATGATTTTCCTCAGCGGCAGGATCATTTTCCAAGTCCTCCTGTTTGTCTTCATCATGATGATGATGACGATGTCTTTCTTTCCCAGTATGCAGAAGTGAACATCCTGATGTGCTTTTCATCAGAGCATTAGGAAAGGAGGATCATCATATTTTGTGATATCCTGCGGCTAGATGCAGAGGGCATATAGTTGGTCATCATCATGATTTTTGGCGTCGGTATAACTGTTGCCGTCGACCTAAGGTAAAATTGTCACCCTGATCATATGTAGTCACGCCGATGCAAATATGATGATGATGCAAAGCCGATTTCTAGGGATGGTTGAAAGGCGATTATTTCTTTGTATAATCTGAGATCGTCATCATCATATTTTGAACCCAATGTACAAGAAAATGGGCAAAAACATGAAGCGATGGAAATTTGAAAGCCCGACTGCCTGATTTTGGTCAACGAGGGTTGACCTGGTTGTTTTTATGCTGTTTATGCATTTAGTGCATATTTTCACAGGTAAGACCTGTTTGCCTGTGGCTGCACATGGGGAGGTATGTTTAATAGAGTGTTTACTTCCTGTTGTTTATCATGATGATGATGAACTTAATGTTTGTCTGTTTACTTGCAGGAAATCGTCATGATGCTGCTGAAGCTGAACGTTGAAGTCATGATGCTGCTGAAGCTGAACGTTGAAATCATGATGATGCTGCTGAAGCTGAGCATTACAAAGTTGCGATGGAGGCAACATGAGCCAGAAATGAGGAGGATATTGTCAAATATGCTGTTCGCCAGCTGGAGGCCGAATCAAGTTGAAGATGCTGGAATATTCTGTGCCAGCTGTACATTTGTTAACTGATGAAGCATGTGCTTTTCATCTGGACTGTTGTTTGTTGTGAGAGGATCCTGATCCTTGGATCATTGTAACCGTTTTCTGGCAGTTGCTCTATATAACATCTAGAGCTTGTCATTTTAAAAGGAGGAATACATTAGAATACACAGACGCATCTAGCGCAAAAAGTCAATTACTGTAGAATAAGTTAGGAGATCGGATTACTGAGACTAATGAGGATAGAATTGTTGAAATGTCAAGGTTCTTTCTTCAGATCACTGTAAATGTACCTGTTCTTGAGCATACTGAATGAATATGAAGTTCCAGATTACATCCTGATTGTAAATTTTACGTAATCTTCTGTTGATTTCTGGATATGTACTGGTGAATGCTGTGTTCAACTGGAAGCGCTTTCATTTCATTACATGTTGTTGTCAACTTTCCTTTGAAGCTTTGCACTAGATCATGCGGATTTGTGGAATGTCCTGGTGAAGTATGATTTCTAGTTTTTTCTTCTTTTCATTGCAAGTATGGGAGCTTGTATGTGAATCAGTGATCTAAGTCCAGTAATTTTAGGAATCTCACTCTCTAACCCTTTTCCTTTTTTCAATTTCATTAATTCATCACCATAACTGCAAATCATGATAAATAACAAGCAGAAACAGTGAAATATGCTGAAATCCCGTAGGTAACTGAAGATCCTTAGCATATTTGAGTTAAATGCATGTAGTATTGGAAATATCATGCAAAGAATCATAAATAATGATAGAAATCATGCAAATATCAGCCTGTATGCACATTATTTGACTAAATTTACAGTGCAGAGGTAGAATTGTTGGAGGCTTATGCAGAGCGAACATCCAGAGCAGGATATTTGAAGATGATGATGATGAACAGTGCAGAAACACGTAAGGCCCCTGAATGGAAAACAGCAACACACATCAACCACTGAGTAACGTCAGTAGATTAAGACCTAATCAACGGAGACTTGGGATCATGAATTCTTTGAATTCATCGTATCTTTCAAGATGAGTAAAGGTTGTTGTGTAACTTTTATTCTATGTTTGCGAATGACTAACATCATGACCAACATAAATTGGCGCTAGAAGGAGGGCCGAACTGGAAAAGACATCGCTGCTTCAGTCATCATTCATATGTGCAGGCCCCTCGCTTTTAACGCAACATCAATTTTCGAGAAGGCAGGGCGTGAGCTGCGAATTTTTGGATTTTCTGCAAATATTGCATAAATATTTCAGCATTTGAGCTAAATGTCTGCAAATATCTCTTACCTGAGATGTTTTGGTTGCACCTTTGCAAAGATCTAGCCCAAAGCATCAAAAATTTGTTTGATTTTCTGGACTTTCAAAGTTTTAGTCTGAGATATGATAGATCTCCTTAAAATTGCAAAATAAAAAAAAAATTTGAAGAATAGAGTCTCATTTTGATGGATGCATATGAAAATAATTGTCAAATTAACATTCCTTTATTTCAGGAAACTCTGAATGGGCAGATTTACCCTCACAATTTGTCTAACTTTGGTTTATCTACCTGTTGCAGGATACACCAGACTACAGAACACAGTGAAATAAATTGTTTAACTTTCCTCACAAGGTTGGATTTATACTTGAAAGGACTAATATTCTTTCTGGACGTGTTCAGGGTTGAAATTTGCCAAGAAAATGAAGAAGTTTTCCAGGAAAATAAAGAAATCCGCCAGGAAAATGAAGAAATTCTGGAGCAACAAGCAAATGCAGCACCAGAAGTTATTAATTGTCCAGACACTGAAGTAGATCATTCTGAAGATTTTGAATTATACTTGTCTAGAAATATACAGTGTAGTCAAATATTAGGTTTGCCCATTGATGATGTCTTGATTGAAAGCTGGTGCAGATTACATGATGAAGAGCATTCAGAGAGAGATTGCTACCCTTGCTTGGTCATGTTGAAAAAGATTCTAGAAAATACAATAGCTGAGTCAGTTCCAGAAGGTAATGAAGAGGAAACATCTTTCCTGGATTCATTTTATGGTGGGATTGATAGGAGTTCTCTACTTCCTAATACAAGTAAGGATCAGTCAGTATGCAGGTATGAATCTTGTGAAAATTTTAGAGAAGAAATCACTCATCAGGATAATATTTTTGATTCTGATCCTAATACTTTTGATAAAGAAGATGAAACATCTTTCCTGGAGTCATTCTATGGTAAAGAGAAGTGTAAACAGATAGTAGAACAATTTAAATGCACTCCTAATGATGAAGTTCCTATGATGGTAACTCAGGGAGTCATAGAGAAGAAAATAAATGCTGATTTATTACCTGACTTCTTTGAATTAAATGATCAAATGCAAGAATGTTGCAGGTTAATGGAACCAGATCCTTTACTAGATAGAAGATGTGAATTATTCAATGAACAATTCCTGAAAGATGAAGACGTAGAAGACTTTGGAGTTGTTGTGCATAATCAGATGTCACTCCAGAAATATTTAGAAAATGAAACAGGGGAGTGTCCTCATCAAGTGAAAGTTGTTTCTCCTTTACAGTCAAATGATTTAGAAATGATAAATTTCTGTATATCAGGTTGTGATAATAAAGATACTTATTTAGATGCTGATGTGCAGGAAACTGAAGAAAATACTGAGAAGTTTCCTAAACTGGAGGATAATCTGAACATCCAGAATGAAGGGATAAGGCTGGATAAAGATGAAGAATTAGTACATCAAAAGTCATACATCCTTCAATTTGAAGAGGGACCAGGCACTGAGCCAAGCAGTGAAAATATAATGACAAATGGAAGACCAACTGCCAATGAAGAAGCATGTCCAGCAAAGCCAGAAATACACCAGGTTGTATTTCTCCTTTCCACAGTAAATGATGTTGAATACTATTTTGATTATGGAAATTCAGAAGATAAGACATGCATATGGATTAATCATGAACATGGTGAGCTTCCTCAGTTGCTGATCATCAAGAGTTGTTCTGTTGAATACAGTGAATTCAGAATATCAGAATATTCTTCAGAATATAAAGATAAATTTGCTAGGTTGAGAACCATAACTAATACCCTGATGCTCCTGCACAATCAAAAGAAGTATGCAAATGCAGGTGTCCTTAGGTCTTTTTCTGGTTTTTGTTTGCCTAGTAGTGTGTTGTATATAATTTTGTAGATTAGTTGTTTGTACAGTCTGCTTGTTTTGCTTTCTTGTTCTGTTCCTGTTGTTTCCTTTTTGTAGGTTAGTTGTTTGTATGGTGTTGTTTCTGTTTTGTGTTGTTTTGGTTGGGACCTTGTTCTGGTAAGTCAGGATGATGCACTTCATCACCTTAAGAAAATAGTTAAATTGTTAGGATTCAAGTGATGAGATCAGATTTAAAGATAGGTTATGATTCATTCTAAGAAGTGTTCATGATCAGGTTTATGATGTCTTTTCATCAAGGTGCCTTTTCTTGTCCAAAGTGAATCAAACACAATGAAACACCTAACAGCCTTGGGCTTGTTGAAGATATGAGTATAGGTGTTAAGTGAAAAATCTAAAGGGACTCCCTTGCTACCAATACAATCTCCAACCTAAAGCTGCAAGTGACTACACCTTGTACAAATGAGCAGACATGATGATATCAAATTTAAATTTTTAAAGGAAAATCAGAAATGAAATAAAATTAGGCCATCTAAGTAACTCTACCGGGGCTATGGACGCCTGCTGGCAGTGGAGCCCTACTTAGGGAGATTGTATAGATAACCTTGCCGGGGTTATAGACACCTGCTGGCAGCAAGGCTCTATCCAGGTTGGCTATGAGGGATGATCTCCAACTATGTAGTTTAACACCAGTTACTTATGTCTTCAACTTGCTTTCAAGATGAGGATAATTAATCATCTGCACACACCTGATCCTTTGTTAGCTTTATCACCATAATGAAATTTTATCATTCAAAGATCATGATGATTTACTTAGACAGAATTAGAATACTATAGATGAATATGATCATATCACTTGAATTATTTGAATTTTGTTGTTTTCTTTGGTGGCAAGTTGTTGTGTGGTTACACAACACGCCCCATTTTGACTTGGCAAAACAGGGACCCAACTTTTGTTTTGGCTTGTGTTGTCTGTTTCTGGCGGTTTGGTAAAAATAGGTCAGGTGCATCATCATCATGAAGGTCAGGATGAGGTAGGTCATCATCATGAGGTTAGTTTTTCAAAGTTCATATTTTGTTTCTATGACTTCATGGTTAGAAAGAGCTTGAAATTCCATGCAGGTTTGCCTTTTACATCACTTGAAAATTCGTCCATATGAGAGAGTTATGAGCAGTCAAAGTTTTGGTCAAACCTGATAATTGCTATATGAACATCATCATCATGATACTTGAAAAGCCCCCCGATAATATCCTGAGGTCGAAACATCCGGACGTCAAGTTTAAGTCGTATTAATCTTTTCCCGTCGAGCGGTCTTTTGTGTCGCCAAAGGTCATCATCATGATCTTACTCTATCACCTGATAAAAATCATGCAGTCCCGAAACATCCGGACGTCAATCTTAAATGCTAGTGTGTTTCACCCGTCAAGCGACCCTGGAAACTTCATCATCATCATGATATTCTAACATCATCAGCATCATGATATTCCAACATTGCGAGCATCATGATATTTAAAATCACCCGATGTGATAATATCATGCTGATGATCATCGTCACCTTGCTTAGGAAATATGCCATCTGCATAGTTATCGCGCGCACGTCAAAGTCCTTATGCGTGATCATCATCATCATGATCTTTCATGGCAGGATCACATTTCCTAACATCCTCCTGATCACCTTATCTTCCGAAGCGGAGGGTGTTATTTCATTCCTGCCTTGTTAACTAGATCAGCATCATCATGATATTTCGAGATCACATTTCCTAATATCCTCCTGACCTCCTTTTGCGTGATCATGATGATCACCTTATCTTTCGAAGCGGAGGGTGATTTTCATTTCTTAAGTCATGTTGAACAAGATCATCATGATCTTGTTCGTCTCTCCCAACAGTTCGTAATATCATCCTGCCGACGAGTATAACCTTTTGCAAATATGATGATGACGATGACGTCACCATCACCTTTGTCCTTCGGCAGGATATTTTCCAAGGCGTGATCCATTTCGCCAATATGATGATGACGATAACGTCATCTTCGAAGATTAACACAAGCCCCGGATATCCTGATGACGTTATCAGGACTTTCGGCAGGATCATATTTTTGATCACCCAGTGCGTATATGATGATGATGATGTTCATCATCCTGACCTTTCGAGCGGATTGCCTTGGCCGAAAAAAGGGTCATACTGCTTTCATGACCTGATCATCTTCCTTGGAGGGAACCCGATATTCCATTTACCTCCTGATCTTAACGAAACATGACGGTGACGTCATCCCTTTGCATTTCATTGAAGCCTGATGATGATGATGACGTCATCATGATTTTCCTCAGCGGCAGGATCATTTTCCAAGTCCTCCTGTTTGTCTTCATCATGATGATGATGACGATGTCTTTCTTTCCCAGTATGCAGAAGTGAACATCCTGATGTGCTTTTCATCAGAGCATTAGGAAAGGAGGATCATCATATTTTGTGATATCCTGCGGCTAGATGCAGAGGGCATATAGTTGGTCATCATCATGATTTTTGGCGTCGGTATAACTGTTGCCATCGACCTAAGGTAAAATTGTCACCCTGATCATATGTAGTCACGCCGATGCAAATATGATGATGATGCAAAGCCGATTTCTAGGGATGGTTGAAAGGCGATTATTTCTTTGTATAATCTGAGATCGTCATCATCATATTTTGAACCCGATGTACAAGAAAATGGGCAAAAACATGAAGCGATGGAAATTTGAAAGCCCGACTGCCTGATTTTGGTCAACGAGGGTTGACCTGGTTGTTTTTATGCTGTTTATGCATTTAGTGCATATTTTCACAGGTAAGACCTGTTTGCCTGTGGCTGCACATGGGGAGGTATGTTTAATAGAGTGTTTACTTCCTGTTGTTTATCATGATGATGATGAACTTAATGTTTGTCTGTTTACTTGCAAGAAATCGTCATGATGCTGCTGAAGCTGAACGTTGAAGTCATGATGCTGCTGAAGCTGAACGTTGAAGTCATGATGCTGCTGAAGCTGAACGTTGAAATCATGATGATGCTGCTGAAGCTAAGCATTACAAAGTTGCGCATGGAGGCAACATGAGCCAGAAATGAGGAGGATATTGTCAAATATGCTGTTCGCCAGCTGGAGGCCGAATCAAGTTGAAGATGCTGGAATATTCTGTGCCAGCTGTACATTTGTTAACTGATGAAGCATGTGCTTTTCATCTGGACCGTTGTTTGTTGTGAGAGGATCCTGATCCTTGGATCATTGTAACCGTTTTCTGGCAGTTGCTCTATATAACATCCAGAGCTTGTCATTTTAAAAGGAGGAATACATTAGAATACACAGACGCATCTGGCGCAAAAAGTCAATTACTGTAGAATAAGTTAGGAGATCGGATTACTGAGACTAATGAGGATAGAATTGTTGAAATGTCAAGGTTCTTTCTTCAGATCACTGTAAATGTACCTGTTCTTGAGCATACTGAATGAATATGAAGTTCCAGATTACATCCTGATTGTAAATTTTACGTAATCTTCTGTTGATTTCTGGATATGTACTGGTGAATGCTGTGTTCAACTGGAAGTGCTTTCATTTCATTACATGTTGTTGTCAACTTTCCTTTGAAGCTTTGCACTAGATCATGCGGATTTGTGGAATGTCCTGGTGAAGTATGATTTCTAGTTTTTTCTTCTTTTCATTGCAAGTATGGGAGCTTGTATGTGAATCAGTGATCTAAGTCCAGTAATTTTAGGAATCTCACTCTCTAACCCTTTTCCTTTTTTCAATTTCATTAATTCATCACCATAACTGCAAATCATGATAAATAACAAGCAGAAACAGTGAAATATGCTGAAATCCCGTAGGTAACTGAAGATCCTTAGCATATTTGAGTTAAATGCATGTAGTATTGGAAATATCATGCAAAGAATCATAAATAATGATAGAAATCATGCAAATATCAGCCTGTATGCACATTATTTGACTAAATTTACAGTGCAGAGGTAGAATTGTTGGAGGCTTATGCAGAGCGAACATCCAGAGCAGGATATTTGAAGATGATGATGATGAACAGTGCAGAAACACGTAAGGCCCCTGAATGGAAAACAGCAACACACATCAACCATTGAGTAACGTCAGTAGATTAAGACCTAATCAACGGAGACTTGGGATCATGAATTCTTTGAATTCATCGTATCTTTCAAGATGAGTAAAGGTTGTTGTGTAACTTTTATTCTATGTTTGCGAATGACTAACATCATGACCAACAAGAATTTATCATGGTGAGTTGTTGAATGTGAATTCTCTGATTTGTGAAATCTCTATTATTAGTAAAATTTTAAAATTTCTAGAGGAGTGGGGATTTTGGTAACGGATGCATGTTTGTGGCTATGGATTTTAATGGACCTAGGGGGATTTTAGGTAGGAAGGGTTTTTAGAAAATTTAGAGAATTTGGCTTTGAGGGGGGCAGCATTAGAATCTGGCTTCAAATATGCAACCAGACATGTGTTCAAATCTAGGTTCCTTTATTTCTGTAACTTATCTCTATTTTATTTTTAATTAATTTGATGAAACTAGTTTGCATTCATGTTGCATTTGCTTCTCTGTATAACAATTTCTCGCATCCCCATCATTTAATTAGCAACTCTTGTGATACATTTCTATCAAACCGTGGTTGCGCCTTGTTCTTTTGTATTGTCATTGCCTGAATGTTTCAAAAGCCTTCCTACAATCCATTCAATCATGGAATCAAAACACTTCCATTCATCATCCAAAAGGCTAGAGTGGCTACATGCAAACAAACCTAAAATGAAGGTGATATCGTTAGGTTTTATGCCTTCCTGTTGCATTCATGTAAAAAAATCTTGTGCATCCTTACCTTACCCATGTATTCCTCATCCACCAATCATAGTATCTAATGAAACTAGAGTCCTCTAAGACATACTGTCAAACAATTGGTATGTGTAACATATTGTTCTGTGCTTGATATACATGTCAAGCAGCACATTGCATACAGTGTTAGCTAAATCAAGATTCCTTTGGATTATGTAACCATGGATATGCTTACCTAGCTATAGAGCTGATAAATGTGTGTAGGGAGAACATTCACCACAGTAATTGAGTTGGGCTTGAAATCTTGCCATTGCATTTCACTTTAGAGTGTCAAAGCTTCACTGGCATATCCTTTCTGAGGATAGCTTGCAATCATAGAATTCCATGAGACCATATTTCTTTTGGGCATTCTCCCAAACAAACTCCTTGAACTATCCTGTAACATTTGTATACCAGTGAGGTCTTTATCCAAAGCACCCATATTTATGCAGGTTTCCAGTATGTTGGCAAAGATTGGAAAGTTCATTTTACTCCTACCTCATCTCTCATAAATTATATTTTCTTCAAAGCTCCTAAAGTATTTATATGTATCTATATTTGTAACCTTAAATTCATTACACCTAAATTTAATTATTATGTGTGCATCTCCTTACCGTCGAGCTAACTTAAAGACACCCTAGACTTTATCATTGATATAGCTGGTAAAGTCATGCTGTTCATATTGCCCTTGGTCGCAGTTTAGCACCCTAGTAACAATTCCATTTTATTCTTATCCTGCAATCCATGCTCTCCATGGAACAACGTATCCTTGAGGCAATTTGTTAAATGATTCACCTACCCTATCTATGCTGCCGCCACTACATTTGCTTGGAAGGTCCTTAGCCTGGTCAACAGGTCCATTGTCAGCATGTCCTGCAATCAATGTATAACATGCAATGGCCTCTCTCAGAGGCATTCTATCAATCAGCTCACATCCCTATTGCTTCACCCTTGCTGGAGGATTCCCAAGCCTTAACAATGATCCATTTTGTTCATGTACTACAATCACTACATTTCATGAGATAACTCTCTTGAGGTAACGGCTTGTGTTTCCACTCATTGAATCTAATTTTCATCTTATTTTGTATGTTGAAGACTCCGATTAGAATTAGTTTTAGAAACCTTCTTTATAGGAATTTGAAAGAGTAAGTTTCATTTATTAAACAAAAAAGAAAGATTGTTTTTAGAAAGTTTCTTTTTGGATAGTTTTACCTGTTAGAAAGTTTCATCTAATCTTCAGGAAGTTCCATAAATTTTAATTAGAATATAATTATATACTTAATAATGCAACTGAGTATTAATCTAACCATAGATAACTTAAAAATTATCCTTTTGTTTCTTTAGATTATGTTACAAAAATTATTGATTAGTTTATTTAATTTATTAGAGTTTGAATCTAGTTAATAGAAATCAATACGTATAAATTTTAAATGTGGAGTTAAATTGGTATTAAAAGTATTATTACTTTTATTTTATTTATCTTGACTAAGATTTAGAAATTCTTTATAACTTCCATAGTAGAAGTTTTATATCTGGATAGATTGATTGGTCATTTAACTTGTAAATAGTAAACTAGTATTGATTTCCTTATGAAATTTTAGGTTGAGAATTGGTCATAAACATTGTATTTAGATGATTTCTCTATTTTGTGTTAAATTGCATTATGCAAATGGTTTTGTCGTTAACTTGTTTGTTCTTATAAAATTATTGTTAAAATCTCATTAGATGAGTTCATTGAATTTCGTATACATGAGTAGGCTTACTTATCTCAATTTTACATTGTATTGGATCTTTGTGTCTACCCTGGGTTGAGTTGTGTTTTGAGTTTGGTTCTTGTGAAGTGGGGAAATCATGTGAGATGTCATGACCTCTCAGTGTCAAATGTAGAAGCATTGTCTTGATCAGATTATGGTTACTTTTTCTTTTGCTCTTATACCTATTTCCAGAGGTGTGATGTTTTGGGTTTTGGTTCAAATAGTGGCATGTCAATGCAATGGAATTGTACTGTCGAGGGCAAGTGAATGGCATGAGTACTAGTTAGAAGCCGTTGTATCTTATCTTTGTTAGTGGTGATTTGATTGTTTGTTTAGAGTTTGCTAAGGGAGTGGCTTCCATGGTGGGGCTGGTGCCTAGTGAGGGGCTGCCTGGGTAACCCCATGGGAGTTTTGAGCAAGTGGAAATTTAATAATTCCTTAGGAGGGTTGGGGTAGTAAAACACTTAACAAGATAAGTAAGATATCTCACCCATGCCTTGAGTGCTCTCACAGGCTAAGGATGGGATGAGAAGGCTTGGTTGGCAAGGTCGACCTCATCTTCATGAGAGGACCTATCAGCTTCGCATGCGTCACCCTATGGGGCTGGTGCCTAGAGAGGGGCTGCTAGGGTAACCATAGATGGGGGCTGGCTTCTGGTGATAGATAGCTTGGGTAACCCATGCCAGGACCATATGATGATACTCTCCTTACGCAACTTAGATACTTTCTCTTTTATTGTTGATACCTCTGGAGTGTAGTCTTGGCTTCTTGTTCAATCTTGATTGGATGTTGGTTTTGTCTGGTGGATTATTGTCATTCCTGTGTAGTCTTGTTTTCATGTATGCCTATAAGGAGTCTATAGTTCATTGTTGTTTCATTGTTATAATTTTTACCTAGTGGAGCCTCGATGTTATCTCCTAGCTCGGTGGGGTGGACCTCAAGGTTCCACATGGTTGGGAGGTAGAGCTATCCATTGGTCTTCTTGGAGATTCGGTTCAAGTCTTGTGTAGAGATGTTCCAGTCCCAGATTGCTTTCTACCTTCAGTGATGTTGTATACTTTCATATGTATTCTTTGTAAACTAACATGATCGGTCTTATATTCTTGTTCTGAGACTTTGTAATCAAACCATCTTGCTATTGTAAAAGTTATTTTTATCTAATACATCAGTTTAATGTTTATCACTTACGTGGTTCTACTCTGTATTCACTAATGTAGTTATGTTGCCCTAGAGTTGTTAGAAGAGTAATTTCCTTCTGTTGTGTAATATGATATGTTTGGTTCTGCTTTGCACTATCTTGCTTTTTAAAAAAAAAATTATTTCTGTAATTGGCACTTTCTGTCTAGCACTCTAGGGTTGCATGACGGGGCATTACACACTCTTAATAAAAATATTGACAATAGGTGTAATTGTTGATTTATCTTTACCCATTATTCTTGCTTCTTTAGAGGTGGATCCACATATGTTCTTTTTCTTGCTTAACATTAGATTATTTCTTTAAGACCCATGAATTAGTGTCTCTAGACTAAAATGTGAGTTTAGCATACATAACACCCTTATTCTTCTCTTTCTTTCTTTGTATGTGATTAATTTGTTCTTCATAAGAATCGTTTGAAGGCATGCATATGGGTGAGTGCAGGGTCATGATGGACCAAATGACACCCTTAAGTGGCAATGAAAATACTAAAAAATAGACTTAAGTAACTTCACGTAACAAATTGAAGGACTTATCTACATAATCTTTTAAAATGCTAGAATAGAACTTGTAAAAATTTGAATCTAGTTTACATGCTACCTTTTCTTAATAATTTCAAATTAATTTATTGAAGATTACATATTTCAAAGAGGCACTACTAAAATTTTAGAAAAAATAAGTAGGTATCATTTTGTCTTTTGAACAAAGCCTATAGTGTAAAAAAAGATACATAGTTTGAAAGTTATGAGTGTTTATATATATATATATATATATATATATATATATCTCAGAGGTATCTGGATCTTAGCATCACGGGCAGTAATCTGACTCAGGGAAGACTGACTAATCCTTTGGTCTAACATGATAATCCGGTAGTGGACCCACACTGCGTGTGGTTGGGTAAGTCGAGGCTCGAACTTGCGTCGATCGTTCGTGTCTTTCAATAGCTCAATCAACTGGTCTACACCCTGAGGTCAAGTGTTTATAGATATATATATATATACCTACACATACATATACATACATATACACATACATACATACATACATACATACATAGATATACATATATATACATATGTATATATATATGTATGTATGTATGTATATATGTATGTATGCATATATATGTACACATATATATGTACATATATATGTATATATATATGTACATATATATGTGTACATATATATGCATACATACATATATGTACATACATACATACGTATATATATACATACATTCATATATATATACATACATACATATATACATATATATATATATACATACATACATATATACATATATACGTACATACATATGTATATGTATATGTATATGTATATGTGTATGTGTATGTATATGTATATGTATATGTATATGTATATATATGTGTGTGTATATATATATATATATATACACACACACACATATATATATATGGAATTTGGACATATTTTATGTAAAAAAAGATAATTAAGTATTCAATTTATAATGATGAATAAATTATATATATTTAGAATTCTGAGAGTTTCCCCTACAAACCCTTTTTGTTTTATTAAATTTGGTCAAAAAATGTTCATCTTCAAGGGTGAAGTTGAGGAAACTCCATGAAGGACTCTTATCCCTTGATTTATAGGAAATGATAGGTTTTGGACTCCCAAGCCTAATTTGAAATAAACCTTTAGGCCTTTGTTTGAGGGGTGAACTTTGTGAATAAGAAAAGGACATCCATTTTTAAAGCAAATATCTATTTTTACACAATGGGCATCCCTTTCCAAAATGGATATCTATTTATCAAAAATGGTATTCATTTAAAAAATATATATTCATTTTAATTTGTATTTATAAAGAAGATTTGAGTTAGAAGTCTAATCCTAACAAAAGTTTCACAATTTTGGTTATCTCCAAGTCACATTTTTTCCCATTACCACTATTTGATCCATCATTAGCTTACACTCACCTATATATCAAGACATTGATACTTATACACTATATAATTTGTGACTTGATGTTCCTTAGGCCTATTATATTCATAATTTCTAAAATAAGAAGGTGCATAAGTAGCTTCTTGGTTCTTGCTCAAATTTGTCCTTTTTTGTTCTTTTATGTGAAATTTATATAAATTGTATATCATCTTTTCACTCATATAGAGGTTCTGAAGGAATCTCCACAAATGTATCCAAATTAAAATTACTCAAATTAGATAATGTCTTATATGGAGAGCTCTATCAACCTTAACCACATTGATATAAAAGGAAAGGAATTGTTGTATATTGCTCTATCCATGATCTACCAAGTAATATACCAAATATTTTTAAAGATGGTGAAATATGGCATAACTCCTTAGGATCCACTCTCAAATATAAAATTATAAAACTCATGCTCTCAATCAAAATTCCATTAGCTATTTTCAATGAAACACCAAAATGTGCATAAGCTAGTTGTTTAATATGATAGTTAAACAACAAATCCTCAATGCATATATTAAATTGACATGTGGGAGCAATAAAATTTATCAAGTGGGTGAAACATTTCTAGCATTTACAAGAACATATAAAGGACCATAGTAGTTATTTTGTGGGATCTCATCATTAGAAAATGTAATCAATGGAGAAGTATGAGAGGAAATATGTATCTCAATTATTTACCATACTAGAAAAATTAGATGTATGAGAATCGATGTAATAAATATCCATAGCATCTCTATTAACATGTATGTGTTCCATTATAAAAAGGACCATTTTCATAATTTTAATGGACATTGTTAGCATGAGTAGGAAATGATTTTTTAATTTTTTTAAATTCTGACTAGGGGGAGCAAATGAAGGATTTCCCCATCATTGAAACCCTCTATATGAATCATATTATTGTCTATCAAATATTTCATTTATGTTTCAAATCCATGCAACCATGAGTATGATGACTATTAACTCTATGAAAATTACAAAATGCATTTTCATTATATTTCTTAGGTATCCCTCTAGTTTGATCTAACGGACTAATAGGTGCAATGGTGATAAAAATTAGAGCTCAAAAAAAATTCAAGCACAGTATCCAAGGGCTCTTGTATCTTGGTAAACTTTCCAAAAGTATGAGGTTTAGAGGATGACACATTGGAAGTATCAGCAACATGATGCATATTATCCTTTTTGTTCTTATGATCAATGCCCTTTGAAAAAGTATTAGACTTTTGGAATTTAGAACAGTAAAAAGACATGGAAGAACTATGGTGAGATGAGCCATAATTAAAAACGTTAGAGGCAAGTAATTTTATTTCAATATTCTTCACATAAGCACACATGTCCATAAAATAATAAAAGCTATTTAGATATGCATTATCTCGAAATGGTGGTAACAATCCCTTAATAAAAATAGTTTGCAACTCATTATCATGAAGTTGATGGAGTAACTTAGATATTCATGTATACACTCATTAGGCCTTAGGCACACTTAAACTTACCCAAAAATTTATCTTCATATACATAGTCTAAACATGCAATATTGAAGATTATTAAATGTGTAGTATGATCACTTTTTCCATTATAAATTTCAAAATAGGATGCTATGAAACCACTAGATAACTTGGATAAGTAACAATTTCAAATTCAAGCAATGCATTATGTGCCTTAACATATTCATCTTTATCTTGATCATTAGGCATGGTATTGAACTTACACTCCACTCTATCTATCTTTTTAATAAGTTCATCCAAGGTGGAAGTAGGGATGGTGGTATTGTGAACATGAGACACAAAAGGTGGGGTATATGTAGGCTAATAAGAGAGAGGGTGATAAGGCATAAACATAGACATAGAAAGGGGAACATAATGTGGTATCTAATGAGGAGTGGAATAAATTATGGAATGGGGTATGATATAATATGGTAACTAGCTAATGACTAAAATACAAATGAAAACCTGTAAACAAAACAAACAAGCTAAAGAAAAATATTTTTGGGTGATGCAAGATTTCTTACACCCTAGGATGCTCTTGCATCAAACACTTAGGGTTGTTTGAAAAGTGATTTCCTTGCTTTCTATTGGCTAGAGGGAAACTAAGACATTCTATATCAGCCTTTGAAATCCATTATGAATCTTCTCAAAACCTTCCCTTCCACTTCACCAAGTACTCCTCATATTGTCTATTCCTTGTGCTTCTCCCAATCCTATTGTCCAGAATTTCCTTGATCTCTTCTTTTAGTTGTTGTGGTATCTAATTTTACCATTGTAATTATAAGCCACTATCTCCTAATTCTTTGGCATGGTACTAGTATATCTATACAATGTTGATCATTGGTGATATGCCTAAACCTTCCTATAACTCCACTTCATAGGCATTTCCTAAATCGAATCTATTCAAAATTTTGTAAGTACTAAATTTATTCATCTTAAAATTGTTAGATGTTCCAATAGGGAATCTTTCCTTCCTAAGATATATCATCATTTTATCTCCAGCCACAAACTCCTTATGTATCATTTTCTCATTAGCCTTCTCCTTATATCTACCATTCATATTATCCAAGTCACTTCTTACTTTTGTATGTACTTCCTTCATATGCTCTCAAACTCTTCTACTTCTACACTCCTTTTTTACTCATTAATTATTTCTCTCAATTCTAATATTTTTCTTGGACTATGACCATAAGATAATACAAATGGTGTTTTCCATGTACTTATATTTGTTTATTTGTTATATGTGAACTCTACTTGTGCTAAAACCATGTACTAATTTCCTATCTTCTCTCCTACCAAACATCTTAGAAAATTTCCCAAGCTCCTATTTACCACTTATGTTTGTCCATTAGTATGTACATGATACATTGAATTGAATTTAAATTCTATTCATCATCTTCCATAATTTTCTTCAAAAGTAACCAACAATTTTTGTGTCCCTATTTGAACTATATTCCTTGGTAACCCATGTAATCTCATAACTTCTCTAAAAAATAAATCAAGTACATGTATTGCATTATTAATTTTCTTACATGGAATGAAATGCACCATCTTAAAGATATATCTACAACTAAAAATATTGAATCATACCCTCACTATGTTCTTAGAAATCCTAATACACAATCCATACTTGTATCTTCCCAAGATCTCTCTAGAATTGGTAGTGGTTGATATAAACTAACATTTTGACTACTTCCTTTTGCAACTTTTCAATTCCTATAACCTTGAACAAATTTTCTCACATCCTTATATATTTTTGGCCAACAATAGTTTGCATTTACCAATACTAGTATCTTATCTACCCAAAAATGTCCTAATAAGCTACTGTTATGCTTCTCCTTAATATAATTTTATCGCATTAAACTTCTTGAAATGTACAACTAATTACATTTAAATGACATCCCATTTTGAATCAATTAATCTAATTATTTACGTCTATCCATGCTTATCTGTTCATTACATTCTTTCCATGTTTTTTTCAAAATCTGGATCATCCTCATACAAATGTTGGAATTCTTCAATTCTAACTACCTCTACTCTCATTTCAGTTAGCAAATTATGTCTCTTACTCAACACATATGCAACCTTGTTTTATTTTCCAGCCCTGTGCTTTAACACAAAATTATAACTACATAAACTCAACCCATCTCATGTGTCTTTAGTTCAACTTACCTTATTTTTTAAATACTATAATGCTTGATGATCAGTACACAATGTAAACTCCTTTGGAAATAAGTAATGTCTCAACTTCTTCAATGCTTGAATTATGGCATAAAATTCTGAGTCGTAAATTAAATATCTCTTCCTTACATCATTCAACTTCTCACTGAAACATGCTACTGATCTTCCTTCTTGGCTCAATACTTCTCCAATTGCATTCCCACTTGCATCAAAATCAACCTAAAATACCTTGTCAAATTTTGGTAATGCTATTACTAGTTGTTCTCTCACTTTCTTCTTCAACAATTCAAAACTTCCATTTGCTCCTAGTGTCCACTTAAACTCCTTTTTATCCCCCCTCATTGTCTCAATTAGTGGTTCACAAATACCACTAATCTTTTTTATGAACTTCCTATAGAAACTTGCCAAACCATAAAATATATTAACTCTCCAACATTCACTAGTGTTAGCATTCCACAATTTCTTTATCCTTTTTGGGGTCCATCTTCAAACCTTCAACTAAGATTACAAAACCCAAGTATACCAATTCCTTCTTCATGAAACTACATTTCTCCACATTGATTGGAAAATTTTCTTCCCTCAACCTTTGTAATACTAATTTGATGTGTTCTAGATGTTTTTCTTTAGTCTTACTAAAAACCAAAATGTTATCCAAATAAATCATCATAAAATTACCCAAGAATTGCTTCAAAACTTCATTCATTAACCTCATAAATGTGCCCGATGCATTTTTCAACCCAAAAGGCATGACTAACCATTCGTACAATCCTTAATTTATCTTAAATGTTGTCTTCCATGCATCTCCCTCCCTAATTTTAATCTAGTGATAACCACACTTCAAGTCAGTCTTTATAAAATACTTTTCTCCACTAAAACAATACATCATGTCATTCATTCTTGGAAATTGGAAACTATAGTTGATTGTGATCTTATTGATTTCTCTTGAGCCTACGCACATCCTCCATTCACTATCCTTCTCAAGTTCTAGTATCACAAGTACTGCACATGGGCTCAAACCTTCTCTAATCAATCCTTTCCTCAACAACTCTTACACTTGTTGGTTTAACTCCTCATTTTTTGTTGGTGTCATCCTATGTTCTACCTTATTTGGTAAATAAGTACCATTAGATCCATGTGATGACTAATACTCCATACTAATGGTAATTCATCAAGCATATTGTCTGATATGATATCCTTGTACTCTTTCAATAGTTCAAAAACTTCCTCTTGTGGTATCTCCTCTACATCCGTGATAGTGAATGTTGTGATTGTAGTGCTACATAACTTAGGAATCAATACAAAACACATATTCTCATGTCTCAATCTGGATCTAAGAAATTTCTTCCATCCACCAAATTTTTTGGCTTTGTTGTAGACCTATCCTTCTATTTCTTTCATTAAAATCAACCTATTCCTCTTACCATTAATTCTTATACTATAAGTATTCACTCTTCTATCAAATGTAAAACTTTTATCAAATTGACATGGTCTCCCTGATAGTAATTGACACACATCCAATGGTATTATATGTCACACAAAACTTCATCATGATGTGTACCTATCTTGAATTTGACCCAACATTTCTCTTTCACCAATATCTTATGTCATTTTTACAACCAAGCAATCCTATATGGTTTAGGGTGTTCTATCCTCTCCAATTTTAGCTTATCAACCATCTCTTATACACTAAATTATTTGTAATACCACTATTTCTGACAACCTTACAACACTTACCTCTTGATTTTTATACTATTCTAAACAAACTCTTACTCTATATTGGTTCCTCCTCATAATCATGTTGAACAATAGAGCTCTCCTTGTAGTAAGTGACCCACCTTTTTCTAGTTCATCCTTAAAACTACAAGACCTCTCAACCTCCTCATTAACATGTGCAATTAGCATTTTTCATTCTATCCTTTTGCTAGGGATTTCTTGAACTTGGTGATATTCAAACACTCAGTGTCCTTCCACACACATGAAACATGTTCCCTTCAAGGGCCTCCCATCACCTCCACCATATCTCCCTATACCTCTCTAATATCCATAATTTTTGTCATGGTGGTATGAATCTCTATCATCCCTTTTTGTAGTATGAATTGTTTCCTTCCCTACTATTTTAGTGGGAATTACTAGCTCCTTTCTCCTTGCAATATGGTCTATTACTCTTAGTATCATCTACATATAGCCTCATCTCACCGAAGTGAGATCTATCTTCCTAAAACTTTCCTTCTCTATACCTCTTTGTTGGTTCATCCTATCTCCAAATCTTCTACTCAATTTCTTTTTTACAGTCAAGGCCATTTAATATGCTTCCTTTATCATTTGGATATTCAACATACTCAACTCTTCCTATATTGATTCTCTCAAACAATTCATGTATCTAGCCACTTTATCTTCTCTATCATCATAATGTCTTGAATGGATTGTTAGTCTATAGTACTCTTCAGTGTAA
This sequence comes from Cunninghamia lanceolata, assembly GCA_027924645.1. Classification (NCBI taxonomy): domain Eukaryota; kingdom Viridiplantae; phylum Streptophyta; class Pinopsida; order Cupressales; family Cupressaceae; genus Cunninghamia; species Cunninghamia lanceolata. Next base: position 3,023,399 of record BSBN01001091.1, read on the forward strand.
TCCTTCATATTCATATCATTTTACTTTAGGTTGTGTAGCTCCTTTAGTAACTCTAGTTGATAATTTGTAGGGATGAACTTAGATTTAATCTTCTTCACCATCATGTCTCATTTTACAATATTAGGTTTACCTTTCTTATTTCTTTCCTCCTACACTTCCTTCCACTAGATGGTAACAAGACCTTTCAACTTAGTCTTAGAAAATTTTACTCTATCAAGATCATAAATATCTTCATGCTCAAAATGTTCTTCTAAATCAGCTATCCAATCTATCATATCTTTAGGATTTAGACTATAAGATAATTTGGGATATCTACTCTAGTTATATTACCAATATTTGATATATCTTTCAACACCCTTTGTTCCTTGTCTTCCTCTTCACTTTCTCTTTACTCAGTAGGGTTGACTTCTTCTTCATAACTTTTTATCATTTCTAGGATTAGGGTTTCTTATACAGTCTTCTTCAAAAGCATCTATCTAGATCTTCATAGCCTTCATCATTTCAAGAATTTGTTCCATCCTTTTAGTGATATTAACAATACCATGCCCTCTTCACGACAACATCTTGGATTTGGTTTAAACTACCTTAGGTTGACGGTCTAACTATAATCTCCCTTGCAAACTACCTCATAGTTGGCACTCTATTTATAAGATTTGTGTGGACTACCTTAGTTCAACAGTCTATTTATAATCATTAATTTCATATGGTTCTTCTACCCACCACTTTCCTACTAGAAGATACCCTTATTTAATTTATACAAAGTTCTAGAAAACATGATTCTCTTCCTCTTCTTAATTGGCCAAACTCATATCATGATTCATGAATCCAACATTAGGTCAAATAACACTTCACCTACAAGTTTGATTTCCTTTCCCTTCTTTTTTACCAAACTTAATCTAAAAGATTGTTCTAACCTACTCTGATGCCATCTAATGTAGTCATGGACATGGGGTCCAATCAAGGATTACCCAATCATGTAGCCAAATGAATAAACACACAATAGATTTAATGGAACAAGTTCTCTATTCATTCATAGCCATTGTAGAATTACAATCTACTTTAATGGACTTCCAACATGCTAGGCCATAGTCATTTGATTACAAATGGACAATTTACAAAATTCAAATGATCTTGCAATACAATGCCATGCCAAGCTCCCTCTACTTTCTTCACTACTTTCTAATGATTATGAGTAATATTTATATAGCAGTCTCAATCCTTAGAAATGATCTCAGTCAGATGCAAGGTGGCACAAAGCTCAATACCTTATGAAATGTGTAGTTGGCCAAACATGTAGAGGAATCTCCCAATTTGAATGTGGTGATGATGGGTTGATGAATCTTGGTGTGGTTCACATCATAAATACTCCTAGGTCTAATGTACCTTGATATGTGTTTCTTTATTTCCACAAACTTTGGAAAGATACTGCAAGCCATGAATAGTAACTATCTACTATTCTATTATGTCCCGAGTGGATTATAAATTGATATATGCCTTTGTGGTGATTAGAAATTTCTAGAAATTAAATGCAATGTTGTAGGATCAATGTAGAACATGTACTCCCAACTATGAGGTGAAATATGCTAATGCAGTGAAATATGATAGGATTTGTAGTAACTAGTTGATGACTAAAATGTAAATGAAAACATGCAAACAAAACAAACAAGTAAAATAAAAATATTTTTGGTTGATGCAAGATTGCTCTTACACCCTAGGATTCTTCTACATCATTGGGCTAGTATTTTGTTATGTGGGGAGGATTTCATAATCCTATTTTGGTGTAACATGCATGTAATGACATTATTGTACAAATTTATAATATGAGCACATTTTTGTTATTCTATATCTCTGAGTTGATGAGATGTAAGATGAGAACATCACCTATAGTAGATTTGTAATATATATTTAATTTAAGTATTTAGTTTATACTTTGAGTTATTTTATGGTGCAGTTTTTGTTGACTTTTTTGTATTTAGATAAGATTGGATGTTTTTGATGTTTTGTTCTCATTTACTATGCAGTCTACATTTTCAAACCTATTAAGAGTGTAAGGATGAATTTTGACTGCACTTGTCATGGAAACTTCATTTAGATAGTTGGTTTATTGGTTTTGAATTCGATGTTATCATTTTTTATTGGTGTTTCTTTTCCTTTGTGTTTTATTTATTAATTTTTGCAAGGTTTTTACATCTTTGTATGTTTCTAGTTGGATTGATCTATGTGGTAAATTCCTTGTCACATAAGGTATTTATTTTGATTACATTTTTTTGGAAAGATTTTTACCTTATCTAAAATTTTTATGTAATGACATTAGTTATCAATTTGATTTTGTAATGTTGGCTTTTCAAACCTTGGTGGCAATGGGAGAAAGGTAAGAGTACTCACCACTATCATGGATATTTACATCAAAGGATTAACTTAATATTTTTTCACTCCTTGAGGTTGGTGAAGGAAAAATATCTCATAAGGTCCAAAGAAAGATGTTTTTTCATGCATTTATTCATTTTGGTTTTTCTTGAGTCAGTTTTCATTTTTTCTTTATGTGTAGTTGAGAGGTCAAGAATCTTGGCCTTTGGTTGGGAGTGTGGTTTAAATTTGACCTATTTTTTGAGAGCATGGGGAAGGTTTGAAAAATAAGGAAACACAATGAAAGATGAGGGGATTTATGGGGAGAAAGTTAGAGGACTAGGAAGGAGCAAGAAAAAGTGGAGTAATTTCTTCGCCAAAGAAGCAAGAAGCCTTTGATTCCTAAAATGAATAAGATATTACAAAGTTGGAAATGAAGTTCTTTGTTATTCTTTGGTTTTCCTATCCATTCTCAAGTGCTATTGTAAGTTTCTAGGTTTTTTTTCTAGTTAAGGATCAGCCTTAATATTGCATTGGATGTGTTTTATATGTAGAATTTATAAGACGATTTGGACTCTTTTATGATGAGTGTGATTTCAATGGAGTTGACTTCCTTGTTTTTGGTCTATTTAGACCTTTCTATTAAGGAAACATATAGTTTATTCTATCTTTTAGTTTTCTTGAAAAGTCCATCAAGAGATATCATGTAGTTGTGTTTTGGGTGGTTAATTGTTATCATTAAGGGTGATCTTTTTTGAGTTGTTTTGGTTTGTTTCCTTGCAAAGTGTTTTTTAATTTTGTTGTCAATTATGGTCAAAGTTTAGGAGTTTTTCCTAGCATGTTATCTTGGTCATTACCAAAGCATGTGTGAAATTTAGTGGTACACAGAAGTACCATGTGAGTTAATAGGGTGTCGTTGAACCTTGTACTTTAATTGAAATATATCATTTTATCGACTGGGTAGTGTCCAAGGCTATATGAAAGAGGAGGTTCCAGTATCTCACTTTAGTAGTAATTTTATGATTTTCTTTCTTAAGTGAATTTTGTAAACAAAATCTAAAACTAGAAAGCATGAAAATTTATACTAAATAAAACATTAAGAAATTATCTAGAAATCATTAGCATCCTATACTAGAGAAAACATATGAATCTAATTTATAAAAGCATGGAAACATTTTGGTATATTTGCAGAAGAAAATGATAACTAAATTATACTCAAAATAGGAATTCATGCAACTATAGAATTTTAGAACCTTTAACCACAACAGAACTTTGGAACTCTTTGACTACTAAACAGTGAGGAAAAGCTTCAAAACTTCAAAATGTGTTTAACAACACTTATGGAATTCTAACTATAAACAATTTCTAAATTTCACTAAACAATGATTACAAGACAAATCCTATAGGCTACCATAGACTAACTACCACATCTTAAATGATAGAAAATATATTAATAACATTAATAGGAATTACAAAAACACATTTACATAACATAAAAACAAATGCTTATCTATTTCCTAATATGAATGAGTGGCTAACTCTCTAGAATACTTGCACTACTTCAAATCATATCAGAACAATAACAACATAAATCCATTCACAACTTAACACAGAAAACTTATTGACTTTTAGAAACTTAGAACATTCTATTATCATGGTGCGTCTTTGTAATTAAAACATGAGGTTTATATATCTATTGATCATGCTAAAAATCTAGGGTGGCTTATAATTGCCACTTAAAATGTCTTGTAGCTGAAAATATAACAAACTACTTTAAAAAGTCTAACTTGAAGTGTAATAAAGGAGGTTCAGAGTGGGAACTTAAATGCATTGTTGTTTGGAAATAATAGGAAAGTAAAGAAAATGCTATATGATCAGAGAATCATAAAGTAAACCAAAGTCTTCAAACTGTTGGTTTCCTTCTTTTCCAGTGCTTCCAACTTCTAGCGTTGATTACTCTTGTCTTCAATGAATGGCTACCTTCTCCACTTCATTGCTTCAGAGTCTTGTTTGTACAATAATAGATATTTTACACAACACTTTGTCAATGTTAGTAGTCAAATCTTAATCAAATTAAGAATAAAGCTTTATACACTATTTCTTTATAATTAAACAATATTTATCATAAGAACTTTAATATATTGACATAATTGGGTCAGCTAACTTGTATAAAAGGGGTAATTGGGTCAAATTAGGATGAGGTTGATTTTACCTCATCACTTCCTCCCCCTCTTAAGTATGAACATGTCCTCTTGATCTCTGTTGTGGCTACCTCCTTGAATTATTTTGTCTTTATACTTCCCTTTTCCTGTTAAGTTCCTCAAATACTGAACTAGTATCATATATTGAATCTGATGTAGGATCTTGTTGCTCTAGATATTTGACAAAACCCTTACTCAATCTAATTTTCACTTTCCAAGCTTGAAGTTCCCATTGAGATTGAACTCTTCTATCACAAGTACTAGAGGTGGGGGTTGGAGAAGTAAAGGATGTCTATATCTCTTTCCTACCCATTTTGTCTTTAGTTATTGTAATAACTCTGCTACTGCCTCTACCCTCTTATAAAGACCATTTCAGGTTTGTCGGGGAAATCATTTCTCTCCTTTCTAAATACATAGGTAAGGGAGTATACCTCTCTTCATAAGTTGCCCATGCTCTATCTAACAACTGTGGTCCATTTGTTTGAAAATCCTCAAAACAAATCCTGAGACTTTCATTATATTTCTCTTTCATGGCATCATACTTTTTGATCCTCTTGAACTATGTCCTAAATGCATATGGTTTATGGTAATGATGCCTCATTAAGAGACCAACAATTCTTTCTACTTGAAGGTATTCCCTTGTCCTATCTTGCCAACTGATTTGAGTGGATAGAAAAGATCTCAATTACACTTCTAAAAACAAATTAATGAAAAAGTTTGTATCTTTTTCCAGCAACAAATTGTGGGTAAAGAATTCACAGAGCAGATTTTGTTGTGTGGGGGATGATAACTTGAAAACCTCCAAAAATTCCTTATCATTAGGATCATGTGGCATATTGAAAGAGATCCTTAAAATCTTCCATCTTAACACTTGTTCATTTAAAAACATAGAATACAACCTAGAGGGTTTCCTACAGGCCAACAACAATTCACCAATTTTATAGGCCTCTGTCTTAGTTGTATATAGTCTATCAAATGATTCTTTCAACAAAACTAATTCTTTCTTCAATCTAGTATTCCCTATTCCTACATGTCTCAAGGAATAACAACATTCCACCCACATTCTTAATAAAGGAGGAATGTAGATTTGAAACCATTCCATTTTTATAGGTTTAGTTTGAACCTCTTTGCTTTCCACTATGGTTTAACCCTCAATTCATGTAATTCTTCCTCCATTTCTACCATTTGACTAATAACAACATTCAATTCATTTTGATGCTTCCCCCATTTATCCTCAAAGGCTCTTAGGAAATCTACAAGATTGTCTATCAATCTTTTGGTTTGCTTATCTTTATCAGACAAAACTATTTGTAATGCTAAATTTTCTTGATCCTTTTCTTCAAATTGTTTCATTTGAATTTGCAAGTTTTCTATGTTAGAATTTTTCTCCTTCACTATATCATGTATTTGTAATTGCAAACTTATAATTTTTGCCTCATTTTTCACTGTTTCATCTAGTTGTAATTGTAAGTTTGTAATTGTCATATCCTTCTCTTGTAATTTAGTTTTCAAGATTTTAATTTTTTATCCCTAGGAGTCATTTATTTGTTGTATTTCATGTTTTTGAATAGAAAGATTTTTCTTATTTTCTTGAATATTTTTCTTTTGCAGCAAAATCTGCTTGTCATTTTGTTGAAGCACGCTTTCTAACTATACAATTTTCTGTTTCAATCTATTTAACTCATTTCTTGACTGATTATCTTCTACAAAAAAATTTGTATCTAATGCCTACAAAAATGGTGCTTCTGTTTCAAGAATCTCTAGATTTGAACATTTTATATTTCCTCACATACATTGCCAGTTGGAAGTCACTACTCATATGGTGCAAGAGCTTCTAAAATATTGAGGGTCTTTACCCTTAATATTAGTGTTTCACTTACAGACTTGCCCCTTATTTCCTCTACTTCTCATATAGGTGATCTAGATACCCCTATCATTTCTTCAACGACATCTCTCTCAAGGGTTTTACTAACAACAGGTTGCCTGGTTTTCTTATTCTATTTGGAAATAGGTATATGCTTAAACACAGTGGGAGAATCTACATCAGATGCTAAGTGCTTGCTTCTCCTTAAAGGAGGAGGTTTTTGCAATTTTTGTTTGGAGCGCTGCTTCCTAGCCATTGGTGGCCCAGTGTCTTTTTCTTCATCAGAGTTGATAATTTTAATATTTTCTTCATTTCTTGGAGTCTTTTCTAAAGTCTCCACAACTTCTGATGCCTTAGGAGAATCTTGGTTTGCCATAGGGTTTTGGGTAGTTTCCGGCTTTACATTCTCTAGAACTTCCTGTGATTGTTGAAGTTCTAGAGCATTTCCCTCTAGAGCCTCAATGGCTACTCTGGAAGATTCTCTTATTTCAAAGTGTTGCATATGTACTGGGTTTTCAATTTTTCCTAAGAAATTTATGCCATTTTCTATCTATTTTTTGTCTCTTCAAGATTTGAAGTTTGCAAATCATGGTAATTAAACCATGATGTTTTAATGGCCCAGACCCAATTTTATACTTCTCAATCATGATGTCCACGGAATGGAATACAAAGGAAGGAATATTGATTCTTATCTTAGGTTTTTCTGTGTTGTGACACAGGTGGGTCAACAGATAGAATGGTGGTCCCACAACCATGGCGCACTATCCCTCACAAGTAAAATACTTAATTATCCAAGCAACAATGGTTTTCCAAGTCTTAATTATTGATATTCTATTAATTCCCTTCTTCTGACCCCTTGATCCTATTATTAGTCGCGGTTGAGGTTCCCTTCCCAAAAGAAAAGTTCAATCATTTTATGATAAGAAATATTTATTTCCTCAACTAAATTCAATCCTTTATTAATAATACTAGAAATTTTAGAAAGGATTGGAATGCTTACCTTAATATTTTTCCCCCAAACAATTGAGTGATCTTGCATGAAGTTTTCTACAAACTCTTTTACTAGTTCAATATGATAATCGTCAAACTTCTTGAAAAACTCCAGCCATCCAACAACTTGGAAAATTTTAGCAATACTCTGAATTGCCAATAGTTTGTTTATTGAGGTTGGTCTTGCTTTTCTCTTAGCCTCCATTTTTTATCAGAGATGGAATTACTCAATTTAGCCTACATTGTATACTAATGGAATGAAGTACTAGCCCATGTTCAGTTGTATTTGTTGTTTGTGCATTAACCAAATGAAATGAATTCAAAGATAATAAACAATAGAACATCTTTTCAAGCACAATTCATTCATCATTTTGTACCCCCTTTTCATCATTAAACTTACTGCATGTTGAGCCATTGTGCTGCCATTTCTGCTAGTTCAAGTGAGGTTACAACAAGTTTCTATTTTTGGGAATGAAGGAAATATTATGCCAATTTATTATTTCTAATGATAATTATTACCTAATTAAGAAAGTAATAATGTACGTACCTTATATTCTTTAATTTGATGTTGACTGAACTTACTTCACTGATGAAATATGTGGCACAAGAATGATTAATGCAAAGTTGTAGTTGTGGATGGGTCATTTTACTCATGATATTAGTGGATTTATTAATGGTGATGGTGACACATACAAATGGGATCAATATGATTTCAAAAAGGTGGTGTCACTGCCATCTTTTCAAGAAATCATATTTTTTATTATGGTAATGGGTGGTCTTTTTAATGAGATCTTTTTAGTGATCCCTAGGGTATGGAAATGTTTGATGGCAAGATGTGTTAGGGACAAGAAATATGGTATGGGTTTCAGAATAACATAGGTGAAAGTTTGCAAGAGTAGGAATATGGGAAAATTCTGGAGCCCTATGGAAATTTGGACAAAGAAGGGTTTTTGAAATATCACTAAGAGGATATCTTCAAAACTAAATGGTGACAACAAAGTTCTGGAGCATCACTGAAAGGATGATTTTAGAACAAACAACGATAAAGTTCTGGAGCATCGTTGAAAGAATCCTTTTGGAATGAACATTAACAAAGTTTCAGAGCATCATTGAAAGGATGCTTTTGGAATGAACAACAAAAAAGTCCCAAAGCATCATTGAAAGGATGCTTTCAGAATGAATAGAAACAAAGTTCTAGAGCATCACTAAAAGGATGCTTTTGGAATGAACAAAAATAAAGTTTTGAAGCATCATTGAAAGGATGCTTTCATAACAAACAACAAAAAAGTTCTAGAACATCATTGAAAGGATGCTTTTAGAATGAACAACAATAAAGTTCTAGAGCAACGTTGAAAGGATTCTTTGAGAATGAACAACAACAAAGTTTTAAAGAGCATCATTGAAAGGATGCTTTCAGAATGAACAACGATAAAATTTTGAAGCATCATTAAAAGGATGTTTTTGGAATGAACAAAATAAAGTTCTAGAGCATCATTAAAAGGATGTTTTTAGAATTAAAAACAACAAAGTTATGGAGCATCATTGAAATGATGCTTTCAGAATAAACAACAACAAAGTTCAGAAGGATCATTGAAAGGATGCTTTCGGAATGAACAAAAAAAAAGTTCCGAAGCATCATTGAAATGATACTTTCGGAACAAACAACAACAATGTTCTAGAGCATCATTGAATGGATGCTTTCAGAACAAACAACAACAAAGTTCCAGAGCATCATTGAAATATGTTTCCAGAGAAACTTTCAATCAAAGCCAGAATTCTCGGGGGATACTCCTGCAACAATAAAAGAATCCAAAATATGTGTTAAACATATATTTAAGAGGAAATACATGATAGAATTGTAAACAATAAAAACATATGCACACATTTTTTTTAGAAACTCATTTATTCTATTCTTGCTATGGCAGGAACGTCTTGTTGGACACAATGTATTTCAACTTGCATTTCTACCTTTTTTGTGAATTCTTCTCTATTTATAGGTTTTTGGTGTAGACATAATCTATGACCATTTACCGAGAGTGTTCACATTTTTCCATTGATTGGTTTAATTTGCACTACTCCATTCTAGAATACTTTAGATATTTCATAAGGTCCTAACCAGCAAGTTCAGAGTTTCCCTTTTTTATCCTTGTATCTAGAGTCAAATAGTAATGCCAAATCACCACTGCTAAACTTTTTCTCTTTTATATGTCTATCATGTCATACTTTTCTTTGTTGTTGCATTAGTTCAATTTGGTGGATGACTTCTAGATAGAGTTCATCTAGCTCACTGAGTTGCAGGATTCATTCTATCTAGGCTTAATTTAGGTCTAAACTAACTTCCATTACTATTCTTAAAGTTTGGAGTTCAAATTCAATCAGAAGGATAGGTTTCTTACCAAAAACCATCTCATAGGGGGTAAATCTGGTGGTTGATTTCTATATAGTGTTATAAGACCAAACTGCCTCATGCAATTTTCTAAGCCAATCTTTTCTTCCTGATGAAACTATTTTTTAAGGATATTTTTTATTTCTATATTAGTTACCTCCACTTGGCCATTTTCTTGAGGATGATATAGAGATGACTTCTTGTGACTTACCTAGAAATGATTAGTGAAGATTAAAAGGACCTTGGACATGAATTGTGGTCCTTGATTTGTGACAATGGATCTAGGTGCTCTAAATTTAAGGAATATTTTGTTTAAAAGGAAATTTGTGACCTATTCCTCTTTAGCAACTTTGAGCACATAAACTTCTGCTCATTTAGTCAGGTAATTAGTATAAACAAGGATGTATTCATTTCTTTGCAATGGTGGATCTATGGGTCTGATGAAGTCCAATCCCCATTTTTAAAATGGCTCCAGAACTATTTGTGGTTGGAGGGGCATTTCACTGGATGCGGTTGATCTCCCTACTCTTTAGCATTATTACTTCTAGAGGACTCTTTGAAGAGACTTCCTTAAGTTGCTCCAGAAAAGGTGCTCGATCTTTTTGTGTTGAGGTCATCCTTTAAAGAAGGTGGTGAGTGGTTCTTTTTCGTATTCTCTATGGGTGATTCTGAAGATTTGGTCAGAAATTTTTTCGAAGGCTTTTTAGAAGATGATGCTGGAACTTCAGAAGAAATCTTTGGAATATTGGTGGATATGTTTTGGTTATTCTCAATAATTTCCTTCATAGGCATAGTGTTCCTTTCCATTTCAAAAGATGTCTCCTCTTTAGCATATGTAATTTTGACTATGGTGGATTGTTGAAGTGTTTTTCCTAATCTTAATTATATGTTACCACAGTAGATAGCATTAACCCTGGCCATGTTTTCTTGTTTTGTAGAGTATATCGATGTAACCTAATGATTATTTTTCAAATTAGCCATTGACTGTGTCAACAACTAGGGTTGGTTGATTTGGTCAGGTTGTTGATTGTTTTGAGGAGTTGGTAAGAGGTTTTGTTGTGGATTTAGCATTCATCAAGGTCCTTGATAAAATTGATTAAAAGGTTGATTCCATTGAGGTGGAGAGTTCTAAGGATACCACTATTGTTGTAATTGATTCATCCATTGAGGATTTGTCCAAGGTTGATTCATCTATTCTAGGTGTCCCCATGGATAAGGTCCCCAGTTAGGTAGTGCTTGTGGCCAAGGTGCTGCCCATTGGTTATTATTCCAATTAGTTTGAGGTTGCCAGAATGGATTTGGATTTTAGCCATAGGAGAAATTCCCTCCAGGTCTTTTTCCTATGTAGTTGACTTCTTCCTCTACTTGAGGAGTTTTCTTTTTAGAATTTTTAATCACATTGAGTACTTCACATTGGTTAGTGGGGTGTTTCTTTTCACAAATATGACAACTATCAATCTTGTCCAGTGGACACTCCCTTAACAGACATTTATTCCTACATCTGGGACAATAGATGGATAAAGTTTCAAGAATACGAGTCTTATCTTGTATCCCATCTAAGGTGGTGTTTAATTGAACAAGAATGTCAATTTTTAGGTTTGCAATCTCCTCTCTCAGTTGACCAGTTTCATTTGATCCTCTGATCAGGTTAGACTTCTTAATTCCCCCATGAGTTTAAGAAAAGTTTATGCATAATTCAGAGATTTATGCGAGGTTTAGTTAAGCTACATCCCCTTTCCCATCAGGTCGAGGCTTCTTCAAGCATCCTCATCAAGGCCCTTGAGGAATATAGTTCTAAGGATTTCTTGGTTCATTGTTTCTTCACCACAACATTTAACTGCGAAGATGAACCTATCTAGAAAGTCCTCCAGAATTTCATCTTCTTTTTGTTTAAACCTAAATAGTTCTTCCTTTCTATCACTGACCCTGTAGTAATTTTGATATTTGTCCAAAAATATAGTTTCCATTTCATCCCAAGAGGTGATTGATCTTGAAACCAGGCCCATGAACCATCTCATAGAGAAATCCTGTAGGATAGAAGGAAACAGTTTTAGTATTTAGTTATCAATTTTGTAATCATACATCTGGCAAAGGATTTTGAATTCAAAGAGAATCTGGTCTAGATCTTTGGAAGCCAATCCTCTAAAGGTTGATAGGATAGAAGGTGAAATATTTTTCATTAGTGCATCTTCGTCTGGGTTGAGAGAAAAGGGTAAGTAAATTTTTGAGCTGCTCTCCTTCCATTTTGGTTATTGAATGATCATCATTAAATTATTTTCCACTCTCCTTTCGTTCTGGTTATTGAAAGGGCCATCATTGTTATCAGTCATTGTGTCTAAAGGAATGTGTTCCTCTCTAGGATCTTGTTCTAATGGTTGGGTATCCAAGGTATTTTGAGAATTCTTAGGTTAGTCTTGACTGACCAGTTCATATTGAAAAAGTTCTTTGACTAAGGCTTCTACCTCCCTTGGGTCAGTGGTTGGAACAACTAGTTGGGGGTTTTTGCTAGGAATCTTCGATGTGAACCCCTTTTTCTAACCATGCAGAAAAGGGGAGTTGACAATCCTTTTGGACTACTATATTGGAGTTACCTAAATATTCTCCCAATCACACATTGTGGAGTCCCTGTCAATGGCGCCATAAAGTGATAGGGTGTCATTGAAACTTTTACTTTAATTGAAATATATCAGTTTATTGACTGGGCAATATCCAATGCTATATGCAAGAGGAGGTTCAAGTATCTCACTTTAGTAGTAATTTTCTGATTTTCTTTCTTAAATGAATTTTGCAAACAAACTCTAAAACTAGAAAGCATGGAAATTTATACTAAAGAAAGCATTAAGAAATTATCTAGAAATCATCAGCATCCTATTCTAGAGAAAAAATATGAATCTAATTTATAAAAGCAAGGAAACATTTTGGTAAATTTGCAGAAGAAAATGAGAGCTAAATTATACTCAAAATAGGAATTCATGCAACTATAGAATTTTAGAACCTTTAACCACAAAAGAACTCTGGAACTCTTTGACCACTAAACAGTGAGAAAAAGCTTCAAAACTTCAAAATGTGTTTAACAACACTTATGGAATTCTAACAATAAACAATTTTTAAATTGCATTGAGCAATGATTACAACACAAATCCTACAGACTACCATAGACTACCACATCTTAAATGACATAAACTATATTAATAACATTAATAGGTATTACAACAACACATTCAAATAACATAAAAGAAAATACTTATCTATTTCCTAATCTAAATGAGTGGCTAGCTCTCTAGAATACTTGCACTACTTCAAATCATATCAGAACAATAGAAAGATAAATCCATTCACAACTTGTATGAAATAAGATACATTAAAAACTTATTAACTTTCAGAAACTTAGAACATTCTATTATCATGGTGTGTTTTTATAATAAAAACATGAGGTATATATATCTATTTATCATGCCAAAAATCTAGGGCGACTTATAATTTCCACTTTAAAATGTCTTGTAACTGAAATTATAACAAACTACTTTAAAAAGTCTGATTTGAAGTGTAATAAAGGAGGCTCCAAGTGGGAGCTTAAATGTATTATTGTTTGGAAATAACAAAAAGGTAAAGAAAATGCTATATGAGTGGAGAATCATAAAGTAAACTGATGTCTTCAAACTATTGGTTTCCTTCTTTTCCAGTGCTTCCAACTTCCAGTGCTAATTACTCTTGTCTTCATTAAATGGCTACCTTCTCCACTTCATTGCTTTAGAGTCTTGTTTGTGCAATAATAGATCTTTTACATAGCACTTTGTCAACGTTACCAGTCAAATCTTAAACAAATTAAGAATAAAGATTTATACACTATTTCTTTATAATTAAACAATATTTATCATAAGAACTTTAATATATTGGCATACTTGGGTTAGCTAACTTGTATAAAAGGGGTAATTGGGTCAAATTAGGATAAGGTTGATTTTACCTCATCATGAGTTATGGAAACAAACCCAAGAATTTAGTGGTTATCTCTATTATATATAAGGTCTTAATGGAATTAGATTTTCTATCCTTGGGTGGGGTTTTGGGTTGGTTAAGGAAGCCTTGGTTAGGGTCAACTTGCACCTATATACCCTTAATAATGTTGAGAATATTTAAGTGAATGGCTATGGGAGTTTATTTTGGTTGTGTGAGTGTGACTAGTAGCATACCAATGGATTCATGCCAAGTTTAGGGTTGCTTGAATTCCAAGCAATATACTGTCCTAGCAATATTTCTTTATGTTAAACACAAGTAACTTTTATTTGTCACTATGGTAACATGTAAACTTATAGTTGGGTTATTCATTGTATAATGGGGTTCTTTATATTGGTACGCATTGTATAAGTGATATTCACTGTAATAAAAACAAGTTAATTTGTATAACATATGATTTACTTATTATTCTTTGTGGCTTCATGGAATTTATAGATCATAGTTAAACTTGAGGTCATTTAATATATAATGGTATAATGGGTGTATTGCAAGTTGTAATAGATGGTGATGTTTATATGAGCTATGTAGTTCTTCTTTTTAGTTAGTAATGTATTTTATTATTAATTTGTTTATACATTTATGATAGAATATTGTCACTATGTCTACTAATTTTTGGTGTCATGAAGTGGTAGAAGGTTAATCTTTATACCCTAGTAGCTTTTCCTAGGTATGTCATTGTGGAATGATGTCTAGGATATGGTACTATATTGTAATGTACATTGCTTTGAGTTATAACTAACAAGCTTGCTTAATACATCTTATAGTGGCATATTGGGTGATAATACTCATGTTGGTCTTTGAAGATACAAATTGTATTATTGTTGAACTTAGAATAGAGTACTCTTGTAACATATGGGTAAGTGCACAAAGATGGGGGACCAAAAGGGGTCTTAAGATGCCACTTTTATTCTGAAATCAAGAAACATTGATGTTGGATGAGAAATTGAAGATAGCTACACTCAAAATTTGAAGATGGAACGAAAACAAGAGTCGTAGTGCTCCGAATCTAGTTTCTAAACTACTATTTTTTTTCCAAAAATGGTTGCAATTAAGGGGTTCAAAAAGGGGGAGCACACAAATTGGTCTTGTTTTTCTCAAAAAAACATAACATAGCATCTGGTGTGCCCCCCCTAAAATGTTAACTTTTTTTTAGTATTTCAACAATCACTCCAGTGAGAAATTAGCTAACAACATGTAGTTTATCCCTGATTTTTCTGATAATTTTTTCATGAATAATTGATTTTTTAGCAATTTTCAAAGTGGACACATTCTAAAAAATAGAAATTTGAGCGTGCTCCCTCCTAAAATTATTGAAAACTAATCAAAAATCAATTTTTATTTTGAATACATGTAGAATGGAGTCTAGTTTCTAAAAATGTAACTTATTTCAAATTTCGATGAACGGTTAAAAAAAGTCAAAAATACTAGACACTGGTTTTTGATAAAAAATGGGCACACTAACAAAAGAAATTAAAGACCTGGTTTTTGATATAAAGTCCAGGATGTGCTGATCATCATCAAACACCTGGAGATTAGTCACATTGTTAGGTACTGAAGGTACTGACACCAATTCTACTGAAAATCTCTTTAGACCAGATATAGACAGCGGTTCCAACGTACCGGCGGCCTGGGCGAGTGCATCTGCCCTCTGGTTCTGTTCCCTTGGTACATGAACGATATTAAAGGCATCAAAGTCTTCAATCAAGTCCCACACACGATGTCTGTAATTTGATAGCTTTCTATAATTACAAGAGTAAATTCCTCTTACTTGTCTCACAACCAGTTCTGAATCTCCAAAGACATGCAGGATCTTCACTTTCTTCTTATGAGCAAACAACAGTCCATGAATCAGAGCCTCATACTCTGTTACATTGTTAGTACAAGGGAACTGTAATCTGTAAGCTGCTAAATAGGATTTCCCTGATGGATTGATAAGGTCAACTCCTACCCCAGCACCTTGCTTGGATTTAGATCCATCAAACCTCAGGATCCAAGGCTTATCTTCAGCAGGACATTTGTCTTCAGCATGATATTTACTTGAACTTTCTTTCTTCTTTGCAGCTCTGGCTGATGCTCCGCTTGATATCCACTTTGACTTAGAGGTATTATCATCCTCGAGTTTCTTCTTTCCTTTATTTTGTGAGCCTGATGGCTTTTCTGTTTTCTCTTCCATCTCAGCAGGAGGATGATGTTCAGGATATACAGCTGCATGCTTCTTCAAGATGTGTAAACATAGTGAGCAAGTTGTTTCTGAGTGAGGCGCCTCATGTAGCCTACACCAACCTTTAATTAAAACCTCCTGGGGAGATTTACGCTGTTGTGTCATCTTTTCTATTTCTTTTACCAGAAATTCTTCGAACCTCGTCAGGTCACTGCCTTTGTCTTCATCAGACAACTCATAATCTGATTCCATGAAGCAATCACTACCAGGAGTGATCTTTTCTTTTCTCGCATCATTTATCTGATCGGACACCAGGATCTCTTCTTCTTTTAGGATAGGATCTTCATCATGATCTATCAATTCTTCTATTCCTGCAGAAGACAAATAAGAATTAGTATCGTCATCATCATCAGATGTAACACTCACCTCGGAATATGATGATGATGCTTCACTATACATTTTCTCCAGTATCATCATGTCTAAACATGATTCACAAGTCTTTTCTGAGTGTGCTTCGCCATGTAATCTGCACCATCCATCAATCAAAATATCATTAGCAGATATATTTAATAATTGACAACGTTTTACTTGAGTAGATAGATGTATCTCAAAATCTCTGAAGCGATCCATTTCATTCTCATTATCTGGATCATTATCAGATTCCATACTTGGCATGTCCTCATGATAATCATCATCATGATGATGATGAACATCAACCATCAGGATCTCCTCTATTTTAACAGTCTGCGGCCTGATGCGATAAACTCCAGGTTCTATGTTTACATACATGATCTCATTTGTTTTGTTGTACTCTATGATCATATGTTTCATCCTAGGCTCAGCATCAATCCTGATCTGATTAGGTATACCTTTCCATGGTAACCACATGTGACTGAAATCTGTAGACATATATCCGTTAAGCATTTTAGACCAGTCTCGGCTAAGCAACATCCCATATGTATCAGGTATGTCAACTACCTGAATGTCAATGTAATATTGGATCCGAGGATCAGATGCTAGCTGCATGTGGATGTGAGTTAGTTCTCCTACTACACTTACTTCTATCTTGTCCAGTTGAGTGACCTTCTTTAAGGATTTAGCAGGATGCAGTCCTAATGCGTTACATATCGACAAGGGCATAACATTCGTTGAGGCTCCTGAATCAACCAAACAGTTGTGCAAGTTCTTGCTGAACATTCTTATGGTGAGGAGGAACGGAGGTGATTCAGTTTTATCTCTATACAAGGTCATGTGGGAGGTTTTAGCGGCTTGGACTATAGCGGACACTTTGGGCTTGCTAATATTATCCTTAGCAGCATGATCCTTGCCGCTAGACTGACCTGAAAGATGGCTATCTTCTCTAGGAGCGGGATCATCTAATGACTTCATGAATGCCTTTTTGATGGCAGGAGTTTTCAATAACTCAGATAGGGACAGGCTGATCTTGATTTTCTTCATTTCATCAGCCAAATAGTTGACTAACTTGTCAGACTCCTGAGGTACATTTACGACTTTTGTTACTGTGTTTTGAGGAGACAAGTATTGAGCATTCACCTTAGGGAACCCAGGGTTATTGCTAGCCTTAGGATCAGGAGGTGTATTGAAATTGTTTGGAGGTAAAGATGATGTCAACGGACCAGTAGGTCTGTTGGCACTACTTCTCAGGTTATAATTGTGCTTACCAGGATATTGCTGTTGGTATGCATGTACTTCCTCATGCTCTCTTGCAGGTTCATTTTCATCCTCAAAAGGAAAAATATAATTTGTTTCAAAGGTTAAGGCAGACTCTTCACAAGTCTAATCATAACTCGGATGAGGCTGATTTGTGTACGTTTCTAGCACAAAAGCTGAGTCATATCCACAAGGAACTATCTCATTTCCTTCTACCTGAGGTGGATTTCCAGAAGTGTTAGACACTTCAGTCTGAAAGATGCTGGCAGCAATCCTAAATTGTGGACAATCTAATTCTGCATGTGCATTGGTATTGTGGATCCTGCACCAATTGGTAAGGGCTGCCTCAGCAAGATTGACTCTAGTAGTCTGTTTGGCTTCACCAGGAGGCTGATTGTCTAGGGGTGATGGTAATGAGCCATTATTTGGCCTGGAGTTCCACACTCTGGGCTGTCTAGGAGGATTATTATTACTTCCAGCATTATTGTCAAAGTTATTGTTGTTATATCCTCTATCAGGGTAGTTTGGTCTGTCATTGGAATAATTTCTATTCTGACCTGACTGCGAATAAAACCCTTGATTTCTCAAATGTGTTACTTCTGTGGTGAGTTTTCTGAGTTGAGCAGAAATTTCTTTGATTTCCTCCTTCTCCTCTTGAGCTTTGGCCACTACATTTTCGGTCTGAGGCTTGAAAAAGAAAGATCCATGGTTATTGTTGGATAGATCGGTACTCTGAGGTGTCTAAGCATGTGCAGGATATTGTGGCAATTGGCTATTTCCATTAGGAGGAGGCATAATACTCAATGGAGGTACTTGCAAAGGTGCAGGCATGACTCCTGGGGTATCACTGATCCATTAGGATATTGTGTAGGATATTGTGAAGGATAAGCTGCAGGATATTGTGCTGGATATTGTGCTTGCACGCCAGGCAAAGTAGGGAATACTATATTTGGAGTAGGAGCAGGTATCAACTGTTGATTTACCTTGATAGCTTCTTGAAAAGCTCCTGTCAAGGTAGTGATCTCAGGATGTGTTCTTCTGATGAACATGGAAGTTAATGGATCCAGGGCTGAATAATAGATACTCCTAGCAGCAGCATCAGCCACCACATATGGGGCAACTAGCTTGGACAACATTTTCTGGAACCTAGCATTGAAATTAGCAATAGGCTCATTCTCAAATCTTTTAATTGTAGCAAACATGTGGTAATTCATGGATGGATCAATAGGGACCTTGAACCTGTCAAGAAAGGCTTTCTCTAAGATAGCCCATGAACCGACAGAAGATTGACCAAGACTGATGAACCAATTATAAGCCTCTTCCCCTAGGGAAAAAGGAAATAATCTACACACCACGTCCTGATGTTCTATTCTAGCTCTGCAGCAAGCCTCCTTAAATGTCCTGATATGATCATCAGCGTCTTGGTAAGGATGATATTTTGGACAAATTTTGTCCGGATTCTTTGGTAACTCATGATATGCAGTAAAGGTCAAAGGTGACTCTGTTGCAAAGAAAGACATTGCAACCTGAGGGGTTTGAACTAGTGGTGCAACTGGCTGAGTTTGAACTAAAGGCACACCCTGAGGTTGAACCAGAGGTGTCGCGGATATACCAGAAGGTATTTGCAAACCGACAGGGGTCACAGGAAGAGGCTCTGGTGAAGCTTTAGACGCGCTTGACCCTGGAGTATGGTGAATGTCTACAGTCCTAGGTCTGAAACCTCTAACAGGCAATTCCTCAAAAATTTCACTAGGTCTAGACCTGGTATTTATCCTGTGAGCCAGGATTTCTCGATTTGGAGGCAAATTGGCTGAAACTTTGTAAATATTGGTTAAATTTCACTGGATGAGGTGATATTTGCGGTCAGATGGCAAATCAGACTGGATATTTACGACATATTTGCGAAGACACTACAAATATAACAGGATATTGGGATATCCTGACCCGTAGCACGAGATCTCAAGTGTTTAAGGCTCAAATTCTGCGAGACTTGAACAAATTTACGTATCTTTAGCTGATATTAGTGAATACAGAGAGATCTACTGTAAAGCTTGCAATATTTATGTGAGATCTAGAAATCTTTACATAGAATGAACACATACAAACTTCTCACAGCAAATATTTATGTAATTTACTGAAATTCACAGACGATCTGAGGTTACCTTACTCTATGCGTCATCAAACCTAAAAATACTGATGATGAGCGTGATCTTTCTAGACTCAGGCCCTCCTTCTAGCGCCAATTTATGTTGATCATGATGTTAGTCACAAACAAACATAGAATAAAAGTACACATTAACCTTTATTCATCTTGAAAGATACAGTGAATTCAAAGAATTCATGATCCCAAGTCTCCGTTGATTAGGTCTTAATCGACTGACGTTACTCAGTGGTTAATGTGAGTTGCTATTTCCATTTTGGGGCCTTATGTGAAAGTGTGCCATCATCATGACTTTCCTGCAGCAATTCCTTACAGAGAAGTCAAATTATGCGGTTATTTGATGAAAAGAAGTAAAATACCTAGATCTTTGCATGATATTTTCAGTTGTGCATGCTTAGTGTTCAAATATGCTAAATATTTACGATTATCTACGAGATGTCTGCATATTTCAGGTTGTTTGCTTAAGATTATTCGTTATTTGCAATTATGACAGTGAGATTTTCTGAAATTAAAAGAAATTAAAGGAAATGCTTCTAATTAAGTTGAACCTTTAGCTTTTGATCCACATACATGCTTGATACTGTCATGAGGAGAAGAAATCAAACCATATGTTCACGAGGACATTCCACAGCTAGATATAGTTGATGCAAACTTCAGAGGATAATGAATGAAAACAATACATGCAACATGATGAGCACTCCAAGGGACGCAGCAAATCAAAGCATATATCCAGAATTCAAACACAGATTACTCAAGATTTACTAAGATTTGTAATCGGAATACTCTTCTCTTTCATTAAGTATGCAAATGACATGTACATATACAACAGCTTTGAAATGAGCCCTGAATATTTCAGCAAACAGATTTCAATTAAGTTTCAAATTCATACAACAAGACATTCCACCACCTTTTATAGAATAAGGTGAGGAATCCGTTACAAAAGATCCACGGATCTGATTTATCAATATAAATCAACGGTCATCATTTCATGACTTGTTAATTTACACAAAATGGCACAAGTCGCCAGCTGGCAACTATCTATATTGTATATGCAAAATGTTCCCCCTCATGATGTATCTTCATCATGCTCTTCATCTGATGCATGCGGGTCATCATCATGTGCATCACTTCCTGACTCTTCGCTATCCTAATGATGACGCTGCTGCATATGGGGCTACATGCTGCTCTGGATCTGTTCGTATGACTGCACAACTTGGTCTATTCCTCCGCCATCTTGAGTCTTTGCCTTGATAATGGCATGTTTGTGTGCTTCATACTTATCCCTGCTGTTGTCCAGCTTATTCTTTCTGTCCTGTAGTGTCTCATTATAACCCTCCATCTTGACCTTGATCCTCATCACCTTATTTATCACTTCCTCTGTCAAGTGGACGAGCGGACCATCATCTTCCATTTGGAAGTTATTGCGCAGAGCCTTAAGGGCAGAATCTTCATCTTGATTCTCTATCTTCCCTTCCACTTTGCCCTCCAATGTTTCGAGCATGTCTGCTTCAATGTCCATTAAATCATGTAGCCTCATGCTAATCTCCCTTAGCTTATTATTGCATCTCTTGAGGACTCCGCATTCAAACTGTACATCTTTGTACTAGATATCTACTAACAATGTAGTATTATTATTTAACACCTACTTACTGATAAGTAGTTGTGGGTTGATCTTCCTTATTTCTCCCAACATGCTGAGGACTCTCTCCAGTTTATAAGACCTTTTTCTGGTCTGCATCTGCAATTTATCCACCTTAGCCTTGGAGTCGCTTAGGATGCTCCACCTCTTCAAAGAGGCCTTCATTATTTTAATGGCATCATCCAATGTGGATGACAACCATCTCCTTATCACGGACGCCTCATGCTTCATGAGGTCCAGTTTATTTACCTCCTCCTGAGAAATGGTAGTCAATGGGACTGCAGCTTCACTTGTGGTACTATCAGGAGTGGTCAAGCCTTTAATATATGCATGCAACTGAGCAATGTGCTCTTTATGTTGCTTATTCTTCTCTTTCTCTCTTTTCACTTTCTGAATTAGAGAGTCAATGATATCCTTACCTTCTTGACCTTCCTGTTCTTCGTTGGCAAAACCTAGATCTACTATGCTTATCTGGAATTCATCCACAGTGATTTTGCCCTTCTCCTTCTCCACCGCAGGTACAGCAATTTGTGCGGTCCTTCTCCCTGTCACCGGATCTCTCTTGATGGCCGAAGTCATCCTAGCCTTCCTCCTGGGTTTCATTATATCCGCGGAGAATAGGGTGGAGACGTCAAACTCTTGAATCTCCAGCTCTTCCTCAACATTCACTTCTGTTGTTAACCATGGAGGTACCTGATCATGTTTTTCGGCATCATGCTGTTGTTCACCCCTATCTCCTGTTTCTGTTAACAAGTGCTGTGGAGACGGTGATTTCTCTTTTTCTTCCTCATGATGCTCGCTTTGCTGCTGATCCTTTGGTGCCTCCTCCTGTTGAGGAGCCTCCTTTTCCGGGGGAGCATCTTCTCTGTGTGGGGAACCCTGCGGTGTACCTGTATGTAGATCATGATGGTCATGATCTTTTTCCTTCGTTATTTCACCTGTTCCCAGTTCTTCCCCTTGTGGAGGTTGGTCATCCTCCTTTTGTTTTTCTACTTCTGGTGGTATGTCCACCACCTTTGATATTGTAGAATCTACCTGAGGTGATGGCATCTGCTCTGCGGCGGCTATTTGCTCTGTACCTGCAGCATCCACCTCTTGTACCTTATCAGCAGGATCCTCTATCGCTTCTTTCTTCTCATCATCAGCTTTTGCTTCTTGGACCTCTACTATAGCAGGTCCTGCTGATGTATCTTGTGGGCTTTGTTGGCCTGATTCAAGAGCGTGGCCTTCTTCTTCCGCCATCTCTATCTCTTCTATTAAGTGGCCCTTATCAGGTGATCCTGCTGGCTGTTCAGGACTTGCATCCCTTTTCTCCATCAAATCTACCACTACAGGACTTGTCACCTCAGCGATCAATGTATCCAGCCCTATGTCCTGAGCTACCTGCTTCGGGCTCTTCTCTAGTTCTGGGCTCTTTCCTCGCTCTGCTTCTGCTTGTTTTATCTCCTCAAGCACTGTTTGAACCGTTGGAGGCTTGTGAGGAGTCACACTGATGCCAGCAGCTAGTGTTTCCATTTCCTGTGCAGACACATCCTGCACAACCTCATCATCAAACAAATTGATTGTCTCTTCCAACGAGACATGTCCCTCTATTTGTGCTTGGGAGGTTTCTTTTTGTTGTTCTTCAACAAGTTCTGTTTTGAACTTGATAATGGTAGGAAGTGGGACATTGTGCTGAAGTTCCTTCTGCACTTCACTACCTGCCCCTTGTAATTGCACTGGGGGTTGACTCATCTCACCTCTCATGGAGGTTCTTGGTTTCTTAGGTGTGGTAGGAACCAGCACCTGCGGAGCTCTCCTCTTTCTTCTGATTATCAATGGAGCTTCCTCCTCTTCTTCAGGCTCTTCCTCCATGAGGATATCCTTGCCTGATTGTCTGGATGACTGACCCACTTCTTGGGTCTCTGTGGTTCCAGCCTCTGTTGTCTTGGCTTTCTTGGGCTTGGGAGGAGAATCTGATTCTGATCCTGATCTGGCTGCCTCCTCAGCCGTGAATACTACCCTTTCAATTATGACCCCTTTGGGTCCCTTTTCCACCCTCTTGCCCCTTGGGGCTCTCTTGCTTGGCTGCTGTGGTGGAGGGATTCTCTCTCCCTTAGTCTTCCTCTTCTCCAGTAGGAAGTCATCATATTCATCTGCAGGGATGTCCTGCCCCTTCTTTTTGTTGTCCACTATGATGGCAACACCCTTTTTCTTCAATGCCTCTACCTGTGCATCTACCCAAGCTTGGGTCAAGTGTAGGGTTCTGGCAAGGAATGGGTCTAAGGACATATCCTCCTGCATGGTGAGGTCAGGGGCAGAAATGGTATCATTGTAGATCTTCTTCTGCTCATATTCATCTGCCATTATCCTGCCGTCATCGTTCTTTAGCTGCTGAGGGAGGGAGATGCAGTCGAACGTTCTAATCTGGTTCAGAGTCAACCTCTGATACCTCCTCCTCCTGGCTTCTGCCTCATCTTCGCAGTCAGCCCAAAAATTTTCTAGGTGCCTTTGGTGAATAGGCTTCCCTAGGATCTTCTGTACCCGGCCGTAAGGATCATATGGTCTCGTTACTGGGAAGGGCAGTAGATTCATCTTGTTCAGAGTGACCATCACCTTCTTTATATTATCAGAGTCAGGGCACATGTAGTTGCCAATACTAACTGGGAACAAAATTGGTGGCAGCTTCTTGGCATCCTTATACATTTGTATCATGGTGGAGCCCTGCCTGATAAATTCCATTAATACTACTGCATCTGTAGGATCTTGGCAGCATCAGGGGATGTCCTTCAAAACCCTCTATCCTGATATAGGAAAAGGTGGCAAATTGTATGTACCATGCCCCATGCCTGTATACTGCCTCCTGAGCTTCCATGCTCAGTCTTTTAGTTCTGTCATCTTCCATGGTCCTTACCAGATGCATAAAGAATGCATCATTGACCAATTTGTAGTCCTTGATGTAATTGGTTCTTTGTAGCTGGGGATGATGATCCCAGATGTAGGCTGCATTTGTGCCTGTTAGCTTCCCATCTGTAGTTAAGGCATCAAACGTACCTCTATATGCACAAGAATAAACAATGTAAGAAGTCATATAGAAGGCACAATCTGAACCTCCCAGGTTCAGCAGCTACTCATGCAGAGCATCACTTATGATTTGGCCCCACAGTGGCTTGATGTTTGCATATAGGCACATCATTATTATGCCGTACATCCAATCTCTGAATTCACCAGTATCAAGCTGGCCAGTCACCCTGTTCAGGAGAGCAATCACGTATTGATATTCTTCATTAAAATCATATTTGAACAGGTGCACTGGGAGCTTGGCCGCTGCATTATACGTGCTGTTCTCGGCCCGCCAAGCATACATATTCTTTCTGGCCGTCTTCTTGTTGGCCTCATATTCTCTTTCAGACTTCTTCAAGTCTACACTCTTTACCTTACTACCCATTGGCAGTCCAAATGTTCGGGATAGACCTTTGATGGATAGGTCTGCATATACTCTCCCATTCTTCACCACCTGCCTCGTCTGAGGGTTGTAATTTCGGGCGCACTCAATAACCAGCTCCGGAGACTCCATGGAGTAGGGGAAGCCAGCAGCGTTCCACATGCCGGATACAAATACCGCGTCTAGTATAAGACTCTTATCTTGTCCATCATTCAGCTTGGCTGACCAAGCCTCCAGGTTGGTAATCCCCTGATGGGTATTTGTAATTGCCCCATGTTTGAACAGGACCCCTCTCTGAGAAGAGAACATAGGCCTGCTGAATTCTTCCTGATTCTTGACTAAGCATTTTTCAGCCATGGGTACCTGCAATTAACAACATTTCTTCTCACAACGGGATATGCATGCATACATATTGCAAATATCGTGCCTATTGCACCAATTTCACGTTACTTATTCATACGGATACATAACCAGAACTTACAACATCATATAGAAACAACATGATGAGGGTTTCAGTTTACTTACCTGGTTATGCCAATTTCTTTTATACCAGTATATCTCTAAGACACCCTTAATTCAGCTGCTGATCACCTTCCTTCCTCAGTTTATGAGCTCCAGTCGCGCAACGGTAGCTGTTATGCAGATATGGAGGCTGGTGCTCTGTAAAACAATTTTAACGCAGGTAAATGTAACAATGGCGGTTGAATTACCTTTTAACCTTGCAGTTAGGGTAAACTTAGGGTAACTCTGACAAGTTAGATCGCAATCTTTGATCATTCGTGCGAAAACTCAGGATCTCGCCAGACGTTTCATTGGGTTCCGGGGTCAGCGGGAATCACCTACCATATCTGCGCACATTTAATGGCAATGGCGGCAAAGGGAGCAGGGGGATATTCATACAACAAGATATCATGAGGGCAGGATGATATTTATAAATATCAGGTTGAGTTTCAATATCATCCTCCCTAGTCTTGAAATTGTTATCGCGACAAAAAATTCGGGTGACAACGCACCTTTGTTTACACTTTAGCACATCAGGAGGATATTTCGGTCTATCAGGTGATATTCCAAAATATGATGATGACCTTCAAACTTACTCATTCTCCTCTTTGAATATCGGGATGACGTCATCATGATATTTGTTCTTTGTATTGGAAATGTCTCATGACGTCATCATCACATTGGGTGAACATGATCATGTTTACAAAGTATCCTGTCGAAATGTAAATATGATGATGATGTCATCAAGATGTTTCTTTCTTCGTTTATCGTATTCGGATGATGTCATCAGGATACTTGCTAAGGGTGATATTTTGCATCAGGATGATATTAACGAATATCGGGTTACATTTGAAAACATGACGTTCGCGATACAAAAGACCGTTCGATGGGGAAGACTTACTATCACTTAAAGTTGACGTCCAGATATTTGAACCGCAGGATATTATCAGGGGGGGACGTTTCAAAAATGATGATGATGTTCTTCAAACAGCATAACTGAGGTTATAAAATATGACCCTCTTCTTGCGAATATCAGGTTTGACCAAGACTTTGACTGTTCATAACTCTCACATCCTGATGAATATCAGGGTGATGTAAAAAGCAAACCTGCATGAATTTTAATGCTATTTCAGAATACGTGGTCATATATATGAAATATGAATTTTGACAGACTGACCTCATATTGGGGCTTACCTCATCTTGACTCCACATGATGATGAACATGACTAATTTTACCAAACCGCCAGAAAGCAGACAACGCAAGCCAAAAGAAAAGTTGGGTCCCTATTTTGCCAAGTCAAAATGGGACGTGTTGTGTAACCACACAACACCTCCTACCTTCTCTCTCATTCTCTTCTCCCCCCTCTCTACCTCCTATCCTCTCTCTCACTCTCTACTTCCCTCCTCTGTCTACCTCCTACCCTCTCTCTCAGTCTCTACTTTCCTCCCATGTCTACCTTCTACCCTCTCTCTTTTCTTCCTTCCCCTGTCTACCTCCTACCCTCTCCCACTCTCTACTTCCCTCTCGTCTCTACCTCCTACCCTCTCTCACTCTCTACCTCCCTCCCATCTCTACCTCCTACCCTCTCTCACTCTCTACTTCCCTCCCCTCTCTACCTCTCCTCATCATTCTTCCCATCCAATGAAATTTCATAAATTATATTGTTTCCATTTCATCATCCTAATTTATATCCTCATCCCTCTTTGCATGTCTTAGTTTTCTTGTTTCCATATTCTTTGTCAACATGGAAGAGGAGAGGGAGGAAGAGGGAGAGAGAAGGGAGAGATAGGGTGATAAGGAGAGAGAGAGAGTCCTAGTTTTCTTATTTTGGAGAGAGAGAGAGGGTTGGTTAGGTTTATGAGTTTAGGGTTGCTTAAGTTTAGGGTTTAGTGGAATTATTTAGGGTTTAGGGGTTTAGGGTTGCTCAGGTTTATGGTTTAGGGGTTAGGTTTTAGGGACATTATATAGGGTTTAGGGGTTTTGGGAGAGAGAGAGAGAGAGAGAGGTTTAGGGTTTATCAGGTTTAGGGGCATTATTTAGGGTTTATGAGTTTAGGGTTACTCAAACCTTTAGGGTCATTATTTAGGGTTTATGAGTTTCTAGGGCTGCTCAAGTTTAGGGTTTAGGGGTTAAGGTTAAAGGGGAATTATTTTATAATTTCCCTCCAATCCTCCTAATCCTAATGCATTAGTCCACCCATCTCCTAATCCATCAATCCATATCATCCATCTACCATATAACTCACCATCGAATCCACCATCAAACATTCTAAGCTCTAATCCATCAACCCATGAATGCTTGAAAAATTTTCTCCAAAGACTCTTTACAAAATCCAAGAATAAAAGAAAAGATATGGAGCCATCCAAATCCATTGATCCAATTCATCCCCCTCTAACAATCCCAATCCTAATCCATCCCCTCCTATATCCATTCACTCGATCCTAATCCTAACTCCACAACATAGTCCATCATTGTCCATCAACTATATGCATATCCTAGTCCATTAACCCATGAAACCATGAACGATGTGACCCAAGGACTATTAGCAAGGAATCTAAGAACATCATGTACTCAAATTCCTATCCTTGAGCCTAACAAAGAACCTCCTAATAACATGTCTACCACTCCAACACCATCATCCACTCCTATGTCTATCCATTTCATTGAAGAGTCTCCTACCATAAGTCCAAGTCAAACCCCATCGTGTAGCCATGTTGTTAAACATCCAAAGTTTATTGACCCCATCCAAGAACCCATCACATCCATCTAAGAAACCCAATAGCTATGTTAAGAGCCTAGTCCAAAGCATGTGGAAAAACCAACCACCCATCCTAATCAAAATCCAAACATCCCATCCTGGATCCCTTACCATCTCATGGTCAACCCCTCTACATCGATCCCATCATTGATCCTCCAACATCTCCTAGTGAACCCACATCATCACCTCTTACTCCCCAATCCAATGAATATCAATGCATCCCCACTTACTTTATTCATATCTAATATCACACTATCCATGCTTATCCTCCCTGTGATCAAGATATTATCTATGATCAAGATCTTATCCATGAGAAAGTAACCCACATCACTCCTATCCATCATCCCATTAGCCCTATACATCATCCCACTAATCCTATTCATTATCCATCAATATCCCAAGATGAGACACTTAGTCCCCAAGAAACATAGATAATCAAATAAATAACTCAGATCCTATCAAATCACATCCCAATGAGGATAATTTGATAATCAAGATCCAAGAATTCTACATCCATTCCCCATTGATCCTCCATCATCCCCTATCGAACTATATGTTTAGGGGTTTAGATTGGTTGCTCGAGTTTAGAGTTTAGGGGTCAGGGGCATTATTTGAGTTTTATGAGTTTAGGGTTGCTCAAGTTTAGGGTTTAGGATTTTGGGTTAGGGTTTAGGGTTGATCGGGTTTAGGGTTGATAGGGTTTAGGGTTTAGGGGTTAAGAGTTTAGAGAGGGAGAGATAGGGAGATAGAGGGTGAGAGACATGGCCAGAGACATAGGAAGAGATATTGAGAGGTAGAGGGATGATAGAGACAAGGAGATAGGGGTTTAGGGTTGATCAGATTTAGGGTTGGTACATATGATGTATAGAATGGTGCAAATGACTGACATATTGGTGCTTATGATGTTCTGATGGCTCCTGTGGTTGGCAGAGGGTAGAATGATACCTGTGAGTGGCTAGGTGTAGAATGATGCTTGCGATTGATAGGTAGGTGTTGTACTAAGGAGTAGATTGGCACATATGATATATAGAATGATGTAAATGATTGATAGATTGACACTTATGATGTTCTAATGGCTCTTGGTGAGGTTTTCGTTTGATTTTGATTATTTTTTGGATGGCTTGAGATGGAGCTTAGATTGATTTGGGATGGAGCTGGGATGAAATGGATTAGTTTAGGGATGATGAGAGGTGAAATTAACTAGATTAGGAACCATTTGGGAATGATTAGAATGGTTTTAGGGGTGGTGTGAAGTGGTTTAGGGCTGATTAGGGAATGATTAGAATGATTTAGCGATAGTTTAGGGATGGTATTTGAGATGAAATCTAGGTTGATTTGAAAATGATTAGGGATGAAATTAAATTGATTTGAATGTGATTTGGAATGGTGTGAAGTGGTTTAGGGATGATTAGAGATGAAATTGAATGGATTAGGGATGATTTGGGATTGATTAGGAATGAATTTGGTTGGAATGAAAGCTTAATGTTTCATGCTTCCCAGAACGCGCTCGTATTATGGGAAGCAAAAAATGGGAAAAGACCATGTGGGATCTGTGATTCAGACCCCACATGTCTATTATTCTCTTTTTTTCATGCATGCTATTAGATAAGAAAACACTTTTTCTTGTTGTTTGACATATTAAGAATCATTTTTTGATACACCACCTTTTTTGTTTTTTCAATGTAGAAGAACTGATTTTACATGTTTATGGACAAAGTTTGATTATTTAAACTAAAAGTTTCATGTTTCATAGTGTTTCAAAGGTAATTACCATTGATATAGATTGAATTTGATGATATATGTTTGTTTTTTCCATAAATTTTACTAATCCTATTCTAGAGTTATATAGAATTCAAAATTAAACTTGCAGAAAAGAACAATTTGAGGATTTTGAAGCCAAATTTTGGAGGATTGGTCAACTTGAATATTGAATTCTAAGGTATGTTCTTTATGTCCAATTTAATTCACTTTATGTTCTTTAGAACACTCACAATCACTAAATGTGGAACTATCTAAGTTAAAAAGTCATCATTATGTGCATTAATAGAATTAGAATCATTAAAATATGATATATATATATATGATTTTGTTGTATCTTGAATTTGAACTATTTCATTGAATTGGTCATATCTTGTGCTATTGATGCTGCAAATCTGATATATATTTGGTTCTCATATAGTAATGAGTTGTCACTATCATCTTCTTGGCCATTCAAATTACAAACTATGATTGTCTTCTCCCAAAGTGCCAATACCTTTGCATTTGATGTAGTAATCTTTCATGTGAATAGGGTAGTGAGAGCCTATTGCATATTTTGAATATTTGACCTTAATAGTGATCTAGAGTTTCATGATAGTCTTCTATGTTTATGATGTGATAGTCTATATGGTTGTTTGTAATAGTCATCTAGCGCAATTTGACTCTCAATGCATGGTTACCACATAGGCTTCTATCACTGTCTTATCAATTAATGATCAAACACTTCAACAAGATCTTGAACATTCCATAAATTTCTTGGTATGTAACGAGTTCAAGTCCTTAAAGGTCAATTGACCATACTAACCACATGATAGTTCCAATTATCCTTAAGATCCATGACAACTTCCCTACTCTTTTCCTCTAATGACAAGAAATTATAATGGTTTAACCCTAATAATTCTTATGTATAATGTCACATAGTATGGGTATCATTGTCATAGTAGTTAAGAGAGGTTTTAGGGTTGATTATTCTTTTGTTGATAAGACTGGCCTTTAACTATCCAAACATTTAGTGCCTATAATAGTCCTAAGTTTGTCCCAAACAACATTTCATCCTACAAAACTCCCTTTATGACAATGCATCCAATGATTATGACAATCATAGCTCATAAATGACAACAAATCTCCTTCACCAACTTGGTCATGCATTCTTCTACAATCATAATCTAGTCATTTTAACACAATTTTTAGAAGTTATAACTAGAACAGTCATGTTTTCAAATTGAAAATCATATGTGATAGATCTAGGGGATTGTCATCTTGGGGGTTTTAATATCTTCATGGGATTGACTATTGATCCAATGCTTGAGAATTTTCCCAATAAGACCTAACGTGCATGTTTCTTTCTATGACAATGGAAGAGGGTTTGCCACTTAGCAAGAACACACATCATTCATTTTACAAAAGGACTATTATACAAAAGAGTTACCCAACCACCTTGTGAAAGTCATGTTACTAATTAGTTATATGTACCATAGCATAGAAAATGGTCCAAGGTCCTATCATTGAGTTGAAGAAGCTATCCTTGTGCAAACTTTAAAGGTGCTGCCATGCAAATGTTGCATAGGACTACCATAGATAGGACAATCATAAAAATCATTATACATTTGTTTGACCTCATGTTTTTCTAGATTATTATCATTTATTGTTTGGGGATTGTTCATACACCTAACTCATGGTCCTCTCATCACAAGAACAATCTTGATAGCTGAATTAGTATCCAAATACCATGTTGACTGCCCTAGAAGACTGTCACCAATAAATCAACAATAGGACTATCATAAGTTTAGAGGCATCCATGGCATCATTTCCATCTTGAAACCTTCATTAATGTTGTCCTAGATCTCACATTATGATGAATAAGTCCTTTGGTGATGCATTACTGGGATAATGATATGATCTTGTACCAAAATGTCACCTTGTTGTCGTAGGAAGATTGCCATGCCCAAGTAGTCATGGACAACCATTGAACATGAAGAGTTATGCACATTTTTGGGATGTTATAAGGTATGTGAAGGTGGTTTAAAGCTTAAAAATAGTCATCACAACATTTACTATGGTCCAAGAAGGTAAACTCCATGCCCAATTTGAAAATACTCGCAAAGGGCTTCATTCAAGTTGTGATTTTTGTCTTCACATGTCTTCCTCTAGACTTTGGGACAATGGTTATAAATTTTTCCATGGGTCACGAAAATGAACTGCAGATTGATTTTTCAGAATTTATGAACCTTATACATGTTTAGGACAACCTGGGCATCATAAAAATGAGTTTCATCAAACCTACAACAGCCATGAACATGAAGAACAAGTTGCTGATTTGGTTGAGAAAATGGAGGGTTGTCATGTTTCTCATGGAGATGGGATGGATTAAGGAAGTTTATTCATGCATAATCAAACCTTGAAGACTAATTTAGAGAAGTTAGGACATTCATAGTATGAGTCACCTCACTAATCATGAGGAAAACGTGCTCCATACATGAGAATTTCACTCATCTTCCTAGTTATCCCAACTCATAGAAGGAAAGTTTTGGAAGTTGAAATCAAGAAAACCTTGCCCTAAAACTTAGCCACATCATTGTCTTGGTCAGGAGAATTTCTATAACTTCTGCCCTGAATTTCTGCCCTAAATTTTTGCACCTTGTTAGTCTTCCTTAAATTTCTACACCTTCTTATTCTGCCCTAACCCTAACTCCCCTGAAAATAAGAAGTTTGTAGAACCATGTACCAAGATAGTTGATAAATCATTGTGACCATTATTCATTGTGAAAATCAGAAGTTTGTAGAACCTTGTTATTCATTGTGACCATTATTCATTATCATTATAAAAGTTCTAATTATCATTGTCTTATTCATCATGCTTGTAGAAATCATCATCATGCCGAGGAAATGAGCAAAGACTCTAACACCAGAAGAGCATGAAGCTGAGAATGAGAGGAAAAGAGAAAGAATGAGGCAAATTCAAGAAAGTAGGAAATTGTCAACCATACAAGAAGACATTGAACCATTGCCAATTGAAGACGAACATGACACATCTAATGAAGCTAAGAGAGAGATGGAATTGGAGGCACAAAGGGAACAAATGTAAAACCTACGTTCAATGAGGAAAGTGAATCTCCAAGTTGGAGGTACTCCATTGTCCACGGGTCAAGTTGAAGGAACACCATCATTATCTTCTCGAATTAGAGACACTCCATCTTTCACAGGTGAAGTAGAAGATACATCTTCATTTTCTTCTCAAGTTGGTGGTACGCCATCATTCACATGTCAAGTTGAAGGTACACCATCTTCTCCATCTCAACTTCAAGCCTTTTCATCTTTTTCACCTCCAATTGAAGGTATGCCATTTATCCCATCTCAAGTAAATACTGAAGAAATTCTTAATATTGAGTCAACTTTACCAATGAAAACACTGTTGATAACTGAGAGGGGGGGTGAATCAGTTATCCTAATTATTTCCCTTTTTGAACTTTATTGTTAATTAATGCAGCATTGAATCAAACACAAAAACATTGCCATGAAATAAGAAACACATGACACAGTATTTTTGACGTGGAAACCCTGTTAAGGGAGAAAACCACGGGGTGATTAACCCAAAAATTATTCTCTGTTAGAAGAATAGGAAATTACAAAAATGGCACTTGCCAATTAGGGCTCACTGCCCGAGCACACTGCTCACAAAGAGGCCCACTACCTACAAAGAGACACACTGTCTACAAAGTGATAAGAATCACAGTCTTGAACTGATTGGAAGCATCTGTATATGCTGGAGTTCAGTTCCGGTTAGGCTCAGTACACTGATCTGCTGCACTTCATCTTTCCTCTGTTCTTTATTCTGCTATCCTTTCACATACCGGATCTTTCTTGCTACTTCTGCTCTGTTCTGCACTTATTCGCATATACCTTCACACCATCACACACTTCACAACTAAATCCATCCTCTATATATATCCGCACAAGTAATTTCATCACCTTTCTAGTCGGCATCCGGAACAGTCTAGTTTCTTACAAACTCTGTTCTGTCGGCTGAATCCTTGCTCACCAAGCAATGCGGATCAAGCATATACTTGTAGATATCATTAATCATGTCGGCCAAACATGATTCATGCCTTCACAACCTTTATCATCAACAGTAACACATCCGGAAAGTAGTCTGATACTCTGTCAGTCAGTTCTTCCTCTATTTTCACTGTCTCTCAGGAATCCGGTACTCAACTATTCATATCTTTTTCCTTTTCCATCACCGGAGGCTAAATCCTTGGAATATACCACTCAAGGTAGTCCTCTTGACTTCCCCAAATCCGCACTGCACCAAGACACTTCCTCTGAGAGATCCGGACCAATCTGTCGGACCTTGCCACATGCTCTGTTCTTGTTCACCGAACCACAACAATCTTTATTCTAACTTCCGGTAGAGACACACCATGACTTGCGGATATGTGGGATGACCTTTATTGCCATCAATGACAACAACCATGAATCCATATAGTGTCTCTTGCCAACAATCTCCCCTTTTGGAATTGATGGCAACACTTAGTGAAAAATGACTAAGTGTTTACACTATGCTCCCCCTTTGCTGATGCTCTGTCTTTATATACAATTTCTGGAACTCCCCCTTAGTTGGATTCCTCATTTTTCACTGCTCCTCACTCCCCCATTGACATCAATGGCAAAGGGTAGGGTCCACACACCAAAATTTTCAAAAATTTTCTATACATAGCCGCATATTTACATACTCACATATACTGAAGAATGTCTGCAAAGGATGTCTTCAATTGGATCAGTTCTGTAGCCCAACTTTTCTTCATTCTATCCAAAATTGAGATGTGACCACTCAACAAAAATGCAAAAGCTTCTGCCCTCTTGAGATCTGTCGGATCATTCGTTTGGGCGGTGGTCTGAGCATCACTGATGGCCTCATGCATAGTTTCTAACTTAGGGATTATAATCCTTCTAAGTTCTCCCATCCGGTTAGTGATATTCTTCCTTTCCTTCTCAAGATTCTTTATTTCATTCAAGACTGCAATAGTCTGACATTCTTGATTTATTATGGAGGAAGAGAGAGGATCAAAACTTTGAGATAAACTTTGTAGCTTGTCCTGTTCCTCTTTTATTTTCTTATCAATTGCTGTTGTTGCCTTTGACCAGGATATACAAAATTTGTAAATGTCACCGCCATCCTTAAGAGCATTTTCTAAGCTCTTTATTCCAATACTCATATTTCTCCTATCGTTAGAGATTAATCCTAATACTTCTGAAAATCTTTTATCCAAAAATTCCTTCCGGACCTTTTCTTCAGCAGATTTTTCTAGAGATTCAAAATGTGTACTAACACTGCTGACTAAGGTTTTGAGATTACCGGAAGAGGAGGCTGTGGGATCCTTTTGAAAAGATGGCATGATCTTTTCTAGCACTCCAGATGCTACCTCCATAAGCTCACAGTCTTCCATGTGAGATTTCAGTAGTTTCTCTTTGACTTTCTCATTTGCAAATGAGGCTATTTTCATTGTTTGCACCGGTGACAAAGAGTCAAAATCTAATGGTCCTTTTAGCAGGTCCGGTTCGTCAATTTCTATAGTGGCTTTTGTCAGGAATTCTTGAACAATTTGTGCAGTGTCTCTTGCCGGAGACAGATGTTTCTTCTCTTCTGTAGTTTTGTCCTTTTGAATCTTTTCTCCTTCCTTACTCTTACCACTTTCAGTCGTGGTTTTCTCTGTTGGGGTGCTGTCAACCTCTTTTTCTTTAACTGCTGCTTCTTTCTCCTGTAGTTTCTCTTCTTCTTGGGATCCGGAGACTGTAGGGGAAACCGGAGGAGAGATGTTAGTCTGTTCAGGGCCCACTTCTTCCGGAGCAGATGATTCCAAATCTGCAGCTGTTTCTGCACCTAAGTCCTCTACAACAGGAAGATTGAACCTTTTGAAGGCCTTCTGGAGGATCTCTTCTGTTTCTTTGGCCACTTTGTCAGTCTCACCAAGCATGAGTTGATTCATCCTGGCTTTACTTCTGAACTCATCTTTGCAGTCTTTGAAGATTATGTTCATTGTCTTGGGATCAATTTGAGGATATAGCTGAATAGCTATCTGCTCCCGGATCTCAAGATCTTTTGCATGAGCATTATTCTTTCTTATTTCTAATTCCTTTTCTAGGCTTTTAGGAATTAGAGATATGATCTCAATGAAAGCCTTATTGTATATGTTCAGATACTTGACTGTGGCTTCCTACAGAATCTTTTGGTCAGCCTCATTGTAGTCATCATAAAATTCAGTCATTGGTTGAAGGTTTCCATCCACCGTAACCAACTTGATTACACTCTCTAGAGATAGAGTGGGCTTTTCAACAGATACCTCTGCCATTTCATCCTTGTCTTGGCCTGTGGAGGGTTTACCGGATCCTTTCTTCTTCTGCTTCTTTATTTCTTTTACTCCCTCATCTGACTCAGTTTCCTCTTCATCCTTTTGGCTTTCATAAGCCCTTGTGGCTTTTGTCTTAGATCTTTTACCGGATGCCTGGACTTCCAGTTTTGAACTTTTGGTTGTGGGAGGTGCAGATCTTTTTGATGATCTGGTCCGGGTGGAAGTTTCAACCGGAACACTTTCTTTACTTTTCTTTTCTTCCTCAGCCTTCCTCCTCTTTTCCCGGCTGGCATCAAGTGCCTCTTTTGAGATGCCTAGGCCTTGAGCAATATGCTCTACTTCTTTTCTCACCTTTCTCTTTATCTCAGGTTCCCTGAGTTCTACATGGATCTTTACACTCAGCTCCTCAAAGGTTCCAAACCTTTCTGCCTTTGGATCTTTGGGCTGACTTAGCATGTGTTGAACATGCAGCTCCACTATCTGTTCATCCACTTCATACCCCATGGGCATGATCCAGACAATCCTTGGTTCCACCGCCTCTATTAGGCACTGATCAGTGTCCACCATAAAGCACACTGAGTCTTTGTATTTTTCAACAAGAGACTGGGGAATTCTCTCTCTTGCTTGCATCATGCTTTGGAAGTTTTTGAAGTATCCCCATAGGGCTGTATTTCTTGCTTTGGCATCCCCAAGCCCATGTAGATAGTCTCTTATCTGGACTGCAACAGGTTTGTCATTCTGCCATACCCATCCACTTGATCCGGGCAGCTCATTCATGAAGTAGAAGAATAGACATACTATAAGAGTACCATACTTAAAGGAATTCTTCTTGTCCTTCTTGATTTTCTGTATATTTTCCATTAATTGTCTTAAGAGCAGTTCGCAGAGATCATATTCTGCATTCTTCCTTAGCATTTCATAGGCAGTATATACTGCAGTTCCGGATACAGAATTCTCCCTGCTGGAGTGATAGATCTTGTATCCTATTATCATGGACACATACTTGATATCCGGATCAGAAATATCTTCAATGGTCATTGCCCTCTTATCAAATTTTGATCCGATGGCCTCAGTTACAATGTTATTTTTGACAGATTTGAGGATAGGTATCCCTCCGGAAGAGTATAGACCAGTTACTGCTCTAATTGCCTCTTTTGTGATCTTGCAGGGTCTATCCAGCCATAGGAAGTTGTCATGCATCCTGCTCAGTACATACCGGACCCATTCATCTTCTTCAAAGCAGGGGAAATGAATAAATTGCTCAAATTGTTTCTTCTGGATATCCTTATACTCTGGTTTAAGCTCAAAAGCATTGTCTATCAGTTGCTTGTGATAGAGATCTCTCAATTTGAATTCCCCAAATTCCTCAATGCTTGCATGTATGTAAACCCTAATGTCTTCTGTGTGTAAAACTCCGTGAGGAACACTGGAAAATGCTCCTAAGGGATCTACCTCCAATGACTTGTATGGATGTTTCTTAAATTCAGGTCGGGGCCTATCTGAGATTTTCACTATATTTGGAGTAGCCATTTCTTCAAAGATTTGCAGTGAGATAATGAAAACGGAGAATACCTTATGCGCCTTCAGTTTGCACAGAGTGGTTGGATTGATTTCTTTATGCAATGACTTCGGCAGGAGATCTTTGGTGTGCTTGATGAATCTTGTTGCAGAGCTCCACTTTTCGCTTCTTCTTGAGTGCAGAATGAGCAAATGCTTTTTGAGAAATCCCTTATATTGCTCCGCAAACCCTAATATCTGATGGCAATAAATGCTCGACCTATATTATTCCAGTTTGCCTTATCCGGATAGCTTGGAGTATCCCGGATCAGTCCTGATCTGTGAACATCATCCGGATCTTTCAATCATGAATAAATCAAGGTGACACATTACAAGAACATCCCAAACACTCTGTCCAATCCGCAGAATAAGACAATGCACTTCCGGATCTCTCCGGATCTTTTTGTAATCCTCTGTCATACCGGAGCATCTCCCGGAATAGGTCTTACTTGATCGATCACAGCTTCTTCATATCTCCATGCGGACCTCTGAAATCTTATCTGGATCATCTCAAGACTTATATCTTTAAACCCTTTACTCTGCATCTTGTGCCACATCCGGCACCACTTGATTGGCTGGGGGAACAGGATTTTCTTTGAGTCTCCCCCTGAGCCAGAGCTCACTTTTTAATTTCTGAAAGAAATATCAGCACCAGAGTTTGGTGCGGATCCAACCTCTACATTCTCTGAACTTTTCTTCACCCAAATCTTGCTCATCTGATTCCTAACTTCATCCGCATTCATCTTTTGTTTACCCTTGTCTTGATTCTGATTATACACCGGACCTCTTTTGTCCTGATTCTTGCTTCTGCAGACTTTAGCATTATGACCGGACCTATTACAGATTTGGCAAATAATATTTCTTTGCATATTTGACTGATAACCTCTTGATTTGCATTGATTAGCCATATGACCTACTCTATTGCATGTAAAGCATCTACCTTTGAATGAATTGTTTACTTGCATATTTCTGCATTCATGGGATTTGTGTCCATACCTTTTGCAGTTAAAGCACTGTCTGGAGAAGGATTAATTAATCTGATTCATTCTCTTTTTGCACTGATTAGCTTTGTGACCAAAGTGGTTGCAGCTGTGGCAGTATCCATTGAAAGATGGATATCTTTGAGCATTGGGCTGTCTTACCGGAGGTCTTCTAGGTCTATTCCTTGGATTTTCTGATCCAAAATTCTTTTGACCGGATCCGGAGCTTTCTCCTTTCTCATATCCCAAACCATACTTGTCATCTATCCTCTTTTGACTTCCAAGAAGAACTTCAAGTTGAGCAGAACTTATCTTGAATTTCTCTTTATATTCATTTGCTGTTTGAAGGTCTCTTTTGAGAGAGGCAATTTGATCCTCAAGTTTTTCTTCATTATCTTTGGCATCTTCAAGATCAGATTCAAGATGTCTGATAATCCTGTCCATCTGGTGGCATTCTTCTGATTTTTCTTTAAGAGATTGTCTTAGATTGTCTTCAGCTTTTCTTTTTTCTTCAATCTCTTGAGTAAATTTTATAGTTCCTGATTCCATTTCATGTCTTAACATAATGACTTCTTTTGATAACTTTTCACATAACTTGGTTTGCTCAGTCAATTCTTCATTTGTATTGCTTTCTTCACTTTGTCTTGCCAATTGTTGGAGCAGCTCCTTTCTCTTTTTCATAGAGAGACTTAATTTGTCTTTTAATTCTCTCATGAATTCATCAGCCTGTTTGAGTCTTTCCTTTAATTCATTGACTTCAGAATTTGACTGTTCAAGATCCTCAAGGGCAGTCTTGAGTTGCTCCCTTAAACCATATGCATCCATTTGAACTCTCAGATCTTCCTCAAGCTGTTAGGCTCTATTAGGAGGAACTTAGCTCTGATACTAATTGTTGATAACTGAGAGGGGGGGTGAATCAGTTATCCTAATTATTTCCCTTTTTGAACTTTATTGTTAATTAATGCAGCATTGAATCAAACACAAAAACATTGCCATGAAATAAGAAACACATGACACAGTATTTTTGACGTGGAAACCCTGTTAAGGGAGAAAACCACGGGGTGATTAACCCAAAAATTATTCTCTGTTAGAAGAATAGGAAATTACAAAAATGGCACTTGCCAATTAGGGCTCACTGCCCGAGCACACTGCTCACAAAGAGGCCCACTGCCTACAAAGAGACACACTGTCTACAAAGTGATAAGAATCACAGTCTTGAACTGATTGGAAGCATCTGCATATGCTGGAATTCAGTTCCGGTTAGGCTCAGTACACTGATCTGCTGCACTTCATCTTTCCTCTGTTCTTTATTCTGCTATCCTTTCACATACCGGATCTTTCTTGCTACTTCTGCTCTGTTCTGCACTTATTCGCATATACCTTCACACCATCACACACTTCACAACTAAATCCATCCTCTATATATATCCGCACAAGTAATTTCATCACCTTTCTAGTCGGCATCCGGAACAGTCTAGTTTCTTACAAACTCTGTTCTGTCGGCTGAATCCTTGCTCACCAAGCAATGCGGATCAAGCATATACTTGTAGATATCATTAATCATGTCGGCCAAACATGATTCATGCCTTCACAACCTTTATCATCAACAGTAACACATCTGGAAAGTAGTCTGATACTCTGTCAGTCAGTTCTTCCTCTGTTTTCACTGTCTCTCAGGAATCCGGTACTCAACTATTCATATCTTTTTCCTTGTCCATCACCGGAGGCTAAATCCTTGGAATATACCACTCAAGGTAGTCCTCTTGACTTCCCCAAATCCGTACTGCACCAAGACACTTCCTCTGAGAGATCCGGACCAATCTGTCGGACCTTGCCACATGCTCTGTTCTTGTTCACCGGACCACAACAATCTTTATTCTGACTTCCGGTAGAGACACACCATGACTCGCGGATATGTGGGATGACCTTTGTTG
Organism: Cunninghamia lanceolata; assembly: GCA_027924645.1. NCBI lineage: Eukaryota > Viridiplantae > Streptophyta > Pinopsida > Cupressales > Cupressaceae > Cunninghamia > Cunninghamia lanceolata. The sequence continues at coordinate 3,064,095 of BSBN01001091.1, forward strand.
CCATCAATGACAACAACCATGAATCCATATAGTGTCTCTTGCCAACAAACACCTCCTAGAATTTTGCATAGGAAGCCTAAGTTTCTAATCAATATTGATGAGAATGTGTTGAAGCCCATGTAGGATAAGATTCCCATGCACACTTACCAAAGATATGTGAATAAGATATGGAAATTATTCTTTGAGAATTTAAATGAAACTGGAAGATGTCAACTATTTGTTGAATTGATGAGAAATCTAAAATTTAGGCCCACTATGAAGATTCTTTGCCTCAGAACATTGAATACCTCAAGTGAATAATCAATTGTCAAGAATCTAATGAGTGCATATAAGAGTGTGGGTTCCACCTCACGCACCAAAGATAGTAATGCCACATGACGTGTCATTACATCGACAATAGTAAGCCAACAAACAAAGTTCACCTCATTAGAAAGACAAGTCAAGCATTGAAAGTAAGCAGAAAAACTCTAATGAGAGCCATTGGAAGACGCGAAAGAGTTGAGGACCCAAAAACCAATGAATTGTGGGTATTCTCTGCGAGACTCCCATGGAAAGACAAAGTTGTTGTTGAAGTTTTGAGATCCATCATTGAAGACTTTTGGAAAAATAATACAAGGGTATCTCCTATTGCAAGAGATCTTGTGAGAAGGAGAATTAGTTGTCGAAACAGTGAGCCACATCCAAAGCATTTTTTGGATGTGACCCAAACACAATTTTTCAAGAAATTTCAAGATATGTATCCTCAAATTAAAATTTGTCAAAGATATTTTGAAATGCTAAAACCTTTCTATGTCAAAATAAATCACACACACACTACTTGTAGATTACACATTGAATTTTCTAACCATTTTGATGTTTTTTGGTCTATATGTTTAGATTTGCATATTAACAATGTTTTACAGGATTGTGGCATATGTGCCCCACCAACTACTTCAAGAGACTTCATATCAACAATTTTATGTGAAAGAGAGGAAGGTCAAATATTCTATAGGAAATTATGCTTAGATGCACATGTCAGCATTGTAGTGGCTTGCAATGTATGCCAATATGTCAACATATGGAAAGCACACATGCGGTTGGAAATGAACTAGTAGAGTTCGGCAAGTATAAAATAGTGGCCAACAATACAAAAGATGGTAAAGAAGCAAAGAGGTGTGATTTGGTTATTCAAAAGATTACAGAGTATCAGTTTATGTCTACATTTCATGACAATATAGTGTACAAGTATGCAAGGTATACCCATAGAGCTTGATGGTTGGACTTGCAATTCAAGTTATGCAAGGACATGTTTCCACTTGGTACCATCATTTTAGTTGTTGACTTTGTAGAGAACTACATACTACAGCCACAGAATGAGGTGCAATCATAGTATTACAACTCTATGCAGGTTACTATATTTGTGCAAATAGCATTCATTCATGCAGAAGATAGTACACAGGATGATAGGAAGATCTTGAGGGAATATCAATTTTATATTAGTGATGATCACACACATTCTATAGAGTATGTGCAAGGTTTCTTTTAGATGTTCTACCGTGATTTGGCCAGCAGGAACATATCATTTCATCAGCATATCATATGGTTAGATAATTGTGCATCACAATTCAAGAACGCACGGATGTTCCTTTGGTTGAGCAGGATGCATACGGTGAATGATGTTCAACATATGTAGAATTTTTGTGAGGTTGGGCATGGAAAGGGGGAACATGATGGTGCAAGAGCATGTATCAAAAGATCATGACACGAGACGAGTTGAAGTACAAAGACAATGCAAACTTGATAGATGCAAGATCTATTGTTGAATGGTGTAACACTACAATGGGTCTAGGTAATGAAGATAAGTCTATAGTTCATAAATATTTTTGGTTGGTTGATGATACTAACATTGCAAAATATGAGGACTATTGTACATTGACAGGATCAAGTGAGCTACACTCTTTTAGAAGCTCTAATGCAGGTTCATAGACTATTCATATGTGACATATGGCATGCTTTTGTTCTTCATGTACATATAAATCTTGGTATGATTGTGAGTCAAAGGAGTGGGTTGATGATTGGTGTACAAGAGGCCTATGCCCGATTGACCATTATTGACTACCAACAACACTACAAATGATAGAGATTGAATCATCAGTTGATTTTAACCATGTTTCAGATCTAGTTCAACCAGGTATTATCAGCATTCTAATTTAATAAAATTCAATATGCCATCTTATTTTGTATTTTTGCTTGTATTGTTGACTATATTCATCGAATTGAATGCACGTATCAATGCAGGGCATGTTTATGCAGTTATTGCAGCTAAAGACAATGAAGAAGGAATGGATTATTATTTGTGTCATTGTGTTGAGACAAAAAGGAAATTATATTCCCCTGTTATAGATGGAGAAAACATCAAGTACCCTATAGGATTAGTGGTCATTATTGGAACATAGCTTAGAAGGTACCCTCTAAAGAAGTCTGATGTGTGGGTGTTTGAGGACTTTGAGCCACATAGGAAGATTCTTCATTATTCTAACCTTGTTGTGGCTTCAAATGTTCATTTGATCAAATATGGGGTTAGACCATTGAACAAGACCTTGTGGAAGGTCCGTGAGTCTGATCACGAGGCAATACTTGACACAATAAAGAGTAGAGCAGACCCTGATGGTTCATTGGATTGAATTAGTGGAATGGCAGAAAGGTATGTTATTTTTATTTGCTATCTTGATTTCACCTTGTATATTTTAACTACTCAGTTTAGCTAAATAGTGCAATTGCATTTGCATGCATGATTTTAGTATGATGGAGGTAGGCATAATCCTAATGAAGTTGCCTTTGGAAGAAAAGTAAGGTAGGTTTTCATGATTATTTCATGGTGATATGTCCTTTACTTTCTATTTCATAATGAGTTTTAATGATGTTACTATGAGTTCTAATTCATTTTAATGATGTTACTATTTCATAATGAGTGTTAATGAATTTTAATGACAAATAATTGATAGCAACAATAAGGGCAGCCTCAATTGATACCCTACAAGACATTGGATCAAGTGAGAACACCTTTATAGTATTGAATTTCCAACTACCAGAAAGGTATTATGACTGAATTTTTAGGATAGGCATCTTCTAGGGCCAAATGGATGGTGCCAATGCATCCATGTGGGGGGGTAAATGCTAGGGCAGATATCTTTTTGGTGGAAAAGCCTCATGGTCGTTCTTGGCTATATCAAACGCAGACAATCTCTCAAGAGCCCTAAGAAAAAAAATGTGACAAACTTTGCATCGACTGATCCATCAAATTGTGACACCTAGGAACAACTTCTTTGCATGTATAGGTGGATGCTAGGTACACCTACAAACACCTACCTCAATTTTTTCTAAATCAATTTCATTTGCCTATGGTGGCAAGGAACACATTCTTGCAAAATGCTTTAGTTTCATGTAGTGGAAAGGTGCTAGGAGTGACATTTTGCATTCCATAGGTCGTGGGGTTGAACAGACTTTGCCAATGAGTTAGAGTGAGTGGGTAAATTCTAGGGGAGGTCTTGTTTTATGTGCCAAGTGCCACAGTCATTCGGGGTGGCAGGATACTAACAAAGTCCCTTAAGATCCCTAAGACTCAAAAAATTGCCAAACTTTGACGGAGCAGTTGTCAAAATTTGTGGCATCTGTGAATGTTCCCTTTGGACCTGCAGGTGCACATGGGGTCCATCCACAATAATCTCTCTCAGTTTTGGTCAACTCCAATCTGTTTGACCGTGCCAAAATCAAACGTATTCTTGTAAAATGCTTCAATTTCATGATGTGGAAAGGTGCTAGGAGTGACATTTTGCATTCCATGGCTCTTGGGGCCAAAGGGACTTTGCCAATGTGTCAGGGTGGGTGGCTAGATACCAAGAGAGGTCTCATTCTAGGCTGTAAGCTACCAACAAAGTAGAAAGTTGCTAACATTGAAATTTTGCATTCCATAGGTTGTGGGATTGAATTGATTGCGCCAACACGTCTAAGTGGGTGAGTAAATGCTAGGAGAGGTCTCATTTCATGCACCAAATGTCTCAGTCATGCCAGGCTAGAAAAATTTCATTTGGACCTATAGGTACATGTGGGATCTATCTAAAATAACCTCTCAGTTTTGGTCAACTCCAGTCTGTTTGACCATGCCAAAATCAAATGCATTCTTGCAAAATGCTTTAGTTTCATGTAGCACAATGTTTCTAGATGCCATATTTTTTGTTTTGGTCATGGTGGGGCCAAACTAACTACACTAATGTGTTGGGGTGGGTGGGTAAATGTTAGGGGAGGTCTCGTTTCGTGTGCCAAGCATCCCACTCGTTTTGGGCTGTAAGCTACTGATAAAGTAGAAAGTTGCTAACATTGAAATTTTGCATTCCATAGGTTGTGGGGTTGAACTGACTGCACTAACACGTCCAAGTGGGTAGGTAAATGCTAGGAGAGGTCTCATTTCATGTACCAAGTGTCTCAGTCATTCCAGGCTGCAAGCTACTGACAAACTCAAAAGGTGCTAGGAGTGACATTTTGCATTCCATAGGTCATGGGGCTGAACGAACTTCACCAACATGTGGGGTAGGTGGGTAAATGCTAGGGGAGGTCTCGTTTCATGTGCCAAGTGCATCAATTGTTTAGGGCAACAGGCTACCAACAAAGTCCCTTAAGATCCCTAAGATGTAAAAATTGCCAAACTTTGATGGAACAGTTGTTAGGATTCATGGCAGTTGGGAATGTTCTATTTAGACCTATAGGTGTACATGAGGTCCATCCACAATAACCTCTCTCAGTTTCGGTCAACTCCAATCCATTTGACTGTGCCGAAATCAAACACATTCTTGTAAAATGCTTTAGTTTCATGCAGTGGAAAGGTGCTAGGAGTGACATTTTGCATTCCATAGGTTGTGGGGCTAAACAAACTTTGCCAACATGTCAGGGTGGGTGGATAAATGATAGGGGAGGTCTTGTTTCATGTACCAAGCGTCCCAGTCATTCTGTTCTGCAAGCTACCAACAAAGTGACTTTATCGGTAGCTTATAGCCCAGAACGATTGGGACCCTTGGCACATAATCACTTTGTTAGTAGCCTGTAGTCCAGAATGACTGGGATGCTTGGCACATGAAGTGAGACCTCCTCTGGCATTTACCCGCCCGCTCTAACATGTTGGCGAAGTCTGTTTGGCCATACGAGCTATGGAATGCAAAATGTCACTCCTAGCACCTTTCAAGTTTGCTAGTAGCTTGCATCCCGGAATGACTGAGACACTTGGCGCATGAAACGTGACCTCCCTTAGCATTTACCCACCCACCTAGACATGTTGGTGTAGTCAGTTTGACCCCACAACCTGTGGAATGCAAAATTTTAGTCTTAGTAACTTTCTAGTTTGTCGGTAGCTTACAACCTATAACAACTAGGATGCTTGGTACACAAAAGGAGACCTCCCTTAACATTTACCTGCCCACCCTGATGTGTTGGTGTAGTCAGTTTGGCCCAACGATGACCAGAACAAAAAATATGGCACCTAGCAACGTTGTGCTACATGAAACTGAAGCATTTTGCAAGAATGCATTTGATTTTGGAATGGTCAAATAGATTGGAGTTGACTAAAACTAAGAGATATTATTGTGGATGGACCCCACATGCACCTGTAGGTCCAAACAAAACATTCTCAGCTACCACAAATTCCTAGAACTACTCCGTCAAAGTTTGGCAGTTTTTGGTCTTAGGATCTTAAGGGACTTTGCCGGTAGCCTACTACCCTGAATGACTGGGGCACTTGGCACACGGAATGAGACCTTCCATAGAATTTACCTGCCCACCTCGATGCATTGGCAAAGTTCGTTCGGTCCCACGACCTATGGAATGTAAAATGCTACTCCTAGCACCTTTCGACTGCATGAAACTAAAGCATTTTGCAAGAATGTGTTTGATTTTGGCATGGTCAAATGGACTAGAGTTGACCAAAACTGAGAGAGGTTATTGTGGATAGACCCCACCTACACCTGTAGGTCCATACAAAATGTTCCCAACTGCCATGAATTCTAAGAACTGCTCCATCAAAGTTTGGTAGTTTTTGCATCTTAGGGATCTTAAGGGACTTTGCCGGTAGCCTATTGGCTTGAATGATTGGGGTGCTTGGCACACAAAAAAAGACCTCCCCTAGGATTTACCCACCCACTCCAACACGTTGGTGAAGTCCGTTTGGCCGTACGAGCTATGGAATGCAAAAATTCACTCCTAACACCTTTCGAGTTTGCTGGTAACTTGCAGTCCAGAATGACTGAGACACTTGGTGCATAAAACAAGACCTCCCCTAGCATTTACCCACCCTCCTAGATGTGTTGGTGTAGTCAGTTCGACCCCACAACCTGTGGAATGCAAAATTTCAATGTTAGCAACTTTCTACTTTGTCGGTAGCTTACAACCCAGAACGACTGGGACACTTGGCACACAAAATGAGACCTCCCCTAGCATTTACCCACCCACCCTGACACATTGGCGTAGTTAGTTTAGCCCCATGATGACCAGAACAAAAAATACAGCACCTGGCAACATTGTACTGCATGAAACTAAAGCATTTTGTAAGAATGCATTTGATTTTGGCACAGTCAAATGGACTGGAGTTGACCCAAACTGAGAGAGGTTATTTTGGACAGACCCCACATGTACCTGTAGGCCCAAATAAAATGTTCCCATCTGCCACAAATTCCCAGAACTGCTCCGTCAAAGTTTGGTAATTTTTGCTCTTAGGATCTTAAGGGACTTTGCTGGTAGCCTGCTGCCCCGAACGACTGGGGCACTTGGCACATGAAACAAGACCTCCCCTAGAATTTACCCACCCACCCTGATGCATTGGTGAAGTCCATTGAGCCCCATGACCTATGGAATGCAAAATGTCACTCCTAGCACCATTCCACTGCATGAAACTAAAGCATTTTGTAAGAATGTGTTTGATTTTGGCACGGTCAAATGGACTGGAGTTGACCAAAATAGAGAGAGGTTATTGTGGATAGACCCCATGTGCACATGTAGGTCCAAACAGAATGTTCCCAGCTACCACAAATTTCAAGAACTTCTCTGTCTATTAAAGTTTGGCAATTTTTGCATCTTAGGGATCTTAAGGGACTTTGCCAGTAGCCTGCTACCTCGAACATGAAATGAGACCTCCCCTAGAATTTACTCACCCACCCTAATGTGTTGGCGAAGTCTATTCAGCCCCACAACAAATGGAATGCAAAATCTCACTCCTAGAACCTTTCCACTACATGAAACTGAAGCATTTTGCAAGAATGCGTTTAATTATGGCATGGTCAAATGAACTAGAGTTGACTAAAACTGAGAGAGGTTAGGGTGGACGGACCCCATTTGCACATGTAGGATGAAACAGAACATTCCTAGCTACCACAAATTCTGAGAACTGCTTCTTCAAAGTTTGGTAGTTTTGCGTCTTAAGGATCTTAAGGGACTTTGCTGGTAGCCTGCTACCTCAAACGATTGGGGCACTTGGTGTTGATAACTGAGAGGGGGGGTGAATCAGTTATCTTAATTATTTCTGCTTTCTAAACTTTCTTAATAATTAGTGCAGCATCAATTCAAACAAGTAAACATAACCATGAAATAGAGATACACATTACACAATATTTTTGATGTGGAAACCCTGTTAAGGGGGAAAACCACGGGGTGATTAACCCAAGATTGTATTCTCTGTTAGAAGAATGGAAGTACAAAATGGCACTTGCCAATTAGGGCTCACTTCCTGAGCACACTGCTCACAAGAGGCACACTGCCTATAAGAGACACACTGTCTACAATTTATAAAGAGTGTAATACAATACTTGAACTGATAAGGAGCATCAACATATGCTGGAGTTCAGTTCCGGTTAGGCTCTGTATACTGATCTGCTGCACTTCATCTTTCCTCTTCTTTTATGCTGCTCTTCTTTTACATACTAGATCTTTCTTTCTGCTTTTATTTAGCTCTACTGCTTTTCTTCGCACTTCACGAACAACCACAACACTTCTCATAACAAAATCTATCTTGTATATATATCTGCACAAGTGATTTCATCACCTTTCTAGTTGGCACTCGGAATAGTTAATATTTTGCCTAAACTCTGATCTGTCCACTGAATCCTTGCTTACCAAGTAATACGGATCAAGGATATACTTGTGGAAATCATTAATCATGTCGGCCAAATATAATTCATGCCTTCATAACCTTTACCAACATCAGTAACACATCTAGAATAATGTCTGATGTTCTACCAGTTAGTTCTTCCTCTATTCACACTGTCACTTGGGAACCTGATACTCAAGCATTCATATCTCTTTATCCTTTCCACATCGGAGGCTCAGACCTTGGAATCTATCAATCAAGATACTCCTCTTGACTTCCCCAAATCCGCACTTCACTGAGATACTTCTACTGAGAGATCTAGACCTGTCTGTCGGACCTTACTGACTGCTCTATTCTTGCTTACTGGACCTCAACACTTCTTCAATCTGACTTCCGATGAGGACTTATCATGCATTGCGGATGTGTGGGATAACCTTTGTTGCCATCAATGACAACATTCATGAATCCATATAGTGTCTCTTGCCAACAATCTCCCCCTTTGGCATTGATGGCAACACTTAGTGAAAAATGACTAAGAGTTTACACTATGCTCCCCCTTGGCTGATGCTCTATTTTTATATACATTTTCTGGAGTTCCCCCTTAGTTTTCACTCCCCCTTTGACATCAATGGAAAAGGGTAGGATCTGCATATCAAAACTTTCAAAAATTCAACTATACTTAGCTGCATAAGTATATACATATGGATACTTACATATACTGAAGTATGTTTGCAAAAGTTGTCTTCAATTGAATAAATTCTGTAGCCCAACTTTGCTTCATTCTATCCAAAATTGAAATATGACTGCTCAACAAGAATGCAAACGTATCTGCCCTTTTTAGATCTGTTGGATCATTGGTTTGGGCTGTGTTTTGATCTTCACTTATGGCCTCATGCATGGCCTCTAACTTAGGGATAATGATCCTTCTAAGTTCACCCATCCGGCTAATTATGTTCTTCCTTTCCTTCTCAAAATTCTTTATTGCATTTGTGATTGCAATAGTCTAACACTCTTGATTTACTATGGAGGATGAGAGAGGATCAAAACTTTGAGACAGACTTAATAGTTTATCCTCTTGTTCTTTTACTTTCCTCTCAATATCTTTGGTCACTGTGGGCCAAGATAAGAAAAATTTGTACATATTTCTGCCATCTTTAAGAGCATTTTCCAAGCTCTTTATCCCAATAACCATAACTTTCCTATCATTTGTTATCAGACCCTATACTTCAGAGAATCTCTTATCCAAAAACTCCTTCTAGACCTTTTCTTCAGCTGACTTCTCTAGAGAATCAAAATGTGTGCTAACACTGTTGACTAGAGTTTTGAGATTACCAGAGGAAGAGACTGTGGGATCCTTTTGAAAAGATGGAATGATCTTTTCCAACACTCCAGATGCTGCCTCTATAAGCTCACAGTCTTCCATGTGAGATTTCAGTAGTTTCTCTTTGACCTTTGCATTTGCAAATGAAGCTATTTTCATTGTTTGCACTGGAGATAGAGAGTCAAAATTTAATGGCCCTTTTAATAGTTCCGGTTCATTAATCTCCATCGTTGCTTTTGTGAAAAAATCCTTGACTGATTCTGCAGTGTCTCTTGCCGGAGACAGATTTATCTTTTCTTCTGTAGTCACAGAACTATCTTTTGGAGCTTTCTCTCCTACATTCTTATCACTGGCATCTTCTCTTCCCTTTACCTCTGCTTCTTTCTCCAGTATTCTTTCTTCTCCTTTAGATCTAGACACTGTAGGGGAAACTGGAGGAGAAATGTTAGTCTGTTCAAGGCCCACCTCTTCTGTCATTTTCTCAGTAGATTCTTCTGCAACATTTGTAGTCGAGGGGTCAGAACCCAAGTCCTCTATAATAGGGAGATTAAATCTTTTGAAGGCTTTTCGGAGGATCTCTTCTGTGTCCTTGGCTACCTTGTCAGTCTCACCAAGCATAAGTTGATTCATCTATGCTTTGCTTCTAAATTCATCCTTACAATCTTTGAATACCATATTCATTGTCTTGGGGTCGATTGAAGGATATAGCTGAATAGTGATCTATTCCCAGATTTCTAGGTCTTTGGCTTGGGTATTATTCTTTCTTATTTCTAGTTCCTTCTCCAAGATTTTGGGGATCAGAGATATAATTTCAATGAATGCTTTGTTGTAGATATTTAGGTCCCTGACTGTGGCATCTTGCAATATCTTCTGATCTGCTTCACGATAATCATCATAGAACTCAACCATTAGTTGAAGATTTCTGTCCACTGTGACTGATTTGATTATGTCATCAATGTGAAGAGTGGGTTTTTCAACATATTCCTCTATCTTTTCTTCTTCCTTCTGTCCGGTAGAGGGTTGACTGGATGTTTTCTTCTTTTTCTTCATTTTCCTGATTTCTTCATTAGATTCAGTCTCCTCTTCATCCCTTTGACTGGCATAAGCTCTTGTAGATTTTGTCTTTGTTCTTTTCTCTCCTTTGCCGGATGATTTTGCTTCCAGTTCTGATGTCCTTGAGCCTTTGGTAGTGGTAGGTGCAAATCTCTTTGATGATCTGGTCCAGGTGGAAGGTTTTGTCGGAGCACTTTCCTCATTTTTCTTTTCTACCTTCTTCTTCTCTTCCTCAGCCCTTTCCTTCTTTTTCCTGTGGGCATCAAGTGCCTCCTTTGAGATGCCAAGGCCTTTGGCAACATTTTCTACTTCTTTTCTCACCTTCCTCTTGATCTCTGGTTCTCTGAGTTCCACATGAATCTTTACACTCAGCTCCTCAAACGTTCCAAACCTTTCAGCCTTTGGATCCTTTGGCTGACTTAGCATGTGTTGAACATGCAGCTCCACAATTTGTTCATCAACTTCGTACCCCATGGGCATGATCCGTACAGTTCTTGGTTCTATTGCCTCCATTAGGCACTGATCAGTCTCTACCATAAAACATACTGTGTCTTTGTATTTCTCAACAAGAGACTGGGGAATCCTTTCTCTTGCTTGCATCATGTTCTAAAAATTCTTGAAATATCCCCACAGGGTTGTATTTCTTGCTTTGGCGTCCCCAAGCCCATGCAAATAGTCTCTGATCTGAATTGCTATTGGTTTGTCATTTTGCCATACCCATCCATTTGATCTAGGCATCTCATTCATGAAGTAGAAAAATAGGCATAATATTAGTCCACCATATTTAAAAGAGTTCTTCTTGTCCTTTTTGATCTTCTATATTTTTTCCATTAATTGGCTCAAAAGAAGTTCACAGAAATCATATTCTACATTCTTTCTCAGCATCTCATAGGCAGTATATACTACAGTTTTAGATACTGAATTCTCCCTACTGGAGTGATATATCTTGTATCCTATTATCATAGATGCAAATTTGATATCTGGGTCAGTAATATCTTCAATGGTCATTGCCCTCTTATCAAATTTTGATCCGATGGCCTCAGTTACAATGTTGTTTTTGACAGATTTGAGGACAGGTATTCTTCTGGAGGAGTGTAAACTAGTTACTGCCCTAATTGCTTCCTTGGTGATCTTGCAAGGTCTGTTAAGCCATAGAAAGTTGTCATGTACCCTACTCAACACATACCAAACCCATTCATCTTCTTCAAAGTAGGGGAAATGAATGAACTGATCAAAATGTTTCTCCTGGATACCCTTATATTCTGGTTTAAGCTCAAAAGCATCGTCTATCAATTATTTGTGATAGATATCTCTTAGTTTGAATTCCCCAAACTCTTCAACATTTGCGTGTATGTAAACCCTAATATCTTCTGTGTGCAAAACACCATGCGGAACACTAGAGAAGGCTCCTAGGGGATCTACCTCCAAGGATTTGTATGGATGCTTCTTAAATATGGGGCGAGGTCTATCAGAAATCTTTACTATATTCAGAGTAGCCATCATCAAGGAATCTTACTAAGAAATATCAAGAACGAAGAATACCTTTTACGCTATTTAGGGCACACACGAAGAAATTTGGATTGAGCTGTATGAAGAATCATCTTGATCTTTGGGGGAAGTAGTTGCAGAGCTCCTTTTCTCTTTTCTTCAAATGTGAGTGTACAAATGATGAGTGAATGAACTCTTTTATTTCTGAGAAGCCCTAATTTTCATTCTGTAATAAATGCGCAATCTAATTCATTCCGGTTAGCCTTGTTTACCTTATTCAGAGACAAAACCTTTCCAGATCACTGAGACAAATTTTGAAGTTATTCTAGGAGAGTAGTGATAATCTATCTTCCTTTCATTAGTCATTTGATCTATTTGCAAATCAAAACACAATAGTTTGAATCATACCAGACCAAACTTGTAGGGAATCTATTTTTACTGGAAGATTGTTTTATCGGATCAATTCTTGGTAGGATTAGATTCTTCAAATCTTCTTGTGGATCTCTCAAATCTTTACCGTACCCTTTTAGATGTTTCTTGTATGACCCCTTTTAATCTGCAGCTCTCCTTGTGCCAGTTCTGGCACCAATTGACTGGCTGGGGGAAGAAGGTTTTCTTTGTGTCTCCCTCTGAGCCAAAGCTCACTTTTTAATTTCTGGAAGGAATATCAGCACCAGAGTCTAGTGCGAATCCATCCCCTACATTATTTGTACTCTTCTTCACCCAAATCTTGTTCATCTCACTTTGAACTTCATCCGCATTTACTTTTTGTTTTCCCTTATCTTGATTATGATTATAATATACCGGACCTCTTTTATCCTGATTCTTGCTTCTACAGAATTTTGCTATATGACTGGATCTATTGCAAATTTGGCAAACAACATTTCTTTGCATATTTGATTGATATCCTCTTGATCTACATTGATTAGCCATATGACCCATTCTATTGCATGCAAAGCATCTACCATTGAATGAATTGTTCATTTGCATATTTTTGCATTCATGAGATTTGTGACCATATCTTTTACAATTGAAGCACTGTCTGGAGAAGGATGTATTAGTCTGATTCATTCTCCTTCTGCGCTGATTAGCTTTATGACCAAAGTTATTGCAGTTGTGGCAGTATCCATTGAAGGATGGATATCTTTGAGCATTAGGCTATCTTACCGGAGGACTTCTAAGCCTGTTCCTTGGATTTTCTGATCTAAAATTCTTTTGACTGAATCCGGAGCTTTCTCCTTTTTCATATCCCAAACCACACTTCTCATCTACCCTCTTTTGGCTTTGAAGAAGAACTTCAAGTTGGGCAGAACTTATCTTGAATTTCTCTTTATATTCATTTGCTGTTTGAAGATCCCTTTTGAGAGAGACAATTTGATCCTCAAGGTTTTCTTCATTATCTTTAGCATCTTCAAGATCAGATTCAAGATGTCTGATAATTCTATCCATCTTGTGGCAATCTTCTGATTTCTCCTTGAGAGATTGTCTCAGATTATCTTCAGTTTTTCTTTTCTCTTCAATCTCTTGGGTAAACTTTATAACTTCTGATTCCATTTCATATCTTACCATAATGATTTCTTTTGATAGCTTTTCACATAACTTGGTTTTCTCCTTCAGATCTTCATTTGCATCATTTGCTTCACCTTGACTTGCTAATTGCTGAAGTAGCTCCTTTCTCTTTTTCATAGAGAGACTTAATTTGTCTTTTAGTTCTCTCATGAAATCATCAGCCTGTTTGAGTCTTTCCTTTAATTCATTGACTTCAGAGTTTGACTACTCAAGATCATCAAGGGCAGTCTTGAGTTGCTCTCTTAAACCATATGCATCCATTTGGATTCCCAGATCTTCCTCAAGCTGTTAGACTCTATTTAGGAGGAACTTGGCTCTAATACCAATTGTTGATAACTAAGAGGGGGGGTTGAATCAGTTATCTTAATTATTTCTGCTTTCTGAACTTTCTTAATAATTAGTGCAGCATCAATTCAAACAAGTAAACATAACCATGAAATAGAGATACACATGACACAATATTTTTGATGTGGAAACCCTGTTAAGGGAGAAAACCACGGGGTGATTAACCCAAGATTGTAATCTCTGTTAGAAGAATGGAAGTACAAAATGGCACTTGCCAATTAGGGCTCACTGCCCGAGCACACTGCTCACAAGAGGCACACTGCCTACAAGAGACACACTGTCTACAATTTATAAAGAGTGTAATACAATACTTGAATTGATAAAGAGCATCAACATATGCTGGAGTTCAGTTCTGGTTAGGCTCTATATACTGATCTGCTGCACTTCATCTTTCCTCTTCTTTTATGCTGCTTTTCTTTTACATACTAGATCTTCCTTTCTGCTTTTATTCGGCTCTACTTCTTTTCTTCACACTTCACTAACAACCACAACACTTCTCATTACAAAATATATCTTATATATATCCACACAAGTGATTTCATCACCTTTCTAGTCGACACCCGGAATAGTCAATATTTTGCCTAAACTTTGATCTGTCGGTTGAATCCTTGCTTACCAAGTAATACAGATCAAGGATATACTTGTGGAAATTATTAATCATGTCGGCCAAATATAATTCATGCCTTCATAACCTTTACCAACATCAATAACACATCCAGAATAATGTCTGATGTTCTGCCAGTCAGTTCTTCCTCTGTTCACACTATCACTTGGGAACCCTATACTCAAGCATTCATATCTCTTTATCCTTTCCACACCAGAGGCTCAAACCTTGGAATCTATCAGTCAAGATACTCCTCTTGACTTCCCCAAATCCACACTTCACTGAGATACTTCTACTGAGAGATCTGGACATGTCTGTCAGACCTTATTGACTACTCTGTTCTTGCTTACCGGACGTCAACACTTCTTCAATCTGACTTCCGGTGAGGACTTATCATGCATTGCGGATGTGTGGGATAACCTTTGTTACCATCAATGACAACATTCATGAATCCATATAGTGTCTCTTGCCAACACTTGGAACATGAAATGAGACCTCCCCTGGCATTTAACTGCCTACCCTGATGCGTTGGTGAAGTCCATTCGGCCCCAAAACCTATGGAATGCAAAATGTCACTCCTAGCACCTTTCCACCGCATGAAACTGAAGCATTTTGCAAGAATGTGTTTGATTTTGGCACAGTCAAATGGACTGGAGTTGACTGAAACTGAGAGAGGTTATTATGGATGGACCCCACATGCACCTTTAGGTCAAAATAAAACGTTCCCATCTACCACGAATTCTGATAACTGCTCTGTCAAAGTTTGGGAGTTTTTGCATCTTAGGGATCTTAAGGGACTTTGTCGGTAGCTTAATGCCCCGAATGATTGGGGCACTTGGCACATGAAACAAGAGCTCCCTTGGCATTTACCCACCCACCCCTGATGCATTGGTAAAGTTTGTTCAGCCCCACGACCTATGGAATGCAAAATGTCACTCCTAGCCCTGAAGATTCAATCAAGTAGTCCTTAGGTTGATATGACCATTCTAAGCTTGACATATGACTGCTACAATTTGCATATAACTATACATTTATTAAATGAGTTTTCTAAGATCTTTATAACAACCTTGTTTATTTTGCTGGGACAACACTATCCTAATGTATTGATAGTGCTAAAATGTGAATAATGGTATGATGATTAGTAAATACTCTTAGGACATTGATGACTGTCCTAGCAATCATATGACTAGTTTTTTAATTGTGAGATCCCCCCAAATAGAAGCTTTGCTCATCAAATCGATATATGGTTGTCCATATATTGCATGCTTGTCCATAAGTGTACTGATTCATAGTTGGTCTATTGGCTTGATAGGGTTGTATTTATGTGGGAATGACATGATTGACTTGATGGGATTGTCTTCCCTTCTTAATTTATGATTTCTACTCTCTGATTACCAACACAATTGTCTCTTCATTATGACAATCCTCTTCTTTCTCTATTCTACACTCCCTACTTGTAGACTTCGCATTCATAATGTCAGAGTATAAGTATCCTCTAGGAAGACATTAATGCCTTTGATCTTTGTATGACAAACACCTAATTAATTCTAGCTACTTGTAGTACCTCTAAGCATCTAAGAAGCTAGAGCCTCACTCAATGCATGTGAGAGGAGAATCATTATAAAATATAAGAATGTCATTAGTAGGAGATAAGATTATGTTATCAATGCATGTCCTACAAGGTGCATCACAAGGTCTAGATCATTAGTATGTATGTACTCACCACTATCCATATGATCATCATTAGGCTTACTATGAAAAATGGAATATGAAGAAGAATAAACAATATCAAATCACAATGAACTATTTCATCATCTATAGGTATATCATGCAAAGAAGGTGTGCTCAAAGGTAATAGTTCATTAGAGACATTCACAACACAATCACTCTTCATAGATGAAGGATGCAAGCTATGATAATCATGAAGTGAAGTAAAACTATCTAACAAAGAAGGAAACATAGTAACTCCTTAAAGTTAGAGAATAAACATAAATGATCATTTAATGCTTCTATCTTCAATGTGTTTCAATAACTATGATAAAATTTTATAAATGACCCCAGAATAATATGACCACATATTGCCACCAGTGGACACATTTCAATGCCTAAAACCTTAATCTACACCTGCACATATGTGAACAACATTCAGAGGTGTATGTTATTCATTCTACTTGACTAGAGCCCATATTTCATAAGGTTTTCTAGGAAAAATACAAAGAGATAACAAGGACTGATCCATTGTTGTCTTGAATGTGACAACCATGATTAGAGCTATAGGAAATATTTCATAGGTTGGTCACATGTGCAAGTTCCATTTTGAGAAAGCCCTACTCTTTTTGGCCTAAAAAGACCCTATTTTAGTGTATTTTTGAGATCTCTTATGTTGGGTGAGTAATATCTGCAAGCGAAGTGTTTAGACATGTTAGATATGTCCACTTACACCTTCCCTATCAATATTAGGGCCTGATCAATCCATTTGGTCTCTGTTGTTACAACACAGTCCCTAAAATAGGCCTAATTTGACTGTAACAGTCCATGTTTTATCTAGTCCGTACAAAACAAGCCTACCTAAGTTTTACATATGTTTGATAAGGGCCAAAAGGGTATCCAAATCAAGTCTCAGATCTCACTTATCAGGTGTATTAAGGTAGTTATTACACAAAAGGTCTCTAAGAAGGGCTATAAGCTCCTAAACCACTTACAAAGCAAGTACATGTTATATTGATCACAAAGCTCTGCCCATGCATGGATAAGGCTGGTATAGTGAATTTAAGGATGTATGAGTGTTTTCAAACCATGGCGAATTTCCATAAGTCTTCCAATAAAGATTTGGTTTTGTTCTAGACCTAGAGTGAAGCTAGTGTGAGCTAGTGGGAGATTGAATTGCTTAGTTCATTACATGAACATATCAAGTTGAGATCATATATTATATTGCATGATTCTAGACAAGATATATGTAATATGATAGGACCATGAAGGTTATAATTCATGTGAATATTGAAGGCATGATATGTTGTAAGCAAGTGTTCAAGGTAAAGAGCCAAATTGATGTGAGTATGGTTTAGCTAGGATGACATCCAAAGCATAAAGGATATAGCAATTTTGTCAAAAGTTGTAAAATAATTCTCATGTGAAAGAAGTCATCAGTCATGTCCAACAGGTACAGTCTATCCTTACAAAAGTAGACACCACTGCTGACCAATATTACCACATTTTTTTAGATCTTGGTGGAGAGTAGCAACTGACTCTCTTAGTTGTAAAACATCTTGACAACAATCATCAAGATTCTATTGAAGATGCGAACAGAATCTTCCTATATAATTTCTTTGCTTGTAATCAAGAGAGGGTTCCTTTTCTTTAGAGGTTTTAGGTTGAAAAGCATATTGAAATAAACTAACATTCCCTTCAGTGGACTTAAAACATCCTTTGACAGGGGGCCATCTACCATGTTGGTAGTAAGACACCTCTTGTTCTTTGAACCATTCGAAAGTTTCAGCTCGTGGGAGAGTATGTACCATATTACAAAAAGGATGATTAATATTAACTTCTTTTCCCTTTTCCTTTTGCCGACCTCTATGGTCTTTTGGGACCAGATCAGGACCAGATTTAAGGCTTCATCATCTACCTCAACATAAAGCTGGGCTTTCTTTCGAGAAGTAGTAGCTTCTTTAGAAGAAGAACTAAAAGATGATCTTGGGGTACCAACATTTTCAAGAAATGGGTTTAAATTTCTAGAAGAGAGACTCCGAGGAATAACTTTGATCTAGTTATTCTGGATCTCATGCATAGGCTTTGTAGCCTCTAATAGTCTGGGTGCAACATTTTTCATCCAGTCTAATTTCCATCCTGCTGGTACATCAACACTATTGATATGTCCCTTTTGGAGTTGGACTTCTCCATGGAGGGTTTTAGCATATAGTAGGTTTTCTAAAATATTAGGGTTATTAGTATTTGTCATAGAATACAAGACCTGGACTTGGACAAAAGCATATTTGAATTTCCCAAACATATTTAACCCATAGAGAGAACTGAAAACACCCCAACAATTTAAAGATCCCCTTTTGACTTCTTGACAACCCTTGTCTCGAGCAGCAATAGTAAGATTAGGATAAAAAGTAAAACACAAAATTTTTTGTCAGACGTACTTGACAATTGATAGGCATGGTTATAATCGACTTGCCTACAATCACATAGAGAAAGATAACAAACAGGTCTAATGTTATCAGGCACACAGGAGCCTATAAGGACTTGGATTGCTCCAAAGTGAACAAAGTTCACATCCTTATGACTTCTTATATATTCTATTTCTTCAGTGGGTAAGACAGATAGAATCTTAGTCTGAAATGTTTGAGAAGGATCATATTCAAGAGTTAATTCCACCATCCTCATTGAAGGAATCACTAGAGACTTAAAAGTAGTCTTGAATATAAGATTTTTTAACAAATTGGGCTTTAAAGCACTCTTTTTATAAACACCATCAGCTGTAAGCAAAGGAGGTTTATAATTACTTACTTGTCCTTCGATAACATCTTCAGATGCATCTATTTCAGGAATATCATCTAAAGATAGATTGCCTTCAGTAGGATAGATCGCTAGTAACTCAAAAGTTCCTTCAATGAAAGCTTCATTGACTCTTTCTATTCCTATATCAGGGTAAGAAAATCCTTGAAATTCTACCATTTCGTTTAAAGCTGAGAAATTGGATGAACCTGAGAGAACTTACAGGGGTTTTAAAGGAGAGATAAGACTGAACCCTTAATAGACAAATATTAAACGGGTATAATTTCTCAAATCCTAACACTGAAGTGAAACCCTACAGAATATAAATTCTTCATTTCTCAGAGCTTTGACTAGAAATTAGATAAACGGCAGATGATCTACCCCAAAGAATCAGAAGAGGCTCTGATACCACATAAATTCTTCCAGAGTACGAGTAGGAGTATGAAGAAGAAAATAGAAGAAATAGCGACAGAGGCTGGTGGCCAAATGGTTACAGCTTCTGATATTCCTGAAAGCTCACTAGAGAATACAAATGGTCTGTTCTGATATCTCAGTTCGTACGAAGCGCAGTAGTTGTAACTACCCTGCGAGACATGTATGAAAAGTGTGGAAGCATAGACAAGGAATGTAGACTATTTGATACAACACCACAAAGAGATGTCCTCTCATGGGATGCAATGATTGCAAGATATGCAAAAAATGGATTTGTTGAAAAGATTTTAGAAACTTTCAAGTAGATGCAATTGGCACGTGTAAAGCCAAATTTCACAACCTTTGCTAGGGTCCTCCCTATTTTTACACCAAAATAGGATGTTTGGAATAGCGTATGGACAACCATCAAAGCATAAAGGATATAGGAAATTTGTCACATGTTGTAATTGCAACTACCCTTGTAGACATGTGTGTAAAGTGTGGAAGCATAGACAAGGCACGTGAACTATTTGGCATGATGCCCCAAAGAAATGTCACCTCATGGAATGCAATGATTGCAAGATATGAACAAAATAGATTTTTTTTATAAGGGTTTAGAAACTTTCAAGCAAATACAACTGGTGGGTGTAAAGCCAAATTTCAAAACCTTCGAAATGGTATCTTTGGAACACAATATAGACATCCATCAAAGCATAAAAGGATATAGAAATTTTGTCAAAAGTTGTAGTTACAACTACCTTGCAAGACATGTATGCAAAGTGTGGAAGCATAGACAAGGCACGTGGACTATTTGATACAACACCACAAAGAGATGTCCTCTCATGGGATACAATGATTGCAAGCTATGTAAAAAATGGATTTGTTGAAAAGACTTTGGAAACTTTCAAGTAAATACAATTGGCACATGTAAAGCCAAATTCCACAACCTTTGCTAGCATCCTCCCTATCTATACACCAAAATAGGATGTTTGGAATAGTGTATGGATAGCCATCAAAGCATAAAGGATATAGGAAATTTGTCACATGTTGTAATTGCAGCTACCCTTGTAGACATGTATGCAAAGTGTGGAAGCATAGACAAGGCATGTGAACTATTTGGCATGATGCCCCAAAGAAATGTCGCCTCATTGAATGCAATGATTACAAGATATGAACAAAATGGATTTTTTGATAAGGCTTTAGAAACTTTCAAGCAAATTTAATTGGTGGGTGTAAAGACAAATTCCAAAACCTTCGAAATGGTATCTTTGGAACATAGTATAGACATCCATCAAAGCATAAAGGATATAGCAGTTTTGTCAAAAGTTGTAGTTGCAACTACCCTGTAAGACATGTATGCAAAGTGTGGAAGCATAGACGAGGCACGTAGACTATTTGATACAACACCACAAAGAGATGTCCTCTCATGGGATGCAATGATTGCAAGATATGCAAAAAATGGATTTGCTGAAAAGACCTTGGAAACTTTCAAGTAAATGCAATTGGCACGTGTAAAGCCAAATTTGACAACCTTTGCCAACATCCTCCCTATCTGTACACCAAAATAGAATGTTTAGAATAGTGTATGGACATCCATCAAAGCATAAAGGATATAGGAAATTTGTCACATGATGTAATTGTAGCTGCCCTTGTAGACATGTATGCAAAGTGTGGAAGCATAGACAAGGCACGTGAACAGTCTGGCATGATGTCCCAAAGAAATGTCACCTCATTGAATGTAACAATTGCAAGATATGAACAAAATGGATTTTTTGATAAGGCTTTAGAAACTTTCAAGCAAATGCGATTGGCAGGTGTAAAGAAAAATTCCATAACCTTAGCATGTATCCTCCTTGCCTATGCCAAAATAGACATCCATCAAAGGAAAAAACATATGGGAATTTTGTTAGATGTTGTAGTTGCAACTGCCCTTAGAAACATGTATACAAAGTGTGGAAGCATAGACAAGGCACGTGAACTATTTGGCATGATGCCTCAAAGAAATGTCACCTCATGGAATGCAATGATTGCAAGATATGAACAAAATAGATTTTTTGATAAGTCTTTAGAAAGTTTTAAGAAAATACAATTGGCGAGTGTAAATCCAAATTCCAAAACCTTAGAAATGGTATCTTTGGAACACGATATAGACATCCATCAAATCATAAAGGATATAGGATTTTTGTCAAATGTTCTAGTTGTAAGTACCCTGCAAGACATGTATGCAAAGTGTGGAAGCATATACAACGAATGTGAACTATTTGACACAATGCCTAAAAGAAATGTTGTCTCATGGAGTGCAATGATTGCAAGATATGCACAAAATGGATTTTTCATAAGGCTTTAAAAACTCTCAAGAAAATGTACAAAAGGAAATTTCAACCAAATGTAAATTTTGGCATGTCTAAAACTAAATTGCACAACCTTATCCAACTTCCTCCTTGCCTATGCCAGAATGGGATCTAGGGAACATGGCCTGGACAACCATCAAAACAAAAATGATATAGGAATTTTGTCACATGTATTATATTTCCAGCTACCCTTGTAGACATGTATGGAAAGTGTGGAAGCATAGACAAGGCATATGCACTGTTTGAAATGATGGCTCAAAGAAATGCACCATCCAATAGAATGCAATGATTGCAAGATATGCACAAAATGGATTATTTGAAAATGATTTATAAACTTTCAAGCAAATGCAATTGGCATGTGTAAAACCAAATTCTTGTAATGATAATTAATCATCATATTAAATATTTAATATAAATTGTCATATACATAATGTCATGAACATAACATCTAGTTTATATACAAAGCCATATAGGCATGTCCAAACAAATCCATACATGTATATATACAAAAATATACATCGGTAACATATAAAAGCATGTATACAAAGCCATATAGGCATACAAAAAATGTCCCAAAAACTAGTTTCCTATGGACTTTTATGAAATAATCAATGGCTGTTGCTTGACTGTGAAGATGGAGAGCCAATCTATGACTCATCCTCTCTACTGTGGAGTAGACCTCTTCGATAGAAGTTCATCTAGCTCCACCTGTTAATACAATCAAACAATATGCACATTAATATAGAAAATGTAGATGAAATATATAACATCACATATGTAATTGATCACTTACCGCCATTTGATGATCACTCTCCATCATCTTATCTCTCTTTGTCCATAGTTGGACGGGCTGGAGTTGTGACCTCCTGTGAGAAGCATCAAGAAGCAAAGTTGACTAAACATAAATATCATTTATCTACATCAAATGACATGAGATAAAACAAGAAATACAAAATTATGATAGTTTCATGTTATTGGCTCATACCTCGGTCAAAGGATTTGAAGACATCATGGTTGCAACAATGCCTACCTATGCTGACTCACAAAGATGAGGAGGAGTGTCCATATTCAGCATCTAAAAATTAAGTTCAAGATTATTCAACCAAAATAAATACATAACGTTATTTTTAAAATGCATAATGATTAGAAATGGTTAAATTTACCTTTGTATAAGTGGTGGATTTGCGTCCAGGGGACCAAGGAAACTGTGGAGGTGTTGGTGACTGTTGAAATCATCAAATTGTCACAAAATAATATTACCATTGATATATCTACAATAATTATGATCATGTGATAAATTACATACTTGCTGACTTGACCTCCTCTCATAACCCACCAATGGATGGCTAATGTAGGCAGGATGAAGATTCTAACCCTGGAATTTCATTGTGTAGACAATTACATACATTATTTTTCATTTATAATATAGATAGTCATATAAAATTAATTACAAATTTCAAATAACAATATATTAAATCAAGATGAAACTTGTAAAAAATTACCTGAGAGTCAATACCAAATGTCTACTATAAGACATCATCGGTGAGAACAATCTCATCCAATATGGATGTCTCCAACCTTGGATGTTGCCCTGCGTCACAGCATCCAGCTGAGAGTCCTGCCATGCGTCCTACATCCCATAATCACATAGGTTCCCACATGAAATGCACAAATGTGGGGACAAATGACACCTACTACTCTTACCCTCATCAGCCTAGGTAAGATCATTGACATGCTGTGCTAGAGACTACGTGAGAGTAGTCAATGAATGTAATGTCTCCACCTCAACACTCTCCTTCAAAGTTGAAGGGAGTGACACACGTTCTGGCCTCAACAAGGGTCTAGGTTCATAGTTTTCATCTCACTGAGCCCCCTCTCTATCTTAGGCAGAGCCACCACCTCTACCCTAGAACTCTCAAATGTTAAAATAATTGGGAATCTTCTTGAGGATGAACTCACAATAGAGTTTCCTCAAGAAATATTGTGGAACCTCACCGTTGTTGCATGAGTGCTCATCGAAGACCTTGTACCTTCTATCCCAAAAGTTTTGGGATATTTCTTCATTCCTACACTAATGAATAGGGAACTGTTTGCAAGTTTCTTCTAATGTTTGGATAGTTTTAGGATTAATAAAGTGTGTACATAATTGAGATTTGTAATTTTTTCATTCTTCACTTGTTCATATGACAATTTTTTGGCATAGTATTGCCGACACCTCTCCCTATAGTCTTGAAATTTAGTGATTTGTTTTGTCACCGATTTAGTGTGGGAAATAATCTCCTCTAATGACTTCGCAAGTGCTCTCCTACGATCGGTGCTTGCACTTGGATTATTTAGCATTTGAATAAGGGTTTGAAGATGTCCTTTGTTTTCTTCTATTTGCCCTAGGTAGTTTTCTTGTGTATCCCTTACATTGTGAGGACGTGAAGGTGGGTTTTGAGGGTTTGGAGGGTTTTGGGGGTTGTTTTGACCCTCCTCAGCTAGATTTGGGTTTTATCTTGCCTCATTAATTGTAAATGCAAATAAAAAACTAATCAAACATTGCAAAAGTCAAAAATTCTTCTCAAACTAACAAAAATTAAACAAACCCTACCTTCTTCGGCTACTAGGCCCTCCAAATTTGCTTCATGACATCTTTGGCAGTGAGGTGGCATCGTGAAAGTGTTAATTTCTCCCTTGCACTTGCTTGGAGAGACTTTCCTTGAGCGCGTTCATGCTTTGAAGACTATTTTTTGCATACAAACTCCTTTGGCTATGGGTGAATGGGAGAAAATGAAGTTTTTTGACTTTTAAAGAAAGTCAAAATGCAAGCATGTTATAACATACTCATGTTTTGGCCTGTTTTAGACCAAAAAGTCCCATGGTGGTTACTTTTTTGTCCCCCATCTTTGTGCATACACCCATATCTTTCCTATTACCAAGTAGCAATTAGTTGAGTGGTATATATAGGTGAAGACACCTGAAAATGCCTTGATCCCGCAAGCCACTTTTTCGCATCCTTGCACTACTAATTATCCCTTCCACCAAATTAGTTAAATAAAAATTCAATTTAATATTTATTAATTTATCCTAAGCCATCTATCCATAGCCATTCATCCCAATTATTCACTTGTAATAAATTAATTTATTTAATTTATTACTATACCTTAGACCATCATCCACAATTAATCAAATAAATATCATAATGTTTATTTAACTAATTCTCTTCATCCCATAACCTAGATTAATTAAATAACATACTTATTTGATTAATCTCCCCTATCCTATGACCTAAACCTAGCCTAACTAAATAAATCACATTTATTTAATTAGTTACTATACCCTACCTAGCCCCTAGACCCAAATTAATTAGGTAAACGTTAATTAATCCTAACCACTAATTAATCCCCTCACTAATTTCCAACAGCCATATTAATTAAGTTAATCACTTAATTAATTAGCCTAAACCTTCATTAAACCATCTTGCCACACCCTTTGAATAAAAAATATTTTTTTATTCAAAGGGGGTCACATGTGTCTCCACCACACCTTTTCTCTTCCATGCAAGAGCTCTTTTTAATAAAAATTGCTCACACATGTCTTTTCCAAAAGCATGCATGTGTCACATGTCATCCCACTCACCCATAAAACACAAATTTTTATTACATCCTCTCCCATATGAATGAATTTTTTTATTCATTCATATGTCCTAATCCTCATTAATGCAAAGCCTTCCCAAGGTGAATTTAAAATTCAAAAATAATAAGAGCCCTCCATTTTTGTTGATCAAATCCTAACCCTCCATCTCACCATTCCATCTTCACCCTTGGACTTCAACTTTGAATCTCCACCATTTATCTAAAATCCCCCCAAAAACTATATAAATGCAAGCATCCTCCAAGCATTTTTCATCTCAAGTCATTTGCATCCATACCATGCCAAAATACTTAGCCAATTGCTAGCCAAAATCCTTCACCAAATCCATGTTGTGATGATTTCATAGAGCAATCCACATACACTTCATTGTTGGGTAAAGCTAGGAGTTGAGTTGGGTGCATCAATCTCCTCAAACTTATAAAGGAGAAAGGGGAATTTGAAGATTCGATGTATAAGCTCTTTATGTTGAGTTGTATCTTGTAACCTTGTAAATATGTTATGAATGTTTGGGTACAACAGAGTATGTTTACATTATAGATGTTTTGTTAAGTATTAATTATTTCAACATTTCATTTAATAGTCATGATAGTGAAATTGTTTATAGACTTTTTCTCATTATTATGCTACATTGTAGCAAACACAAAAATATATATTTGTTTGAGATTATTTTAAGAGAATGCATAAGAATGGTCTAACTTTAAGTCATAAGGATTTGGTAGTGATTTTTTTAAATATGGGATGAAACCTTGTGGTTACAAACACCCAACAAATACCTTGTAACATTTCTAATGATAAACTATTACTACTATGTTAGTCAAAGTAAATACTATTGCATGAGAACTTATGTTGAAATCCTAAAATACAGTTACCATAAGCTTATGAATTAGGATGCTACTAATGGATAAGAAGAAGAATTTTGGTAAATCCTAGTTTGAGAATAAGCTAGTTTAGAGGCAAGAGTTTATCATGTGTCATCAATGAACAAGAATTTTAATGCTTGAATGTTATATAAACCTAGTAAAATATTAAGTTATGAGATTACTTCAAACCAAACTAGTTGTAATATTGTGAATGACATCATCATATTCCATTAAGATTTTTGTACTTAAAAAGGGATGCTCTAAATAACTAACTTGAAATGGTAGGTTTACTTTCAAATCCTGAGCATAAAAAAAGGAAGGAAAGTGTTTATTGTTATAAAATGTAAACTAGGAAAATGAAAAGGGGTTGAGAAAGGTTTTTATAACTCAATAAATGATACAAGAGCATCCCTAGTTCAAAAGCAATCTTGCATCAACCAAAAACATTTGCATTTCAGTTTGTTTGCATTCTTAGTTCTTTCATTTTCTAGTTCAGTTTGGGTAGTTCAGTCAGAAGCAGTTTAGCTTGAGGTCTGGTATTGGCATTTCACATCTTAAAAATCTAGACTTAGTGTCTACATTCATTCATCTACATCATATCAAGAATTCAGAGCATTTGGATTAGTTACCGGAAAGTTATCGTTATCAGAAGATCCTCTGTTTTCTTAGTGCAGAGCTTTCTGACAATCATGAACAATTAGCTGAAGGAGAAGATTTGTGAGCATTAGCTGACTTGCAAATCCTAATGATGCATTCTGCAATGTTCCTTGGTTTGTGGCTGACCTTCCTCATAGGTCCACACTTCATTGTATCCTTTGGAGCAGGATTTTCAAGCCGATAGGTTTGACCTATCCAAGAACACACATTACACCTCTTCATCAAGATTTTGAACCTCTTGTGGCTGACGTGGAGGAATCTATTGTTCCAAATAAGATATATATTAATGTAATGGAGCCTTAGGAAAGTAGTTCTCATAGATAACAACATAGTGATAGCTGATAGTATATATCTTTTTGCAAAGGAGCTTCAAAGTTTTATCTTGTGTATGCACGTAACCAGGCCTGTAAGCCCTAATTATAAGCCCGGATGTTTCCAGCTAGAATGTATTTGAATTCTTTGATATAATGAATGACTAAATTTGCATTTGTTCCATTTCTTTGAGTTGTTTCCATTGTGTTTACTCTTGCTGCACAGTCCAGACAGTTCATTCTATGAACCCTCGTACCATGACTGCACCAAGTGGTATCAGAGTGAAAGTTTGATCCTTTGGAGTGAATTGGCAAAGGGATTTCTATAAGATCTTGTTATGAACAGATCACCAATTTGAGGCAGGTTACTTATGCGCAACTGATCATTGATTGAAAGGTAGTTGTCACTTGTGGCCCGATCATTGAATTTGAGGTAGTTTACACTTCATCCTAGGAAGATACCACCACGATGAGTTCCTCCTGTTGGTACAATGGCTAATAGAATGGATGAGATGATGGAATTGATGAGAATAATGCAAATTCATTTGGATGTTGTTGAGGAAGATAGGCGAAGAGGATTGACATTGAGACCTAATGTTGAAAGTGATGATGAAGAAGAATTTCAATCTATTGAACAAACTAGTGAAACCCTAGAAGGTCATGAAGAAGAAGAATCAGATTAGGTAAAGATGTTGTGAGCTATTTAAAAGATTGGAAAGAGACCTAGATTTGATGTGCCAAACTATAGTGGTAATTTGAACCCTAAAGAGTTGATTGGCTGGATAAATGACATGGAAGAATACTTTGAATATGAAGAAGTTGAAGATCTAGAGAAGGTGAAATTTGTAAAGATAAAGTTGAAAGGACATGTTGCTATATGGTGGAAAGAAGTTTAGTTGGAAAGAAATAGAAGAGGGAAGGAAAAGATTACAAAGTGAGACCGAATGGTGACAAAGTTGAATCAGTTTATACCTGCTGACTATGAGTTGGAATTGTTGAAGAGATTGCAAAACCTAAGATAGAAGGAGAAATCTGTGAAGGAGTACACTGAAGAATTTCATAAAATGATCATAAGGATAGGACACAGTGAAGAAAACAAGGAGAAAGTGTCTAGATACATCAATGGACTGAGATTGAACATTCAAGAAGAACTAAGCTTGGTAAGGATGACATCTTTAGAAGAAGCATATCAATTTGCCCTAAAGGTTGAAGAGAAGTTGAATAAGAGGCATGATCTAAGATAGAGAGGCAGAGGAGGTAAATTTTAGAGAGGAAGATCATTTTCCAGATATGATAAATCATTTGTGGAGAAGAACAAGTTTGAAAGCCTGTTGAAGAAGGATGACAGAGATAACATTGCCTACCGGAGAGATGACCTAAATTTTTACCAGAAAGGAAACCCTAGTGCATACCAAAATGAAGGATATAGAAGAGAAGGAAGACAATTTGATAAGAGGATGCTCAGAGGTACTTGTTTCAAGTGTGGAGGTGAAGGACATAGAGCATTTGAGTGTAATCAGAGTAGTACAAGCAAGAAAAAAGAAAATAGTGGAAGAACAACCTATGTTGAAGAACATGTTGAATCACCTTGTTCAGTTGGCAATCCAGAGAAAGGAGAATCATTGGTGATGAGGAGAGCACTATTTCAAGTAGAGACAAATGAGGAACCATCACAGAGGAAAAGTCTATTCAAAACTAGATGCAAATCAGGAAGTAAGTGTTGTAAAGTTGTGATTGATAGTGGTAGTTTAGATAACCTAGTTTCAGAGGAGATGGTGACTAAGATGAAGTTGGAAAGATTGAAACACCCTAAGCCTTATTAGATAGCATGGATTCAAGATGATCATAAGGTACTGGTGAGTGAACAATGTTTGGTGAAATTTCATATTGGATCTTATCATGATGAAGTCTTGTGTGATATTATGCCTATGGATGTTTGTCATATCTTGTTGGGTAGACCTTGGCAGTATAATAGAAAAGCTATGCATGATTGGAGAAAGAATACATATACTATAACAGAAAATGGAAAGAGAATTACTTTGATTCCTTTAGAAGATGATCCTAAGAGTGAAGTATGTGGGAAGGCTAGAATCTATTTGGTAGATGGAAGGAAATTTCTGGATGGTTTCAAACATGAGAGTATGTGTTATGCATTGATTCCTAAGAAACCTGAAGCATTGAAGAAGGAGACTGAAGAATCACAATCAGAGGAGATAAAGGAGTTGCTGATAGAGTATGAAGACCTTATATCAGATAATGTGCTTGAAGGATTACCACCTATAAGGAGTACCAGTCATCACATGGATCTTATACCAGGAGCAAGTTTGCCTAACAAAGTAGCACATAGGATGACACCGGCAGAGAATGAAGAATTGAATAAACAGATACAAGAGTTGTTGAGGAAGGGTTTGATCAAAGAAAGTTTGAGTCCTTGTGATGTACCTGTAGTGCTTGCACTAAAGAAGGGTGGAGAACAGAGAATGTGTACTGACTCTAGAGCTATAAACAAGATCACAGTTAAGTATAGATTTCCTTTACCTAGGATGGATGATATCATGGATTGTTTGAGTGGAGCACAGAGAAGGAGATGAATGGGAGACTACTTTTAGGACAAATGAAGGATTGTATGAGTGGTTAGTGATGCCTTTTGGATTGAAAAATGCACCGAGTACTTTCATGAGATTGATGAATGAAGTTCTGAAGAAATTCTTGGGTAAGTTTGTGAATGTATACTTGGATGATATTCTAGTTTTCAGTAAGACAAAAGAAGAACATTTGTGGCATATTAGACAAGTTTTGCAGAGGTTGAGAGAAGAGAAATTGCTGATAAACATCAAGAAGTGTAGTCTCATGAAGGAAGAGTTGGTATATGTGGGATTTGTGATTTCTGCAGAAGGATTGAAGATGGACCCTAAGAAAGTGAGAGTAATTGTTGAATGGCCTACAACAAAGAGCATTGGAGAGGTTAGATCATTTCATGGATTGGCTAGTTTCTACCAGAAGTTCATTAGAAATTTTAGTTTAGTTTGTAACCCTATGACATAGACAATGAGAGGTGACAGGAAATATTTCAGGTGGACATCAAGAGCAGATAAAAGTTTTAAATTGTTGAAGCAAAAAGTGACAGAGCAACCTATTTTGGCATTACCAGATTTCAATAAGGTATTTCAAGTTGATTGTGATGCAAGTTGGAATGCAATTGGAGCAATGTTAAGTCAAGAAGGTAGACCTATAGCATGTTTCAGTGAGAAGTTGAATGATGCAAGGAGGAGATATTTAGTTTATGATCAAGAGTTCTATGTCATAATTCAAGCCTTAAAGAAGTGGAGACATTACTTGTTGCCTAAGGAGTTTGTGTTGTATATAGATCATCAAGATTTGTAATATTTGAATAGTCAAGGTAAGTTGAATTAGAGACATATGAGATGGGCCAAGTTCATGTAGATTTATACTTTTGTGTTAAAACATAGAAGTGGAAAATCAAATAAAGTTGTTGATGCCTTGAGTAGAAGAAGAAACTTGTTGATAGAAATGAGAGTTGAAGTGTTGCGTTTTGATGAATTAAAGAACATGTATGATGGAGACACTGATTTTGCAGAACCTTGGAAAGCATGTAAGTAAACTGTTGTGACAGATAGGAGTAAGTGGTTGGACTATTTCATTCAAGAATATATGTTGTTCAAAGGAAGTCAGTTGTGGATACCTAGAAGTTCAATGAGAGACAATTTGATCAAGGAGAAGCATAGTGGTGGATTGGCAGGACACTTTGGCATTGATAAGACAGTGGCTTTGGTAAGTGAAAATTACTTTTGGCCTTAGATACATAAGGATGTTCATAGTTTTGTGTAGAGTTGCAGAGTTTGTCAAGTTGCAAAAGGGAGTAGTTAGAACACTGGATTGTATAAACCTTTGACAGTACCAAATAAACCTTGGGAAGACATAAGCATGGATTTTGTAATGGGATTACCTAAGACACAAAGAGGACATGATTCAATATTTGTAGTGGTTGATAGATTTTCAAAGATGGCTCTTTTCATACCTTGCAAGAAGACAACTGATGCAGTGCATGTAGCTAACTTATTTTTCAAAGAGATTGTGAGATTGCATGGATTACCTAGGAGTATAGTTTTAGACAAAGACACAAAATTTGTTGGCTACTTTTGGAAGACACTTTGGAAGAAGATGAAGATAGATTTGAAGTTCAGTTCAACTTTTCATCCACAGACAGATGGACAGACAGAGTTAGTGAATAGGAGTTTGGGAAACTTGTCGAGATGTTTGGTTGGAGAGAAGACAAGAATTTGGGACTTGATTCTTTCACAAGCAGAGTTTGCATATAATAATTCAGTAAACAGGAGTACTAGAAGGACGCCTTTTGAGATTGTGATCAAAGTGAATCCTAGAGGAGTAATAGAACTAAGAGATATCAGTACAGAGGAAAAGAGAAGTGCAAAAGCAGAAGAATTTGTAGATCACATGAAGACAGTGCATAATCAATTGAAGAAACATTTGGAGACTATGAACAGTAAGTACAAAGAGAAGGCTGATGAGAAGAGAAGACCTAAAGAATTTGAAGTTGGAGATGAAGTAATGGTGTACTTGAGAAAAGAAAGATTTCCAATTGGGACATATAACAAGTTGAAGATGAAGAAGTTTGGACCTTGTAAGATAATCAAGAAATTTGATTCAGGAAATGTATATGAAGTAGAGTTACCGAAGACATTGGGTATATCACCAATTTTCAACATTGTAGATCTATATTAGTATCATGAAGTAGAGTTTAGTGATAGCATGGAAGAAAACTTGAAGAAGCAGTTACCACAACAAGCACCAGAGCAGATTGAAGACATCTTGGACAACAGAGTTGGACACAGCACTAGAGGAAGACAATACAAAGAATATCTTGTGAAATGGAAAGGCACCGGTAGAAGATTCATCTTGGATTTCTCAGGCTGAGGTGGACCATCTTGGTTCTCCCCTAGCCCCAACAAAGTGAGGGACTCACTTTTTCAATAATCCCAAATGTCTGATGCAGGAGCATCCTTGGTTCAAGAGCAATCTTGCATCAACCAAAAACATTTGCATTTTAGTTCTTTCATTTTCCAGTTTAGTTCAGGTAGTTCAATCAGAAGAAGTTTCATCTTGAGGTCCAGTATTGGTATTTCACATCTTGTAGATCTGGACTTATCATCTACATTCATTCATCTACATCATATCAGGAATTCAGAGCATTTAGATCAGTTACCGAAAAGTTATCGCTATCAGAAGATCCTCTGTTTTCTCAGCGCAGAGCTTTCTGACAGTCATGAATAATCAGCTGAAGGAGAAGATTTGTGAGCATTGGCTGACTTGTAGATCCTAATGATGCATTCCACAATGTTCTTTGGTTCGTGGCTAACCTTCCTCATAGGTCCGTACTTCATTGTATCCATTGGAGCAGGATTTTCAAGCTAATAGGTCTGACCTATCCAAGAACACATGTTACACCTCTTCATCAAGATTCTGAACCTCTTGTGGCTGACGCAGAGGAATCTATTGTTCCAAACAATATATATATTGATGTAATGGAGCCTTAGGAAATTAATTCTCATAGATAACAACATAGTGATAGCTAATAGTATAGATCTTTGTGTAAAGGAGCTTCAAAGCTTTATCTTGCACATGTATGTAACAGGCCTGTGAGCCCTAATTGTAAGCCCGCATGTTGCCAACCAGAATGTATTTGAATTCTTTGATATATTGAATGACTGAATTTGCATTTATTCCATTTCTTTGAGTTGTTTCTGTTGTGTTTACTCTTATTGCATGGTCCGGACAGTTCATTCTGTGAACCCTCCTACCGTGACTGCAACAAATATGTATAGACTAAACCTTATGGGGTAGACTAATAGACTATTAATGTCTAGTAGTTAGATAAAAGGCATGGATTAAGATAAATGGGATTGAAAAACTTATACAAGTAACACTTATAAACAAGTAAAGAATACATAAACAAGGTTAAGGGGTTAGGACTTAACCAAATGCAACTAAAGTTCTTTGCTAATTAAGTTACACTTGATGTAATGCAAAAGAACTCATCAATGTATTGAACTCATGACATGACTTCATACAATGAGATGATCAATTTTGATCAAGTAACACTTGATGTAGAGAAAAGAACATGAGGGCACTAGGTTAGCCCACAATACTGTGTCCCACTTTTTGGCCAAAGTGGGATATTGAAATCAACATTTTTAACCAAATTTTAACTTTTTGACACCTATAGAAATTAATCTGTTAAGAATTTGAAGATGATGTGAACTAGTGATTTTTGAGATTTTGTGTAGATTCCAAATGTATTTTTAAAAAAAATTTAAGAAACAATTTGTGAATTTTTTATGTAACTTTTAATAACTTATTTTTTATAGTTAACAACATTTTAAAAAAGTGGTGCTTATACCATACAAAATAACTTTTTAATAGAAATGACAAAATTAAAAAAATTAAACATAGATTTGTAACACCAATATCTAGTGCGCAAATATTTTTTCATAATTTTTTGTTGCATATTTTTTAATTAATTTTTGAAATGAGATTAATTATAATTCAAACATAGGTTTATACCATATAACATAACTTTTTCTGTATGTATCCAAATTAACTTCTTCTTGTTTTGTTGAAACAAGGACATCAATACCTAGTGTGCATATATTTTTCATAATTTTTTTCTCTATTTTTGTTTTCTCTCGTGTGTGTGGAATAGAGACATTGATGTTTGGTGAAAAACCTATGTTCACTAGAAAATAGAAAATAAATATAATAATGAAATGAAATTATTCAATATAATACTTTTTGGAAAGATTATACTAAGGATACATACAAAATAGATATTCTAAATGACTTCACTTGATCCCCCAAAAGGCAAAGTAAAATTGGTTTTTTGTCAAAATTTTGATAGGCACGGAGGGACTGCATCGAGGGTTTGATTTAATACTAGGGGATTATTTCCAAGGGGGCTTGATCTAAGGGGGTTTTATCTAACCCCTGATGTAAGGAAGATCTCACAAAACCCTCACACAAAATCATTCAACATCAACAATAGCAAACATGATACACAAATTTGCAGCAATGAAATTTATCTTCTCTATTCATCTTCAAACAATGTTTCACAACTTTCAAGAAATCTAATTACAAAAGTTGGTGCAGCCATACAGAATGAAGAAAATCATTACAAAATAGATATAAATCTATTATGGGACAAAAAACAATAGCAAAAACAAACCCCAGATGCTTCCTCTTCAAATCATCATCCTATACTGTGAAATTTACCCTCCAATATGCAGTATTCAATAATCAAATTTGTTGATCTTCAAACATGGATTCCATAATCCATTTGCTACTGTAGTACACCTACAAAACTACAATAAAAATGTATTCCAACCCCCTCCAGCAAAAGCCATGCCTTCCTTTTTCCTCTAAAAATCTTGAATAATCATTAAAAAATTATCAAAATCCTTCCATTGTGCCTCCACTATCTCCATTTCATGTATCTTCCCCATTTCCAATGCCCAACCAAGAAAAATATTTTGAAAATGTATAGGAGAAAATATTAAATACTTAATAAAAGAAAAATAAAACCACTCCTAAGAAATTGCCAAGAATAAATAATAAATGAGATTCCCACTCCTAGCAAATAGGTCCAAACTTGGAAAAAAGCAACTTCCAACTCAACATGGGTGCCCAAATTATCCATGCTATAGTTGGGGAGCTTTAATGAGTTTTCTCCACTTGTAACTTCCCC
This sequence comes from Cunninghamia lanceolata, assembly GCA_027924645.1. Taxonomy (NCBI): domain Eukaryota; kingdom Viridiplantae; phylum Streptophyta; class Pinopsida; order Cupressales; family Cupressaceae; genus Cunninghamia; species Cunninghamia lanceolata. Next base: position 3,099,085 of record BSBN01001091.1, read on the forward strand.
AAAATCCATGCCCAAGATAGCCTTTTGATTTTACACTTAAAAATTTTCCTTCTTGAATTTTACACCTCAAAAATGCCTCCTAAACTATCCCCCACTCCTAGATTTTTTGAAACATTAAAATAAGGCCAATTATTTAATATATTATGTAGGCCCAATATTGTAATTTATTTTCCAACTTCAAAATTACCAAACCTTAGGAAATTAAAATTCTTTCTTTTTCTTTGGTTGATGAGGATTGTCATTGACCGTGGATGCTCCTGCATCAACCCCTTTCAATTAATCCCCTTTATATGGAACCCCTCAATGCTTAAATTATTAATTTTTATAAAACAATATGTGATTTAAAAAAAAAATAGGATGTCCCATAAGTGGGACACACTATTGTGGTAGCACCCCACTAGGAAGACATGGCATGTCTTACTACTACTTGAACTTCATACTTATCAAGTGTTAGTTGATTCATGTATGTTTAATGTACCTATTCAAGTACATCTGACACAATGCAAGGTATTATGATTGGCCAAGTGACACTTATCCATGCATTGAAAATGGATCACTTAAGTAACACTTGACACCTATGTGAGTTTTAATTGGTCAAGTAAAACTTGATCATTGTGTAAAACATAATAAGTTAGCTAACTAGACTTGTGGGTCAATGATGTATTTTCACAAACCAAGGTTAGTTCTAACTATAATTGGAGATACATGCAGCATCTCGAAGTAGGATCTTAATTAGACCTACTTTCTATGGGTACTTATATTATAAACTTTAATAGAGGTGAACTTGATTTTTTAGACACAATATGTGCTTTAACTACAAGCCTTTTGTCCAAATAAAAAATAATTTGAGGGTTTAATTTTGGTGGTTATTGCACTAACCTACAACCTATCTAGCCTAAACTATGATCTTTTACATTTCAATAAACTTGGGTCCAACTATTACATGGCCATCTAGCATTTCATAAGGTGTAACATTTATAGATCCACTAGTCTTCACATGGGATTCGAGTCCTATCATTTACTAGACTTAGTGTTGTATTAATCTACCTATCACCTTGATTTGGAAAAGAGATATTGGGGAAATAAATAGTTGCATTTGCATTTTTAGGAAAAATAATAGAGCCCTATAATTTTCTTGTCAGCATGGCCATTTCATGTAAATTCTAGGGTCTTTGTGGATTGTTTGTAAGGGAGATTTTTGTGAGGATGGTCTAGGAATTACGGAAAAGGATTATTTTTTTAATGATTAGGAGTTTTTAAATTTATATTAGTAGTCTTTTGTCTTTTGGGGACAACTGAGAAATATTTATATGGGCTTTGATCTTCTAAGTGTAAGAAGTTTTGAGTTTATTTTATCAAGTGGGTTGTAAGAGATTGTTTGTGCTTTATCTAGGATCAGGTTTTATTTCTTAGGAGATTCATTTGTGGAAGGCTTGGAGGGTTTTAGGGAGCTATCAAGCTTGACCTGCCATCCTTGGCCTAGTGTGCAACCTTAGTAGAGGTATTAATTTTTTTCAAGTCTAAATATCAAATAAGGACAAGAATCTTAAATAGTTTATATGTGTTGAACTTGTTGATTATTTACAAAAGAAAGCATGATGTAATACCATTTGAAGAAACACAATAGTGAAGGCATATGCTTATCATTTTTATTATTGGCTTGTCTTCTCTCATGACCTATATAATAGTGAGGGGCTAACCTATGTAAGTTTGAGGTGCTTATATGTGTAGACACCCAAAAATGACCAAGTCATCACATCACTTGCATTTCATCTAATCTGTCGCATCACCTGCATTTCAACATTAATTGAATAATCTAAATTATTTAATTAATTTCATCAAATTCTTCCAAAAATTCAAAATTCAACATTAATTGAACAAATTCTCTTTATTTAATTAATTTCATTAAACTCCCCTATATTCTTCCAAAATTCAATAATTTTAATTATTTAATTAAATCATTATCCTCTTTCAAATTTCAAGTCTCCATTAATTAAATAAACCCAATTATTTAATTAATTCATCACAAATTCTATCTTATCTACAATTAAAATAATTTACATTATTTAATTAAATCAAATTGTTCTTCTAAATTTAAATAAATCATGCAAATTTATTTAGATTGTCTCAAATCCTCCAAAAATAAATAAAATCAAATATTTTATTTATAATCTTCTGTTCCTCTATCATGCACAATCAATTAAATAAATTTATTTATTTAAATTCAATTATCTTCCAATTCTTCTTAAAATATCTTGTTAACTAGTGCACAATCAGTCCTATTTTTAGAACTCTAAAAAAGGCAAAATTACAAGTTGAGTTATCTATTCAATCAGTCTTGTTTTCATCATATTTTAATAAAAAGATCCTTATGGATTGACACATGTCATGTGCACATTCATCATGGCTATTTGTTTTATCTCCTCCATTGATTCTTCTGAATTATCTGGACCGTTCATCGATCTCTATTGAAACCTATATAAACCCCCCTCATCTCTTTCACAAACCCTCTTCGATCACTTATTCTCAGGCATCCTTTACAGCGCTTTGAGCAGACATCACATTGATTGAGCAACTTATGATCTTTTGACATTGATCTTTGAGTACCTACACTTGCTTGTTGCAAACATGGTTTCGCAGCATTATTGAGCAATCCACATTCGAACAAAGAGAACAACACAATATGGGTAAAAGCTTTCTTATTTCATTTGATTTATTGATAATGGCTTTTATTTAGATAGTTCTCTTTATGTTATGGGTTTTTGGTTTAGTCATTTAAACATAATCAATTTTCCTCATACACATTCTGGAACGCCCAGTGGGACCCACTAATCCCTCTTTTTCTTTGAGAAATTGATTTTTTTTTAAGTACAGTATGGGACAACACAAAAGACACAGAAAAGTGCTATTGGTAGCATAGTAAAGTGCTTTTGGCAGTACAGTATAGTGCCCTTAGGTGATACTGTAGCGCCTCTGGTAGCACAGTAGCACACTATTGGTAATACAGTCCAGCGCGTTTGGTAGAGCAGTAAGGCACTTCTGGCATATTAGGGTTTTTAAGATTTTTCTTGGTGATTGGTAGGATTTTAACTCACATAACTATCATTGATTACTAACAAGCTAATTTATTTGTCTTTTAATTATCTTTTATACTTCCTAAGCTGACATATTTAGGAGTATTGTTAATTTTTGAGTTAACCTATCTATTTGCGGCATTCTTTGAGTTGTTCTTGATCCCAGGTTATAGATCTATCAGCTATTACATCTCAAATCTACAAGTCAACCATGAAATTGTCTTTTGACCTAACTTTTTTGACAAAATAAAACTTTTTTTAGATCTGGGGCAGTAAAGCGCTTTTGGTGGTACAGTACTGCACTATTTGTAGAACAATACAATGCTTCTGGTAGTATAGTGCATTGCCTCTGGTCTACAACAAATCACCTTTGGTAATACAGTGTAGCACATTTGGTATAACAGTAAGTTGCCTTTAGTAACACAGTGCAGCGCTTTTGGTCAAATTGATTTTTTTTTGCTAACTTGTGAATTTTTGTGGAACTAATCGATCTATTGCAGCTTCTTATCACTCACACAAAGCAAATGGGTTTTTTCTAACATATTCATGTAGGATGAGCGTTGAAAAAATCTCAATCTATTGCACTAAGTCTTAGAAACATATTGCCTTCTTAAGGGATAATTAAACAAATCACTTTGGCAATCTAAGTCTTAAGAACACTTTGCTTTCTTAAGGGACAATGGACATAAATGCAAAAACACTTCAATTTTCTAAGGGACAACAGACATCAATGCCAAACACTTCAATTTCATAAGGGACAATTGACAACTACAATCGTGTGTGTGCCTAATCTAGTTGCACCTTATTTTTCTTATAATGGGACAATTGAACCTTTGTTTGACGTGCTTGCTCTTACATTTCAATTATTCCTTTAGAAGAGCCTTCTTTTGGATTGCGCTTCATCCAAAAGGGATGACCCTAAGCGGAGTTTTTATTTGAACCGCTATATAAAAGGGATAAGGCGAAAGCCAAGTCCTAACCAACGTCAGCCTTACCTTGTGGTGCCAAACTGAAAAGAGGTGTACTAGCTCTTTGTGGAAACGATTTTCACATTGAGCGAAGTGTTTGATACTCTTAGTAGGATTGGTTAAAGCTTTTAGTAGCTTGTCACATTGCTCATAAGGCGTTGGTCCCTCAAAGTTACTAAGAACCATTCTAGATAGTGACTACTTGATCTAGCTCTGAACATTGTGGTAATCATCAGTGCAAGGGGAATTGATTTAAGTCCTCAAGATACTCACTATTGGCTCCTTTGAGAAGAGATAGTATTCCCTTGGCCATAAAGCTCTTGTGACCTACTTGAGCTTTTTGAGGGGAGGGTGAGATATCCCTACCTATCGTCTCTCGCAAAGATACAAATGTCTGACACCTTTATGGAATGACATTTGGTCAACGGAGTATTAAGTTGTGAGCTGATCTTCTGCAATGAAACCTTGTCTCTAGGGATAAAAATTGCTTGATATTGTTTGCAATTGTCTTATACCTGTGGAAACATTAGACTTTTTGTGAGCCTCGAACATACACTATCTATTGTGTCAGTCCTTTTTTACCACTCTGTTTGTTATGTTTTCTCTTGCCAAAGCAAATCCAATCAGAACTAAAACCAAATCTATCAAAATTTGCTTTATAAAACATCAAACACTACTTTAGTGCCTCTGGTATAATAGCAGCTCGCCTTTGGTATTATAGTAGCTCACCTTTGGTATAACAGTACCTCAACTCTGGCAAACCTACTTCAGCGCCCTTGGTATAACAGTAGCTCACTTTTGGTCTAACAGTAGCTCACCTTTGGTATAGTAGCACCTCACCTTTGGCAGCTCAATCCATCACCTTTGGTATTACAGTAGCTCACTTTTGGTATCACAGTCTTGTGCCTTTGGTTAAACAGTATAGTGCCTTTTGTCCAGTAAACTATGCATCAAAATTTGTCTTTTCCAAAACACAAGTAGAATCCCAGCATATTGTCCTAGTGTATCCCATGGTAACCACTAGACTCCAACAAACCATGAAGACCATGCAAGTTGTCCTGAGGAAGTACAAATCACCTCCTCACACACCGCAATCAGGCCAATCCAACATTACTCCCAAGGTTACTCCCAAGGAAAGATCAACCAACTCTCCAAACATGCCATAGCTTGACCAACCAAACAATCCTCAAGAAGGTAGGGGCCCTTTGGTAAGTACACCTCACTATACCACTGACATGCCTCCAGATTTTGTTCCACAAGGTTATACTATCAATCAAATCCCATATCCAGAAGGTAGGGTCCCTTTGGTAAGTACACCTCCATATACAACCGGCATGCCTTTGGATCTTGTCCCACAAAGTTATACCATAGATCAAGTCCCATCTCAAGAAGAGCGACACTTTGAAAAAGGTCAATCCTCTCAAGAAGATGGACAAGATCTTGATGAATTCATACAAGATCCTAAAGCCATAGCCGCCTTTGACAAAATCCTTAGTGAGAACCAAGATCATTTCTTTTGCTTGCTAGTAGAGCGAGGAGCCAAATTACCCCAAGGTTTTGATCTATCAAATCTTAACAAGCCTAACAACACCCAAGACACTATAACGGCAGTCCAAACCATGTCAACTGTGACCACACCATTACATGAACAAAGCTCATAAGGGAGAATGATGGCACAATATGAGAATCCCCTTTATCAAAAACCAATGGTAGAGAGACCCTTATCACCGCTGATAACACCTATGGAGATCTACAAACACCAACAAGAGACTCTCCAACATCAAGCAGAATTAGCAAGACAAAGCACTCTAACAAAATCAACAATGCAAAACACTCCTACAATGTCCACACCAATCGCAAGTGGAATATTGGTTACCCCATCACGAGAAGGTTTCCCACCAAAATACAATCTGGGGAACAACTACATGGCCATGCAACAAGGGTCTCAACAAACACCACCCCCAACATCATCAAACCTTCGTATCCCTCAACCAATCAGGGTCATGCAACCCCAACCACAACATTCTTCTATGCTCATCCTCAATCAAACTCCACCATCACAAAACACATCTACTTATGTCCTCCCACCACAATGATCATCAGCACTATACTTTTTCAACACATTTTCTAACCACCTGCAACATTCCCAAAACCAAGCTTCCCAAAGCTATGTTCCACAACCGCAACCTAACCCAACAAACTTTAGCTTTCCACCACCAAACTCATTTCTTCAACCATCACAAAGCCTACATTCTTACCTAGCGCCGCCCCCACCTCCTCCAAATCAAGGCACCCAATTCCAACCCAATCTAAACCCAACATACAACACATACGACCCCAACCAATCATACGACCCTTATAACAACAACTATCTAATCTTACATTTGGCCACACCAAGAAGACCTTCTCTTTAGAAGAAGTGTGTCCTTATCCTTTTGATCGGTCATTACCCATGATCCCTTTTCCTCGCAATTTCACTATTCCCAAGTTTGATAAATACAAAGGAAAAGGGGACCCAAAAGACCATCTTAGGGAATTCTATCTTGCTTGCTTCGAGGTCTCACATAACGACACATATCTTATGCATCTCTTTCCTCGCAGTCTTGGAGGTCAAGCTATAGAATGGTTCTCAGACCTCCCCACGGGTATCAAGTCTTTTAACGAGCTAGGAGAGAAATTTGCCACCCATTTCTCCTATAACACAGAGTATGAGATTTCCATGACCAATCTATGCAACAACAAACAGAAAAATGGTGAAACTATCATTTATTTCATTCAAAGATGGAGACAAATGGCTAGCAAATTCCCATTCAAGATACCTAAAAAGTATCTTGTTAGCATATTTGCATAGAATCTCAACCAAGAATTGAGTTTTCATTTGCAAATCCTTAGTGCTACAACCTTTGACGAAATTACATACAAGGGAATCAACATTGAAAAAGCCCTCATTGATAAGGGAGTAGTCAAAATCATCAAAGAAACTAAAGACAATGCTCCTCAACAACAAACAAACGATAAACCAAAGTTTTGGAACAAAAATTAAAATGTGGTCAATGATGGTGTGGTCGATTCTAAACATGTCCAAACATTGCAAACACCACTTCAGCTTTCCAAACCAAGTCAAACTCCACCTCAACAATAGCAACAACAACAAAAACAAGAGTAGCCTCAACAAGATTACCCTCCATGGCATCAATTCACTCCCTTGGGAGAGCCCATAGAGTCTTTCCTACAGAAGCTTTTACACAAAGGGCTTCTCACCTTACCAGATGCTCCCCCATATGACGAACCTGTTTACAAAATTGCACGGTACAGAGAAAATGAATATTGTGAATTCCATAGGAGCAAAGGGCACAAAACCGCATCATGCATAAAACTCAAGCACCTAATCCAAAATCTCATTGAGGACAACCAAATCTCTTTTGAAGACGAACCACCAGTTCAACACACAAACAAAGACCTCAACATGTACAAGGACCCATTCCCTAAACATAGCCAAGGTCCTCCTCTGAATAAAGGTAAAGGTGTCAATAATGCTTCCACTTCCTATGACTCCATTGTTGGTCATTTTGAAGAGAGTTGGGTGTCGACCCTCACAATGAAAGACAAATCGACGGATTGTGCTGTTACAACTTGTTGTGGTCGTGTCACCATTCGTGGTCCTACACCCAGTCTCCCAACTCAATCTGATTATAATCTTGTCAAACATCTAGGGAACTAGCACAGATCTCTATCTTGGACCTTCTATGGTCATCACCCACACATAAAGTGGTGCTAGAAAAAGCCCTTCAAGAGTCTTCAGTTCTGTTGGGTGAATATTTTGTCTTCAACTAACTGAAGGAAAAATGGTTATATCAACCACAGTGTAATGAGATAAATCTCTCCTCTTAGCAAGGGGAGTTTCCCTATCAACTATCACAAACTTATTTAAACTAAATACTAACTTGGGGTTGAGACCATATCATCCATTTCTCTTTTTTCAGAAATGATGTTTACAAAATGAAATAGCATTTTCTTGATACAAATTGAATAACCAAGAAACCCACAAGAGCACAAAGTCTATCATTGCTTCTTTTATAACTTAGAACCAAGTAGAATGAGGTGCAGCCCAAAGTCTTCACTGAAAACTATGACAAAATATATGATCACAAAAGATAATAGTAGTTCAAAGCCTTTCCAATATCTTTTACTTCAAAACACAAAATCACAAACTAAAGATAATTGTTGTAGCACAAAGTCTCCACAATCAACTTTAGAACATCCTCTAGATTATTCTCACTCACACTACAATTTGATCAAATAGATAAGATAGTACTAGGAAAAGGACATAAGAACAATTTCCAATACACCACAAGTTATTCCAACACAAAAATTGAATGATCACTTGCTTTCTTATTCACTTGATAAAATTTGATTTACAATTTGAACACAAAGTCTCAAAATGCTCTTCAATTTGGCAGAGTTTTGCTTTAATAACTAAAAGATAGATATTTACAATGGGGGTCCTCTTTATTTATAAGAGGAATCAAGAGCAAAAATAGGAAAAGAAAAACTAACTATGACTTATTCAACAAAGGAGTCCTTTTTGATTTGGGACTTCCTATGTTTTTACATGTAATTACATATGGAAAAAGTACATGTAAATATGTCCAAAATTATTTCAAAAGTACATCTAAAAAGTGGAAAATAAACCAAGTAATGGGAAAACTACTTCAACTTGTATTGCTATCTTTCTTCATATGGCAATCATACATGGTGAAAGTTGCTTGCATCCCAAGATTGTCTGGACTCACTATGTTCTTGAAAATCATCCTGGCTCTAACTATGGCATCTCTGACCATGGTGACTGATTTTGCGTGACTAGTTAGCTTGGTCTTTAGATTATCCAAAGTTAACTGATTGTCAAGAATATTGTCCACGGAGGACATTGAAAATGTTTTGTCCTCGAACTCTTTCTGGAACATATTTTCAAATTCTTGAACCATCTCTTCTGCAGAGAGAAATTGGTTATCCTGTGACACAAATTTGTACGACAGCTCCTCCAATTTATGCAAAAGACTAACATCACTCTATTCACTTAGCTTCCTTGTAGCTTCCAGGTCATTGATCAAATCTTTTAGCACACGGCTCCGATATGTCAATGCCTCTTTGGTTTCAGTATAAGAATCCCTATTAGGAATGACACCAATTGAGATCAGAGCACTTATTTTCAGCTTTCTCATCTCTACCCATTTGTCATGATTTTGTTCCAGACGCTCGATATCTTGAGAAATAACATCAATCAGGTCATCAAGTTTTGCTCTTATTTTCTCCATTTTGTCTATCTTCTTAGATAGCTCTGTAAGTAGAGAGATTCCTTGGGTACACATCCTTTCTAGATATTCTTCAAGTACTCTTCCCTTAAGATGAGTCTTTTTAGCTTTTTGAATGATAGGGTCTTCTACAGAAACTGCCTTGGGAGTCACCGACTCTGAATTCAAAGTGATTTTCCTCACCACTGTAGTCAACTGTTCAACCATTGCTTTGTAATGATCTTTCATTTCTTTCTCTTTGTCAAACTTCTGAATTAGAATGTCCATTGCTGACTGCATGTCAGTCTTTACACTTTCATGAGTTATTTTGCCTAACTCAACCCTAGAGATAGAGTAATCATTCATACTAAAGTTTTCCATGGTTTTATCCTATGGAGGTCTTGCAATCTCTAGAAATTTGTGTCCCTTGTCCCTGAGCATTCTCGAAAGAACCTTTGGCTTCTTCAGGGTCTTAGCTTTCACAGGCACCAGCTTACTAAAATCAAAGTCATCTGGAGAGATGGCTTGTTTCTTCCTTTTGGGTGTATATGCTGACAACCATGGTGGAAGCACAGAAGTACTCACATTAGGATCCATTCCCATTGTTGGTGTCACCAAAACTGCACTTGCACTAGAAGTGGAAACAATAGGTGGAGTATTAGTAAAAACTGCACCTATTACATTTACATCAGATACCTGTTCGGTATTCATTACAAAGTGATCAAATATACAAGTATCCCCAATATCAAAATATGAGGAAGACAAGCTAGGAATAGACTCTGAGGAACGAAGAACATCTTCAAAAGTATTCTAAGGATTGTCAAAAATTGTTTTGGAAGATGATGGAGATTCAAGAAGGGATGTCAATGGGTGAAACAGATAGAGCAACTAAAACAGGTGTGTCGGGCAAAGGAGAAGAGACTCCTGTTTCTTATTGTACATTCTCGTGTGGAGACAAAACTTCCTCTCCTTGTTGATTTGTAGGTCTATCTTCAACCTCCATTTCCTCAATGGCTGGTTCTTCAGGATTCTATTTCTCAATTTCCATATCTTCTAGCTCAGACTCTTTCTCCACAGCCTTTGACTTCTTCGTCACAAATTTGATCCTTGGCTTGTGTGGCTTGGAAGAAGAGGGAACATCACTCTTGTTCTTCATCCTATTTTCCACCTTTTTACCTATTTGCTCTTGGTTCTCAGTCTCTGATCCTATAAGGAATTCTTTCAAAGCAATTCCCTTATCTACTAGCTAGTTATTGGTGTTAGCCAATATGGGTTCAAATCTTTTCCACAGAGAAGTCAATTCTTTTTTAGACCATTGGATAGGAGGAAGAGGAGTATCACCAACCTATTCAATGTTATATCTATCATTGATCAACTCTCCATCATCTGCTAGGTCTTTAGGAATATCAACAAGTCCCAGATATTCATTCTACTCCAGAGATAACCGGCTATAATCCAACTTTTTGACATCTTCTTCTATTCTCAAATCCACCTAGACATCCTCTACCATAGGTTCATGAAACTGGGTCTTTCTCTTGATTTTTTCTTTCACACCCCTATAATCAAACTTTGGCCTCTGTTTGAATTGTTTCATGGTTACAAGCTGCATTTCAATTTCCATGACTCTAGCCTTTGCAGCAGTTAGTACTGAAAACCTGCCAATCTCCATTGGAAACCTGAAACTAGGTTTCTTGAGCTCCATCTGCTTATTATGTATGACAATCATTTGTCTACATAATTCCATTAAAACAAATTTGTCTGAGGGAAATCTTGGCAACATATAAGGATGACCTTGGAAAAAGCCAACCCTTAGATATGAGAAAGAAGGAAATTGTAAGAACATGCATCCAAAATCATTCACCACGGACCAAGCTTCATCTGAAACTCTTCTTTGTTCTAGCTGAGGGTCAAAAAGACATAAGAACATTGCAAAGAAAGCATCATTTACCCTCCTGAAGTGATGAATAGAGCCCTTCAATGTCAATTGAGAATAGTTCTGATACACACGGATTACTCTCCTATCTCCTTCTGATGTTAGACCTGGAAAGATTCTCATGGAGGCTGCTATATACACTAGGTAAGAAGTCATGTAGAATTTGAAGGTAGTGGATACCTTTGTCAATTGCTCGTGCAGAGCATTGCTAATTTGCTCTCCCCAGAAGATGGCTTGTTTACCTTGGAGTATTACCTTGATGAAAGGGTACATCCACTCATGAAAAAGTGAGGAAGAGGCCAATCCCCTTATCCTTCTAAGAAGAGTTATGAGATCACCAACTTCTACAAAATCACTTCTAGGAAAACTCCTTGGCCACCTGGACAAATTTGACTGTGGAGTCTTGATCCATTTAGTATTGATTATCTTCTTAGCCTTCTCAGGATTTTTGTCATGCTCTTTTTGTGCTTCAGCAAAATCTAGCTTTATGACTTCTGTAACAGTAGGGCACATGAAAACTTTATTAATGAATTCAGGATCTAGTCTGATTATCACATTGTCATTTGCATCCATCACTACCCTAGTATCCTTGTTGTAAAATTGAGCACACTAAAGAACAAACTCTGTGTTATGGGCTACCACTGGGAAAGATGACACCAAATGAATGTTACTGTCAATAATGTTCTTCATTGCAGAACTCAGATTATTGGACTTAGTTCTTTCCACAAATTTAGCCATGTCCACATGGCCAATCTCTGTATCCCGAGTGTCATCGACATTAGAAGTAACCGAGGTGATTGGAAAAACACCTTGATACTTATACTTCATCACTTTCGACTTCTTCGGAGACAATTCAGTCATCTGAAAAAGCTATCACCAGAAGGATGTCGATGAAGAGAGAAAATCTGAAGAAGAAACTGCAACAAAAAGCCATGATCATGCAATTAGCGGAAATACTGGTAATCTAGGAAAATTGCGTGTCGATGATCACGACCATGGAGATACACTTGAAAGGGCTAGAGTGCGAGTAGGTCAAAAAATGGAGGGAAGCGGGCTTGGAAAAGCAAAATTAAAAATATCCCAGAGTTAGAAAAATTTGGGAGAATGGGTGCACGGGTGTCAAAATTTGCCGCCCTTGCATGTAAGGGATAGTTCGCAAGTGTCAGGGCGGCCATTTTTACTGACCCTGCAGGTAAACTAAAAATGCATGTGTATCAGCAGCAAAAATTACTGCTTTTGCATGTTAGGAGAATTGCAAGTGTTTTATGTTTGAGCGGTAAAAAATGTTGTCACTGCATGTAGGTGTTTTAAGGTTTTCTTCATGTAAGGGGGGTGAATTTCACCGGCCGTACACTTGCATGTAGGATACAATGTCAAAATGCTTAAGCGGTGAATTCTACCGACTTCGCATTTGTTCACAAGCTTATGTAAGGTGTCGATCGGCAAATATAGCCGTCATTGCATTTAACCCATACATAAAAGAAACATGTTAGAGTGGTAATTATCGCCGATATCACATGTTTATGTTTCAAGGTTAAATGAACATGTTTTTAAGGGGTAAAACTTGCCATGTGGGCATGCAGAAATTAACTCCTCACAAGATGAAAAATTAGCAAATCCTTACGATAAAACATTGACCAGAGGGAATTTTAACAAAAACTAAGGTTTTTACAAACAACTCGAAAAGAAGGAAGATGCAAAACTTACGATTTGCTTTGAACCACATACGAACAATAAACATCCTAACGGACATGAACAAACACTATAAAGAACAAGAAAATGAAAACCATAGAAGGAAACAATAATGAAAACACTAGTTTAAAGATTTACCTGTTAAAAAGGGAGAAACCCTAAGTGCAATGATGGCAACTTGAAATCTGTTCAAATCCAAAATCGGCGTGATCAAGCAATTTGAGGGAGCGTTCAAGAATCGACTAGGAGGCTTGATAAAAAAGAAATGACGAAATGAAACAAGTTTACCAATTAAAAAGGTTAAGAACAAGCTCGTAATGCTTAACACGAGTGGCCATAAATGCCACTGAAGTTTGAGATCTTGAAGATCCTGCTCGGGCGGTAAAAATTGCCAACCCGACATGTGTTAATCGAAATGCAACGGTGGCAAAAATCGCTGACTTTGCATTTGCTTTTTAGCGAGGAACATGTAACGACGGCAAAAAGTGCCGCTCAGGCATGTGTAAACAAAAAACTATGTAAAAGTGGTGAAAATTGCTGACACAACACAAGCAGACAAAAAGATATGTAATGGCGATTAATTTTGCTGACTTTACACATAAAGTTTCAAAATTTAACTAACACCCAAAAAATGATCAAAATTGATATTTTGATCAGTTTACAACCTTATCGATTTGCACAAACTTCGAGCAATCGATTCAAGAGAATGTCGCACACTAGTTTAGGATGCCATATGACTTCACATGAGGCCAAGAGAATCTTGTCTTGATTTGTGAACTTAGAGTGTAGATTACGAAATGAACAAGTTTCGTAGGGGTTGTCTACAAAAATGAGCATAGCTGATTTTGAGAACAACAGGTTCCTAACAACATAGTGGTCACGGATTTGTGACCTATAGTAGGTAACATTGCTTTACCCTACAATGTGGTCTTCTCTAAGAAAGACCTCCCATCCCATGATCCGTGTCACAATGATGCCCTTCATATTGAGGTTCTCATTCATAAATGCAAAATCAAACGCATACTCATACATGGTGGTGCTGGTCTCAACATCTATTCTCTATAGTTACTTAAGCAGTTGGGATACTCTGAGGATCATGTCAACATTGATCAAAGTATTACAATCAAGGGGTATGATGATACTGAATGTCATTCAGAGGGTGTCATCCATTTGCCTATATAAGTAGGCTCTGTCATGCTTGAAACTTGGTGCCAAGTCCTTAACATTGAGTTACCTTATAACATCATCCTAGGACGCCCATGGATCCATGCCATGAAAGCTATTCCCTCAACATACCATCAGTCTCTCAAGTTCCCATTCAATGGTACGAAGGTCACTCTCCCAAGAGACCCCAATCCTTTTGAATTTTGTCGTGTCTTGCAAGGCAGTTATAAGAATTGCAACCAAGTGCCTCAAAATGACAAAGCCCTTGAATCCCCACTATATGTCAATCCTGAAAATCTAACACAAGCCTCTGCAAATGAACCTAATCCTCTTCCTAAAATCAATGCTCACATCCGTGATATAGGCTTTGGCACATACGATATCTCAAAATCTTGTTGTGTAGGGCGGATGCCTTTATCCCCTAAATCTTATGGCCAACCACCCATTACCAAAGTAACTAAAAAAGTAGCTATTCCTCCACCAGCATTTCTAACCCAATTCCAACAGGGAAAGTTATTGGAAGAAGAAACTATTGAAGACATTTCTTCTTGGCTCTACAAAGAGAAAGAACCGGTCACAATACTAGTCAAGAAATATGGCAATGGCTTAAGGATAGTCAAAAACATGGGCTATGAAGGAAAAGGTGGCCTTGGAAAACAAAATCAAGGAACAATGGAACCCATTAGTGTGATGAAGAAACTAGACAAGAAGGGGTTAGGATTTGGAAAGAAGGTACTATGTGCCTTGGACATCGAGGGTATCCTCAACAAGGTAGCTAAAACTTCTATCATAGAATTGATGTCTAATGAGGATACCATCGATGACTCTTCCCTCCATATGACTGACCTATTTACCGAATCCTCCATATTTATGTTATCATCCATATCCCTAATATCCACCACAAGCACCCAAAAAGTAACACTTGTCTACCCTGAACTTATTGATTGGGACCAACAAGGGTCCCTCATTATAGATGTAGTTCAGAATGACGAAGCTATAGCTGAGTTCATGGGACTCTGGGAGGGTATCCCCCTTGGTGATCATAAAGCAGGATTTGTAATGGAACTAGAGCCAACATCTTATTTTGATGAGAATGCCAAATCCTCCAGTCACAAAAGTAAAAACAAAGAAAGATCTTTAGGTGAAAACCACACTATGGCACCTCTTGATCACAAAATAGTAAAAACAAAGGACATATCCAACGGTGAAAACCCAACTGTTGCACCTAAGGATGGAGGATTTGACCTTCCCCTACCATCTAAGTATCAAGAGAAGTCAGCTCTCCTAGTGGAGGATTCTACAGGGATAAACCTTAGCACTGAGCAAAATCTAAAGACCACATTCCTGGCAGCATCATTATCAGAAACGGAGCACAAGAATCTTAACAAATTCTTCTTATAGAGAACCATCAACTTTGAGTGGACCTATGCTAATATGACAGGGTTAGACCCTAAGCTAGTGGTTCGTTATCTCACAGTTGATCCAACAGTTAAACTAGTCAAGCAAAAGCTAAGGAAGATGCACCCACAGATAGCTCTCTTGGTAAAAGTGGAAATACAGAAGTTGTTAGATGCAAAGTTCCTTCGACCCATTGATTATTCAAACTAGGTATCAAACATTGTACCTGTCTAAACCGAATGGGTGCATCCACATATGTAATAATTTTAGAGATCTTAACAAAGCATGTCCCAAAGATGACTTTCCATTACTAAACATTGACCTCATAGTAGACTTGACTGCAGGTCATGAAATGCTTTCTCTCATGGATGGATTCTTTGGCTATAATCAGATAAAGATAGCAGAGGAGGATCAACATAAAACAACTTTTACTTGTCCGTGGGGTAATTATTGTTGGTGTGTCATGCCATTTGGTCTAAAGAATGCAGGGGAAACTTATTAAAGAGCAATGACAGTGATATTCCTCGATCTCTTTCATCATATCATGGAGCACTATGTGGATGACATACTCACTAAATCTTCTAGGGTAGATCACATACAAGTTCTAGGACAGATCTTTGACAGGCTTGAGAAATACCAAGTGCACCTCAATCCAAAGAAGTGTGTCTTTGGTGTAACATCAAGGAAGCTGTTGGGATACATTGTATCTTACAGAGGTATCGAAGTAGACCCTACAAAAGTCAAGGCTATAGTGGAGATGCCTCCACCAATAAACCTCAAAGCATTAAGAAGCCTTCAAGGAAAGTTGCAGTCCATTAGGTGTTTCATCTCACAACTAGCAAATAAATGCCAACCATTTCAACACTTGCTCCAAAAGGATATCTCATTTCTATGGGATTATAAGTGTCAAGCAACATTTGATCAGCTCAAAGAGTATTTGGCTACACCTCCTGTCATGGTACCACCAGTTGTCGATAAACCTTTAATATTATACATCTCCACTACAACTTCAGCCCTAGGGGCCCTGCTGGCACAACATGATGAGTCAGGAAAAGAGCATGCAATTTATTATATCAGTCAAACCTTGGTGGGATATGAACTCAATTATTCACTAATGAAAAGAGCTTGTTTAGCAGTAGTGTTCACTTCCCAAGAGTTATGACATTACATGTTGAACCAACACACTAATCTCATAGCAGAAATTGATCCATTGAAGTATCTACTAGCAAAAGCAGCTCTTACAGGCAGACTAGATAAATGGGTCATGATACTTAGTGAGTTCAACATTGAGTATATGGATCGTAAAGCAATCAAGGGACAAGCCCTATTAGATGAACTAGTAGAAACACCCATGACAGATACACACCTTGTGGTAGAAGACTTTCCAGACAAGAATCTCTTCACTCTTTCCAACTCAATAATGTGGAAGTTATACTTTGATGGTTCCTACACACAGCATGGATCAAGGGCCGGCATCTTATTTATCACACCTCAAAATGAATATATTCCAAAGTCATATCATCTTGCATTCCCTTGCACCAACAACATTACTAAGCATGAAGTACTCCTCATAGGTCTCAATACAATAGTTCAATGGGACATCACAGAATTACAGGTATAGGGAGACTCACAACTAGACATTTGACAAGTCACAGATGAGTACCAAACAAAAGATGAAAAGTTGGTCCCCTACAAGAAACTAGTGGATGCCTACAAACCACACTTTTCTAGCATCACATTTGAGCAAATCCCAAGAGAGCATAACAAGGCTGTAGATTCTATGGCTTCTATAGGGTCACTTATAGACATGCCAACAAACACACAAAAATGTGAATTCTTGATCAAGCAGTTGTTGATACCAGTCGTCGATGTTTCAGTTACTGAAATCATCTGTGAACTTGTTGGTCCCAATTCCCCATGGTATGAAGATATCTATGAATACCTTAAACATAGTACCTTTCCCTCTGAACTATCATCAGCCCAATGCAAAACCTTTATCCGTCAATCCTCCCGTTACACCATTTTGGGTGATACACTATATTGTCAGAGTCTCGATGGTATCCTCTTACGATGTCTTAACACGAAAGAAGCTGAAGCTAGCTTACGAGACATATATGAAGGTATCTATGGCGTACATTCTATTGGTCCTAATCTTGCTAAGAAGATACTTAGAATAGGGTATTATTGGCCTACAATAGAACAAGATGCTACACAGTTCACTAAGAAATGTCTAAAATGCCAGCAACATGGAGATTTGATTCGTGCACCAGCTCATGAACTACAACCGGCGACAACTCCGTGACCTTTTTCTCAATGGGGTCTTGACCTTATAGGACAAATCAACCCATCCTCATCCAATGGCCATAAGTTTATCATTACCACCACTGAGTATTTCATGAAGTGGGTGGAAACCATTCCCTTGACCTATATCACTAGTAAGCAAATAGCCAAGTTTATCCTTAACTACCTCATTTGCTGGTATGGTATCCCCCAAGCCATTATCACTGATAATGGGAGACCATTCAAGAACCAAGTTGTTTGTACCTTGTGCACACAATACAATATCCAACATCATTTTTCAACTCCCTACTATCCGCAGAGTAATGGCCAAGCTGAGGCTTCGAACAAAACCATTCTCAAAATCCTCAAGAAAATGGTCAATGAAGTTGGTCGTGATTGGCACCTGCAACTCAATCCCACCCTATGGGCCTACCGCACTAGTATTAGAACACCAACTGGTGCCACACCATATGCCTTGGTCTATGGCTCTAAAGCCATCCTACCTATAGAGGTCAAGATCCCATCCCTCAGAGTATCCATACAAAACTTGATCGGTAGAGAGGAGTATCACACTTCCAGATTAGCTAAGCTAGAACTACTACATGAAAGGCACCTAGCTGCACTTAATCATCTCCATGTATATCAAAACTGCCTCTGGCGTAATTACAACAAAAAGATAAAAGAAAGACAGTTTCAAGTTGGTGATCTTGTACTCAAAGAGAATCAGAGAAATCAAGTAGACCGAATAAAGAAGGGCAAGTTTGAGCCTAACTGGTTAGGTCCCTTTATTGTCACAGCTGCATATGGATCAAGCGCTTATACTTTAGCTACACCTAATGACATTCCTCTAGATGATCCACTTAACAGTGTTCATCTCAAGAAGTTCTATGCCTGATCCTCAAAGTATACAAAAAAATTAAAAAAAAAATCCATCCTATGGTGAAACCCTGGCAAACAGGGGCCTTGGATAGGTACCATAGTGAAAACCTGACAAACAGGAGCTATGTGTAGAGTCAACATCCATCATCTATCGAGTCCTATTCATTCCATGTTCATTTCATAACAAACTTCATCCATCCATCCATAATAAAACCATTCACCTTGTTTGCATTTCCTTCTCCCTATCTAGTATCACTTGGAAATTTGTCAATGTCCATCATCATCATCCCACATCTTGATCTGTGTCAATAGTTGGCACTGTCTTGTCCTAGGTCAAACTTTCTATGTTGTCTTCATTAGTCGCCTATGCAATTTCCTCTACTAGAATGGAGGCAGCTCTTTCCTTAACCTTGGTCTAGGAATGGGTCCTTGTTCGTGGTTCACAAACTCTTCAATCATTCTCATTTCCACATATAACACCCTTTAATAGACACATCGCTCCTATGATAAGACTGCTATCTTCCCAACACTTTTCCTACATCATCACACCAACCAGAACTACATATTATCTCATCTTAATCTTAAGGTACCTTGATCCCATGGATATGGGTATGTAGGCAGTCTGGAATATGAAGGAATTTTCTAGTACTTAGGTACATAAGATCTCCTCTTTTCACCTTGACCCATTCATCACTCTACCCAAGACTACATATTATCATATTTCATCTTTCCTCATAATGTTTCTTGATCTCGTGGATACAGGGTATGTAGGCAGTCTGGAATACGAAGGATGTATCCAGTACTCAGGCACATATGATTCATCATTCTTCACCCATCTCAATCCATTGACATGTCATCTTTCTAGTCTTTCGTTTATCAAAATCCATTCACCTTGACTTGACTAACTCAATCAGGAAAAAAACAAGCAAATGCATCCGTTCAAAGCAAAATTTCTTAACAAACCTGAAGCAAAGAAACTTACTTATAGAGCCATATATTGTCCTACGTACCGATTGCCAACATCAGCTAAATCCAGCTTAACCAAAGCACCAGATCAACAAGCTTGTCTTCTACAAAGTGTTCCTTTGTCGAGACCAACACATGCGTCTCCTGTGACATGTGACATTTCCAGCAGCAAGACATTGTCTTCTTAGGTAGATAACACCCTTTAATGGACACATCGCTCCTACGATAAGGCTGTTATCTATCCTATCCAATCTATCTTGAGCAACCTCTTTGGCAAGAGAATATGTGGGTTGTCTATTTACTTTGTGAGTCAGTCAATTTGCTTTTTGGTTTATCTTTTGTTCCTTTATCCATTACCTATTCAAGGCTACCTTGATTTGTTTGTAATCATGGTATGTTGCGATGCAGTATAGATTAGGGGCATAGTCATTGCTTTTTGTGTGCTGTGTTTGAGGAATGATCTTTAGCATCTTTCTTGGTAGCATATTTATCTTGTGTGTGTTACGACCTAGCATCTTACATATTAATATTCTTCTTGCATTTATGTATTGAAGTTTATTTTATGTTCAAGACTATGGCTCATTCACATGTATGACAAGGTCATATTATGTCTAAAGGGATCTAAGGTCAAACCACTTTCTTGCAGAGTCAATGTCCACACACTCAGATATCACTACACCTTGGTCTTTTATACCTTGGTGGTGAACTATCCACGTGCTATATAAAAAATAAGGATTTCTCTTTATAAACAATTGTAAAACTAATGCAACAAGCTCATCATTTACCTATCCATTTACCCATAGCCTTATATCACTTTCAAAGCAATGATTGATCAACAGTCTCTCTCTTCCATCTCTACTTTTATTCTCTCTAGGGCATATCTGCAAAACCCACATGTTAGATATCGCAAGTCACAGCATCTATATCATCATACATCTTTAAGCGTCATGTCATCATATGTCATACATCTATAAGCATCATGTCATCATATGCCATACATCTATAAGCATCATATAAGAAATATACATCATCACATAAATCCATAATCATACATACATATCATCACATCCATGTCATCAAGAAGTGCATACACAAAAGAAGGAACATCAGTGAGCATAATATGTCATCATATATATCATGTGAAGGTCATCAAAATACAAACTGTATGTGTCTACATCAATAGTCCATATATATATATATACATGAATAAAGTACATCAGGGCTATCAAGAGCCCCCAAATATACATCAGAATGCTCGTAGGCATTAGTCAAAATATACAATTGTCCATAATGATACAAAAGTGATACAAAAAAGATACAATGTACAATGTGCATGCTCTAGTGGGTGGAGCTGCCCTCTTGCTGTGGTCCCTATCCTCCGCCTATACTCGGTGAAGGTCCCCCTGCTGGTCCTCCACCCCTTGGTGGCACAAAGGGTCCTCTGACTGAAGACGCTGACTGCCCTATCCTACGTGACCCGGATGCTCTGGACCTACTCCTCTCTCTGTAACTACATGCCTACTGAGCTAATGGTACTACACCAATGTAGAGTCCCTTGTAGTACTCAGCCTTTCTACCTGCTGACACTAGCTCTCCCTGCACACAGACAAGCTCACTATATAATGTCCTCTAATCGACACCCAATGCACAGCGTGCCTCATCTCTCTCTTGCCTCACTCTATGTAGTGTAGCCTCTGCTGTCAACCATAGCTGTACTATGGCATCCCTCTCTAATGCCATCTGGGCTAACTTCCCATCATCCCCTGCCAGTACAGGTGCGGCCTATGCCTGTGCCTGTGTCAGTGTCACCTGGGTCACTGTCAAGGCTACCTGTACTGCTACTATTGTCTATATCTGCACCTGTGCTAGGGCCTCGGCCTATCTCACCTCTGCCCTCACTGCATCCCTATCTCTCCTCACCCTCACCATCTGGAGCTCTAGCCATGTCCTCCGTGTTATCTTCTCCTGTAACAGCTGCTCTGCCCACTGTAACTCAGTCTCTATGACTAGATCCTCCTCCTCAGCCATCTCTACATCTACATGTTGGCCTCTGGCCTCTCCACCTGCATGTTGTCTCACCTCTCTGGCCTGCCATCTCATCCTAACCTCCACACCTGGGATTAGTACCTCCCCCACTGCTCCTGCCACACCTGGTGTAGTCAACCTTATTAGCCTGTGTGTCTACCAGTACCTATCATACTCTGGCAGTGTACTTGGGTCTGCTAACCTTGAATCCCAGTCCCATCTCACAGGGACAAGTCCTTGTACCTCTGTCAATGATGTAGCAACTGGAATCTCTACATCCTAGTCCCCAACCTCCCTCCATGTCCTGGCATGGGTAGCCTCCCCAACTGGCAACCCCTATGGCAATCCAAACTATCTGAGTACCCACTCTGGTAGGTATCTCTCAATCATATCCATGCGTCTCCCAAATAAGTATCGCGCCTGTCGGTAGTACATCAGCTACTCATGCTCATCCTCCCACTCCTCACATAGTAACCTTGGTCTCCAAATAAATAGATCCATCTCATTGATCGGTCACCTCCAGTGGCTAACAGATCCAAGCCTCCTGTGGGTAATAACTCCCTCATACATAAATCCATAAGGCTCCCCCCTGTCATGGCGGCACTGTGTAATAGGTCTGATCACTAGGATGTGCTCCCATGCTCACACCTGTAGTAGAGTCACCCCTGCTGAGAGACTCTAGCCTCTCCTGTACACACAGTTATGCATATCTTGATATAGCTACCCAAGCACACATGGGCCCCATGTATACTGGATGCCATGTGTAAACATCTGAGATAGTACAGTGCCCCATCCTACAGATAATCCTCTGGATCACCTGTCTGGGCACAGGAAGCCGCCAATCAATGAGGATACTAGCCATCTGATCCTATCGCAGAGTCTCGAGATGTCTGCCCACCGAATCTCACCATCATCAATCTGTAGGTCATCTATGCAGAACACCTCTCTCAGGCCTGCCTCACTGTGCGCTGGGTCAAAATCAACTCGCTCCCCATCAATCTGAATCCTGAGGATGCGATACATATCCTCAAGTGTCACTGTAGCCTCCCCTGTCAGAAAGTGAAACCAACATGTCTCACTATGGTATCTCTCTACAACCACTGTCACTAGGGCAAGATTTGCCCTAATGTGTGTAAGGTGTGCCACATGCCATAATCCCATGTACTCTAGGAATGTGTCCTCCTCCCACGTCATCTGTACCACCTCGTCCGCTATAATATGGTGTCACTCTCTCGACATCAGTGGCGGCATGATCCTCTGCATCCACAAAAACCACTTGTCAGACCTTTTACACATTTCTCCAAATCCCTACCGACATCTACCCTCTGACGCAAACCCTAGGACCAACTCTACCCTTCTCTAGCCTAGGTGGTCAACTCCTTAGTCAACCCTAACTATTTCACTCTTCTAACTTAACCAAAAGTGCCTTGTTTTAGCCTGGCGCACTGCATTGTCTTACCTAAAGCACCTTACTGTTGCTACAACAACGCTTTCCTCCCATCCACCAAAAGCAACTTGTTTTCAACAAGTGCGTTGTACTATGCATCCGACCGCGTCTTACTGCACTCACAAAGGTGACTTGTTTTCTTTTCTCCCCTGCCAACTGCGCCTAACTACCTGACCGGCTATGCTTCACTGCTCTACTAGGAGCACTGCGGGTCTCTACCAATCGCGCTACGGCGTGGCACCTAAAAGCCAATAGCACTTTGTTGTGACCAGCAACGCTATACTAACCTACCAAACGCACTTTTCCGCGCTAAAAACACCTAGACCGACTACCAAGTGCGTCTTAGAATCTTGCAGAGCTTTTGGATGACCTAAAGACCTACCTAGACTAAGCCCTAAAAATGACCTAAAACTTCACATACAAGGAGGTTTTCAAACACTTACCACTATCGGAGCTCCTGCTGGTCTCCTGTACATCTGCACCAGCTCTGCCCAATGCCTGTGCACTGGGATCATCATCTCTCCTCATTGCAAGGTCCTTCTCCACACTACTCTCACACACTAAGGTTGGAGGGCTCTAAACTCTATTTTTAGCAACCCTTAGTGTGCAAATGAGGAGTGTGGTCCCCTAGGACCTATCTATAGTATCCCTCCCACTTTTTTTTCTCTTCCCACCCCATTATTTTTTCTGCTAACGTGTCACACAATCTTCTAGTCGAGCGTCAACCCAGTTCTTCTATCACTTCCCTATCTTTCCGCTCGAGGGGGCATATGCTGGGGCATCAAAAAATTGTATCATGTTTTCAACAATCATTTTCTTTGATACAACACTGTAAAATGCATTGCATCAAAGAGGGGCAAAATGTAGACACCCAAAAATGACCAAGTCATCACATCACTTGCATTTCGTCTAATATGTCACATCACCTACATTTCAACATTAATTGAATAATCTAAATTATTTAATTAATTTCATCAAATTTTTCCAAAAATCCAAAATTCAACATTAATTGAATAAATTCTCTTTATTTAATTAATTTCATTAAACTCCTCTATATTCTTCCAAAATTAAATAATTTTAATTATTTAATTAAATCATTATCCTCTTTCAAATTTCAAGTCTCCATTAATTAAATAAACCCAATTATTTAATTAATTCATCACAAATTCTATCTTATCTACAATTAAAATAATTTACATTATTTAATTAAATCAAATTATTCTTCTAAATTTAAATAAATCATGCAAATTTATTTAGATTGTCTCAAATTCTCCAAAAATAAATAAAATCAAATATTTTATTTATAATCTTCTGTTCCTCTATCATGCACAATCAATTAAATAAATTTATTTATTTAAATTTAATTATCTTCCAATTCTTCTTAAAATATCTTGTTAACTCATGTGCATAATCAGTCTTATTTTTAGAACTCTAAAAAAGGCAAAATTACAAGTTGATTTATCTATTCAATCAGTCTTGTTTTCATCATATTTTAATAAAAATATCCTTATGGATTGACACATGTCATGTGCACATTCATCATGGTTATTTGTTTTATCTCCTCAATTGATTCTTTTGAATTATCTAGACCGTTGATTAATCTCTGTTGAAACCTATATAAACCCCCCTCATCTCCTTCACAAACCCTCTTCGATCACTTATTCTCAGTCATCCTTTACAGCGCTTTGAGCATACATCGCATCGATTGAGCAACTTACAATCTTATGACATTGATCTTTGAGCACCTACACTTGCTTGTTGCAAACATGGTTTCGCAGCATTATTGAGCAATCCACATTCAAACAAAGAGAACAACACAATCTGGTTAAAAGCTTTCTTGTTTCATTTGATTTATTGATAATGGCTTTTATTTAGATAGTTCTCTTTATGTTATGGGTTTTTGATTTAGTCATTTAAACATAATCAATTTTCCTCATACACATTCTGGCATGCCCGGTGGGACCCACTAATCCCTCTTTTTCTTTGAGAAATTGATTTTTTTAAAGTACAGTATGGAACAGCATAAACGACACAAAAAAATGCTATTGGCAGCATAGTAAAGCACTTTTGGCAGTATAGTATAGCGCCCTCAGGCGATACTGTAGTGCCTCTGGTAGCACAGTAGCACACTATTGGTAATATAGTCCAGCGTGTTTCGTAGAGCAATAAGGTGCTTCTGGCATATTAGGGTTTTTAAGATTTTGCTTGGTGATTGGTAGGATTTTAACTCACATAACTATCATTGATTGACTGACAAGCTAATTTATTTGTCTTTCAATTATCTTTTATACTTCCTAAGCTGACGTATTTAGGAGTATTGTCAATTTTTGAGTTAACCTATCTATTTGCAGCATTCTTTGAGTTGTTCTTGATCCCAGGTTACAGATCTATCAGCTATTACATCTCAAATCTACAAGTCAACCATGAAATTGTCTTTTGACCTAACTTTTTTTTAGATCTGGGGTAGTAAAGCGCTTTTGGTAGTATAGCATCGCACTATTGGTAGAACAATACAACACTTCTAGTAGTACAGTGCATCACCTCTGGTCTGCAGCAACTTGCCTTCCGTAATATAGTGTAATGCATTTGGTATAACAATAAGTCGCCTTTGGTAACACAGTGCAGCGCTTTTGGTCAAATTGATTTATTTTTGCTAACTTGTGAATTTTTGTGGAACTAATCGATTTGTTGTAGCTTCTTATCACTCACACAGAACAAATGGGTTTTATCTTACATGTTCATGTAGGATGAGCGTTGAAGAAATCTCAATCTATTGCGCTAAGTCTTAGAAACATATTGCCTTCTTAAGGGATAATTGAACAAATCACTTTGGCAATCTAATTCTTAAGAACACTTTGCTTTCTTAAGGGACAATGGACATGAATGCAAAAACACTTCAATTTTCTAAGGGACAACGGACATCAATGCCAAACACTTCAATTTCATAAGGGACATTTGACAACTACAATCGTGTGTGTGCCTAACCTAGTTGCACCTTATTTTTCTTATAATGGGACAATTGAACCTTTGTTTGACGTGCTTGCTCTTACATTTCAGTTATTCCTTTAGAAGAGCCTTCTTTTGGATTGCGCTTCATCCAAAAGGGACGACCCTAAGCGAAGTTTTTATTTGAACCACTATATAAAAGGGATAAGGCGAAAGCCAAGTCCTAACCGACGTCAGCCTTACCTGTGGTGCCAAACTGAAAAGAGGTGTACTAGCTCTTTGTGGAAACAATTTTCACATTGAGCGAAGTGTTTGATACTCTTAGTAGGATTGGTTAAAGCTTTTAGTAGCTTGTCACATTGCTCGTAAGGCGTTGGTCCCTCAAAGTTACTAAGAACCATTCTAGATAGTGACTACCTGATCTACCTCTGAATGTTGCGGTAATCATCAGTGCAAGGGGAATCGATTTAAGTCCTCAAGATACTCACCATTGGCTCCTTTGAGAAGAGATAGTATTCCCTCGGCCATAAAGCTCTTGTGACCTACTTGAGCTTTCTAAGGGGAGGGTGAGATATCCCTACCTATAGTCTTTCACAAAGATACAAATGTCTGACACCTTTATGGAATGACATTTGGTCAATAGAGTATTAAGTTGTGAGCTGATCTACTGCAATGAAACCTTGTCTCTAGGGATAAATGGTGCTTGATATTGTTTGCAATTGTCTTATACTTGTGGAAACATTGGGCTTTTTGTGAGCCTCGAACATACACTATCTGTTGTGTCAGTCCTTTTTTGCCACTCTATTTGTTGTGTTTTCTCTTTCCAAAGTAAATCCAATCAGAACCAAAACCAAATCTATCAAAATTTGCCTTATAAAACATCAGACACTACTTTAGCGCCTCTGGTATAATAGCAGCTCACCTTTGGTATTACAGTAGGTCACCTTTGGTATAATAGTACCTTGCCTCTGGCAAACCTACTTCAACACCCTTGGTATAATAGTAGCTCGCTTTTGGTCTAACAGTAGCTCACCTTTGGTATAGCAGTGCCTCACCTTTGGCAGCTCAGTCCATCACCTTTGGCATTATAGTAGCTCGCTTTTGGTATTATAGTAGCTGACGTAGAGAAATCTATTGTTCTAGAGATGATATATAAGGATGTAATAGATCCCTAGGCAAATAGTTAACAATTGATTCATAATCCTTAGTCTAGATCTTTGAGCTGAGGAGCTTCAAAGATAAATCTTGGGTATTCTGATATTCTATAATTAGGCCTGTGAGTTGAATTGTAAGGCCGCATGATGCCAGCCAAATTGTATTTGAATTCTATTATATATTAAATGACAGAATCTGTGTTTGTTTCATATCTTTAAGTTATTTCCGTTGTGTTTACTTTTGTTGCACGGCCTAGATAGTTCATTTTGTGAACCCTCCTACCATGACTGTACCAAGTGGTATCAAAGTGAAAGTTCAAGTCTTTGGGAGTGAGTTGTGTGAAGTTGGCGAAGGAATTCCGTAAGATCTTGTTGTGGATAGATCGCTTAATTGAGGTAGGTTACTTATGTCGCAACCAATCGCCGATCATGAGGTAGTTGTCACCTTGTAGCTTGATCATCCAACTTGAAGCAGTTTGCACTTGATCTTAGGAAGAATGCCACCGAGGAGAGTTGTTGCCATTGGAACAATGGCTGGTAGAATGGATGAGTTGATGGAGATGATGAGAATGATGCAAATTCATTTGGATGCTATTGAAGAAGATAGACGAAGAGGATTGACACTGAGACCTAATGTTGAAAGTGATGATGAAGAAGAATTTCAATCTTTTGAACAAATTGGTGAAGCCCTAGGAGGTGATGAAGAAGAAGAATCAGATCAAGTAAAGATGTTGAGAGCTATTTCAAAGATTAGAAAGAGACCTAGAGTTGATGTGCTGAACTATACTAGTAATTTGAACCCTAAAGAATTGATTGACTAGATAAATGACATGGATGAATACTTTGAATATGAGGAAGTTGAAGATCTGGAGAAGGTAAAGTTTGCAAAGACAAAATTGAAAGGACATGCTACTATATGGTGGAAAGAAGTTTAGTTGGAAAGAAATAGAAGAGGAAAAGAAAAGATTACAAAGTGGGATAGGATGGTGACAAAATTAAAGAATCAATTCATACCTGCTGACTATGAGTTGGAACTATTGAAAAGATTACAGAACCTAAGATAGAAGGAGAAATCTGTGAAAGAGTATACTGAGGAATTTCATAAGATGATAATAAGAATAGGACATAGTTAAGCAAGCAAGGAGAAAGTGGCTAGATACATCAACATACTGAGATTGAGCATTCAAGGAGAACTAAGCTTAGTAAGGATGATATCTTTGGAAGAAGCATATCAGTTTGCCCTGAAAGTTGAAGAGAACTTGAATAAAAGACATGATCCAAGATAGAAAGGCAGAGGATGTAAATTTTAGAGAGGTAGAATATTTTCTGAAGGAGACAGATCACATTCAGAGCAGAACAACTTTGACAACACATTCAAGGAGGACAAAGATAATAATGCTTACTGGAGAGATGACATAAATTTTTACCAGAGAGGAAACCCTAGTGCATACCAAAATGAAGGATACAGAAGAGAGGGAAGAGGATTTGATAAGAGAACATTTAGATGTACTTGTTTCAAGTGTGGAGGTGAAGGACATAGAGTGTTTGAATGTAATTAAGGTAGTACAAGCAAGAGGACAAAAAACAATGGAAGAGAAACCTATGTGGAAGAAGAACCTGTTGGATCACCTAGTTATGTTGGTAAACTAGAGAAAGGAGAATCGTTGGTGATGAGGAGAGCACTATTTCAAGTAGAAACAAATGAGGAACCACTGCAGAGGAAAAGTTTATTCAGGACTAGATGCAAATCAAGAGCTAAGTGTTGTAAAGTTATGATTGATAGTGGTAGTTTAGATAACCTAGTTTCAGAGGAGATGGTGACTAAGTTGAAGTTGGAAAGATTGAAACACCCTAAACCCTATCAAATAGCATGGATTCAAGATGATCATAAGGTATTAGTGAATGAACAATGTTTGGTGAAATTTTATATTGGATCTTATCATGATGAAGTCTTGTGTGATATTATGCCTATGGATGTTTGTCATATCTTGTTGGGTAGACCTTGGCAGTATGATAGAAAAGATATACATGATGGGAGAAAGAATACATACACTATAATAACATATGGAAAGAGAATTACTTTGATTCCTTTAGAAGATGATCCTAACAGTGAAGTATGTGGAAATGCTAGAATCTATTTGGTAGCTGGAAAGAAATTTCTTGATGGTTTGAGATATGAGAATATGTGTTATTCTTTGATTCCTAAGAAGCCTGAAACATTGAAGGAGACTGGAAAAGAGCAATCAAAGGAGATAACAAAGTTGTTGACAGAGTATGAAGACATCATATTAGATAATTTACCTGAGGGATTGCCACCTATGAAGAGTATCAATCATCACATGGATCTTATACCTGGAGCAAGTTTTCCTAACAAAGTAGCACACCAAATGAAGAGTTAAATAGACAGATACAAGAGTTGCTGAGGAAAGGTTTGATTAGAGAAAGTTTGAGTCTCTATGCAGTACCTGCAGTGTTAGCACCTAAGAAATATGGAGAATGGAGAATGTGTACTGACTCTAGAGCAATAAACAAGATCACAGTTAAGTATAGATTTCCTTTACCTAGGATGGATGATATCATGGATTGTTTGAGTGGAGCAAGATACTTCACAAAGATAGACCTGAAGAGTGGATACCATCATATCAAAATCAGAGAGGGAGATGAATATAAGACTACTTTTAAGACAAACAAAGGATTGTATGAGTGGTTAGTGATGCCCTTTGGATTGACAAATGCACTCAGTACTTTCATGAGATTGATGAATGAAGTCTTGAAGAAATTCTTGGGTAAGTTTGTGATTGTATACTTGGATGATATTCTGATTTTTAGTAAGACAAAAGAGGAACATTTTTGGCATATTAGACAAGTTTTGCAGAGGTTGAGAGAAGAGAAATTGCTGATAAACATCAAGAAATGTCGTTTCATGAAGGAAGAACTAGTGTAGTTAGGATTTGTGATTTTTGCAGGAGTGAAGATGGACCTTGAGAAAGTGAATGCAATTGTTGAATGGCCTACACCAGAGAGCATTGGAGAGGTTAGATCATTTCATGGATTGGCTAGTTTCTACTAGAAGTTCATCAGAAATTTTAGTTTAGTATGTAACCCTATGACAGAGACAATGAGAAGTGACAAGAAAGATTTCAAATGGACATTAGGAGTAGATAAAAGTTTTGAATTGTTGAAGCATAAAGTGATAGATTAACCTATTTTGGCATTACCAGATTTCAATAAGGTATTTCAAGTTGATTATGATGCAAGTGGAAATGCAATTGGAGCAGTATTAAGTCAAGAAGGTAGACCTATAGCATATTTCAGTGAGAAGTTGAATGATGCATGGAGAAGATATTCAATTTATGATCAATAGTTCTATGCCATAATTCAAGCCTTGAAGAAGTGGAGATATTACTTGTTGCCTAAGGAGTTTCTACTATATATAAATCATCAAGCTTTGTAGTATTTGAACAGGCAAGGTAAGTTGAATTAGAGACATATGATATGGGTAGAGTTCATGCAGAGTTACGCTTTTGTGTTGAAGCATAGGAGTGGAAAATCAAACAAAGTTGTTGATGTGTTAAGTAGAAGAAGAAACTTGTTGATAGAAATGAGAGTTGAAGTGTTGGGTTTTGATGAATTGAAGAACATGTATGAGGGAGACACTAATTTTGTAGAACCTTTGAAAGAATGCAAGGAACCTGTTGTGACAGATAGGAGTAATTGGCTGGATTATTTCATTCAGGAAGATATGTTGTTCAGAGGAAGTTAGTTGTGCATACCTAAGAGTTTAATGAGAGACAATTTGATCAACGAGAAACTTAGTGGTGGATTGGCAGGACATTTTGGCATTGATAAGACAGTGGCTTTGGTAAGTGAAAACTACTTTTGGCCTCAGATACATATCTCAAAAAATGATAGGGTTACTTTGGCACATGTTGGTCTAAAATTGACTGTTCCTTTTTCCACTAGGCCTAATTAGGCCACTTTTATAAGACAACTATAGGTTAACTTCACTCCAACTTCCTAAATCCTTCTCCAAGGTTTCAAATAGAATGTAAATGGTTTGAATATGCTTTTATTTGGATCTTAGGTCATCCCACATCTCCTTTTCATCAACTCACTCCTCATGCAATGCAATATGGCCTAAAACATAGGGTTTTTAGGCATGTTTGGATCCAAAATGTCCTTTACTCTAGCTCCCTACTCCTGCATGCAAAAAAACAATGTTGTATATCCTAACCCAATCCAATCCATCTATTTTAGAGTTATGAAAATGGTGGAATGAGTCAAAAACCCATCAGTTCCCTTAAACCCTACAAAACCCTTGTTTAAAGACCCAGTTTCAGAAAAATGACTATAAAATGCTTCAATCTTGATGAAATCTGACCCAACCAATTGCAAATGGATAGTTACCCACTCCCCCTTACATTTCTAATTGATTTGGCTCATGACAATACCTATACGAACTGTACCAAGTGTGGGAACAACAACAAAAATAGTAAAAATGCAGAAAACTCAGAAATTTCATTGTTATTTCTTCTCCAAACTTCCTCTTCTACCTTCATTCGCAATAATGAGGCATAAATAACATGCATATAATAAATGTCCATGTTCCCCATCACTCTCCAATGTGGAAAAATAAAAAAAGAAGGCTTAAAATAACATTGAAGATTCACAACCTCCACTACATGACAATGCCTCTAGTGGCTTTTTATTACAACATTTAATAAGAAAAATCCACCCATGCTTTTAAATAGAGACCAAAAATTCAAAAATTGCTTTGAGGTCTAGGTGCCCCTGCACTAGACACTGATTTTGCAGAACCTTGGAAAGCATGTAAGGAACCTGTTGTGAAAGATAGGAGTAAGTTGTTGGACTATTTTATTCAGGAAGATATGTTGTTTAGAGGAAATGAGTTGTACATAGCTTAGAGTTCAATGAGAGATAATTTGATCAAAGAAAAACATAGTGGTGGATTGGCAGGACATTTTGGCATTGATAAGATAGTGGCTTCGGTAAGTGAAAACTTCTTTTGGCCTCAGATACATAAGGATGTTAGGAAATTTGTGTAGAGTTGTAGAGTTTGTCAAGTTGCAAAAGGAAGTAGTCAGAATATTGGATTGTATAAACCTTTAATAGTACCAGAGAGACATTGGGAAGACATAAGCATGGATTTTGTAATGGGATTGCTGAAGACATAGAGAGGACATGATTCAATATTTGTAGTGGTTGATAGATTTTCAAAGATGGCTCATTTCATACCTTCTAAGAAGACAACTGATGTAGTGCATGTAGCTGACCTATTTTTCAAGGAGATTGTAAGATTGCATGGATTACCTAAGAGTATAATTTCAGATGGAGACACCAGATTTCTTGGATACTTTTGGAAGACACTTTGGAAGAAGATGAAGATAGATTTGAAGTTCAGTTCAACACTTCATCCATAGACTGATGGATAGACAAAGGTAGTGAATAGGAGTTTGGGAAACTTGTTGAGATGTTTGGTTGGAGAGAAGCAAGAAGTTGGGATTTGATTCTTTCACAAGTAGAGTTTGCATACAATAATTCAAAAAATAGGAGTACCGAAAGAACACCCTTTGAGATTGTTATCGGAGTAAATCCTAAAGGAGTCACAGAATTGAGAGACATTGGCATGGAAGAAAAGAAAAGTACAGAAGCAGAAGAATTTGCAGATCACATGAAAATAGTGCATAATTAGGTGAAGAAGCATTTGGAGGATATGAACAGTAAGTATAAGGAAAAAGAAGATGTAAAGAGAAGACATAAGGAATTTGAAGTTGGAGATGAAGTGATGGTATACTTGAGAAAAGAGAGATTTCCAGTTGGGACATATAACAAGTTGAAGATGAAGAAGTTTGGACATTGTAAGATACTCAAGAAATTTGATTCAGGAAATGCATGAGCTAGAGTTACCGAAGACATTGGGCATATCACCTATTTTCAACATTGTAGACTTATATCAGTATCATGAACCAGAGTTTAGTGACAACATGGAAGAAGACCTGAAGAAGTAGTTACCACAACAAGCACTGGAGTAGATTGAAGACATTTTGGCTAGCAGAGTTGGACGTAGCACCAGAGGAAGACAATACAAAGAATATCTTGTGAAGTGGAAAGGCAGACCGAAAGAAGATTCATCATGGATTTCTCAGGCTAAGGTGGACCATCTTAGTTCTCCCCTAGCCCCAGCAAAGTGAGGGACTCACTTTTTTAATAACCTTGGATGTCTGATGCAGGAGCATCCCTGGTTCAAGAGCAATCTTGCATCAACCAAAAACATTTGCATTTCAGTTTGCTTACAGTTCAGTTTGTTTCTTTATATTTTCCAGTTCAGTTCAGGCAGTTTAGTCAGTAGCAGTTTCTGCATTTTGGTCTGCATTTTACCGCATTTACATTTCACATCTTGTGGAACTGGACTTAGCATCTAGATTCATTGATCTACATCATATCCAGAATTTAGAGCATTTGGATTAAGTATCGGAAAGTTATCATTATCAGAAGATCAACTATTTTCTTAGAACAGAGCATCCTGACAATCTTTGATAATCAGCTAAAGGAGAAGGCTTGCAGAGCATTCCTTGACTTGTGAAGCCTAATGACACATCATCCAATGATCTTTGGTTCATGGTTGACCTTCCCTGAGATTTGCACATCATTCCATTTATTTATGGAGGTGTTCTACATGATTAGGTCTGACCTATCTGTGTACACACTTTATAGCTCTTCATTGGATTTTGTGACCCTCCTTGGCCGATGCAGAGAAATCTATTGTTCTGAAGATGATATATAAGGATGTAATAGATCCCTAGGCAAGTAGTTAGTGATTGATTCATAATCCTTAGTCTAGATCTTTGAGTAGAGAAGCTTCAAAGCTAAATCTTGGATATTCTGATATTCTGTAATCAGCCTTGTGAGCTGAATTGTAAGCTTGCATGATGCCGGCCAAATTGTATTTGAATTCTATTATATACTGAATGATTGAATCTATGTTTGTTTCATATCTTTGAGTTGTTTCTATTGTGTTTACTCTTGTTGCATGGCCTAGACAGTTCATTCTATGAACCCTCCTACCGTGACTGCACCATTTAGTCAATTGTGAAAATAATAAAGATTGGTATTAGTATTGTTTGTTGGGTTATTGTGATGGTTGTGGTCTTTTTTTTAGGAAACAAGTGGTTGAAGTGTATCCTTTTGTCAAAAGGGCTAGGGTTGTGAAAGTTAATGGTTTTTATCTGTATTAAAGACCATGAGATATTATTCTTTATTTCTCATACATGCTTGTTTATGGTTATATAGAAAGTGATATAGGAATGCATTAAGGATTAGGATTTCTTAAATGTTAAGAACTCTAACCTTTGATGGGTTCTAAAGAAGTATTATGAGCCCCTCTATCTATTGTTATCATGGTCTCAAGTTTCTAATGGATCCCTCTCTTATGCCAAAGTTTTAAGACTAGGTGATAAGGCAAGTCTATGGTTGGGATCCATGATGTAATGCTTTTATGAAGGTTTCCTATTGTATTGGAAAAGTGGACAAATCTCTATAGAATATATGTTGTGGAGTTCTTGGGATGGTCATGTTTTGAATCAATCTTTATCTCCTGGTGTAGTCAAGAGTCTTGAATTTTCTTCTTTGAAATCTATTACTATTGTATATAATTTCATATCATTATATAACTTCCATGAGATGGTATTATAGAAATTCCTCTGAAATAGAAAGTGGCATTAACAAGTATTAATATTTTATACAATATTTATGTACAATATGGATAGATAAGTGAAATTAAAATTTCTATAATCTTTATCCTATTTAGAAGGGGAAAATTCTAGAGTAAGATTATAAATTGTATTAATACAAATTTTAATTAAAATGGTTATATTATTTAGGCTTATTATAATCAATTGGAATGTTATGTGTTATTTTTATTATATAGTTATGTGTTTATATTTGAGAGGACCTCTATTGGAGGATTTAGAATTAATGCTACCTTCCTACATGTGTAATGATGCCACATAAATTTTTTTGGGGCAAAGACAAAAATTATATTAAGTCAAACTTAGATACAAGTACACTAGCAAGATTTCCATATGACAATAGCCATCACAATAAGCATCAAAATAAGGATCCACAAGGGGTGTCATGCCCACCCTTATGGAAAACAATAAGAATGGACATGAACACAAAAATGCTACAATTTTCATTTTTTTTAAACTAACTTTTGTAGAAAAACTCTTGTTGAATAAACTTTAAGGAAGTAGTTTACTTACTTGCTCAAGTCTCCTAACTGATTTTTGAAGTGTCTTAGACAGTGTGCTACTTGTTTGCAACTAAAGGAAATAAAGATTAGACTAGTTAGTTAGGCAAATCTAATCAAGTAATAAACAGAAATCAAGTAAACTAAACAATTCCAAATTGAATAACAATATAGTTATACTCATGAGGGAATACTAAAACAACAAATTACATCTTAGCATATCTATCTAAATTGTATTTTAGAAATTTAACAAATTTACTACAATCAAGAATTTGAAAATGACAATAATATATTCAATAAAGTAACACATTTTAAACTTAATCAAGATATGAAATCATACAGATTTAAATGCATTCAAATAGCCATGAACAGATATAAATAAATAAATAAATAAATAATATATAAACCTTCATACATACATATATACATAAGAATTGTTTTTACTGATATATATATATATATATATGTAATGTTGTTCATTTATATGCACACACACACACATATATATATTTATTTATATATGTATGTATGTATATATATATGTATGTATGTATATATGTATGTATGTATGTATGTATGTATGTATGTATATATGTATGTATGTATGTATATATGTATGTATGTATGTATGTATATATATATATATACATTAGGAAATATATTACAAAGTGCAAAAGAATGTTACACAGTCGCATTACAAAATAAAGCACAGTGAATGAAATAAAGCACAACGAATGCCATGAGGCCACGACCTAGCCTATGGTAGGCCTGGCTAAGCCGAGGCCATGCCATGGCTGGCTGGGCCATGGCGCCCAAGGGGGGTGTGTCCCCCATAGTACCATGGCTCCTTTGGGCCATGGTCGTCATGGTGGCCACAGCTCCCAGACCCAAGGTCTAAACAAATTAAACTCTCTATATAATTTTTTTAATATTGCATATTCATATTCATCAATAGAGTATAAACATATGTATGCAATTTTCTAATAGCTACAACATTGCCATTGAGTTCACAGATTCTGGTGATGAATATTAACATTAAAAATATCCATATATTAAACCAGATAAAAACCACGGAGATCTGAATCATATGATCACTTTTTGTATAATGAAATCCATAGAATTTTCTAGCCATAATAGGGCATTTTAACAGAGATATTTATACAAAACTTTGCTAAAACATGTATTACCATTGAAATGCCAATATAAAAAAGATTCAATTGCACATAATATCTTTCTATCCAAAAGTAGTATTTCATAGAAATATTATATCAATAGACTTCCTTGATACATAGGGTTATTTGAAAACCCTATACAACAATATTTGAATACAAGATGGCATTTAAGTTTCGATCAACATAAAGCATGCAAACTTAACTAGATTCCCCTCTTAGCTGAAATCAACACTTGCACTAAATGAATAGCCCAGTCCTGTTCTTCTCTCAACCATAGGGATTGGTTTACAAGCCCAACCCCGAGTGAGAGATAATCTCAAGTGCCCAAATGAAACTTAGCAATAAAAAATACAAATAAAAACTAAATTTAAAACCAGGTTACATATGGCTGACTCACACACAATGAATCCTTTCTGGATTCTTACAAAGGGGGAGAGAGGGGATTCTCTTCCCTCTTGAGGAATAATCATAACAATATTTCTTCCTTCTACCTACAATATCATCACACATATCATATCCACAACCCTTTAAACCCTCACTCCATAACAAAACCCACACCACAACTCCTCCATTCAAACCAAAACCCTTCCAACCAAGCCACAACACAATTCAACACTCCATAACCCTTCCAACCACCAAAACCCCACATCCACCATAATACAAATACACAACAAAATTTCCCCAAGATAGACTCCATGCCTCTCTCAACCCCACATGAGGGAGGCTCTCGCCCCTTAGGGGAGATCTGCTCCCTATACACCTAAACCCCAATCTCATACAAACCAGCAAATTACCAATAATTGCAACAAAATTAATTATTTTTCACACACACAAAACACAAATGATAAACAACAACAACCACATCATAAATCCACAGATTTCATCAATAAATCTGAAAACCAAATTAAATTTCCAAACGCTACCTTGGTTGTCCAAGTTAGGAGTAGTCCAAGAAAATGGGTTCCAAATCAACAAAAATCCTCTCAACTAGAAAATTCTAGCCACCTTCAAGCCATTTCTTCCTTCACCAACAATTTCTAGCCAATGCAAGAATTCCAAATCTTTACCCAACACAAGAACAATGTAAAGAGGAGCCAAGACCAAAACCATGCATGCACAACATGAGGAATGAATTAAATTCTCCTCATAAAATAAATTTCACAATTCTCATTTCAACTTCCCAATGGAAGTTTAAAAGACTTAAGAAATAACTTCACAATCTTTTAAATAACAATTTTCAATAAAATAAAATAAAATGAGATTAAATAACAACTATCACAAAAATTAACCACATAAATAATTAAAATAAAAATAACCAAGATAATTAACCCAAATAATCCCTGACACAACAATTGGTTTAATCACAACAAAATTAGGAAAATCAATTAAAATTGGGCATATTAAGAATATCTCCGAACTAAAAGGATCTGGGCTATCCACCTGCAAAAATCAATTTTGAACATCAGTATGTCATGGAAAAGATAGCCTTAGCTGTTGCAAATATGTGCCTAAGTGGTGTTGTCAATGATGTCAACATATCCTTGTTTTCATTAATGTCAACTGTGTCCTATATTGTTGTATGTATAGAAGTCTAGATTGTTGAGGATATTGAGAAAATTAATGACAATCAATGCATGTGGACCATATGGCTATGTAGAGGATTGTCAGAGGTTGAAACAGTTAAGAATTGAGAAATCCGCATGAAGATTTGAAGAAGTTTTGGCCATCTGAGTAGAACTGGATTTTGCAGTATTTGGAAGAGACAATGAGATAGTAAGTTGGTCCGGATTGCTTCGCAGTGAAATATTAAGGTCTATAGATCTGAAGGCATGTTTGGGAAGTCAGTGTGCATCATCAACTCTAGTGGTTCGTGGTTTGGAGGTCCGCAAGCTATCTTTCTAGTTTGACAGTCATGGCAAATAGTGTTCTTGAGGTTCGAGAGGAAGATACATATGATTCTGGTTTTTTGGCTTAGAGTGAATGTTATTGATGAATTCAATGTTCTTGTGGAGGTCTCTAGATCATGTGGCTACTATGTTGGAGGTCCACATTGAAGTTTGATCTTGTTGATTGAAGATTTCTTCTTTAAGGTTGATATTCTTCCCAATCTTGGCCGATCAGATGTTCCTAGCATGTTGTGGATGATCTAAAGAACATTTTATGAAGCTTGGTATGTGAATGGAAGAAGTTTCAAGTCTTAGCTAAGTTTAGATAACCTCGTTGATCATTCCAAGGTTGATGAAGTGTATAAATACTTGTTGAAGAGTCATGGAAAATTATCCTTGTACAAAATGAACTAAAATTTGAAGAAAGGATCAAAAGTAGAGCAGAGGAAAAGAGGAGCAAAGGGAGTATAGAGTGAAGATTCAATGAAGAAGAATCTGAAGAGAGAAGTAGAAGTTTTTGAGCTTTCAAAGGGACTGATTTAGACATGAATGTAGATGCTATTTCTCAGTTCATTATCTCTGTATAAATCATAATTCCTTATAAGCAGTGAGCCTCTTCTTGAGTAGTGAGCTCTGGGTAGTGCGCCTGAAGGCATGTTCCTTCTATTTTCTTAAGTACTTTTAATAGGGTACACATATTTGTGGGTTAACCCCCACCATGGTTTTTCCCTTAACTATGTTTTCCAAGTCAAAATTCTGGTGTTGTGTGTTCCTGTTATTTCTACTCATGTGCTGATTTATGCTTAAATGTTTACATCATTAATCTGGTTGTAAAGAAGATTTAAAAATTTAGTAAAGAGTATAAATTAGGGACAACTAATTCACCCCCCCTCTTAGTTGTCTAGACTAATTCCAACAATTGGTATCAGAGCCAAGTTCCTCTAAAAGGAGCTTAACCACTCAAGGAGATCCAGGATGTCGACTTACAAGAACGATAGTCCAAGATTCGATGGAACAAATTACTTTGTTTGGAAGAGTCACATGGAATGTCATTTACAATGGATGGGTGATGCTTACTGGTTAATAACTAAAGATAAGTATGAACCTCCAGAGAAAGGGCCTTCAACTCTAGATGAACTCAAGGATGCTGAAAATAACCTTCAAGCTAAAGAAGACTTGCGAAGTGCCCTGACTGATTCAGAAATGACAAATGTTTTTGGACTGAAAACTGCTCATGAAATTTGGGAGAAGTTGGAGAATTTGTATGAAGGAGATAAATATGTCAAATGTGCCAAACTACAAAGTCTAAGAGGAAAATTTGAAAATCTGAGGATGAGTGAAGATGAACACATCACAATCTACATGTAAAAGATAAACGAACTTGTGTGTGGGATCAGGTGTGCTGGTGGAATTTTGGAAGAATCAGAGATTGTGGCAAAAGTGCTCAGATCTTTTCCCAGTTCATACAAACATAAGGTTGCTACTATAGAGGAGATCAGGACTATCTCAGATGTTACAAGAGATCACCTGGTTGGCAAAATTTCACCTTTTGAATTGAGTGAATTTGGTGATTCTCTTCCTAAGTCTGAATCTGCATTCAAAGCCAGTGTACATGGAAAACAAAGATATGACCCAAGTGAAATCTCTTCTACAAGATCAAATAGATTTGTGAAGACAAGAAAGGGTCTTGAAGATGTTGAAATAGAAACTGCAGATCTTGAAGCTCTTATTTCCAGAAGAATGCCAAGAGGATCTAGTAATTATGAAGGAAAATTACCACTCAAATGTTTTGCTTGTTATAGGATTAGACATTTTGCCTCAAGATGTCTGGAGAGGTTTTCAAAACCAAACACTAACAAATGCAAGGGTCAAAAGAAATGTTACTATGTCCAAGAAGATGGAGAAGGAGTCACAGACGATGAATCTGATCATGGAGGTGCCTCTAAAAATGATTGGGTGTTTATTGCCTTCAAAGAAGAAGATTCAGTGTCTACTGAATCTACTAGCTATGCAAATGTGGAAAGTGCCTTGGCTTCTCAAGTTATTAAAAATGATGAATGGGTGATTGATATTAGATGTTCACATCATATGACTGGTGACAAGAGTAAGTTTGTGAGTTTTGAAAATTATGAAGGAGGACTTGTGAAATTTGGAGACAACTCAGCTGGTAGAATCCGTAGTAGAGGATCCATCTCCTTTGATGGTAAGAACAACACTAATAATGTTCTATATGTGGAAGGACTGAAACATAATCTTCTCAGTGTTGGACAGTTGGTTGACAAGGGTTATGATCTTTGATTCAAGGATAGAAAATGTAGAATCTTTGAAAGTTCTAGAACTAAAATTGCATCCGGTACTCAAACTAGAGGTAACATCTTTCACTTAAGTAGTTCAGGAAAAAGTTGTTTGAATGCTCAAACATATCAAAGTTGGTTATGGCATAGGAGGATGTGTCATGTGAATTTTGATAACATTGTCAAAATAAGTACCACCCAAGCTGTAAGAGATCTTCCAAGACTTGTGAAACCTGATAGCATATGTAGAGAATGTCAATTAGGTAAATAGAACAAAATTTCATTTAAAAGTAAGGAACAAAGTTCAAGTGGGAGATTGGAACTGGTACATACTGATCTCTGTGGTCCTTCTAGAATTAGGAGTGTGTAAGGAGACAGATATTTCATGTTGCTGATTGATGATTACTCATGGATGATGTGGGTAACTTTCCTAAAAGAAAAATTAGAAGCTGTTGATAAGTTTAAGGTGTTCAAGATGATGGTTGAAAATGAGATTGGTGGGAAATTGAAGTGTCTGAGATCTAACAAAGGTACTACTAATAGTAATCTGTACTTCAAGATAAATCATGAGGACATTCTAATTGTTGAGGTCTTTGTTGATGATATCAATTTTGGTGGAAATGAATGTATGTGTAAAGCATTTTCTAATTAGATGAAAAGTGAGTTTGAGATGTCAATGTTTGGTGAGATGAATTTATTTCTAGGTCAGCAAATTGTTTAGTCAGATAAAGGTATCTTCATATCTCAGTCCAAGTATGTGAAAGAATTGTTGAAGAAGTTTGGAATGGAAGATTCAAAACTAGTAGGTACACCTATGGTAACCAGATATAATCTAAGCAAAGATGATGACTCCACCAAGGCAAATCAAAAAAGGTATAGATCAATGATTGGAGGATTGCTTTATTTGACTCAGACTAGACCTGACATCATGAATGCAGTTGGACTTGTTGCTAGATTTCAAGCTTATCCAAAAGAATCCCATGTTGTGGTAGTAAAAAGAATTTTTAAATATCTCAAGGGGATAATTGATTATGGACTGTGGTATCTAAAGGATAATGATTTCACTCTTCATGCATATATAGATGCTGATTGGGTAGGAGATGTGGATGATAGAAAAAGTACTAGTGGTGGTGCATTCTTCTTGGGGAGAAGATTGGTCTCTTGGATAAGAAAAAAACAAGAGGCAATATCTCTATCTATTGTAGAAGCAGAGTATATAGCAGCAGCAAATAATTGTACTTAGGTGCTATGGATGAAACAAATGTTGAAGGACATCAGAATTGTGTTTGAGGAGCTAGTCACAATTTTCTATGATAACTCTAGTACAATAAGCATCTCAAAGAATTTGATGTTGCATTCAAAGACAAAATATATATCTATCAAGTTTCATTTCTTGAGAGAGAAGGTAAATGAGAATGAAGTCAAGTTGGATTTTGTGCCTTCCAAAGATCAGATCGTAGATATCTTCACTAAGCCTCTTCCCAAGGATACTTTTGAGTATCTCAGAGAGAAGTTAGGGGTTATTACCCCTCCTGATCAAAACTAAGATGTACTTATGTGCATCAATCCGGTGGAATTCTTAGACATATCTTGAGATCTGGATTGATGTTGAGAAGATACTACTCTAAAGAGTAGTCAGTATGCAAATGTTGGAGATCAGTCTGAAATAGAAAGAAGGAGAAAAGATATCAA
This sequence comes from Cunninghamia lanceolata, assembly GCA_027924645.1. Lineage (NCBI taxonomy): Eukaryota > Viridiplantae > Streptophyta > Pinopsida > Cupressales > Cupressaceae > Cunninghamia > Cunninghamia lanceolata. The sequence goes on from BSBN01001091.1 coordinate 3,141,615, forward strand.
ATATGTGCCCTTTGCCATTGATGTCAAAGGGGGAGAGAAGTCATGTGAAAAAATTGGAAGTGAATAGTTGTTGGTGAAAGGGGGAGTAGTAAAGAAAATATTTGCAAGTGTGATAAGAGAAAGGGGGAGAAGTTCTTGTCTTGATGGTTGAATTCAGTTTTTTGCATCATATGTTGCCATCAATGACAAAGGGGGAGATTGTTGCAAATATGTGCCTAAGTCATGTTGTCATTCATGTTAACATATCATTGTTGTCATTGATGTCAACTGTATCCTATATTGTTATATATATAGAAGTTCAGATTGTTGAGGATATTGAGAAAATTAATGACAATCAATGCATGCAAACCATATGGTTGTGTAGAGGATTGTCAGAGGTTGCTCCAATTAAGAGTTGAGAAATGCGCATGAAGATTTGAAGAAGTTTTGGCCATCTGAGTAGAACCAGATTTTACAGTATTCAAAAGAGACAGTGTGATAAGAAGTTGGTCTGGATTGCTCCGCAGTGAAATATTATGGTCTGCAGATCTGAAGGCATGTTTGGGAAGTCAGTGTACATCATCAACTCTAGTGGTTCATGGTTAGGAGGTCCGCAAGATATCTTTCTAGTTTGACAGTCATGGAAGATAGTGTTCTTGAGGTTTCAAAGGAAGATACATATGATTCTAGTTTTTGGCTTAGAGTGAATGTTATTGATGAATTCAATGCGCTTGTGGAGGTCTCTGGATTGTGTGGCTACTATGTTGGAGGTTTACATTGAAGTTTGAGCTTGTTGATTGAAGATTTCTTCTTTAAGGTTGATATTCTTTCCAGTCTTGGCCGACCGGATGTTCCTGGCTTGTTGCGGATGATCTATTTAGAACATTTTATGAAGCTTGGTATGTGAATGGAGGAAGTTTCAAGTCTCAGCTAAGTTTAGCCAACCTTGTTGATCATTCCAAGGTTGATGAAGTGTATAAATACTTGTTGAAGACTGGTGGAAAATTATCCTTGTACAAAATGAATTAAAATTTAAAGAAAAGATCAAAAGCAGAGTAGAGGAAAAGAGGAGCGAAGGGAGTATAGAGTGAAGAGTCAGTGAAGAAGAATTTGAAGATAGAAGTAGAATTTTTTGAGCTTTCAAAGGGACTGATTCAGGCATGAATGTAGATGCTATTTCTCAGTTCATTATCTCTGTATAAACCATAATTTCTTATAGGCAGTGAGCCTCTTCTTGAGCAGTGAGCTCTAGGCAGTGCACCCGAAGGCATGTGCCTTCTATTTTCTTAAGTACTTTTAATAGGGTACACATTTTTGTGGGTTAACCCCCACCGTGGTTTTTCACTTAACTGGGTTTTCCATGTCAAAATTCTGGTGTTGTGTGTTCCTATTATTTCTGCTCATGTGTTGATTTATGCTTAAATGTTTACATCATTAATCTGGTTGTAAAGAAGATTTAAAAATTTAGAAAAGAGTATAAATTAGGGACAACTAATTCACCCCCCCTCTCAGTTGTCTGAACTAATTCCAACAAAAACAACACATAAATATTAAATATCTAAAACGTCTAAAATAAAATAATTTATTAATTTTCATAATTAAAATACAATATTCATTTTTACAGAAATTAAATACATAAACATATAAATTACATATAAATTAAAAAAATTCAATTAAATTAAAACATCAAATACGAGCTATGATCGAGAATAATGTCCACACACACATATATGTATAAAATATGCATATCAAAACATATAGGTTCATGATCCTAAAATAACAGTATAAACCATGTCCACACATAATGATCAATAAAGTCAACTATAAACAAGTATCCACATCATCGTCTCAGTAGCAGTGCTAGATAGGCCTCACAAGGGGTCCCTATAGAACCAACCCATAGAGAACATCCAGGACATATAACTTCAATTAAACCACCTATTCTCCAACCACAACTTGTTGAAATCAATCTCCCTAATCTTCATGAATAATCTACAAAAGCTTTTTAGATTTATCCTAATCTAGATCTCTCCAATCCCCAACATTCCAACTATGCTCTCCTTTAGAATCCCATTTTTCTAAGTAATCAATAGCCTTATTCCACTCCCTAGGAACATGGATAAAGGATATAACTTTGAAATTCTTGGCTAAACAAAGAATCTACTTAGTCACCGAAGCTAACTTCCAAGAGGACTCCTAAAAATTTCCCTTATTTAGAAGGACACTAGAATCATATAGTCAATTTCACATATAATATTCTTCCATCCTATAGCCCAAGCCTTTTCAAGAGCAAAACGAATTGCCCAAGCATGCTCCATTTGATTATTAGTGTGAGTGCCCATATAAATAGAAAAGAAGAATTGAACTTCTCCCGCACTATCACAGGCAATGCCACCTATTCTTGTAGCACTTAGGTTTCCCCTTAAGGAACCATTTGTATTAATTTTGAGAAAATCACATAGAGGAGGAAACCACTTACCTGAATGGTTCACCTTGTTAGACTACTAGGCTATAATGAACCCCCTCTTGGCTAGCTACTAGGCTCCTTCCAACAATGAGATAAGGACCTTCCCAAAGAATTATTGTACTTAAAATCAACAACCTTGGACCATCTCACCTCCATAAAGATATCACAAATAGACTCAAGATGAGGGAAAGAGGAAAGAATAGGAGGATGATTATCCCAAGAATCACCTGAATAAAGCATTATTTCCTTTATTAATGATCAAGAAAAGACCTTCCTTAATAAGTGATGCACTCTTCTTAATAGTGTTGCATATCATAGAACCTTTCCCGCTCAAATCCATTCATGAGATATCTTCATATGTCACTCCTCCCAAATGTTTGTAATTTAGAAATCTAGCCCATGGTTTCTTTGGATGCTTACACCATCTCCAAAATAATTTGGCCACTAAGGCTAGGAAATTGAGCTTAGACTGTCAAAGACCAAGGCCCCTCGCCCTCTTAGATCTATAAACAAGGTCCTAATTTACAAGACTCTATTTTTGAGAATATATATTTCCTACTCATATGAATTTCCTATAAAGACCATTAAACTCTTTGAGAAATCTTTTGGGAGCCAGTAAAATTAAAAATCTTTAGATAGGCAGAAACTACAAGATAGATTTTAGAAGAGTCACTCTACCAGCAAAGGAAAGCGATCGGAAGGTTTAGTGGCTCACCCTTAAGTGAAACTTATCCAAGATTTTCTTCTAATGTTCCCTCTTAAGATTACCGCTAGAAAGTGGAACCCCCAAATAATGCACACGAAGGCTCCCAACCTAAAAGTGAAGAATATCTACAATTTTGCATTGAATATTCTTTGGCGTATTGAAGAAGAAAATACTTGACTTCTCATTAATTTTTTGACCCAAAGCAATTAAGTATATATCCAACACTCTCTTGAAACTGATTGCCTCATCAATCTTAGCCATCCCCATCAAAGTAGTATCATCTAGACAAATTGCAAATGAGATTGAGAGTTAATATTTTGATCTGAGGACCAACCTTGGATAAGCCCTCTCATTTTCTGTTGCTTCAGTAATTAGCTTAAATGTTTAGCCATCAAAATAAACAAATAGGGAGATAAAGGGTCTCCTTGCCTAAGGCCTCTGGATGTAGAAAAAAGATTTGAAGGAATGTCATTAATAAGAACAAAAATGGATGTCGAGGACACACAAATCATAACCCATTCTATCCATTCCAAACAAAACCCAAAATAAGATAAGATCTTATGAAGAAATGACCAATGGACCTTGTCATAAGACTGAGACTGTTGCAAGTATGTGTAGTCGATGTTGTCATTGATGTCAACAAGCTTGTGTTGTCATTTGTGTCAACTTTGTCAATTGTGTGAGTAAGAAATGGTGCAAGAGTATGAGTAGTCAGTGTTGAGTGGATATTGTCTCTAATAATGAGGTTAGTTGAGTAGAGATATAGCTATTGCAATGGTATGAGCTATTTGGTTGAGTTGCTTTATTGAAGATGATTTGGTTGCTCTCAAGAGGTGTTGAAGATGTTAAGAATATGTTTCTATTAATTGGTTTCCAAGTGCTTTTGAGAAAATTTGATTAATAAAGGAAATAGTGTGTTGAAGTGGCATTTTGGTTTACAGAGTAGCGTTCTAGTTTTTCTCTGCATTTCCTCTATGTCGAAGATCTATCTTTGTAGTTTGGAATGTTGTTCAGAGGTGTTAAGAGATGTTATATTCTAAATTCGGTACTCTAGTTAGAGGTACAGAGGAAGTTGTGTTCACCAGTGTATGGATTGTGTTTCTGAGCTTCGCAGAGGTGTCTGGGAGAAACTATTTTTCTCTGCATTTCTCCATAGATTTGTTTCTGACCTTGCAGTTCTAGATTTGTTCTTATAATGCTTATATATTGCTTTAGTTCAATTTGTTCATGGTTTGGTGCTCTGCAAGTTGATTTCTTGAGTTGCAGTGTATGACAGAGTTGTTTGAGTGCTCTCGTGTGAACTTTAGTCAAGTGAAAGTTGTTGCAGAGGAATTTGTTAGATGTTAGGTTGTTTTAGGATGTTTTTGGAATACTCTAGACTATGTTGAAGCCTTCCATGTGGTCCATGAGTTATTTTGGGGTTTGAGGAAGCGTGTACTTAAAAGTTCATTGTGTTAACATAGGTTTGGCTGACCTTGGGTGTTTACACTAATTACAGAGTTGCTTCGGTGAGTGTAGTAGCGTGGAGTGGTGTGCTTGGATGAATTTAGATCCAAGGTAAGATGTGTTGTGGTTCACCTTCATTCCTTTCCACTGTAGGAATATTTAGGTCCATACCTAATTTGAATTTTTAGGGTTAAGGTGATTTACCGACCTTGGAGAATGCGTTCAAGTTTGAAGACAGTATAAATAAGTATCAAGGGATTATGATTGAGTGGGCGCACAATGAGAGTGATGTGAATAATAATGTGGATGAATGTGTGGTTGAATGTGTGATGCAGTACAAGATTTTCATGTGTTAGACTACTAGATGCAGTGAGCAGAAGGTGTCTACAATTCTTCAGTATAATTGTGAAGGTGTTGATGGTGTTGTGATGGAATTTCCTATTGCATTGAGATAGTTTTCTCCTTCTAACAATCTTCTCTTTCTTCTTCTCTATTCTAGCAGTGAGCCTTTCTTTTGGGTAGTGAGCCCTTTGGCAATGAGCCTATTATTTTTTAGTGTTGATACTACTTTATATTGTGAGCTAATCCTCACCATGGTTTTCCCCTTCTTAGGTTTTCCATGTAAATCTGGTGTTCTCTTGTGTTTGTTGTTGAGTTGATTCACTTTCTGTTATTTGCTTTCATGCTTAATCATCATAATAGTTTAAGGGTTAATTGAATTAATGTGGTTCTAAATGTGTTTGAGGGTTTTGGAATTGTAAGTTACAACTTATTCACCTCCCTCTTAGTTGTCTTGTGCATTCAACATAGACATGGCAAGATTAATGAGCATGGCCTTTTCCTTAGAGGAGGACATAGAATGAATGACTTCAGTAGCCACAACAATACCATCCAAGATCTGATGTCCCTGCACAAAACCCCCTTGCTCAAGAGAAATGATGGAGACCAAACACTTCTTTAGTCTTTCAGCAATCAACTTAGAGATTATCTTATAAGTAAAATTGCACAGAGAAATAGTCTAGAAGGAATCCAATGAAGAATCTCCCTCTTAGGAATAAGATCAAGGAAAGTAGAGTTGATGGATTTGAGCATTTGCTTATTTTTCTGTGATTCTCTAACCACCTCTAGCAAATCAATCTTTAGAATCTCCCAAAAAAATTGGGAAAACTCAACAAGGAATCCATTGTTGGGATAAGTTGCCATTAACTTGCAATCCTAACCAATTCATGTGTCTCCAAAGTTCTTAGAATGTGTTTCCCAACACATTAGGACTTTGAGAGATTAATTATTTATTAATTATATCACTTTGAATTTTGCAATCAATTCCTAATTGGATAGTATCAAACTTGGGCATCCATTTTTGGAGTGGGGGTCATGAAGACTTTATTGACTTCTCCTAAATCAATTTTGAGATTTTGATAACTCCTAGTAAGTGGGAGTTAAACTTGGGTGTCTCCTTTTGATCGGGACTTATATTTAGACTTGGAGTTGTGCTTTTTATGTACATGAGTGGATAATGTTGAGACACCTTGCATGGATATAATGTTGGATTTAACTAAAGTATTAGAGATGCATGAATTGGATATTACTTGCATGAGGTCAGAAAATCTTGTATGGACTTGCATGTTTTTGCATGTTACTTGCATGTTGATGCATGTTGCTTGCATGTACTTGCATGTTGTTGCATGTTGCTTGCATGTACTTGCATGTTGTTCCATGTTAATTGCATGTACTTGCATGTTGTTGCATGTTAATTACATGTAATTGCATGTTGTTGCATGTTAATTGCATGTACTTGCATGTTGTTACATGTTGCTCCTATGGACTTGCATGTGCTTGCATGTTCTTGCATGTTGTTTCATGTCACTCTTATGGACTTGTATGACCTTGCATGTTGTTGCATGTCAGTTTTGTAAGATTGCTTGTAGAACACTCCAACTCTAGAAACTTGTAGGATGGTACATCTCAGTGTTTTAGGTAATGGGTATCAGTTGCATGTTGTTGCATGTGCTTGAATGTCAGTTACATGTTAGTTTTAAGATATTACTTGTGGAAAACTCAAACTCTAGAAACTTGTAGGATGGTATATCTCAATGTTTTAGATAATGGGTATCAGTTACATGTTGAATCAGGTCTTTGCATGTCACTTGCATGTATAGAACAAGATAATTCAGAATAACCTTGGGAACATCAATCTTGAATGTTGTTTGCATGAAATTGATGTGTGTTGATCACAACAGTCAATAGAAAGTGATTGGGCAAATATGGACGCCCAATTAGAGGACTTTCTGTTGTTGCTTTTATTTGGAAATGTATTTGATGTTGGCAAAGTTAACTTGGGTAAACTTGGGTGTCCACATCAAGGACGGGTAGTTAGCAGAAGGCTTGACTTTGTTTGACTTTAGTCTTCTCTATTTGGGGTGCTTGGTTTTTGCATGAGCATTGGTTGCTATGTTATCGATTACAATTTATTGTAATTTGAGTTTCAAGCTTTCGAATTAAGAAGCTCTTGAATTAAAGAAGCTTTTGATTTAATTAAGAGCCCCATACATTTTCTAGAGAGTTGAGTTCTAAAAGACTTAGAAGAAAAAAGCAAGAATCTTTTTATTACAGGTTTTACAGGTTTGAAGATTGAAGAAGCTTTTGAAGTGCATCAAGGAATCAAAGGATTTCAGTATTGAATGTAATCTTTCACAAGAGATTTAATACAAGCATAAACACCCTTGGTGAGGAGTTTTTTTCCCTTAGGGGTTTCTCCATGTAAATACTTGTCTTTTTCTTGCAAGCTATTTTCTTCTCTTCTACTTTGATTAAGTTGGAGAAATACTCTAACATCTAAATTGAAAGTAATTTTCAGATTTACACATGATATTAATTTCAGATTTGAAAACATTTTAAAGCTACATAGCTACAACTTTACCTTGTCCTCTCTCCCCTTTTCCAACATGTGGTATTAGAGCCTATAGTTGTAATGAGAGAGGGATGCCTTTTTTCTAAAGTATTGAATGAATTTTGGCTGTAGGGGAAGTTCTATGTGTTAACATTGTTTTACAGATCTGTGAATTTGGAAGCCATGGTATTTACCTCTTAGATGGATATTGTCAAAAGAATATTTGTTGGGAACTTGAGGCTCAAGGTTATGGATTTGTATGGAGTTGATCCTATGATAGTGATTTGGAGCTCCATTTTGACAATATGTGTATATCCTCTTGTTTGGTGGTTTTATTCCTTTACCTTGTAGTCATGTGTAGTGAAAGGGTGTTTATGTTGGATGGTTACTTCTAGTACCTTGATCACATGGAAAAACACTCATTCCTTAGACTACAGTTTGGAGTGCTTATGTTGGGTTCATGGTTTCAGTCCATGGTTACATGAAAGCATTGGATGATTTATCACTGGTTGTATGGAGGTTGTGGAGTTGGTATTTTTATGATATGGACACTCCTGAACAACTTGGTTTCTCCTTTCTCATATTCATGTTATTTTGAATATGTAAGTTTTCACACTTTTCTTGTTTCAAAAGACTATGGGTCTGTAGATCTATGATATTCTATTATTTCAGATGACATATTTGATGGTGTTCATTAGTGTGAATATTTGGATGTTTAAATGGTTTCAAGATTTACAAAGATATGGTTTTTCAAGTTTTACATGTTAACAAAAATTTGTGGTTTGTAGATCTGTGGAAAATTGTGTTAAGACACTTTGTGGATGGAAACCATTTCAAATTTGCAAGGCTGCTTGTTGGTTTCTTATGATATATGGTTACTCATATGCTGATTTATTTGGCAAACCAGATCTAGAGTTGATTTTGGTGTTTGAGTCTTGGAAATCTACATATTATATGGTTACATTTGTTCTACATGTTACTGATGTGAGGTTGAATCTATTTTTTCAGTTGTTAAAGGTTGAAGCATTGATCATGTTTTTTCTACTATGAGATGTTGCATGTGTGTAGATCTTGTGAATAAGATGATGTGGGTTCTATTTGGTAGGCCTCTACTTGATCACCTTAATTACATTGGTATTTTTTGTATTGAGACAAAAGGGTAGTTTGAAGTACCTGATTTAGTTATTCATTGGAATTTATAATAGTAAAGTTATGTTGCATGAGACGCTTTTTTTTACTTTCAGTGGAGTTTTAGTAATGATGTTGATCATGATACCATGCATAACTATTGAAATGCACAAGACAACTGAGAGGGGGGGTGAATCAGTTGTAACCAAAACTTTAAAACCATCAACACATCAACCACTTAATCACTGTTATTGTAATTTAACCATGAAAGCATGAAATCAGAACTTAAACACAATCACACATTCAACACATGAGACACCAAATTTTTATGTGGAAAATCCAATAAGGGAAAAACCACGATGAGTGTTAGCTCACAATATAAATGATATATCAAAATTTACAACAAGGCTCACTGCCAATGGGGCTCACTGCCCAGAATTCTCACTGCAAAAGAAGGGGCTCATTGCCAATGGGGTGGCTCACTGCCATTGGGTGGCTCACTACTAGAGTTGGTGAACTGAGATAGTAGCATCTACACTATGCCAAGATTTAGTTCCATTGAAGCACAATAACTTTCCTCTGCTCTTCTCTATTTTTTCACTTCGCACTTATCTTTTCATCTTTGCATCCTCATCAATCATTCACGACTTCATTTCAAGTATTTATACAATTCATCAACCTTGGAATGAACATCAAGGTTGGCATTACAATCATCAACTATTGGAACAATCTCCAAGGTTGGCATACATACATATTTATCCAATATTCAAATTAGGTCTGGACCTAAACAGATTGGGGGAGAAGAGAAATAAATGTAGACCACTATCATGCCCACATTCACCATGTGGTTATGACATGATAACCACATGTCATGTCCACATTTGTCATGTGGTCATGACACAAATTATCAAAAAATTTCCCACCCAACTCAAAAAAACCCCTTGCGTACAACATGCGTGCTCGGTGACACACGCACATAACATAGTTGACTCTACAACTAACATCAAGCACATCACCCAAAGGCGGGGAAGTCAATCACAACCGAGATAATGCAAACTCATCTCGCAATCCCTATGAGACGATAGCCACTAAGGGGGTATGCGTCATGAGAAGCAACACTAAGAGGGTTGGTTCCTATTTCGAGATCCAACCCTAGGGTTTACTAAATGAGGTGGAATGATTTTGATATAAGTCAAAATCTAACCTAAGATCAACTATCAACTAATACAAATAACATTAAAATAATGCCATAATCAAATTCAACCTAAAGCAATTAATCAAGCATCTAATGTAAAAAAGGGGTAAATAAATGAACTAAATTAATTAATTAATTCCATCTAAGTCTAGGGAAATTTTAACAACATAACGGGATAAAATAGAATAATATCTATAGTGATTTTGACGGCATAATGTCATCTCATCAACTATAGGAGAGTTTAAAAATAAATTAAAATAAAATCTAGTAAATTACTCCTTAAGAATTTTAACAAAATTAAAATACATGAATTAAAATTCCCTATTTATTTTTACTCACTAAAACCTAATTACTTTGAATAAACAACTTAAGGAAATTAATTGATTTAAATCCATCCTTTTAAATTAATAGGTTTACAACATCATGGAAGTTTAAATAAACACTATGAGGTAATAAAAATAATTTAACCAATAACTTTAAATTCATCCTCCATAAAGCTCAAATGTTAAAATTAAATAAATAAAATATTATGCACTCACACAAGAGACAAAAAGGTCTTCCCACTCTCTAAGTGGGTTTAGTTTAAACAAAACTATAATTAAGTTTTCTAAGCCATCTCCTAAAAATTAGGGCTCCAAACCTTAGATGAGGAATTATAAAATCACATTATTCCCTCATTTGCTCTCACACTCACATTGATTTCTCTCTAGTTGGTTGCAGGTTTCAAGAAAGGTCAAGTGGGAAGGTAGCTTCCCAAGTGGAAGGTATCTTCCCATAAGAATATATTCTAATGTATTTGTTTTCACAATTTATTTCTACAGATTGAAAGTTTTCTCTCTAACATTTATTCTCTGGGTTTCTATGTCTATTTCCATTATCTACAAGTTTACATGCATAGGTTACTATGTTTTCATGGATTAAAATAGTTTTCTATTGTTTATATTCAAATTCTAAATAGTTTAAATGCTTTCTAAGTTCTCCAATTATAGCTCTCTGGTTGAATTATTTTTTGTGTTTATTTTATTTTTTCAATTCCCACAGAGAAATTTATTTTGAAAATAGGGGTATAAAAATCATTATCACAGAAGTATATATATATATATATATATATATATATATATATATATATATATATATATATATTACCAAAGACAATGATCAAAACATAGTAATAAAATAGAGAGGGTCGTATTTGGGCTAAACGGCCATGTTCAAGTAATAAATAGGGTTGAATGTTAACACCGCCCGGTGGTATATTTTAAGGATGGTTGTGGTGAAACATTGGGAGGGGCGGGGCTCTGTCACCCCTTCCATAGAGCCTTAAGGCTCTGTGGATGGGGGAACAAGGTCCCGACCCCCCCACAAATCCAAAGCAAAGACTCACGATGTAGGCACAAGGCTTGGTCCTACGACCTGTGTCGTGCCCTAATCTCTTTCTTAAAAATGTAACCACTAAAAATTAACCCTAATACAATTTCTTATTCCACTTATTCACTGCATATAATATGTTTAAAACTTATACTTAGGTAATATAAATTTAATAAATGTTATAAGTTTATATATATATATATATATATATATATATATATATATATATATATATATATATATAACTCTCTCTATATATATAACTCACTTCCCTAATAAAAGTTTATCACTGTCATAAAATATAGTGAACTCTAAAACACAACAAGCATATTTAATACAATTTTCACACACATATACATATTTTGCAATACAAAAATTAGGATAGGAACATTTTTCCAAGGCATAAATAACTTAGTCTTCTTTTAAAAACAAGGCCTATTCATTTTACTCAAAAAACCATTAAAGCAAGTATAGATCTATTTTTCCTTTTTACTCATATTAAACTAATACATATAAATCTTTCTTTTCCTTTCTTTAAAGAAATAAAACCATGCATCTCATTTTGTTAATATAAGGAGAGAGGGTAAAGAGAGATAGATTTTCTTATACACCATACATCATTTTAACTTGGAACAAGAATATTGAAAACTCATAAAACTTTCATATTATTGAAAAATAACCAAAGTATACATGTATTTGAAATACACCAAGGACAACTTAAGGGAGATTGGACTCTCATGAGAACACTAAACTATTACAAGCCTAAAGGCATAAGGCAACTCATTGCCATGACTCTTCCTTTACAACAAAAACTATTAACTTCCCAAAACCTCCATACTTCCAAATCTTCTCCAAGAGCCATCAAGAAACCTACAAAACACAAAATATAGTTCACCAAGCCCATGGGAGCTCGCCTCCCAACCACAGGCCTACAAGTAGGCCACCCTAAAGCTAGGAGACCTTTCAAATAACCAAGGTTCATACACACAAGGGTTACAAATCACTCACACAAAACGCATTAACTCCCTCCCAAGGATAATCACATACTAACCCATTTTATAATGAGTTTTAGGGGTGAGAGAATGGACAACTCTCAACTCAAGGAAACCCAATACTCAATAATTCAATAATGCTCAAAATCCATGGCCTCTTTCCATAAAAACATCTCATATTTCAAATACAAGGCACTCTTGCCAAAACCATATTTCTCAAACTTCAATATAAGGCCCATGGCCATAAAAACTACTCCAAAAGATGAGGGTAAACCGTGGAGGTTCACACCTCTCTCACCCATGACAAAGGTGAGATCTCTCACATGGAGAGCTCACCAACACAACCCTTTAAAACCCACATAACACAAAACTAAAAACACAAAAGCATAACCAGCATAAAAACATGCATATCTATATAAATAAAAGAAAATAGAAGTAGGCTTGAAGCCTTGATAGCATACCTCTAAAGCTCCAAGAGTAGAGGGTGATGGTGAAGAGCTTTCCAAGAGTCCTCTCCCAAAATCCTTCAAGTCTCACCAATTCTTTCTCTTCTTCCCAAAACAAACATAAAATGCAAAAAGAAAGAACCCTCCTCTCTTCTCAAAGAGGGTTAAATAGGCTTTGCTCACAAGCCTTGATGGATGAGGAGGTGACACTTGTCACCTTCTCCTCCATCTACACAACCCACCTCACAACCCCACAAGAATGAGGAGGTGACACTTGTTATCTCCCCATTCCACTAAGCTACACACTCTCCCACAAATGCTCTCACACATGTGTGAGAGCATAGGGAGAAGGGATCACACAAGGGAGACCTCTCATGAATGAGGAGGTGATACTTGTCACCCTCTCATTCAACTTGCTACACTCTTCCCCACATATGCTCTCACACATGTGTGAGAGCTTAGGGAAGAGGTCTCACACATATGAGAAGATTCTAGAAGCTTCTAAAACACTTGAGGCAAGGGTAACCTTACCCTAAGTGAGTGAGGTTAGGTTAGGTGAGTTGGTGACATGCCAACCACCTCTCACATCTCCTAAACTCGTCACTTGACTCAAGGGCCAAGTTTAGGTGACCATAAAAAGGTTACAGCAAGTTTAAACATGCTAAGAATGGCCCTAGACCCTAGGGGTATGACCTAGGGTCATTATTTGACCATTATTAACACTGGGGAACTCATAAATCCATATGAAAAAGGCTCAAAGATATTTAGCACTACAATTGTGCAAACCCAACATTACAACCTTACAACACATCAAGGTAATAAATCAAAAAGGGTATATCTTACAAAATGACATCAAATACAAGACAACATAATCATCATTCTCAATCAAAAATGACCTTAGTCCTGTTGGAATTAGAGGTGACAACTGAGAGGGGGGTGAATCAATTGTCTTAAAACTTTAAAACTTGTAGCAGTTAATTCCTCTTTACTACTTCATTAATAGATTAATAATGTTATCATGAAAAGTAAGAATCAACAACACATGAGCAGAAGTAGAAATAACACATTTGACACCAAGATTTTTGACGTGGAAACCTGGTTAAGGGAAAAACCATGGTGGGGATTAACCCACAAAGATTATACTCTGTTAAAAGTATTACAATGGAGAATGCACGTGCATTCGGGTTCACTGCCCAGAGCTCACTGCTCAAAAGAAGGCTCACTGCCTATAGAAAAAAGATTACAATGAGTTTGAACTGATAATTAGCATCTACCAATGCAAGGATACAGTTCCGGTTAAGCACAGAATATTGACTTGATACACTTCATCCCCACTCTACTCTGTTTATTGTTCTGCTAACATCTGAACCTTAGATCTCTTCCCTTTTCACACTTATTCCATAGTCACATAACACACACACACACACACACAAATCACTTAGATCCATCAGCTATATATATTTGCATCATGATATTCAATCGCTTTTCAGTCAGCTTCAAGAACACTTAGAACTTTGTTGAAGACTCAGCTCTGTCAGCTAAATCTATGCATAACTTGTAATGCGGACCAAAAATTGCATTCACAAATCATCAATCATGTCAGCCACTATCATTGATCATCACAAATTGTCTAACTAAAAACTTCCATTTATTCGGAACTAAGCTCAATTACAAGGTTGACATGATCTTCTGTTGTCTGCACTGTCAAACTGTAACCCCATACTCAGATGCAAATAACTTTTGAATCCTTCATCACCGATGGTTAAAATTCTAGATTTAGATTGCCCCGACAATCCTTATGACTTCTTCAAATCCGTAGCATACTCTGATTTACCACTGAAGAGATCCAGACTAAGATACCAAACCCTGTCACATGCTCTTTTTCTGGCTACCCAAACTTAGATAAATTCTAATTCTAACTTTCGGTATGAACAAATTATGTTATGTAGATGAGTGGAATAGTCTTAGTTGCCATCAATGACAACACTTGTCATGCGAAGTAGTGTCTCTTGCCAACAATCTCCCCCTTTGGCATTGATGGCAACACTTAGTGAAAAATGACTAAGTGTTACTCCCCCTTACTCTATACTCTTATGCTCTCCACTGATTCTAGAGCTCCCCCTTTGCTGGATTCCTCATTTTTCACTAATATTCACTCCCCCTTCGACATCAATGGAAAAGGATGGGGTCTGTAAGCCAAAAAAATCTCAAAAATTTTGTATACAGTGCTGCATATGTACACCCAATCAATAAGTTATATTTACATGAACTTGAGAATATCTACAAAACTACTTTTCAATTGCTCAAGTTCAGAGGCCCAACTTATTTTCATGCCATCCAAAATTGAGATGTGTCCACTAAGAAGAAATGCATATGCTTCTTCCTTTGTCGGATCTGGAGGATCACTTGTTTGAACTGCAGTTTGAGATTTTGATAATGCATTAAACATTGTTTCTAACTTGGGGGAAATCAATCCTCGAAGCTCACACATTCTCTACACAATATTCCCTTTTTCTTTAAAAAGCTTCTTTATTTCATCGATCAAGCTGATTACTTAACATTCCTGACTTATAGGAGAAACTGTTAGAGGATCAAAATTTTGAGATAGATTTGACAATTTTTGTTCTTGCTCCTTTATCTTCTTCTCAATATCCTTACTAACTTTGGGCCAAGATGGAGAAAATTTGTATATATCACCTCCATCACTTAGAGTAGTTTGAATACTCTTTATACTGATACCAAGTATCATCCTATCATTCCTTATTACGCTCTTTATTTCACTAAATTTCTTATCCAAAAATTCATTTCTGACTTTAGTCTCTGCAGACTTATCAAAAGACTCAAAATGAGTACTTATAGAATTTACAAGATTCTTTAGATGTTCGGAGGGAGAGTTAGATGGATTCTTCTTAAAAGTTGGCATTGTCTTCTCCAATACACCAGATGCAAGACTTAACAGCTCACTGCCCTCTATGTGAGATTTCAGTATATTTTCACTTGCTTTGGCTTGTGTGAAGGATGCTATCTTCATCATTTGGACCAGAGAGACAGTATCCAAGTTGATTAGTCCTTGAATCAGTTCTGCTTCATCAAACTCAGAAAACTTTTTACTACATCTACAGTGTCTCTTGCCACCATTTCTGGACCACTTTCCTTTCCTTGAGTTTTCACAGTATCAGGACTATCAACATTTGCACCATCTTCTTCTGCTTTATCTTCCTTATCTTTGACTTCTTCTTTTGCTTCACTTTTTTCTGTTTTAACTACAATCGGATTCTTTCCTTTGACCACACTATTTGCAATCTGTTCCTGAGGATCTTGTGTAGCAGAAATATTCTCAACGTTATCTTCTTTTCTGGATTGATCAGGAGAAGTTAGAGTATTTTCTGCATCATCAGTTTGGTCCACCATCTTTGTATCTTCTTTGTTTATTTGTTCCTCTTCTGGAACATAGGAGTCATCAACCTTGGTTTGTTGCTCATCAGTTTTCATCTTTTCAATATCTGGGATTAATGAATCAATCCCATCATCAGTCTCCTCCTTAACAAATGGAAGATTGTCTCTTTAATGCACTTAGAAGTATTTCCTATGTTTCTTTAACTATTTGGTCCAATTCTCCAAGCATTAGTTTGTTCATTCTCTTCTTTCTCTTGAATTTGATACTTCACTTCTTTGAATATCATACTCATTTGAACTTGAGTGATCTAAGGGCATAATTTTATCAATACATGCTCTCTAAGCTCCATATCCTTGCTTTTTACATTTTCTTTCCTCAACTCCAAAATGTTTGCAAGACTGGGAGGGATCTCAGAAGTTATTTCAATCAGGGCCTTATTATAGATATTCAAATATCTAACAGTTGCTTCCTCTAACACCCTCTTATTTGTGTCACTGTATTCATCATAAAATCTAGTCATGGGTTTCAAATTTCCACCCACAGTGACTAATTTTATTACATCTTCCACGGAGATTGTGGGCTTCTCAACATATGTATCTATCTTTTACCTTTTGCTTACCTTTTTGCTTTCAGAGGGCTTCTCCTTAGTCACTTTGGCAGCTTTTGTTCCAGAGGCTTTTACCTTAGCATCAGAATCTGTTTCTTCTTCATCAACTTTTGTGCTCTTATAGGTTCTTGTGGCCTTTGTTTTCACTCTTTTTCCTTCTTTTCTGGATGATTTGCCTTCCCATATCTCAGGATTGGTAGGTTTTGGAGGAACAGGGGTAGTAGCAGAGCTTCTAGTAGTCCTTGATGTGGAGGAGGATCCTACCGGAGCACTTCCTTGTTTCTTATCCTACTTCTCCTTCTCAGCCTTTTCAGTTCTTTCCTTGAATTGCCTCACAACTTCCTTTGTGAGACCTAGATTCTCGGCCAACTACTCAACTTCTTTTCTTATTTTTTTGTTGGTTTCAGGTTCTCTGAGCTTAGTATGCAGTTTTAAACTTATCTCCTCATATGTTCCAAATCTTTCAAATATTGTGTCTTTTGGCTTGCTTAGAAGATGTTGAGCATACATATTCAAGATTTTTCTATCTACTTCATACCCCATGGGCATGATCCAAACAATTCTAGGTTCCATTGCTTCCACTAAGCACTGATCTATGTCAACCATAAAACATATTTCATTCTTGTACTTCTCAACAATTGTTGTAGGGATTCTTTCCCTTGAATGCATCATACTATGAAAGTTCTTGAAGTATCCCTAGATTGCAGTTTTCTATACTTTATAGTTACCAATGTTGCGTAGGTGATCTCTGATCTGAATAGCAACTGGCTCATCATTAGTCTAGTGCACACCCTTTACTCCAGGTACTTCATTCATATAGTAGAAGAACAAACATAGAACTAATTTACCATATTTAAAAGTATTTTTCTTGTATTTCTTGATTTTGTTGAAGTTCTCAATCAACTGGTTCTGTAACAACTCACATAAGTCATAATTTGTATTTTCCTTCAACATTTGATATGCTGCATATATAGTAGTTCTAGAGACTGAATTCTCTCTGCTAGAGTGATAGATTTTGTAGCCAATCACCATGGAAGCAAACTTCACATCCGGTTCTATAATGTCATTTATGGTCATAGCCCTCTTATCAAATTTTGCACCAGTTGCATCAGTAACAGTTTGGTTTTTCACAAATTTTAACATGGGTAATCCATCAGTTGAGTTTAACCTTGTCACAATTCTGATAACATCCTTGGTAATCTTGAATGGTTTTAACAACCATATGAATTCATCATGCATCTAAATCAAAACATACCAGACCCGTTCATCTTCATCAAATGTTGGAAACCCCATAATCTAAATAAAATGTTTATCATGTAGTGCCTTATACTCGGGTTTAAGATCGTGATTTTCATCCATTAGTTGACTCTCAAACAAATCTACAAACCTTGAGTCCCCAAATTCATCTATGCTCATATGAATATAAACCCTAATATCTTCAATATGCAGCACACCATACAGAACACTTGAAAATGCACCTAATGGGTCAACTTCTATAGATTTACGTGGATGTTTCTTAAATTTGGGTTGAGGCCTTTCAGTAATGTCAATGACCAAAGTTGTAGCCATTGCAAAAATATTATAAGTTCAAAGCTTCGCAGATAAATACCTTTTTCATGAGATTAGGGTTGATGGATAAATTTGTCAGTCGCACTCAATTCCTTGTAATCTTAGCTTAGACACTATTCTTCTTGCTTTCTTTGAGTGCAAAGTGATTCAAATGAGGAGTGAACACCTTTTTATGCTCCACAAAACCTAATTTACCTTTGTAATAAATGCTCTGCCCTAACTTTATCCAGTTACTCAGTTTCTTGAACAGTTTTTCATGAATCACTCCACAAATTTCCATATCAACATCTTTTCTTCCAAAAATCCTTCCAAATGTTCTGAAACAATTCAAAATATCTTCTCTCATTATGCCAGATCTAGGCACCCACTTACTAGCTAGGGGAATTTGATTTTCAATGTAGCTCCCCCTGAGCGAGAGCTCCAAATTCAATTCCCAGAGGAATTGTCAGCCCCAGATTCCGGTGTGGACCCATTATTATTGTTCACAATTGTTTTCTTAACCCATGTCTTGCTAATTTCATTCTGGATCTCATTCACATCAATTTTTCTTTTTCCTTTGTCTTGTCTCTGCTCATCTAGTTTTCTATTTACCAGACCTCTTCTTTCATTATTCCTACTTCTACAGAATCTTGCAATATGACCAGATCTATTGCAATTAAAGCATACAACATTTCTTTGCTTATATACTTGATTTCCTCTTAATCTACACTGATTGGCCATGTGTCCATATCCATTGCAAGTAAAGCAGTAACCATTGAAAGAGTTGCCATTCTCTTTAGAGTTATTCATTATCATACTTTTGCATTCATTTGATCTATGACCATACCTCTTACACTTGAAGCATTGACCAGAGAAGGATGGACCATTTTGATTTACTCTGCTTCTGCACTGAGTAGCTATATGACAAAATTTATTGCAATTAAAACAATTTCCATTGAATGATGGATATCTTTGAGCATTAGGCTGTCTTATCGAAGGTCTTCTAGGTCTATTTCTCCCATTCCTTGGTTGAAAATTTCTTTGTCTAGATATGGAGCTTTCACCTTTCTCATATCCAAGGCCATGCTTGTCATCAGCCTTTTTCTGTCCTTCAAGCAGTGCTTCAATTTTAGCTAAGCTTATCTTGAACTTCTCCTTGTATTCATTTGCAACTTCTAGGTCATGTCTGAGATTGACAATTTGCTTTTCAAGTTCTCTCTCATTATCTCTTCTTTCTTGTAGATTAGACTCTAGGAGGCCAGCTATTCCATCCAATTTGCAGCATTCTTCAGTTCTTTCTTTTAGATTTTGATTCAAGTCTTCTTTAGTTTTCTTTCTTTCTTCAATTTCTTTGGTTAGCCTCATCATCCTGGATTCCATCTCATGTTTTAGGACAACAACTTCTTTGGGTAACTTCTCACATTCCTTTGTCTTCTCTTTCAGAGCCTCATCCTTGTTGTTGTTTTCATAATGATTTCCCAGTTGAAGAGGTTGTTCCTTCCTCTTCTCATTAGATTTGCTCAATTTTTCTTTTAAAGTCTCAATGAAGTCTTTAGCATTTTTAAGGTTCTCTTGCAGCTCTTCGACTTGTGCTCTGGACTACTTAAGATCTTCTAAAGCAAGATTAAGTTGCCCTTGGAGGTTATATTCATCCATTTTACTACCTTCCTAGATCTTCCTCAAGCTATTAAACTTTTTCAAAGGAACCTTGCTCTGATACTAATTGTTGGAATTAGAGGTGACAACTAAGAGGGGGTGAATCAATTGTCTTAAAACTTTAAAACTTGTATTTGTTAATTCCTCTTTACTACTTCATTAATAGATTAATAATGTTATCATGAAAAGCAAGAATCAACAACACACGAGAAGAAGTAGAAATAACACATTTGACACCAAGATTTTTGATGTGGAAACCTGGTTAAGGGAAAAACTATGGTGGGGGTTAACCCACAAAGATTATACTCTGTTAAAAGTATTACAATGGAGAATGCACATGCATTCAGGCTCACTACTCAAAAGAAGGCTCACTACCTACAAAAAGAAGATTACAATGAGTTTGAATTGATAATTAGCATCTACCAATGCAAGGATATAGTTCCGATTAAGCACAAAATACTGACTTGATACACTTCATCCCCACTCTACTCTGTTTATTATTCTGCTAACATCTGAACCTTAGATCTCTACCCTTTTCACACTTATTCCATATTCACATTACACACACACAAATCACTTAGATCCATTGGCTATATATATTCACATCATGATATTCAATCACTTTTCAGTCAGCTTCAAGAACACTTAGAACTTTGTTGAAGACTCTACTCTGTCGACTAAATCCATGCATAACTTGTAATGTAGACCAAAACTTGCATTCACAAATCATCAATCATGTCGGCCACTATCACTAATCATCACAAACTATCTAACTTACAACTTCCATTTATCTGAAACCAAGATCAATTACAAGGTTGACCTATTCTTCTGTTGTCTACATTGTCAAACTGTAACCCCATACTCAGATGCAAATAACTTTTGAATCCTTCATCACCGGAGGTTAAAATTCTAGATTTAGATTGCCCTAACAATCCTTATGACTCCTTTAGATCTACAGTATACTCTGATTTACCGGCAGAGAGATCTGGACCAAGATACCGGACCCTGTCACATGCTCTATTTCTGGCTACTCGAACTTAGATAAATTCTAATTCTGACTTTCGGTATGAACAAATTATGTTTTGCAGATGAGTGGAATAGTCTTAGTTGCCATCAATGACAAAACCTGTCATGTGAAGCAATGTCTCTTGCCAACAAGTCCATCTTAGGGACTAGGTTGGCTTAACAGGGATAACAAGTAGGGTTATTTGTCTAACCTCTGATTTTCCATGGGCCATGGAAAATTACCTGCACACTTACACAAACTTGTTAATAGCACATGGTACATATAGCCAAAGTGAAATGAATTACATAAGCACACACAAGATTGCATAAGCACATATATCATCAATAATCACCACATACTAACATTTACATGATTCTCAAATCATTCACATTTCACAAAGTATAATCAGGATCATATAATGTATGAGATAACATCAATTTTATCATCACTACACATTCTAATTGCATCTAATTCAACATAGCATTAACATGATAGCATCAAATGAAATATAACTTGAAACCTAAAACATCAACATAGCATAGACCATCTTACTAATCAAAGCAAGATATAGTAATGAAAGTCTAAATATGGGATCAACAATCCCTAAATGTCTACATGTCCAACATAAAATCCATCCAATAAGTAACATAAGAAAAAATATAAGGTGAGGTAAAATTAGGCCTCACAACCATGCGAAGCCTTAGCTAGGACTCAAATGTAATTTTCCATGCAACAACATGCTTTACAAACTTCAAATCATAACTGCAAGTAGTGAAAACAACTAGATCAGCCAGAACTAGTGTTAACACTAAGACCTTTAGGAACACACTTCATGCACAATCTAAATTACACTTTTCAAACCAATCAAAAGGTAGGAACATGATCTAGAGATATCCACAAGCATGTTTCAATAACAAAGAACATCCGCATAACCTCTAAATACTTTATCCATAAGATTCTTCAAACTGGAGCACTTGAACATTACTATCCGCCACTGTCATAAAGGAAAGATCACTTGCGGAGCACCAAATCATGAACCATTTCAACTAAAGGAACATCATGTCATCCTAGACTTAATTCTAGAACTACAGACTGTAAAAATTAAATGTGGAGCAGAATATATTCTCCCTGTCACCATTAAATACACAGAAAAATAGTTTTTACTCTGGTAAACAAAAATCACTCAAATCTTCATACCAGAAGCTCAAACTTGAAACATAGTAACTACAGACATCCCTTAACATAACCCCCAAACCGTAGACAAAGATATTTAATCTATAGGATATGCGGAGCAAAACACTATGTTGTTCTTCTCAGATACTTGCTCAAACTTATTCAAATAATTTCCTTAGATACTAACCTTAGGTGTCAACATCAATGATAAAACTTATTGCTCATATTTGCAACAATCTCCACCTTTTTCATTGATGGCAACACATGATGTGAAAAACCATCAAGACAAATAGACTTTATTTGCTTATTTGCTCCCCCTTACTTGATGCTTTCTCTAACTACAACTTTCTCCTTAGGTTTTTCACATGAACTTCTCTCCCCCTTTGACATCAATTAAAAAGGGTGCCAAACATTTTATTTCTCTTTAGTGTACAACTCCCCTTGCCATCAACACTACAACACTTACTACTCTTAGTCAGAAACTCATACCAGCTCCCCCTAAGAGGTAGCCTACAAAACATCAATCCAAATCAAAGAATGAGACTTTGAGCACCACTAGACTGATGCATTTCCTATGCATCTTAGTTTAGAGTAGGAGGGGTAATAATCCCTAACTTCTCCCTAAGATACTCAAAAGTATCCTTAGGCAGAGGCTTAGTGAAAATATCTACAATCTGATCCTTTGTAGATGCATACTCCATCTTTACTTCATTCTCCATTACCTTTTCTCTTAGAAAGTGATACCTTATTGATATATCCTTTGTCCTTGAGTGAATCACTAGACTCTTTGAAATGTTTATAGCACTTGTATTGTCACAAAAGACTAAAATTGGTTCTTCATACACAACTCTTATGTACTTCAATGTTTGCTTCATCAAAAGCACTTGAGTGCAACATGCTGCAGTAATATATTCTGCTTCTGCAGTAGACAAAGAAACTGATTCTTGCTTCTTGCTCAACCATGAAACCAATTTGTTACCCAAGAGGAAAGCACCTCCACTTGTACATTTTCTATCATCAGCATCCCCATCCCAATCTGCATCTATATAAGCACTAAGAGTGAAATCAGTATCTTTGGGATACCACAATCCATAGTCTGAAGTACCTTTTAAATACCTCATGATCCTCTTGACTACCATCACATGTGACTCTTTGGGATCTTCTTGAAATCTTGCCACAAGATAGACTGCATGCATTATGTCTGGTCTTGTATGGGTTAGATAAAGTAGTCCTACAATCATAGACCTATACTTTTTCTGATCAATCTTAGGTGATTCATCATTCTTGCTCAGGTTGCAACTAGTTACCATAGGGGTACATACTAACTTAGAATCCTCCATTCCAAACTTCTTCAACAACTCTTTCACATACTTGGACTGAGAAATAAAAATTTATTTTTCTAATTGAGTAATTTGCAGTCCTAAAAAGAAATTCATTTCACTAAACATGGACATCTCAAACTCCGTTTGCATTTTCTCTACAAATTTCTTACACATACCTTCATTGCCTCCAAAGATAATATCATCAACAAAGACTACAACAATTAGAATTTGATCATCATTAATTTTTAAATAGAGATTAGTATCTACAGTACCTTTATTGAACCCTAATTGCAACAAATATTTGTCTATCCTTGCATAACATGCTCTAGGAGCTTGTTTGAGTCCATACAGGGCTTTCTTCAATCTGCATAGCATGTCACCTTAGTCTGATGACTGAAATCCTTTAGGTTGTTCAATGTAAACTTTACATCCATCTGGTACACTTTGAAATCTTTGTGTGTTGCAAATTCTAGAAACATTCTTATTGCTTCAATCCTTGCTATAGGAGCATAAGTCTCCTCAAATTCTATACCTTCAACCTGAGAATATCCTTTGCATACTAGACTTACTTTGTTTCTTACTACTCCATTTTCATTCATCTTATTTCTAAAAACTCATTTAGTTCCAATCACATTCTTATCAGCAGATCTAGGAACCAATTCCCATGTTTGATTCTTCTCTATCTGCATTAGCTCTTCTTCCATAGATTTTACCCAATTTTCATCTTTCCAGGCTTCACTTATAGTTTTAGGTTCAATCTGTGAAAGTAAATAGTAGTTCACCTGTTCCTTTGCAACTCTTTTCCTTGTCAATACTCCTTTGCTTTTGTCACCAATTATCTAATCTCCAAAATGATTAATCCTTACATACCTGAGAGTCTTAACAGCACTTTACAGAGACTTTTCTTCTTCAACTTGACCATCCTTTTGTTCTACCTTTTCTTCATTGACTGTAACAGTAGGTTCATCTGATTCATAGCCACTCAGATATGATATTCTTTCCCTATCTTCATCAACCTTCACATTAGAACTCTCAATAAACTTTCTCAATCTCTTATTGTAGCACTAGTAGGTCTTACTCTTAGTAGAGTATCCAAGGAAAATTCCTTCATCACACTTAGCATCAAACTTTCATAACTCTTCATCTCTTCTGATATAACATTTGCTTCCAAAAACTTTGAAATATTTCACTGTGAGAACTCTTCCATACCAAAATTCATAAGGAGTTTTAGTACCATTACCTTTGACTTGAACTTTGTTTTGAATGTAGACAACAGTATGTATATCTTCTCTCCAACACACTTCTGGTAGTTTAGCCTCCATCATCATTGACCTAGAAGCCTCTTGAACTATCACATTCTTTCTTTCAACAACTCCATTCTACTTAGGAATCCTAGGAACAAACAACTGTCTCTTTATCCCATGCTCTTCACAGAAAATGTTGAATTCATTTGATGTAAACTCACCTCCTCTATTAGACCTTAAGCATTTGATTCTCAATTCTAACTCATTCTCAACCATTGCCTTGAAATATTTGAACTTGTCTAGGGCTTCTGATTTCTCTTTTAGAAAAATGACCCATGCAATTCTAGAATAATCATCAATAAGCAACATAAAGTACCTATCTCCTTGCAGACTACTTGTTCTTGTAGGACAACACAAATCTGTATGCACCAGCTCAAGCAATCCAGCAAAAAATTGTTCTTTACTCTTGAAACTTGTCCTTGTTTGTTTCCCCAATTGACATTCCTTGCAAATAGTATTAATAGGATTCACCATCTTAGGTAGATCTCTCACAGCTTGTACTAAGCTTATCTTCACCAAGTTGTCAAAATTGATATGACACATCCTTCTATGCCATAGCCAACTCTCATCTGTCTGAGCCAACAAACAACAATCATTAGTTCCTCTCAAATGATAAACATTACCATTTGTTTTCTTACCAATGGAAATCACTATTCTAGAGATTTCCATGATCTTGCATCCATTATCCTTGAATCTCAGATCATATCCTTTGTCACACATCTGACCAACACTTAAAAGGTTATGCTTTAAACCATTCACATATAGAACATCATCTATGTTATGCTTACAATCAAAATAAATAGATCCTCTTCCACAAATCTTACCAGCTACATTATCCCCAAACCTAACCAATCCTCCATCATACTTTTCCAGATTTACAAACTTACTTTTATCACCGGTCATGATATGTGAACATCCACTCTCAATAATCCACTCATCCTTATCTTTCTCATCTTGATAGACAGACAAGGCACTCTCTTCCACTAGTTTTTCTTCCTTCTCATAGCTAGCAAGATTAGTAGACATAGGTTCTTCGTTAATAGCAATAAACAATCATGCATTTACACTAGTATCATTAGACTCATCATTTGTCACGCTGTCATCATCTAGATCTTTAACATAATAGAATTTCTTTATAATTTTGGGTCTACTTTCAAATTTCTTCTTACCTCTTTCAATTCTCTCTGGACACCTGGAGGCATAGTGACCAATCTTACCACAAGAAAAGCATTTGAATGGTAATTTGCCTTTGAACTTACCAATACCTCTTTGCATTCTATCCACAAAGTTGGCTTCAATTTCATCAAGGTCATCATCTGATTCCACAACATATTTCTGAGATCTTGAAGTTTTTTTCTAAAGTGCTTGCTTTGAAAGCAGTCTCAATCTTTGAGAGAGCATCACCAAACTCTCTCATCTCAAAAGTTGTAAGCTTCTCAAGAAACTAATCTTTTGTAATTTTGTTCACACTCATAACTTCTTCAATTGCTGACACCTTGTGGCTATAGGATTTAGGCAATGACCTAAGAATCTTCAACACAACCTCATCCTCATTAATAGTTCCTCTAAGACCTTTGATTCTATTGGTAATTTCATCAACCTTTTGCATGCAGATTATTATGTTCTCATCATCACTCATCTTCAAGGCTTCATAATTTGCCTTTAGATTTTGTAATTTTGCACTTTTTACAGAATCATCTCCTTCATACAAAATTTTCAACTTATCCTAGATCTCATGAGCAGTTTCTAGGTCCATAACTTTCACTAAGTATTAGATAGGGCATTTAAAAGAGCATCTCTAGGTTTTCTGTTTAGCTCATACTGTTTGACTTCATCTTCATCTGATGGACCATTTTCAGGAATAGTATACTTTTTCTCTGCCATCTTCCAAAGACTATAACCAAGAGAAATGAGATGACTTTTCATTTGTACCTTCCAAAGAGCATAATTTGTTCCATCAAACTGTAGAGACTCCTTTTTGTGCGCCATCCCAGATCTACCTCAAGTTGTTAGGCTCTTTTCCAAGGAACCCTCGCTCTAATACCAATTGTTTAAATGCATAAGATAGCTGAGAGAGGGGGTGAATCAATTGTAACCAAAACTTTAAAACCATCAACACATCAACCACTTAATCACTATTATTGTAATTTAACCATGAAAGAATGAAATCAGAACTTAAACACATTCACACATGAGACACCAGATTTTTACGTGGAAAACCCAATAAGGGAAAAACCACAGTGAGTGTTAGCTCACAATATAAATGATGTATCAAAATTTACAACAAGTCTCACTATCGGAGGCTCACTGCCAATGGGGCTCACTACCTAGAATGCTCACTGTAAAAGAAGGGGCTCACTACCAATGGGGTGGCTCACTGCCATTGGGTGGTTCACTGCCAGAGTTGGTGAACTGAGATAGTAGCATCTACATTATGCCAAGGTTCAGTTCCATTGAAGCGTAATAACTTTCCTCTACTCTGCTCTATTTTTCACTTCACACTTATCTTTTCATCTTTACATCCTCATCAATCATTTGTTGCAAGTATGTGCCTAATCGGTGTTGTCATTGATGTCAACATATTGTTTTTGTCATTGGTGTCAACTGTATCTTATTCTATTACTTGTTTAGAAGACTTGTATTTTGAGGATATTGAGAAAATTAGCCTCTCCAGAAGAAACAAGTGAGTTACAGTGAAGTGTAGTATAGATAGTGAGTGGTATGTTGAAGAACAACTTAGTAGAATACTCTGCATCTCTTTCTGGATGATGGTTTAGTAATGTGGTTCAGGTATGATGTTCTCAGTTGTTTCATAGTGTTATGCCTTAGAGATTAGGTCCCAATCCTTTCCAGAAGTCATCTTGAAGAAATGTCTAAGTCTGAGTAAGCAAAGGTATAGCAAGAACAGTGAACAGGGTCTAGTGCATTGGTCTACATTCCTCCACAAATAAGTATTTTTTTATGTGGTCTCAAGGTGTTGTAAATACTTGTATGAAGTGTCTTATTCTAGAATTAGGAGATCTGAAGTCCACTGGAAGGTTAGCTACAAGCTACTAAGTATCGGTATAGTGTTTGACAGAGTCTAATAGAGACAGAGTCTAAGTTTTGATGGTCTGCATTTCTCCACAAGATGATATCATGCCTTGTGGTTCTGAGGGTAAGATTGGGAATGTGCAAAGAGTCCTTGATATGATTCTAGAAGTGTTTTGAGATCCTCAGTAAAAGTTGTAAGTTAGCAGATGAAGTTGTTAAGCATACTCTTAAGGAAGAGGCCGACAAGTATATAAATCATTGTGCAGAGAAGAGTTAATGTTTGGAGAATTTATGTAAGTAATTGAATGATTAGATCCAACCTATATGAATATGTTTCAGAGAAGATTTAGGTCCGTGTGACACATAGTGCATTGGATTGAGTGGCAAGGTACATCTTTCTATGTACACGTTTCACTTCTTGGATGCCGACCTGATTATGGATTAAATCATGATGCAAATATATATAAGAGAGATGATCTTTAGTTGAGTGTGTGGTGAAAGTATATGTGTGTGATGCGAAGAGGTGAATAGCGGAGCAGAGTTAGAGGATTAGTAGCGATGAAGACTTGGGATTTAGAATACAGTTGTTAAATGACTGCACCCTGACATAGTAGTAGATCATGTGTGATCTAATTGGAAGCATGTTTTTTTCATCAAGGTAGTAAGCTGGAAGTGAGCCTCCAGTAGGGTTTAACAGCCATCAAGGTTTAACAACCCTCATTGTAATCTTGCTAGGTTTAGGGTTGAGGCAGTGAGCTTGCTAAATCTAGTTGTACTCCATGGCAGTAAGCCAGCATGTTCTAAGCTCATGGAGTGACCAAGGCTAAACATCATTTTTGTAAAGATTGCAATATATATTTGAGAGCTAATCCTCTCCATGGTTTTTCCCTTTTTGGGTTTTCTATGTTAAATCTTGGTGTTATGTGTCATGCTTTTGTGGATGTTGTTCAGTTGTATACTTTACTTCTATTTGATTATTCTTTTGAAATGGTTAAAAGTAAAAGTTCAAGAAAAGATTTATAGAACACTGATTCACACCTCCCTCTCATTCTTCCTGACAATCAACAATTGGTATCAGAGCAAGGTTCCTTGGAAAAAGTTTAACAACTTAAGGAAGATCTGGGATAGTGTGATCATGGCAGCAAGAAGGTATGGGAATTATGAGACGTACAACCAACTAGAAGAAAATCTTATGGATCTTGGAAATTCTAAAGCAGAGGTCAGAGATCTGAAGCAAAATCTAAAACAAGATGATGAATGCATCTCAAAGCTAAAAGAGCAAGTCAAGAAATTCAAAGACAAATACAAAGAAGCATGTGCCCAATTTTTATTAGCAAATGAAGCCCTATATGATTTGGAAGTAGAAGTTACAAAAAGAAAAAAAGTAGAAGATGATCTAAATTTGATTGTGAAGAACAGATCAAAAGATTGTGCTAAACTTGAAAAAGAAATTAGAAGCTTAAAAATAGATCTGGAAAATGCTAGAAGTTTTGAAGAAAAATTTAAGATAAGTACTGCAAAGCTTGATGAAATGATTGCTAGCCAGAGGAATGTTGATGACAAACATGGTTTAGGATTTGAGAAAGGAGAAAGTTCAAACTCTGGGAAAATAAGCATCGAGTCAAGGTAAAACAAAGGATACTAGTTCAGAAATCAAAGAAGAAGACCTAGAAGACCTCTGATCAGACAACCAAATGCTCAAAGGTACCCATCTTTCAATTGTTATTGTAATTCATGCAATAAGTTTGGCCATAAGGCTACTTAGTGTAGAAGTAGAATAAATCAAAAGACTCCATTATTCTCCAGTCAATGTTTCAATTGCAAGAAAATTGGTCATAGAGCAAATGAATGTAGAAATTAGATCAAGAAAAGTTTCAACAGTGGAAGGAATGAACAGTAATTCAAAGGTAAATGCTTCACTTGCAATAGGATTGGTCATAGAGCTGTTGTATGCAAAAGTAAAGTATGTTAGAATTCTATTAGTTGCAATGCATTCTATAAAATGGGACATAGATCAAATAAATGCATAAGTTTAGTAAGAACTAATTTTCAAAAAATTAGGAATAGTCAATCATTCAATGGAAAGTGTTTTGCATGCAATAGATTTGGACACATGGCTAATCAATGCCGATCAAATTCAATCAATGGAAGGATTCAAGGACAAAAGAATGTGGTATGTTTCAAATGCAACAAATCTGGACATATTGCAAGGTTTTGCAGAAGTAGGAATGTGAAGAGAGATCACTATTCTAAAGAAAGGAAAACAAAGCAGAAAAGGTAGAAAGGAAAAGAAAAGGTTAATTTGATTGAAACCACGAAAGAAATGAACAAGGTATGGATCAAGAAAGAAGCAATTGAAGTTAGAGATCAATCCGTACTAGTATCTGGTGCAAATACTTCCTCCAGGAAGTAAATTAAGAGCTCTGGCTCAAGGGGAGTAGTGTGGAAAATCCAATTCTCCCAGCTAGAAAGTGGGTGCTAGAATCCGGCATGAAGGCATATGATGAAATCTGATGTGACACAACTCTTAGAAGGAAGAACCAAAAGAAAAAGAGCTAACATGACATATTGCGGAGCAATCCTAATTGACCATATTCTACGGTGAGAGGTTTTTTCAATAGCCTTTTGGGATGTGCATTTAATGGCAACTAAGTCAATCGTGCGAAGGGTAAAAAGGAATTTGTTATCACTTTGCATTCGGCACAACATTGTATCAATTTTCTTTGCGAACTACAGGATTCTTCAACTGGCACTGTGGAAATTCTTCTTTTTGACTAATGATAAATGATTCTATTTTATCATGCTCACATATAGAATCCCTTGGAAGGTTGTATTTGTAGTAGTTGTAAATCAAGCAAGGACTATGGTGAATTTTAAGAATTCATTGTTGGAGACAGCTGGTCAAACTCACACCCATGATGGGAAGCATAAGAAATCAAGCTCCAATAAAGAGGAAGCAATTTGATTCTTTTTTAGATGATGGAAGAAATTCTAATTCTAATAATGGAAATGATTCTAGTGATAGAAAGACATCTAGGACAAGGACACCTTTGAAGAAGAGATTTGATTCTGGTGAAAAAGATAATGATGATGTAGGCCAGAGAGAAGATTTAGACAGTGATGGATTATCATTTGGGAGTGATTTGTACAAAGATGAAGATAGGAAATGACTTTGAAAGATGTCTAAACTAGATAGAGAAATGTTTTTGGTAGAGAAAGTAGAGGCAAGAGATAATTTTTTGGTAGGGAAGAGGGTTGAAGCTCGACAAAATGACACTAGGAATTAGAGGGAAAAGACATAGGGCCACCATCTTCATAGATGTGCTCTTCTATGAAATCTACCAGGTTAATGAAAGAAAATGCCTTAAAAGAATTAGTTGCAAGGAGACAGAAGGCACAGGATTCAGACGTGCAGAGAAAGCGAAGGGACTCCATTAGGTCATCTAGAGGATGAGATTCTTCACCTGGAAGACGGAGAGTCTCATGATAGTTTTAGTGTTAGTCCATCATCCTCTAGTAATAGGGATTAGAAGTCCAAGCAGCCGTGGAGATCCAAATGACAGAAATGGAGAAAGCAAAAATTCTAATGCACCTTCTTTTGAAGATATTAAGAGTATAGAAATCTAAAGATCAAAGATTACCAAGAGGTTCATGGAGTCATTCTTCAAAAAGATCATCATGGGTTGTTTTGTGAGAATTGGGATTGGTATGTCAAGGTCAGGATAGCATATTTACTATCTTTGCATGGTTAGAAATATAAACACAACCAATGTTGGCAAACATTACAAATTTGAGAGTAGCATTATCCACAAGCACCTAGATTGTGCTTGAGGTAGTGATGATAGTGTAGCTATATGGCAGATGGAGAGGGTGTCTAATTCGCCGTCTCTTGAGAAAGAGTTAAAGGAATGAGAATGGGAAGTGGAGTGCACTAAGGGCCAAATTATTGGTAGAGTTGATGTGGAAGTCAAGAAAAATGCACTAAAGAAAATAAATAATTTTGTCTATTCTGCAGAAACTGTAAAGTAGATGCTACAGGAGAAGAAGATGACTTTTGAAAGGTCATCAAATCTGGTTGATGAGAGGGATAGGCTGAGGAAGGAGTTGAAACTTGTAGACATGATTATTTACAAGTAGACAGGATCAAAACAAGGTTGAAAGACTTAAAATTCCTTTTACTTCAGAGAAAAGGCAAGGATGCAAAAGCCTAAAATGACCAAGTATCAGAAATGTGCAAGGTAAGTGATGATATATGTTGACAAGGGTCAAAAGTAAGGAGGGCCTGCAAGTGTTCAAGAGCCTCTACCTCTCAGTGATTCAATTGCATCTAAGAAGCAAAAGAAGAAGAAGAAGAAGAAGAAGAAGAAGAAAAAAAGTAGAACTAACTATTGATAACTGAGAGGGGGGGTGAATCAGTTATCTTAATTAATTTAACTTTTTGTTCTTCTTTAATAACTAGTGCAGCACCAAAACAAATAAGCATCCATAACCATGAAAGTAGAAACAAAATCAATACACATAACACAATGATTTTGACGTGGAAAACCCTGTTAAGGGAAAAACCATGAGGTGACTAACCCAAGATTGTATTCTCTGTTAAAAGAATAGAAGTACAAAATGGCACTTGCCAATTAGGGCTCACTGCCCAAGCACACTCCTCACAAGAGGCTCACTGCCTACAAGAGACTCACTGTCTACAAGGTATAAAGAAAGTAACAAGATACTTGAACTAATGAGAAGCATCTAGATGTGCTGAGGTTCAGTTCCGGTTAGGCTCAATACACTGATCTACTACACTTCATTCTTCCTCTTCTTTGGTGTTGTTGTCTTGTCACATACCGGACCTGTATTACTACTTTCACACTTCTCTCTGCTTTTCTTTGCTCTTCATAACACACCACACACACCTTCTCATCAAAATCCATCTGGTATATATATCCGCACAAAGGATTTCAACATCTTTCTAGTCGGCATCCAGAATACTCAATATTTTCCCAAACTCTGGTCTGTCGGCTAAATCCTTGCTTCCAAGTGATGCGTATCAAAGAGATTCTTATAGAAATCATCAATCATGTTGGCCAATCATGAATGATCCCTTAAGAAACTTGATTACCATCAATATCTCATCTGGATTAAGGTTTGAAGCTCTTTCGGTCAGTTCTTCCTCAGTCTACTCTGCCAAACAGGAACCCAATACTTAGGTGTTCATATCTTTCCACTCTTACATCACCGGAGGCCCAAACTCTGGAATATATTAGTCATGGTACTCCTCTTGACTTCCCTAAGTCTACACTTTACTTTGATACTTCCTCTGAGAGATCTAGACCTAATTGTCGAACCTTGCTGCATGCTCTGTTCTTGGTCACCAGACCAAAATACTCTTAAATCTGACTTTCGTTATAGACACACCATGTCTTGCAGATGTGTGGGATGGACTTTGTTTCCATCAATGACAACACTCATGAAGCCACACAGTGTCTCTTGTCAACAATCTCCCCCTTTGGCATTGATGGCAGCACTTAGTGAAAAATGACTAAGTGTCACACTACACTCCCCCTTGGCTGATGCTCTGTTCTAATGTACACTTTACCGGAGCTCCCCCTTAGCTAGATTCCACATTTTTCACTACTACTCACTCCCCTTTTGACATCAATGGCAAAGGGTAGAATCCACACACCAAAAT
Source organism: Cunninghamia lanceolata (assembly GCA_027924645.1). Lineage (NCBI taxonomy): Eukaryota > Viridiplantae > Streptophyta > Pinopsida > Cupressales > Cupressaceae > Cunninghamia > Cunninghamia lanceolata. Next base: position 3,174,961 of record BSBN01001091.1, read on the forward strand.
TCAAAAAAATCTAACTATACTTAGTCGCATAGGTATATATACATGCTATACCTACATAAACTGAAGTATATCTGCAAAAGTTGTCTTCAACTGGACGAATTATGTTGCCCAACTCTGCTTCATCCTATCCAAAATTGAGATGTGACCACTCAACAAGAATGCAAAAGCTTCTGCCCTCTTTAGAGCTATCAGATCACTGGTCCGGGCTGTGGTCTAAGTATCAGTTAGGGCCTCATGCATGGCCTCTAATTTAGGGATAATTATCTCTCTAAGTTCACTTAACCTGCTTATTCTATTTTTCTTCTCCTTCTCAAGCTTCTTTATTTCATTTATGACTACAATAGTCTGACACTCTTGATTTATTATGGAAGAGGTGAGAGGATCAAAACTTTGAGATAAACTTGATAGTTTTCTCTCTTGTTCTTCCACCTTCTTGGTGATGTCTGCTGTTACAATGGACCAAGATAGACAAAATTTGTATAAATCTCCACCATCTTTAAGAGTATTCTCTAGGCTCTTTATTCCAATATGCAAATTTCTCCTATCATTTGTTATTAGCCCTTGTACTTCGGAGAATCTTTTTCCCAAAAACTCCTTCCAGACCTTTTCTTCTGCTCACTTCTCTAAGGAATCAAAATGTGTGCTAACAGTATTAACAAGAGATTTGAGATTACCGGATGAGGAGGCCGAAAGATCCTTCTAGAAGGATGGCATGATCTTCTCCAATACACCGGATGCAATCTCTATTAGCTCATAGTCTTCCATGTGAGACTTCAAAAGTTTTTCTTTTGCCTTTGCTTGGGCAAAGGATGCTATCTTCATTGTTTAAACCAGGGAGAGGGAATCACAATTGAATGGTCCTTGAAGCAATTCTGGTTCATCAATTTCCATCATCTCTTTGGTCAAGAAATCTTTAATAGTTTCTGTAGTGTCTCTTGCTAGAGACAAAGTCTTCTTTCCTTCTACAGTCTCAGAACTGTCTCCTGGGGTCTTCTCTATTTAGTCTTTTTCCCTTCCCTTTACTTCTTCTTCTTGACTAATTTTCTCCTCTATTCTTTCTTCTCCTTTAGATCCAGAGTCTGCTGGGGAATCCAGATGAGAGATATGGACTTCCTCTTCTAGAACAGAGGAATCTAGGTCCTTGGTCTTCTCCTCACCTATCTCCTTTGATTCTTCTACAATTTTCTCTGTAGGATCTTCCTTTGGTGTACTAAGTCCTTCATCATCCATGACAGAAGGTTCATCACCTAAGTCCTCTATAATGGGAATATCGAATCTTTTGTAGGCATTCTAGAGGATGTCTTCAGTCTCTTTAGCCACCTGATCAGTCTCTCTGAGCATAACCTTATTCATTCTGGCTTTGCTCCAGAACTCATACTTGCAGTCTTTGAAGATCATGCTCAATTGCTTTGGAGTGATGGAGGGATAGAGTTGGATAGCAATCTATTCTCTGATCTCTAAGTCCTTTGCCTTGGCATTCTCCTTTCCCATTTCAAGTTCCTTCTCTAAACTTTTGGGAATTAGAGAGATGATTTCAATAAATGCCTTATTATATATGTTTAAGTATTTAACTATGGCTTCTTCCAAGATCCTTTTATCTGCATCATTATACTCATCATAGAATTCTGTCATTGGTTGCAGATTCCCATCCACAGTAACTGCCTTGACTACATCATCAATGGACAAAGTAGGTCTTTCAACAAACTCTTCTACTTCTTCTTCCTTGTTATGACCAGTAGAGGGTTCACCGGATGTTTTCTTCTTCTTCATTTTCTTGATTTCTTCATCGGTCTCAGTTTCTTCATCATCTTTCTGACTCGTATAGAACCTTGTGGCCTTTTTCTTTGTTCTCTTCTCTCCCTTTCTGGATGTCTGGACTTCCAGTTTTGATGCTTTTTGGCTCTTACAGGTGGCAGGGGCAGAGCTTCTAGAGGATTGGGTCCAGGAGGGGGCTTGCACCGGAGCACTTTCTTTTTCTATTTCTTGCCTTTCTTTCTCTGCCCTTTCCATCTTCTCTCTGTTGGCATCAACTGCCTCCTTTGATATTCCATGCCTCTTGGCGAACTCTTCTACTTCCCTTCTTACTTTTCTCTTTATCTCAGGCTATCTAAGTTCAACATGAAGTTTTACACTCAATTCTTGGAAGGTTCCAAACCTTTCTACCTTAGGGTCCTTAGGCTGACTTAGTAGATGTTAGACATGCAGTTCTAGAATTTTCTCATCCACCTCATAGCCCATTGGCATAATCCACACTATTCTTGGTTCCACTACCTCCATTAGGCATTGATCAGTGTCTACCATGAAGCACACTATGTCTTTGTATTTTTCAACTAGAGATTGGGGGATTCTCTCTTTGGCTTGCATTATGCTTTGGAAGTTTTTGAAGTAACCCCACAGTGTTGTATTTTGTGCCTTGGCATCACCAAGCCCATACAAATAATCCTTGATTTGTATGGTAATAGGTCTGTCATTTTGCCATATCCAGCCACTAGTTCTGGGTAGCTAATTCATATAGTAGAAGAATAGGAAAAGTATCAAGCCACCATACTTGAATGAATTATTTTTATCTTTCTTTATTTTCTACAAATTCTCTAACAGTTGGTTCAGGAGAAGCTCACAAAGATCATAGTCAGCATTTTCTCTTAGCATCTGATAAGCAGTGTAAATTGCAGTTCTGGGTACTGAATTATCCCTGCTGGAGTGATATATCTTGTAACCAATTATCAAGGAGGCAAACTTGATATCTGGATCAGTGATATCTTCTATTATCATTGCTCTCTTGTCAAATTTTGATCTGGTAGCCTCACTCACAGTTTGGTTTTTGACCGATTTGAGAACAGGTAACCCTCCGGATGAGTGCAAACTAGTTACCACCCTAATAGCATCTTTTGTGATCTTAAATGGTCTAGTCAACCACATGAAGTTGTCATGCACTCTGCTCAAAACATACTAGACCCACTCATCTTCTGCAAAATAGGGGAAATGGATGCACTATCTGAAATGCTTATCCCGGATGGCCTTGTATTGGGGTTTAAGTTCAAGTGATTCATCTATCAGTTCTTTGTGGTAGATATCTATTAGCTTGGATTCCCCAAATTCTTCAATGTTTGTGTGTATGTAAACCCTAATATCTTCTACGTGCAAAACCCCATGTGAAATGCTAGAGAATACACCTAAGGGATCAACTTCCAGAGATTTGTAGGGGTGTTTTTTGAATTTAGGGCAAGGCCTATCAGTGATTTTGTTAATAATTAGTGTAGCATCAATTCAAACAAGCAATCTTAATCATGAAATGGAAATACACATGACACAATATTTTTGACGTGGAAACCCTGTTAAGGGAAAAACCACGGGGTGATTAACCCAAGATTGTATTCTCTGTTAGAAGAATAGGATTACAAAATGGCACTTGCCAATTGGGGCTCACTGCCTACAAGAGACACACTGTCTACAAATTATAAAGAGTGTAATACAATACTTGAATTGATAAGAAGCATCAACATATGCTGGAGTTCAGTTCTGGTTAGGCTCTGTATACTGATCTGCTGCACTTCATCTTTCCTCTTCTTTTATGCTGCTCTTCTTTCACATACTGGATCTTCCTTTCTGCTTTTATTCAGCTCTACTACTTTTATTCACACATCACTTACAACCTTAACACATCTCATAACTAAATCCATCTTGTATATATATCCGCACAAGTGATTTCATCACCTTTCTAGTCGACATCCGGAATAGTCAATCTTTTCACAAACTCTGATCTATCAGCTGAATCATTGCACACCAAGTAATGCGGATCAATGATATACTTGTGGAAATCATTAATCATGTTGGCCAAACATAATTCATGCCTCCATAACCTTTACCAACATCAGTAACACATCCAGAATAATGTCTGATGTTCTGCCAGTCAGTTCTTCCTCTGTCATATTGCCAATCAGGAACCCGACACTCAAGAAATCATATCTCTTTATCTTTTTCACACCGGAGGCTCAAACCTTGGAATCTATCATTCAAGATACTCCTCTTGACTTCCCCAAATCCACACTTCACTGAGATACTTCTACTAAGAGATCTGGACTTATCTATCGGACCTTACTGACTACTATGTTCTTGCTTACCAGACCTCAACACTTCTTCAATCTGACTTCCGGTGAGGACTTATCATGCATTGCGGATGTGTGGGATAACCTTTGTTGCCATCAATGACAATAACCAAGAATCCATATAGTGTCTCTTGCCAACAATCTCCCCCTTTGGCATTGATGGCAACACTTAGTGAAAAATGACTAAGTGTTTACACTATGCTCCCCCTTGGCTGATGCTCTATTTTTATATACATGTTCCGGAGCTCCCCCTTAGTTGGATTCCTCATTTTTCACTGCTCTTCACTCCCCCTTTGACATCAATGGCAAAGGGTAGGGTCCACATATCAAAACTTTCAAAAATTCAATTATACTTAGCCACATAAGTATAGACATATGGCATACTTACATATACTTAAGTATGTCTGCAAAAGTTGTCTTCAATTGAACAAATTCTGTAGCCCAACTTTGCTTGATTCTATCCAAAATTGATATATGACAGCTCAACAGGAATGTAAATGCATCTGCCCTTTTTAGATCTATTGGATCATTGGTCTGGGCTGTGATTTGAGCTTCACTTATGGCCTCATGCATGGCCTCTAACTTAGGGATAATGATCCTTCTAAGTTCACTCATCCGGTTAATTATGTTCTTCCTTTCCTTCTCAAAATTCTTTATTGCATTTGTGATTGCAATAGTCTGACACTCTTGATTTACCATGGAGGATGAGAGAGGATCAAAACTTTGAGACAGACTTAATAGTTTATCCTCTTGTTCTTTTACTTTCCTCTCAATATCTTTGGTCACTATGGGCCAAGATAAGCAAAATTTGTACATATTTCTGCCATCTTTAAGAGCATTTTCTGAGCTCTTTATCCCAATATCCATAACTTTCCTATCATTTGTTATCAGACCCTGTACTTCAGAGAATCTCTTATCCAAAAACTCCTTCCAGACCTTTTCTTCAGCTGACTTCTCTAGAGAATCAAAATGTGTGCTAACACTGTTGACTAGAGTTTTGAGATTAGTGGAGGAAGAGGCTGTGGGATCCTTTTGAAAAGATGGCATGATCTTTTCCAACATTCCGAATGCTGCCTCTATAAGCTCACAGTTTTCCATGTGAGATTTCAGTAGTTTCTCTTTGACCTTTGCATTTGCAAATGAAGCTATTTTCATTGTTTGCACCGGAGATAGAGAGTCAAAATTTAATGGCCCTTTTAATAGTTCCAGTTCATCAATCTCCATATTTGCTTTTGTCAAAAAGTCCTTGACTGATTCTATAGTGTCTCTTGCCAGAGACAGATTTTACTTTTCTTCTGCAGTTACAGAACTGTCTTTTGGAGCTTTCTCCCCTTCCACAACCTTACCACTAGCAGTTGAGGTCTTCTATGTTGATGTCTTCTCTCCTTCTGCAGCCTTGGTATTGTCAACTTCTTTTTCCTTCACCTCTGCTTCTTTCTCCTGTATTCTTTCGTCTCCTTTGGATCCGGAGCCAGCAGGGGAAACTAGAGGAGAGATGTTGGTCTGTTCATGGGCCACCTCTTCTAGAACAAAGGATTCCAAGTCCTTAGTTGTTTCTGCATCTGTCATTTTCTCAGTAGACTCCTCTACAATACTTGTGGTCAAGGCATTAGTACCCAAGTCCTCTAGAATAGGAAGATTAAATCTTTTGAAGGCTTTCCAGAGGATCTCTTCTGTGTCCTTGGCTACCTTGTCAGTCTCACCAAGCATAAGTTGATTCATCCTTGCTTTGCTTCTGAACTCATCTTTGCAATCTTTGAGCACCATATTCATTATCTTGGGCTCGATTGAAGGATATAGCTGAATTGCTATCTGTTCCCAGATTTCTAGGTCTTTAGCTTGGGCATTGTTCTTTCTTGTTTCTAGTTCCTTCTCCAAGCTTTTAGGGATCAGAGATATAATTTCAATGAATGCTTTGTTGTAGATATTTAGATACCTGACTGTGGCATCTTGCAATATCTTCTGATCTGTGTCACCATAATCATCATAGAACTCAACCATTGGCTGAAGATTTCCATCCACTGTGACTGATTTGATTATGTCATCAATGTGAAGAGTGGTTTTTTCAACATAATCCTCTATCTTTTCTTCTTCCTTCTGTCTGGTAGAGGGTTGACCAGATGTTTTCTTCTTTTTCTTCATTTTCCTGATTTCTTCATTAGATTCAGTTTCCTCTTCATCCCTTTGACTGGCATAGGCTCTTGTAGCTTTTGTCTTTGTTCTTTTCTCTCCTTTTCCAGATGATTGTGCTTCTTGTTCTGATGTCCTTGAGCCTTTGGTAGTGGTAGGTGCAGATCTCTTTGATGATCTAGTCTGGGTGGAAGGTTTTGTCGGAGCACTTTCCTCATTTTTCTTTTCTACCTTCTTCTTCTCTTCCTCAGCCCTTTCCATCTTTTTCCTATGGGCATCAAGTGCCTCCTTTGAGATGCCAAGGCCTTGGCCAACATTTTCTACTTCTTTTCTCACCTTCCTCTTGATCTCTGGTTCTATGAGTTCCACATGAATCTTTACACTCAGCTCCTCAAAGGTTCCAAACCTTTCTGCCTTTGGATCCTTTGGCTATCTTAGCATGTGTTGAACATGCAGCTCCACAATTTGTTCATCAACTTCATACCCCATGGGCATGATCCATACAATTCTTGGTTCTACTGCCTCCATTAGGCACTGATCAGTCTCTACCATAAAACATACTGTGTCTTTGTATTTCTCAACAAGAGACTCAGGAATCCTTTCTCTTGCTTGCATCATGTTTTGAAAGTTCTTGAAATATCCCCACAAGGCTGTATTTTGTGCTTTGTCATTACTAAGTCCATGCAAATAATCTCTGATTTGGATAGCTACTGGTTTATCATTCTCCCACACCCAGCCACTAGATCCGGGAAGCTCATTCATAAAATAGAAGAATAAGCACAATATTAATCCACCATACTTGAATGAATTCTTTTTATCTTTCTTTATTTTCTATAGATTCTCCAAGAGTTGGTTCAAGAGAAGCTGACAAAGATTGTAGTCTGCATCCTTTCTTAGCATTTCATAAGCGGGGTAGATGGCCATTCCAGGTACTGAATTTTCCCTGCTAGAATGATATATTTTATATCCAATGATCATGGAGGCAAACTTGACATCCGGATCAGAGATGTCATCTACTGTCATTGCTCTTTTGTCAAACTTGGATTTGGTAGCCTCACTCACAGTTTGATTCTTTACAGATTTAAGAACAAGAATCCCACTGGATGAGTGTAATCTGGTAACTGCCTTGATGGCATCTTTTGTGATTTTGAATGGTCCATTTAACCACATGAAGTTGTCATGTATTCTGCTCAAAATATACCTGACCCATTCATCCTCAGTAAAATAGGGGAAATGTATGTATTGTGCAAATTGCTTATTCCGGAGGCCCTTGTATTGGGTTTTGAGCTCAAATGAATCATCTAACAGTTGTTTGTGATAGATATCTCTTAACTTGAATTCCCCAAACTCTTCAACATTTGCGTATATGTAAACCCTAATATCTTCGGTGTGTAAAACACCATGCGGAACACTAGAGAAGGCTCCTAGGGGATCTACCTCCAAGGATTTGTATGGATACTTCTTAAATATGGGGTGAGGTCTATCAGAAATCTTTACTATATTCAGAGTAGCCATTATCAAGAAATCTTACTAAGAGATATCAAGAACAAAGAATACCTTTTACGTTGTTTAGGGCACACACGAAGAAATCTGGATTGAGCTGTATGAAGAATCGTCTTGATCTTTGGGGGAAGTAGTTGCAGAGCTCCTTTTCTCTTTTCTTCGAATGTGAGTGTACAAATGATGAGTGAATGAACTCTTTTATTTCTGAGAAGCCCTAATTTTCATTCTGCAATAAATGCACAACCTAATTCATTCCGATTAGCCTTGTTTACCTTATTCAGAGACAAAACCTTTCCGGATCACTGAGACAAATTTCAAAGTTATTCTAGGAGAGTAGTGATAATCTATCTTCCTTTCATTAGTCATTTAATCTATTTGCAGATCAGGACACCATAGTTTGAATCATATCAGACAAAACTTGTAGGGAATCTATTTTTACCGGAAGACTGTTTTACCGGATCAATTCTTGGTAGGATTGGATTCTTCAAATCTTCTTGCAGATCTCTCAAATCTTTACCATACCCTTTTAGATGTTCCCTGTATGACCCCTTTTAATCCGCAGCCCTCCTTGTGCCAGTTTCGGCACCAATTGACTGGCTAGGGGAACAAGGTTTTCTTTGTGTCTCCCCTAAGCCAGAGCTCACTTTTTAATTTCTAGAAGGAATATCAGCACCAAAGTTTGGTGTGGATCCATCCCCTACATTCTCTGTACTTTTCTTCACCCAAATCTTGTTCATCTCACTTTGAACTTCATCTGCATTTACTTTTTGTTTTCCCTTATCTTGATTCTGATTATAATATACCGGACCTATTTTATCCTGATTCTTGCTTCTACAAAATTTTGCTATATGGCTAGATCTATTGCAAATTTGGCAAACAACATTTCTTTGCATATTTGATTGATATCCTCTTGATCTACATTGATTAGCCATATGACCCATTCTATTGCATTCAAAGCATCTACCATTGAATGAATTGTTCATTTGCATATTTTTGCATTCATGAGATTTGTGACCATACCTTTTACAGTTGAAGCACTGTCTGGAGAAGGATGTATTAGTCTGATTCATTCTCCTCCTGCACTGATTAGCTTTATGACCAAAGTTATTGCAGTTGTGGCAATATCCATTGAAGGATGGATATCTTTGAGCATTAGGCTGCCTTACCGGAGGACTTCTAGGCCTGTTCCTTGGATTTTCTGATCTAAAATTCTTTTGACCAGATCTAGAGCTTTCTCCTTTCTCATATCCCAAACCACACTTGTCATCTACCCTCTTTTGGCTTTGAAGAAGAACTTCAAGTTGGGCAGAACTTATCTTGAATTTCTCTTTATATTCATTTGTTGTTTGAAGATCCCTTTTGAGAGAGACAATTTGATCCTCAAGTTTTTCTTCATTATCTTTAGCATCTTCAAGATCAGATTCAAGATGTCTGATAATTCTATCCATCTTGTGGCAATCTTCTAATTTCTCCTTGAGAGATTGTCTTAGATTATCTTTAGTTTTTCTTTTCTCTTCAATCTCTTGGGTAAACTTTATAACTCCTGATTCCATTTCATGTCTAACCATAATGATTTCTTTTGATAGCTTTTCACATAACTTGGTTTTCTCCTTTAGATCTTCATTTGCATCATTTGCTTCACCTTGACTTGCCAATTGCTGAAGTAGCTCTTTTCTCTTTTTCATTGAGAGACTTAATTTGTCTTTTAGTACTCTCATGAAATCATCAGCCTGTTTGAGTCTTTCCTTTAATTCATTAACTTCAGAGTTTGACTGCTCAAGATCATCAAGGGCAGTCTTGAGTTGCTCCTTTAAACCATATGTGTCCATTTGGATTCCCAGATCTTCCTCAAGCTGTTAGACTCTGTTTAGGAGGAACTTGGCTCTGATACCAATTGTTGATAACTGAGAGGGGGGTGAATCAGTTATCTTAATTATTTCAACTTTCTGAACTTTCTTAATAATTAGTACAGCATCAATTCAAACAAGCAATCTTAATCGTGAAATGGAAATACCCATGACACAATATTTTTGTCGTGGAAACCCTGTTAAGGGAAAAACCACAAGGTGATTAACCCAAGATTGTATTCTCTATTAGAAGAATAGGATTACAAAATGGCACTTGCCAATTAGGGCTCACTGCCTGAGCACACTGCTCACAAGAGGCACACTGCCTACAAGAGACACACTGTCTACAAATTATAAAGAGTGTAATACAATACTTGAACTGATAAGAAGCATCAACATATGCTGGAGTTCAGTTCCGGTTAGGCTCTATATATTGATCTATTACACTTCATCTTTCCTCTTCTTTTATGCTGCTCTTCTTTCACATACTAGATCCTCCTTTCTGCTTTTATTTGGCTCTATTGCTTTTATTTGCACATCACTTACAACCTCAACACATCTCATAACTAAATCCATCTTGTATATATATCCGCACAAGTGATTTCATCACCTTTCTAGTCGGCATCCAGAATAGTCAATCTTTTCACAAACTCTGATCTATCAGCTGAATCCTTGCACACCAAGTAATGTGGATCAATGATATACTTGTGGAAATCATTAATCATGTCGGCCAAACATAATTCATGCCTTCATAACCTTTACCAACATCAGTAACACATACGGAACAATGTCTGATGTTCTGCCAGTCAGTTCTTCCTCTGTCATACTGCCATTCAGGAACCCGACACTCAAGCATTCATATCTCTTTATCCTTTTCACACCAGAGGCTCAAACCTTGGAATCTATTAGTCAAGATACTCCTCCTAACTTCCCCAAATCCGTACTTCACTGAGATACTTCTACTGAGAGATCCAGACCTATCTGTCAGACCTTACTGACTGCTCTACTCTTGCTTACCGGACCTCAACACTTCTTCAATCTGACTTCCAGTGAGGACTTATCATGCATTGCGGATGTGTGGGATAACCTTTGTTGCCATCAATGACAACAACCAAGAATCCATATAGTGTCTCTTGCCAATAGATTTTGACAACATTCAAAGTAGCCATCTTTCAAAAGATTCAGAGAGAGTTATTCAAGAGCGGAAAATACCTTTTATGCTTCTAGGGTTCACGATATGAGACGGATCGGATTGCAAGATGAATCGACTTCTACGGTTGATCTTTGAGAGGTTTGAGACAATTTAGTTGTAGAGCTCCTTCTCTCTTCCTCTCGAATGCAAATGTGCAAATGATGAACAAAAGAACCCTTATATTTCTGTGCAAACCCTAATTTCACATTGTAATAAATGCACAACTTAAGTTATTCTGGTTGCTTTGATTTCCTTGTCCTAAGAGATCTTTCTAGATCACTGAGATGCACTTAGAGTTATTCTCGATGAATATTGACAATCTATCTACCTTTCTCCAATCATTCCATTTATCCGTAGACCAAGATACCTCAAATTTGAATCATACCAGATCTAACTGTGAAAATCATGTTCTTACCAGATGACTATTAAACTAGATCAATCTTGGAAGATTAACCTCTTCTAAAATTCTTTTGGATCTTCCATATCTTTACCAAGGCTTATTTAGATGTTTATCTGAGAACCCTTTAATCTGCAACTTTCCATGTGCCAATTTCAAGCACCAATTGACTGGCTGGGGGAACTTGTTTTCTTTTGTGACTCCCCCTGAGCCAGAGCTCATTTATTTAGTTTTCAAAAGGAATATTAACACCAGATTCTGGTGTGGATCCATCCTCAACATTATATGTGCTCCTCTTCATGCAAATCTTGTTCATCTCCCTTTGAATTTCATCCACATTCACTTTTCCTTTTCCTTTGTCTTGGTTTTGATTATGATGCACCAGACCCTTTTTGTCCTGATTCTTAGTTCTACAGAATTTGGCAATATGACTGGATCTATTGCAATTGTAGAAAACACCATTTCTTTGCATATTTGACTGATATCCTCTTGATCTACACTAATTAGCCATATGTCCCATTCTATTGCATGAAAAGCATCTACCATTGAATGAATTGTTCATTTGCATATTTCTACACTCATGAGATTTGTGACCATACCTTTTGCAATTAAAACACTATCCAGAGAAGGATGAATTAGTCTGATTCATTCTTCTTCTGCATTAATTTGCTTTATGACCAAAGTTATTGCAATTGTGGCAGTATCCATTGAAGGATGGATATCTTTGAGCATTTGGTTGCCTTATCGGAGGCCTTCTAGGCCTGTTCCTTGGATTTCCTGATCTAGAGTTCTTCTGACCGAATTCAAAGCTTTCACCTTTCTCATACCCCAAGCCTTCCTTGTCATCTACCCTCTTTTGTCTTTCAAGAACTTCAAGCTGAGCAAAGATTATCTTGAATTTCTCTTTGCATTCATTTGCTATTTGAAGATCCCTTTTTAGAGTGTCAATCTGATTCTCAAGTTGTTCTTCATTATCTCTAGCTTCTTCAAGATCAGATTCCAAATGCCTGATTATTCTATCCATTTTGTGGTAGTCTTCTGACTTTTCCTTGAGAGATTGTTTTAGATTATCTTCAGTCTTTCTTTTCTCTTCAATTTCTTGGGTGAATTTCATAACCCCTGATTTCATTTCATGTCTTACCATAATGACCTCTTTTGATAGCTTCTCACATAATTTGTTCTTCTCATTCAGATCTTCATTAGTATCATTGGCTTCATTTTGACTTGCTAATTGCTGAAGTTCCTTTCTCTTTTTCTAAGAGATACTCAGTTTCTCCTTTAGTTCATTTATGAAATCATTATCTTGTTTGAGTCTTTCCCTCAAGTTATTGACTTCAGAGTGAGATTGATCAAGATCATCAAGGGCAGACTGATGTTGTTCCCTCATACCATACATATCCATTAGAATTCCCAGATCTTCCTCAAGCTGTTATGCTCTGTTTGGAGGAACTTAGCTCTGATACCAATTGTTGATAACTGAGAGGGGGGGTGAATAAGTTATCTTAATTAATTTAACTTTCTATTCTTTAATAACTAGTGCAACATCAAAACAAATAAGCATACATAACCATGAAAGCAAAAACAAAATCAATACAGATAACACAATGATTTTGACATGGAAGCATCTACATGTGCTGAGGTTTAGTTCTAGTTAGGCTCAATACACTGATCTACTGCACTTCATTCTTCCTCTTCTTTGGTGTTGTTGTCCTGTCACATATCAGACCTGTATTACTGCTTTCACACTTCTCTCTTCTTTTCTTCACTCTTCAAAACACACCACACACACCTTCTCATCGAAATCCATCTGGTATATATATCCACACAAAGGATTTCAACATCTTTCTAGTTGGCATCTGGAATACTCAATATTTTCCCATACTCTAGTCTGTCGGCTAAATCCTTGCTTACCAAGTGATGTGTATCAAAGAGATTCTTATAGAAGTCATCAATCATGTTCGTCAATCATGAATGATCCCTTAAGAAACTTGATTACCATCAATATCTCATCCAGATTAAGGTCTGAAGCTCTACCGGTCAGTTCTTCCTCATTCTACTCTGCCAAAAATAGGAACCCAATACTTAGGTGTTCATATCTTTCCACTCTTACATCACCGGAGGCTCAAACTCTAGAATATATTAGTCATGGTACTCCTCTTGACTTTCCCAAGTCCACACTTTACTAAGATACTTCCTCTAAGAGATCCAGACCTGATTGTCAGACCTTACTGCATGCTCTGTTCTTGGTCACTGGACCAAAATACTCTTCAATCTAACTTCCAGTATAGACACACCATGTCCTGTGGATGTGTGGGATGGACTTTGTTGCCATCAATGACAACACTCATGAAGCCACACAGTGTCTCTTGCCAACACTAACCAGGAAAAGGAGGACCTAGTTGAACTAGGACAAGGTCCAGAACTGTCCAAGACTATGGCAGATGATCAGAGACCATTGAGTCTAAACCTACAAGGGCAGTAATACTGCCAAATGAAGCTAATGCTAAACTTGAAGGGCCCATGAAATCAATAGTAGCAGTTTCTAAATAAAAGGGCAGATACCAAAGAAAAAAAACCCAAGTAGAATAAAAGAAGAGAAGCAGAAAAGGAAGCCTCAAAGGAAGAAGGCAGAGGGCAAATCATCAATCGGCGAGTAGAAGGAAGAAGCTTACAGATTGACTTCAAATCAGAAAAGTAGTTCATTGCCCAAGTAGGGGTTTTATCTGATGTTTCAAGGGAGAAACAAATTGCTTCAAGAAACTAAAATGAGACAAAGAAGAATAAGTGTGGACCTATTTGCAGCTTCTTAGCAAGCTATGCTAATAGAAGAACATGACATCCAAAGATAAAACTCAAAGGCATATATATGATAGTAAAGTAAAGGAAGGGGTCAATGCAATGTAAATTGAACCTATTGAGAGTAAGGCTCACATGAATATGGAAACTGAAAAGGAGGAGAAAGATGATTGGGAAGCTAAAAGTTGAAATGACAGAAAAGTTTAGAAGAGAGATTAGATTAGAGCAGAAGAATGCAAGTATGTCAAAGGGGGAGAGAAGTCATGTGAAAAACCTAGAGTGCAGATGTGTAAAAGAAAGGGGAGAATTTTGGAGAAAGAAAGAGTGCAGGTGTGTAAAGAGAAAGGGGGACAATCTTGTCTTGATGGTTGTTGCAGTTTTTCACATCATATGTTGCCATCAATGACAAAGGGGGAGATTGTTGCAAGTATGTGCCTAATCCATGTTGTCATTGATGTCAACATATCTTGTTGTCATTGGTGTCAACTGTATCTTATTCTATTACTTGTTTAGAAGACTTGTATGTTGAGGATATTGAGAAAATTAGCCTCTCCAGAAGAAACAAGTGAGTTACAGTGAAGTGCAGTATAGACAATGAGTGGTATGTTGAACAGCCTGGTAGACTACTCCACATCTCTTTCTGGATGATGATTTGGTAATGTGGTTTAGGTATAATGTTCTTAGTTGTTTAATAGTGTTATGCCTTAGAGATTAAGTCTCGATCCTCTCCAGAAGTCATCTTGAAGAAATGTCTAAGTTCGAGTAAGCAAAGGTATAGCAGGAATAGTGAACAAGATCTAGTGCAGTGGTCTGCATTCCTCCGCAAATAAGTATTTTGTTATATTGTCTCAAGGTGTTGTAAACACTTGTATTAAGTGTCTTATTCTAGAGTTAGGAGATCTAAAGTCCACCGAAAGGTTAGCTACAAGCTACTAAGTATCGACATAGTGTTTAACAAAGTCTGATAGAGACAGAGTCTAAGTTTTGATGGTCCAAATTTCTCTACAAGATGATATCATGCCTTGCAGTTCTGAGGGTAAGATTGGGAATGTGTAAAGAGTTCTTGATATGATTCTAGAAGTGTTTTGAGGTCCTTAGTAAAAGTTGTAAGCCAACAGATGAAGTTGTTAAGCATACTCTTAAGGAAGAGGCCGACAAGTATATAAATCATTGTGCGGAGAAGAGTTAATGTTTGGAGAATCTATGTAAGTAATTGAATGATTACATCCAACCTATATGAACATGTTTGGGAGAAGATTTGGGTCCGCGCAACACATAGTACATTGGATTGAGTGACAAGGTACATCTTTCTATGTACACGTTTCACTTCTTAGATGCCGACTTGATTATGGATTAAATCATGATGTGGATATATATAACAGCAATGATCTTTAGTTGAGTGTGTGGTGAAAGTATATGTGTATGATGCAAAGAGTTGAATATTGGAGCAAAGTTAGAGGATCAGCAATGATGAAGACTTGGGATTCTGAATACAATTGTTAAATGACTACACCCTGGCATAGTGGTAGATGCTTAAGCAGTATTCAATTATCATGTGTGATCTGATTGGAAGCATGTTTTTGTCATAAAGGTAGTAAACTGGAAGTGAGCCTCTAGTAGGGTTTAACAACCCTCATTGTAATCTTGCTAGGTATAGGGTTGAGGCATTGAGCCTACTAAATCTAGTTGTACTCCATGGAAGTAAGACAACATGTTCTAGGCTCGTAGAGTGACCAAGCCTGAACATCATTTTTGTAAAGATTGCAATATATATTTGAGAGCTAATCCTCTCCATGGTTTTTCCCTTTTTGGGTTTTCCACATAAAATCTTGGTGTTATGTGTCATGCTTTTGCGGATGTTGTTCAGTTGTATATTTTTCTTCCGTTTGATTATTCTTTTAAAATGGTTAAAAGTAAAAGTTTAATAAAAGATTTATAGAACACTAAGTCATTCCCCCCTCTCAGTGTTCCTCACAATCAACGTCATTCACAACTTAATTTCATGTATTTATATAATTCATCAACCTTAGAATGAACATCAAGGTCGGCATTACAATCATCAACCATTGGAACAATCTTCAAGGTTGGCATACATACATATTTAGCCAATATTCAAAATAGGTCTAGGCCTAAATGGATTGGGGGAGAATAGAAATGAATGCAGACCATGCCAAGCCCTAGCTAGGACTCAAATTTAATTTTCCACACAACAACACAATTTACAAACTTTGAAGCATAACCGCAAGTAGTGAAAACAACCAGGTGGGCCAGAACTAGTGTTAACACTAAGATCTTTAGGAACACACTTCATGAACAATCTGAATTACACTTTGTGGATCAATCAAAAGGTAGGAACATGATCTAGAGACATCCACAAGAATGTTTCAATCACCAAGAACATCTACACAACCTCTAAACACTTTATCCATAAGATTCTTCAAACCAGAGCACTTGAACATTACGGTCGGCCACTGTCATAAAGGAAAGATCACTTGCAGAGCACCAAATCATGAACCATTTCAACTAAAGGCACATCACATCATTCCAGACTTAATTCTAGAACCATAGATTGTAAAACTTAAATGCGGAGAAGAATACATTCTCCTTGTCACAATTAAATACAAAAAAATAGTTTTTACTCTGGTGAACAAAACTCACTCAAATCGTCATACCGGAGGCTCAAACTTGAAACATAGCAACTACAGACATCCCGTAACATAATCTCCAAACCGTAGACATAATATTCAATCTATAGGATATGCAGAGCAAAACATTGTGTTGTTCTTCTCAGATACTTGCTCAAACTCATTCAAATAATTTCCTTAGATGCTGACCTTAGGTGTTGACATCAATGACAACACTTACTACTCATATTTGTAACAATAACTTGGTATCAATTTTAGTGGGATTTTTTTGTAGTTTCATAATGTATCCTATCTTATTTGTTTCAAGATATTGTTTCTAAACTATTATTGATGCACTATTGTGAACCATGCATAATCTTTTTAGAAGATGGATGATCTTTTGCAATGGTTGTTGGTGTCATAAGAAGATCTTGGATTATGCCTTTAGTATGTAGTAAGGGCTCATTGACACTTTTGGTTCTATTGATAGAGGATGCTAGATCTTCATGTTTTTTGAAGAGGTGTTGACATCTTTCTTTTGCATGGAGAACTCTTGGAGTTTTGGGTGAGGTGTTGAGTTTATAACTAATAAGTTTTTGATATATGATCCTTGGTTTAGAGGATGTATAGTATTATGTCATGATGCACTCTTGATCATGAGTTAGAGTTTTTGGCATGATACAGGTGCTCTTGGGAGCATAATATGTTCATTGGAGCATATGATCTTCTTTTAAGAAGATGTTAGATCATGATGTCATGATATATTCCTGATTCTCGAGTTGGAATTTTGACAATGGTTTGGTTAGTTCTCTTTGGTTTTGAAGTATTGATCATTTTCTTGGAACTTCATGATTGTGTAGATTGCATTTGAAGTTGTCATGGATTGATTGTTAAAAACTCATGGATACTAGAGAGACTTGGGTGAGGCTTGATATCTCTTGAAATTAGAGATATGTGTTGGAAAGATTTCTCATTATGAGATGTCAACAAAAGGACTGAGAAGCCTACACTTGGAAATGGATGTAAGTCCATTATAAACCTTATGAGAAGGTTGTATTTATTATAAGCTTTTATTGCTTGGTGTTATATGTAAGGACAATCTTGTATCCCACTCTTGGTCTACTTAGCAAGTAAATGATATAATAGGTGTTGTCCACCTGATATTGGATGCATTGTTTATATGTATCTTATCTTCTCTTTTACACTAGTCTTGAAAAGGATTGTTGAGAAGTAGATGCATGGGTTTATGGATTTCTGTTGTTCTCATTATTATTCGATCTTGAGCTATGGAACTAGTTTTGAGGATTTGTTTTGGAGAGGTATAGAAATGATTTGTGGTTTTTGGGCTAATTCCCTTTATTATGGGAATGTTTGGCTAGTTTGATCTACTTTCAGTGAGACGTTAACATCTATTGCTGCCATGTTTTCATCATATTTTGGATGTTAGATGTTGATACCCTTTTCCATTTGGGAGTGTTGAAAGAGATCTTACTTTACACAGTTTGGCACAGGTTAGTGTGGTATAAAGACATGGTATTATTTTGTAGTTTCTCTCTTTCCTGGTATATTGTCTTCTTCTTACAAGTTCTCATGTATATGGAGTTGAGGTTTGTATTGGAGTCAAGTGTTATTGTTGTTAACAATAATTTGGTAGATCCTTGATCTCTTTCTTCATTGGTTTAGAGGACTTGGGAGAGTTATTCAGAGATTGGTAATGAGATGTTTTATGCATATCATTATGTATTTTGACACTATATGGTAGAGGAGTTAGCCACTTCCCCTAAGACAAGTGCTATAGGAGGATTTGTTAATGCCTTGATCTTATTTTCAGATTTGACATTACCCATGTAGTGGGAGTTTCTGTCCATATGTATGCTCTTTATTGTCATGATATCTTCTTGGTTGTCTCCATTTGCAGGTTATTATGTGAAGATGAATTTGCATGTTTTACTATTGGGATCTACGAGCTATGTAGGTTTAGTGGGACCCATTGGTTGCATTGAAGACTTGGATGTGGACTATCAATATCTATAGATGCATTCAATGTTATTGTAGATTTTGTTTGTTGGCCTTGTCTTTGGTCATTTGTACATGGGTATGTTTCTTTGAGATGGGAGGATGGATTATTAGTAGGTTTGTATTACAGGAACTTGATTGTAGTTTTGGGTTGGTATGTTGATGGCATGGAGTTCTATCTATGATGTTTTGTTTACCCTAGTTTTGAGGTATGATATTTTTTGGATGAGCTAGCAACTTGTTGTGGTTACTTTTCCATTTGGTATGAGTGTGGCAGACACTCAAATTCTTATGTTATCATATGATTTGATGCTTGTGTTCATGTGAGATTGGTGCAGGTTTCAATGATAGTTGATATGTTTCACCTTGGCTTGTTTCTTGTTTATCATGGGTGACATGATGTGAGGAGTTCTTGTTTGAGATGATGGTTATCATGGTTGCTTTTGCAGGTATCTTGTTGGAGCACAAAAGCATGTTTAAGAATCAATGGTACATTGATGGCTAGGGATGTTTTTCCTTGTGATTTAAAGTTTGATTATATCATTTAGAGTTATTGCAATGTATAATGTCAAGTGGGAGAATGTTGGGATAAGTTACCATTAACTTGCAAAAGTCAAAGTGATATAATTAATAAATAATTAATCTCTCAAAGTCCTAATGTGTCGGGAAACACATTTCAAGAATGAAAAGTATTTATGTGGAGAAAACCCTAAGGGAAAAAACTCCACACCAAAGGTGTTTATGCTTGTATTAAATCTCTTGTGAAAGATTACATTCAATATTGAAATCCTTTGATTCCTTGCTGCACTTCAAAAGCTTCTTCAATCTTCTACCTTGATTAAATTGGAAAAATACTCTAACATCTAAATTGAAAGTAATTTTCAGATTTACACATGATATTAATTTTAGATTTGAAAACATTTTAAAGCTACATAGTTGCAACTTTACCTTGTCCTCTCTCCCCTTTTCCAACATCCATCAGGACCATGTTCCTTACCTTTCTTCATCTAGAACATAACTTTCTCCAATTTCTCCATGGAGATGGTGTCTAAAAGTAACGTATTCATGTCCTTTGAAACCAACAAAGGGATGCACTCAAGGATGAGTCTCTCTTCTTCAGTGGCTTGGGGCCCTGCTTAGTGAATAAAGAGAAAAAATTCCTAATGGCCTCATTGGAAATACCCTAGAAAGAGGTCAAATTTTCTCCCTAAGCTGATAAGATTGATGCTAAAACATTACCACTTCTCCGGTCTTTCACATAATTATGAAAAAATGAAATATTCTTATCCACTTCCTGAAGATAATCAATTTAAGATTTTCTTTTCTAAAAAATATCCTCCCAAAGCTCCCATTCTGCGAACTCCTTGGACATAAATTATTCTTCTTTCAAAAGCTCTTCATTCAAACCCTCCTCCTTAATCTGAAAATTAGTACTCTCAAGCTTATTTTGGAGAAAATATTTATTTTCAAAAATATTGCCAAAAGAATAGATATTCCACTTTTTAAGCTTGTACTTCACAAATTGGAGCCTCTTAAAAAAGGAATACAACATTGTTGCAAAAGCAAGCTTCCCTTCTAGCCACCATCCCTCCATGAGCTTGAATAGATCAGGATCCTGAAGTCACATGAGCTAGAATTTAAACAAAGGGTTTTTAGGAAGAGAGAAAACTAATGAAGAAAACTTGATTGGCCAATGATCAGATCCTTTCCAACCCAAAATTTCTAAAACTAAAGTCCAATTACTACCAATTCAATGATCTAAGACTAAAAAACCTATCAAGCCTTTCTGAAATAGAATTGTTCCTGCATCTTTTGTTATGCCAGGTAAAGGTACCATTCCTCGGCACCAAGTCAACCAGGTTAAGAGCAAAAAAATTATCCCTCAATAGAGTAGAAGATGGCCCAAGATGATCTATCATTCAAGCTCACTATTGCATTAAAATCCCTAGCTAAAATCTAGGGGAAAATAGTAGCAATAGAATGAATATATCTAAAATGTGACCAAAGAAAAACCTTACTTAGAAAATTAGAGGGTGCATAGGCATTTGAAAACAAGATAATTTCCCAAGAGACAAAGCATGAAGCAACCACTAAAATTGAATTTCTACTTCCAAACCACTGGGAAGGAGTGATTTTGAGAGGATCCCCAAAGTAGACCACCCCACCAATAGTACCCTAGGCACCAATGCAAAGGAATTGACCTCCTCTCCAAATCCTAGAAGAAATACTTTCTATATCTTCAACTAAAAGCTTTGTTTCCTGAAAGAAAACAATATCCAGTCTATGATCACGAATAAGATCCCGAGCAACTTTTTGTTGAGGGATGCTACTTAGACCCCTAGAATTCCAAGATATCACAATCATCTTAGTGAATTAGAAAATTAAGTATCTAATGTCTTAATGGTACTAGATTCTACTAAGGATTCCCCAATCAACTTCATTTTTTATGGTCTTTCTTCCTTGCTACCTTTGAAACCTTGTCATTACCTCCTTTCTGGATATGTTTTTGTTGAAGACCTAACAAAGAAGATGCCTTATTTTTACCACCTTCCTTTACTTTGAATCCTTTGTCATTCTCTAGCATAACATTAATGACATTTGACTCCATTTCAATCTCTAGCAAGAGGATAGAGTCTACATCTTCAATGGGTACCTCAAAATCCACCTATTGTCTATGATTTTTCTTGATATGGCTAGAAATAGGAACATCTCCTACCTTCAAAACCCCTTGCTCCTCTAGAGAGGATGACACCACTAGAGGATTGAAAATACCTAAGTCCAAGACATGCATACCCTGAATAGCATGGTGGTTGTCATACTCCATTGTGCCTAGATCCT
Source organism: Cunninghamia lanceolata (assembly GCA_027924645.1). NCBI lineage: Eukaryota > Viridiplantae > Streptophyta > Pinopsida > Cupressales > Cupressaceae > Cunninghamia > Cunninghamia lanceolata. The sequence goes on from BSBN01001091.1 coordinate 3,196,410, forward strand.
CAAAGTGTTTAAGAACATCAAACCTATTGCTAGAGGGTCCCTTAGAAGCACCTTAATACTGGTGATTCAAAGGCTTAACTTTTGATCTAGATTTCAAAAGAATAAAACTAGTTGAGTTAGGTTCAACTACCTGAATAGGGGCCTTCCCCTTTGCTTTTAGATTGGATTCCTGCTTCTTGGGAATGGGTTGCGGAAATCTAGGACCCACTTTTGAACAATTTCTTTGTAAATGTCCATAGTCTAGACATGCACAACAATAGAAGGGTAAAGATTCATAGTCAAGTTGTTGGATCTAGCTCATACTACCCAATCTAATCTCCATATATTCAGGAAGAGGATTATACAGATTAATTTCAACACAAATATGAGAAAAAGTGGATACCTTTTTATCGAGGGTTTGATGTGAAGGCCCCAAGGGTTTCCCAATAATTGTTGCTATGGATTGTAGTATATCCTATCAACAAAAATCCATTAGAATCCAAGGAAGTTGGACCCAGACAAGAATTTTGGATGGGAGCTCCTCCACTTGATCAAACCTTATATGCTAGGGTTTGATAAATAAGCCTGCTTGATTATGAAAATAAGAGCCTCCTTCAAAGATCATATAATGATCTTCCAAGCGAGAAAACACCCCAAAGAAATAGTCATTTGCAGCTAAAGTGATCTCCATGTCACCTTCTAGATTCTAGTTCTTTCTAACTCATGCTTCCAAGAAAGGCATGGAGATATAGACCCCCATGAACTTACAAATTAAATCATGCTCAAAAAATTAGAGTACATTATCTGTAATGGCATTAGGGTTAATCACCAAATTAGGGTGATCTTTACTTTTCTCCAGGCAACTATTGGATTGCAGATGAAATCCTAAAAATTAAGCTGATTTGGCTTCTTTTGTTGCATATAAAAGAAAATGAACAACATTTGCATGATTGGATGAAGATGGCTCATCCCCATTTAGCACATCTAGTGCAGTCATGGTAGGAGGGTTCATAGAATGAATTGTCTAGACCGTGCAGCAAGAGTAAACACAATGGAAACAACTCAAAGATATAGAACAAATGCACATTCATCCATTCAGTATATCATAGAATTCGAATACAGATCAGCCAACAACATGCAGGCTTACAATTAGGGCTCACAGGCCTGATTACAAAATATCAGAATATGCACAAGATATGGGTTTGAAGCTCCTTTACAAGAATTCAAACTATAAAATATGCTTATGATCCTAACTACTTTCTTACGCATCTACTACAACAATATATACCATCTCCAAAACATATCATTCCTCTACGTCAGCCAAGGAAGATCACAAACTCCAATGAAGAGTTTTAATGTGTGTACACGGAAAGGTTAGTCCTAAATCAGTAGACCTCCTCCACAAATGAATGGAATGATGTACAGATCTTGAGGAAGGTCAGCCATGAACCAAGGATCAATGAATGATGTGTTATTAAGCTCCATGGACTGGGAAATGCTCCACAAGTCTTCTCCTTCAGCTGATTGTTTGAAACCATCAGAATGCTCTATTTTGAGAAAATAATTGATCTTTTGATAGAGGTAACTTTTCAGTAACTGATCCAAATGCTCTGAGATTTGGATATGTTGTAGATGAATGCATCTAGATGTTAAATCCATCTCCACAAGATCTAAGATGTAACTGCATTAGAATGCAGACCAAAATATAGAAACTTCTATTGACTATACTGCCTAAACTAAACTAGAAAAAGAAACCAACTAAACTTCAAACAATCTGAAATGCAAATGTTTTTGGTTGAAGCAAGATTTCTCTTGAACCAGGGATGCTCCTACATCAAACATCTAGGGTTATTGAAAAAGTGAGTCCCTCACTTTGCTAGTGCTAGAGGAAAACCAAGACGGTCTACCTTAGCCTAAGAAATCCATGATGAATCTTCTTCTAGTCTGCCTTTCCACTTCACAAGGTATTCTTTGTATTGTCTTCCTCTAGTACTGCATCCAATTCTACCATCCAAAATGTCCTCAATCTGCTCTAGTACTTGTTGTGGTAACTTTTACTTGAGGTCTTTTGCCATGCTGTCACTGAGCTCTACTTCATGATACTAGCATAGGTCTACAATATTGAAAATAGATGATATTCCCAATGTCTCTAGTAATTCCACTTCATATGCATTTCTTGAATCAAATTTCTTGAGTATCTTAAAAGGTCCAAACTTCTTCATCTTCAACTTGTTATATGTCCCAACTGGAAATCTTTCTTTTCTCAAATATGCCATCACTTCATCTCCAACTTCAAATTCCTTATGTCTTCTCTTCTCATCTGCTTGCTCCTTATATTTGATGTTCATGTCCTCTAAATGCTTCTTTACCTGACTATGCACTACCTTCATGTGATCTACAAATTCTTCTGCTTCTACACTTCTCTTTTCTTCCAAACTAATATCTCTCAATTCTGTAACTCCTCTAGGGTTTAATCTAGTAACTATCTCAAAAGATGTTTTTCCAGTACTCCTATTTACTAGATTATTGTATGCAAACTCTGCTTGTGAAAGAATCAAATCCCAACTCCTATCTTCTCTCCAACCAAACATCTCAACAAGTTTCCCAAACTCCTATTCACTACCTCTGTCTGTCCATCAGTCTGTGGATGAAAAGTTGAACTAAACTTCAAATCTATCTTCATCTTCCTCCAAAGTGTCTTCCAAAAGTATCCAACAAACTTTGTGTCTCTGTCTGAAACTATGCTCTTAGGTAATCCATGCAACCTCACAATTTCCTTGAAAAATAGGTCAGCTACATGCACTGCATCAGTTGTGTTCTTACAAGGTATGAAATGTGCCGTGTTTGAAAATCTATCCACCACTACAAATATAGAATCATGTCCTCTTTGTGTCTTAGGTAATCCCATCACAAAATCCATACTTATGTCTTCCCAAGGTCTCTCCGGTACTGTCAAAGGTTTATACAATCCAGTATTCTGACTACTCCCTTTTGCAACTTGACAAACTCTACAACTCTGCACAAATTTCCTAACATCCTTATGTATCTGAGGCCAAAAGTAATTTTCACTCACCAAGGCCACTGTCTATCAACACCAAAATGTCATGCCAATCCACCACTGTGTTTTTCCTTAATCAAATTATCTCTCATTGAACTTTTAGGTATACATAACTGATTTCCTCTAAACAACATATCTTCCTGAATAAAATAGTCTAACCACTTACTCCTATCTATCACAACAGGTTCCTTGCATGCTTTCCAAGGTTCTGTAAAATTAGTGTCTCCCTCATACATATGCTTCAACTCATCAAAACCTAACACTTCAACTCTCATCTCTATCAACAAGTTTATTCTCGTGCTTAATGCATCAACAACTTTTTTTGATTTACCACTCCTATGCTTCAACACAAAAGTATAACTCTGTATAAACTCTACCCATCTCATATGTCTCTAATTCAACTTTCCTTGACTGTTCAAATATTGCAAAGTTTGATGATCTATATACAACACAAACTCCTTAGGCAACAAGTAATGTCTCCACTTCTTCAAGGCTTGAATTATGGCATAGAACTCTTTATCATAAACTAAATATCTTCTCCTTGCATCATTCAACTTCTCACTGATATATGCTACAGGCCTACCTTCTTGACTTAACACTACTCCAATTGCATTCCCACTTGCATCACAATCTACTTGAAATACCTTATTAAAATCTGGTAATGCCAAAATAGGTTGCTCTGTCACTTTCTACTTCAACAATTCAAAACTTTTATTTGCTTCTGATGTCCACTGAAAGTCTTTCCTATCACCTCTCATTGTCTCTATCATAGGGTTACATACTAAACTAAAATTTCTGATGAACTCTCAGTAGAAACTAGCTAATCCATGAAATGATCTAACTTCTCCAATGCTCTCTGGTGTAGGCCATTCAACAATTGCTCTTACTTTCTCAGGGTCCATCTTCAATCCTTCTACAGAAATCACAAATCCCAATTACACTAATTCTTCCTTCATGAAACTACACTTCTTGATGTCTATCAACAATTTCTCTTCTCTCAGTCTCTGTAATACTTGTCTAATATGCCACAAATGTTCTTTGTTTGTTCTTTGTTTGTCTTACTGAAAATCAGAAAATCAGAATATCATCCAAGTAGGCCATTCAACAATTGCTCTTACTTTCTCAGGGTCCATCTTCAATCCTTCTACAGAAATCACAAATCCCAAGTACACTAATTCTTCCTTCATGAAACTACACTTCTTGGTGTCTATCAACAATTTCTCTTCTCTTAGTCTCTGTAATACTTGTCTAATATGCCACAAATGTTCTTTGTTTGTCTTATTGAAAATTAGAATATCATCCAAGTATACAATCACAAACTTACCCAAGAATTTCTTCAAGACTTCATTCATTAATCTCATGAAAGTACCCAGTGCATTGGTCAATCCAAAAGGCATCACTAAGCATTCATACAATCCTTCATTTGTCTTCAAAGTGGTCTTCCATTCATCTCCTCTTATTTTGATATGGTGGTATCCACTCTTCAAGTCTATCTTTGTGAAATATCTTTCTCCACTCAAACAATCCATAATATCATCCATCCTAGGTAAAGGAAATCTATACTTAACTGTGATCTTGTTTATTGCTCTAGAGTCAGTACACATTCTACATTCTCCATCCTTCTTCAGTGCTAACACTACAGGTATTGCACAAGGACTCAAACTTTCTCTGATCAAACCTTTCCTCAACAATTCTTGTATTTGCCTATTCAATTCTTCATTCTCTATTGGTGTCATTCTATTTGCTTCTTTATTAGGCAAACTAGCTCCCGGTATAAGGTCCATGTGATGACTGATACTTCTTATTGGTGGTAATCCTTTAGGTACATTATCTGATATGATGTCTTCATACTCTGTCAGCAACTCCTTTATCTCCTTTGGTTGTGATTCTTCAGTCTCCTTCAATGTTTTAGGCTTTTTAGGGATCAAAGCATAACACAGGTTCTCATGTCTCAAACCATCCAAAAATTTTCTTTCATCTACCAAACAAATTCTAGCATTCCCACATACCTCACTCTTAGGATTATCTTCCAAAGGAATTAAAGTAATTCTCTTTCCATTTGATGTTATAGTGTATGTATTCTTCCTCCCATCATGTATATCTTTTCTATCATACTGCCAAGGTCTACCCAACAAGATATGACAAACATCCATAGGCATAATATCACACAATACTTTATCATGATATGATCCAATATGAAATTTCACCAAACATCGTTCACTCACCAGTAGCTTATGATCATCCTGAATCCATGCTATTTGACAAGGCTTAGGGTGTTTCAATCTTTCCAAATTTAGCTTAGTCGCCATCTCCTCTAAAACTAGGTTATCTAAACTACCACTATCAATTACAACTTTACAACATTTACCTCCGAATTTGCATATGGTTCTGAACAAACTCTTCCTTTGTGGTGGTTCCTCATTTGTTTTTTCTTGAAATAGTGCTCTCCTCATCACAAGTGATTCTCCTTTCTCAGGTTTACCAACTGAACTAGGCAATCCCATAGGTTATTCTTCCACATAGGTTGCTCTTCCACTATTCTTTGTTCTCTTTCTTGTACTCCCTTGATTACATTCAAATGCTCTATGTCCTTCATCTCCACACTTGAAACAGGTTCCCCTAAATGTTCTCCTATCAAATCATCTTCCTTATCTTCTGTATCCTTCATTCCAGTATGAATTATAATTACCTCTGTGATGAAAATTTCTGTCATTGCTCCAGTAGGCATTGCTATCTCTGTCCTCCTTAAATGGGTTGTCAGGTTTGTTTTGTTCTGAATGTGATCTGTCTCCTCCAAAAAATGTTCCACCTCTCTAAAACTTACCTCCTCTACCTCTCTGTCTCTGATCATGCCTCTTATTCAGCTTCTCTTCAACTTTCAAGGCAAATTGATATGCTTCCTCCAAAGATGTCATCCTTACCAAGCTTAATTCTTCTTAAATGTTCAATCTCAGTCCATTGATGTATCTACCCACTTTCTCCTTGCTTTCTTCACTATGTCCTATTCTTATGATCATCTTATGAAATTCTTCAGTATACTCCACAGATTTCTCCTTTTGTCTCAGGTTTTGCAATCTCTTCAATAGTTCCAGCTCATAGTCAGCAGGTATGAATTGATTCTTCAGTTTTGTCACCATCCTGTCCCACTTTGTAATCTTTTCTTTTCCTCTCCTATTCCTATCCAACTGAACTTCTTTCCACCATATAGCAGCATGTCCTTTCAACTTTGTCTTTGCAAATTTCACCTTTAGATCTTCAACTTCCTCATATTTAAAGTATTCTTCCATGTCATTTATCCAGTCAATCAACTCTTTAGGGTTTAGATTTCTAGTGTAATTAGGTACATCCACTCTAGGTCTCTTTCCAATCTTTGAAATAGCTCGCAACATCTTTACTTGATCTAATTCTTCTTCATCACCTCCTAGGGTTTCACCAATTTGTTCAATAGATTGAAATTCCTCTTCATCATCGCTTTCAACATTAGGTCTCAGTGTTAATCCTCTTCGCCTATCTTCTTCAATAGAATCCAAAGGAATTCTCATTATTTTCATCATTTCCATCATCTCATCCATTCTACCAGCCATTATTCCAACAGAAGCTACTCTCCTCGGCAGCATCTTCCTAGGATCAACTGCAAACTGCCTCAAGTTCAGCGATCAGGCTACAAGGTGACAACTACCTCACAATTGGTGATCAGTTGTGACACAAGTAACCTACCTCAATTTAGTGATCTATCCACAACAAGATCTTACTAAATTTCTTTGCCAACTTTGCTTAATTTGTTCCCCAGAGATTCAAACTTTCGCTCTGATACCACTTGGTGCAGTCATGGTAGGAGGGTTCACAGAATGAACTATCCAGACCATGCAACAAGAGTAAACACAATAGAAACAACTCAAAGATATATAACAAAGGTAGGTTCAATCATTCAGCATATCATAGAATTCAAATATAGATTGGCTGACAACATGCGGGCTTACAATTAGGGCTCATAGGCTTGATTACATAATATCAGAATATGCATAAGATATGGCTTTGAATCTCCTTCATAAGAATTCAAATTATAAACTATGCTTATGATCCTAACTGCTTTCCAAGGCATCTACTACAACAATATATACCCTCTCTGGAAGATATTATTCCTCCATGTTGGCCAAGGAAGATCACAAACTCTAATGAAGAGTTGTAACATGTGTACACAGATAGGTCGGTCCTAAATGAGTAGAACACCCCCACAAATGAATGGAATGATGTGTAGCTCTTGGGGAAGGTTAGCCACAAACCAAGGATCAACGAATAATGTGCCATTAAGCTCCATAGATCAGGAAATGCTCCGCAAGTCTTCTCCTTCAGTTGATTGTCTAAAACCGTTTGGATGCTCTATTCTAAGAAAACGGTCGATCTTCTGATAGTGGTAACTTTTCGGTAACTAATCCAAATGCTCTGAGATTTAGATATGTTGTAGATGAATGAATCTAGATGTTAAATCCATCTCCACAAGATCTGAGATGCAACTGCAGTAGAATGCGGTCCAAAATATAGAAACTGCTATTAACTGAACTAGAAAAAGAAACCAATTGAACTGCAAACAACCTGAAATGCAAATTTTTTTGGTTGATGCAAGATTACTCTTGAACTAGGGATGCTCCTGCATCAACATCTTTGAAAGACACAATAGGGGGTCCCTTGGACCCCCAAAGGCCGCCATGTAGCCCACCACTATTCACAACACCAAAAATGTCACCAAAAAACTTAGACAAAAAAACATGGGAGGGTTATACACAATCCCCCAACTCCCATGACACCCTACAATAGACAATAAGAGGCCACAACCCCTAATGAAGTAGCCCACATCCCTGCACAAGTGCTGAGGCCATGGTTTAGGCCACTTGAAACCCTCAACTTTCTCCCTCCATTTGCTCGCTCTTGATCATGAGTACATCCAATGATGCCACATAAAGTAATACTTCAATTTAATATTAAATTTAAAATGGGGCATGAGATATATTACTCATTTACAAATTCTTCATAAGTTGATTGAAGGGTCTATATATCCATTGAGTCCATTCTATTATTTAGCTCATTACTAAATAAAATTAGATTTATTATCAATGTCATGATTTATAAGCAATATAATTAAATTTGAATAAATAATTATTTAAAATTTAACTATTGAATAAAATGACAAGATATTTAATAAAAAAATATTTTGGATTTACAACTAAATCCTTAGTTAAGACTAAGACTTATTTATAAATGGTTGGAAATAAATGAATTATTGCTTAAAAAATCTACAGGATGTTAATTTTAAGATTAAATAAATTTATTGCATAACAACATGCTATTGAATAGCTAGACTAATTAAATAATATAATAATCCCATTTTCTTATTGGAGAGAATTAAGTAGATAAGTTTTATTTATTTATTTTTTTTTTAAATGCACCTGGTAAACTTTTTAACGTGACCGGCGACGCTGGTGCGACACGCCCTCCGGCTCCACGCGAGTAGATAAGTTTTATTTAAAGTAAATTGAAAAATAGATATTTTTTAGTTGTGAATCTTGGCAGCCAAATGGCAAATAGTTCAAATTGGGGCCTTCATTTTGTTGAATAGGACAAGCTATAAGAGAAACTAAATCATCACATTTTTATGAAAATTTAGTTTAGTAGTAGTTGAATCACCCAAGGATTGTTTTATTAAACTTTTAAATTGAATTATTTTTCCATAATAAACGATGCTTGACTAGAGCCTACTCACCTAAAGTAATAATGACATTACAAATCTAAATCATATTCATCATTAATATTGTTGTTTTTCTTATTTTATAGGTCATATCACCATTGCTATTAAATTCCCACTTACTTTTGAGGCCATATTCACTTTGAAATTAAAACTTGGTGATATTTTCCACTTAAAAGTTGTATATAACTAGGTTTTCAAGGGCTATGTTGTGGCCTCTTAGTGTAGGCTAAGCTATAGGTAAACCTCACAGTTAGGTATGATAGTAATAAGACCATTGAACATGACTTATCGATATTGTGTTGTGATGCATGACACTTGTATTCTCCTTTCTCTCCTTTATTATCATAGCCTCTAAAAGCTATGGCATATAGGGCCTCAAATATGATGATTAGAAAGAATATCGGTAACATAGACTTCGTGTAATAATATTACTTTTTTAATGTTTGCATGGATAATAAATTGAGATCGTCTTTAATCTATGATAGGCATTCACTTTATAGTTTATACAATGCTTGCAATGGCTCCTCTAGTGTTGTTGCTACAAGATGAGGCATGAATAGGACTACTCATATGTGTGATCAATAGATAAAACTTGGTGATTCATGTATGGATTTCAAGTTTTTTATAGGGTGTATTAAGTTGATAAAATGATTGTTCTTATTGATCTTCAAATTTTAGATAAATTTTGTTCAAAAAATTTGCATGTCAAAATAAGTCTACTTAAATTAATAAAGTTTAATTATTTTCCGTCCTAAATATATGAAGGAATAAATATTCATTTAACACCATTGATTTCCTCTCTAATCTATTAGTTATGATTTCATTTCGAGAGGTAATAAGCACATGTCATTTAAAATCTTTACCCAACCCAAAATTTCATTTGGGTCATTTGATTGTTTATTGATCAATAGTTGATATTAATAATTGAATGGCCTAAAAGAAATTCTAGGTTGGGTAAATAATTTAAATGACGTGATTATTACCTTCTATAATGAAATCATAACTATTTAACCAATAGGGAAATATAAGGTGTAGATTTATTCATAGCATAGAGTCTCCTTTTTATGGTGTGAGAATTTTAAAATGTTTAGTCCATGTATATTCCAATGCTTTCCCATAGTCCTTGGACTTTGTGAGGGGGCTACCCCCTTCACCCACATAAGGGGGAACTACCCCTAACTACTACAAGGGGTGTTGCCTCTTGACCCTGCTAGTGGCTGCCACCCCTGGGTCCATACTCTAACACTACAAAAAATAAAAGAATATATGGGGGAATACACTAACCAACTTTATGGATATTGATGGGCCCATAATTTATATAACATTTAATTTTATGTCTAGCCCTAGTTAATAATTTTTCTTGTAGGAAGAATTTTTTAAAAGAAATGATGAATCACCATGGTAATTAATGCACTTAGCTAATATTCATTAAGATTTTGGACAAATTTTTAGTGATGTGCATAAATTTTATTGGAAGATGAAATATTGTAAGAGATTATAAATCCACAAAATGATTAGATTATATATTTTAATATATAAATTAAACTACTTAAATGTGAAAGTGGCTTAATATATATAATATGTTAATGTTCTAGCTAAACTAGCAATCTAGCCTAATTAGAATAGATGGAGTTAAAATTTGTTATTACTTTTAAGAAAGGGAAAATTTATTAAGGAAAATAGGAGTATGACATATCTAAAGATATAGAAAGTAAATCTAGAAAATAAATACAAAAATAAAAACTTTGAGTAAGATGGAACTTGGAGGTCTCAAAAAGTAGATTCAATATAGATGATAGTGCAACTACAATCACATCCAAATGCTAGGTAGTCATTTGTACCCAAAATCACAAAATATCCATAGGAATGAAGGACCTTGGTGGCAAGGACACAATGCAATTGGCCAATAATGTAAAATAATAACTAGAATATAGAAAATAAAAAAATAGTATCAATTCTATGAGATAAAAGAAAATGCTATATAAACTATATTAAAGCAAATAAAAGAAAATGTGACAAAAGATAGAGAATACAAAACCTCTGTAATAGAGCCACCAAAAGTTCTTGTAGCTAGAATAAAGGGAGAAGGGTTGACTACTTGGGAGCTTACCAAAATTATTAAGCCCCAAACATGGTCTTTTGACCTCCATGGGCAATCAGATAGAAAGTAGATTATAATTTGTGTGTTCTTAATCCTAATTGTATCTAGAACTAAGAACAATAAAGTAAATGATAAAGGAATAATAATAAGTGTGTCTACTATTATCCCTATGTGTATAAATAAAGTTAGGAGAAGTAGAATACAAAGATGTCAAAGAAACAATACAATACAAAATAGTTAAACAAAAGGGGAAGCATAGCAAGTTGTCCCAAGGGAATGGATTGCAATGGCCTATATAGAAATAATCCCAATAACAATGCAAAGTATCTAAATAATTACATAGTTTGTGGAGTACTAGAGTGCTATAAAAGTCTAGGAGAAGGCTTGAGATTATAGAATAACTAGCTAGAAAACTAGTCCCAAGAGCATGAGAAGGAAGAAGGAATCCAAATTCAAAAAATGAAGCATGTAAAGGCTATTTTGGGCCAAGAAATAAGGAAAGGGATTGTTGGGATCTTGATAGACCTAAGCAAGTGATGGTCACAAATAAATGGAAGTTGAAACAACACTATTTTGGTCATGAAATAAAGCTTGTATGGTTGTATAGTTGAGGGATGGTAGCATGATTGTGTAGACATCCATGCAATTCTTCTTATGCATCCTCTACTCAACAAAATCAAGTTCTTGATAATCCTAAGCAAGTAGAGTTTTTGAAGAATTTCTATGGTGGCATGCAACTTTCTACTAATCAGGTTCATCCTTGTCTGCTTCAAACATTGCAAAAGATTGAAGAAAAAGATGGGAAGGAGACTCATTTTCTTTCTCGTGATCATAAGCCTTTATCAAAGGAGATTCATGCACCAAAATGTAAAATAGATTATGCTGAAATTTATCATTTGCACAATGAGGACAGCAATGAAGAGGCAAAAGTGTTTCATGCAAATGAACCTGTATTTAATGCAACATCTTTCAATCAAAGGGTTGAAAGAAATTTATTAGAATATGCATGTTTACTTAAAGAAGACCAAAAAGAAGCAGTGATGGAGATAGAAAAACAATGTTGTATGGAAGCGAGCAATGATGAAGAAGAAATCTGTCCAGACAATGACATATTCCCAGTTTCTTTGAAGAATTTCACTCCTCTTGTGACAACTTGCTCTGGTTTCACAACTACAACCTCTGAGAGCAATTTCCATCACATAGTTGCTGTTCCGGAGAGTGAAGAAGAACTTTTGAGCCAAAGTGTGAATGAACATGAAGATGAGTCACGAAATGTTCTCTTATCATGCATGCAAATCAAACAAGAGGAGAATCATGATGAAATGGTACCGAAAGAACTCTCTCATGAGATTTCCACCATAGATTGGCATCTTAGTGCTCCTGTTGATGATCTTATTTATGAAGAAGATTTCATCATTTCTCCTTTATCATTTGTTGGAGAAGAATACTTAGTGATTGAAACCAAAGGTACTAATCAAGACAAAGCATTGAGTACTTCCACTCCAAATGTGCTAGAAGATCATAAGGATACCTGATGTGAATCTATACAAAAAGAGTTTAGAAGTGAGTTGGTTCTTGAAGATTCTAGTTTGAGTGATTTCATTCTATGCCACAATCCTTTACCTGTTGATAATAATGTTGAAGAGAGCAATAAGTTTAATGTTTATGGTAGTGATAAAGGAGGACAAAATGTTCATGAGAATATACATGAAACTGCTGGTATTCAAAAGACTAACGAAGAGATCTATGTTTTACCTTCTTCTTCTCTACTTCCAAGGGAGGAAAATATTATTCCTTCATCAATTATACAAGAGGATTTTCAGAAGGATAAAGCACAAAATGTAGATTCATCACTTTCTCATCCTCGTATGCAATCCTTTAATGAAGCACATCCTGAGTTAGTAATAATACAAGAGGAGCAATTTTCTTTTGTAAATGATTCAATGATAAAGGAGGACATTACTCATAAGGAAGATCAGTCACAAGATATTGAGTTTTCTTCACTTCTTACTTCACATGAAGGATGTTTGGTTTGTGATTCAGATTTCTTTGGTTCAAACTATGAAAAGAATCTTTAGATAGAGAAAATTGGTATGCTCGACATGATGCCAGAAGATATGATCAACACTACGCAGAGCAATACCAATATGATTCAAAAGGACTTAGAAGTTTATGATGAAAATTGGTTGTTCGGGGCACTATTCAAGGAGTCCTCACATTTCATGTATTTTATTTTTCTCATAATCTTGAAATAGCCACTGAGTTCACAGGTGCCTCATCCGTGCACATCTCTTTTCCGCACAGGTGCCTATTTTTCTCAACCTGTCAATGGTTTTACTTGATCAACCTAAAGTAGTTTTGAGGTAGGAGTCACCTACCATGTACATGGGTTAATTAGGAGTTTTTGTTGTCTGTCCTATTTTAGTTTCTATCATTTTCATCGTTTGCCTTGTCTCTGTGTGTCTTTGTCTCCTTGCTTCCCCTTGAACATCGTATTATCTCCTAACTCTATAGCCCAATGGATAAGGCACTATTCATAAACAGAGATTCCGCATTCATCCTGCATCCACAAGGTCCTTGTCCCCAGTTAGAGCCAGTTGTTGGCCTCGTTTTCAACTTGTCAATTTTCAAACTTTTGCATCAAATCCTTATGTATAGTCACCCCTAATCACAAATTCTACTAAAGTGTCAAGTTGATTTCTAGTTTGAAGGAGGAATTGTTTGCTTGTTTCAGCTGAAATCTTGGAAGCGGTTCTACTATGTCGAAAATCGCAAAAACAATTAAATTTCAAAATCTGCAAAGGCTGGAAAGAAATCATTTTACAAGAAAGTTTATATGGCTATTTTGCCTAATGTGGCAACTTTTTATGTCATGGCGCCTTATGGTTTGAGAGATTTTAAACTTTCAATTTTTCGGCAGGCAGTTTGCGGAAACAATTAAAACAACAAATTTATTGGAGTTTAAAAAGAAATTCTTTCATCACCAGGCTCGTATCAACTATATCAATGATTGGCTGAAATTTCATAAAGATTTGCGGCTTCAATCAAAAGTTATGTAAATTTTACTATTTTTTGCACTTGCACGATTGAAGAAGTAAAAGTTCACACAATGGAGTCTGTCTACTTTCAAAATTGACTAAGTGCAGGTTTACTTTTATTTTTCACTAAGCGGGAGTCTACTTTTGATTTTTCCTAAGTTGGTGTTCACTTTCACTTTTGGCTAAGTGAAAACCCACGTTGGATGCACTTTCACTTTTCACTAAGTGTGAATAAAAAAAAATCACTTTTAGTTTTCAAAAAGTGGGAAGCTACTTTTAGTTTTAGCTAACTTGATGCAACTTAGAAATTTTCACAAGTTTCCAACTTGTGAATTTGGCTAACTCAATGGAAAGAACAAGTTATAATTTTTATTAACTACTGGTGAAGTTAGAGGTTTGGAGAAGTCATAATTTTCTAATTGGTAGTTATTTCATGAAAGTTTACGAAAAGCACAAGTCACAAGTTGTAACTAAGTTGTGAAAAGTTAGTTAAAAGGTTGAGGTTATGAAAAAGGAAAAGTCACAACTTAAAAGTTAGTTATTATTTGTGAAAATCACTTCCAATGCCAACGCTTTATATCAATTTAACATGGTCACAGTAAAACTGCGATATCTTTGTCATTTCACAACGAAATTTAAAATTTCAAAGTGTTTTAGAAAGCTAATGAAGGGGACAATAAAACCCAGAAACGGTTTGAAGATATCTTTTGTACTAAGTGAGTAGTTTGAAGCAAAAATTTGGGGCTGTAAGTTTTGACATGATATAGCACCATTGGAGCAGCGTATGATCTATTTGAAAGAATTTGTGATATTGTGGAAATGTACACAATGTGAACCATAGAAAAAACATGTGAACTGTTTGATAGAATGATTTGAAAGAAATGTGGTCAAATGAAAGGCAATAATTGAAGGACAAAAACATAAGTCTGCATTCCTACAGTTTACAACACATCAAAATATTATGAATGCATTCAGACGTTTGCAGAAATAAGTTGTATTTGGTTGTCACGGGAGTGCAAAGGTAGCATTTGTAGAGACTTCCATTAAGCCTAATGATGAATTATGTCAAAGGTGAAGACAATATTTATAGATGAATTGCTGAAATCTTGGGATGAAGAGCGTGTAAAGGAGGTTTCTGTGTTTAGTAATTCATAGTGGCTCTCCAGGGTAATGTTAACTTTGTTATTTCTCATGTGCCATGCTAGAATGGAAGTTTTGGAGTTGCGTATAGTTATTCACCACAATACTAAAGAAGGAACGCCCTGACAGATATGAATGCATAATGAATTTGTTTGAAAGGCTTTGAAAACTTTCAAGCAAATGTATTGGATGTTAAGTTGAATTTAGTGACCTTTGCTAGAACATCTAGCTGAAAATGATAAGTGGATGTATTTGAAATACCTTGACAGTTTGTATGTTGACATGAGTTATATGAGTAGTGGATGGCAATGACATTTTATGATTGCAATTACAACAAGAAAATGTGCAGTGTTATCAATCTATGCCTATCATGTTGGCATTCCTGGTAAAATATTTACTATTTCCATAGAATTCATATCTTGTATGCATGGACACGGGAGTCTAAGATTTGGGTATTCAGAGTTGTCGTTGAGATTTGTGAGGATTGACCACCAAAACGGAGCAAATAGAGATAGAAAGTAACCTAGCAAAGTTCACAACTCAAAAGTTACAAGTTTTAGTTACCTTTTTGTAAAAAGTGACTTACGTCACTTATTGTAATTCATAAGTTAGAAAATGAACTTTATTTTCAAAAAAGTGGTGTAAAATATAACAAAAAATAAGGTTCATTATATTTTTGTTTTTCAAAAAGGTAGTTATTAGGTAGTTGTGAGGTAGTTACAAAGTAGTTACTAGGTGGTTATGGGAAAAAGCCTATAAATATAAGGCTATTTGAAATGTAAAGGGGGGACTCTTTAGAGAGAACTTTTGCAGGGGGAACTTATGAATAAACTTCTTGGAACATTTTTGGTTCTACACATTGTATAGTCTACAATGCATCTTCAATTCGTATATTCTTGATGTATTTCTGAGTTTATGATTACTAGTTTCTCGTATGTCAAATTGGTGATCTTTCTACGTATTTGTGTGAATCAAAGTTATCCATTAAAGCATGCAATTGGGGTGATAAAGCATAATCATGTCTTGGTATCCTGATTTAAAAGTGTTTAGATAAATTATCTCTTCATATGTTGAGATTTGCCATCTTTTTTCATCGTTGTTGCATATATGTCATGAGATCCATCATAGAGTTTAGGAAAGTGGTTTCTAGCTTTGTGGTGAAACCCCCTCGTACTTTTCAATAAGATTGTGAAACTCCTGTTGGTTTTTCATACATCTAACATGAGGGTTTCTACATGCCCATTTCTCCTATTATTTTCTTTTTCTTCCTTTTTGTACTTTCAGGATAAAAGTACACAAAAACCACAAATACCCCTATCATATGAGGGAATTGCCCCTCTCAAATGCAGAGGAAAGTTGTTAGTCCAGTAACAACTTCTCCAACTGTTGGGACTATTTAGTCACCGCTCTAAGGGCAACGAGTCATTTTCAAAGGTTATTTCGCGGTGACAAATCTATTTACCAATAGAAGCCAGTCTCAACTTTTGGCAGAGCATCATCTAACTCCCTCATTTCAAAAAAAGTAAGCTTACCAAGCAACCAATCCTTGTTAATTGTTTTTACTTGCATGAATTATTCAATCACGACCACCTTGTGACAGTAGGACTTAGGCAGAGATCTGAGTATTTTCATAACAATTTCCTTTTCTTCAAGAGTTCCACCTATGGATTTTATCCCTGTAACAAGTTCATCAACTCTTTGCATAAACATTGATATGTTTTCATTGTTGTTCATCTTCAAGCTTTCATATTTCACTTTAAGAATTTGTAACTTGGCTTCCTCCACAGAATCATCTCCTTCATATAGATTTTTCAACTTTTCCCATACCTTATTTGCAGTTTCAAGATCCACCACTTTCGTCAGTATTGAGT
This sequence comes from Cunninghamia lanceolata, assembly GCA_027924645.1. Classification (NCBI taxonomy): domain Eukaryota; kingdom Viridiplantae; phylum Streptophyta; class Pinopsida; order Cupressales; family Cupressaceae; genus Cunninghamia; species Cunninghamia lanceolata. The sequence goes on from BSBN01001091.1 coordinate 3,213,340, forward strand.
TGGTTAATGAGCTTAGTAGAGCATTCCTTGCCTTGAGGTACGGTGTATTCTGTTTCTGCAGCTTTCCAAACTTTAACACCAAGAGAAAGAAGATGGATTTTCATCCGAGCCTTCTAGAGAACATAATTAGTTCCATCAAAATGTGACGCTTCCTTCTTGTAAGAAATTTTGGATCTTCCTCAAGCTATTAAACTTTCTTCAGAGGAACCTTGGTCTGATACCAATTCTTGATATGCACCAGAAAACTGAGAGGGGGGGTGAATCAGTTGTCACAAAAACTTAAACACTTTATACAATTAAAAATTCATCACTTATCCACAATTATTATGATTTAACAATGAGTGCATGAAATCAGAAACTTAACAACATCAAACACAAGAGACACCAGATTTATGTGGAAAACCCCAAGGTGGGGAAAAACCACAAAGAGGATTAACTCTCAATATATATTACAATCTTGAAATAGTGATGTTCAGGCTTGGTCACCCCACATGCCTAAACATACTGGCTTACTGCCATGAAGAACAACTAGGTCTAGCAGGCTCACTGCCTCAACCCTAAACCTAGCAAAAATACAATAAGGGCTCTTAAACCTTGAGGTTTGTTAAACCCTATTAGTGGCTTACTACTAGATTCACTGCCAGGATCAACACCTTTCTTTATTGTGAATAAACAATTCCTCAGCTCTGCTCTTCCTCTTCCCTGCTCTTCCTCTGCTCTGCTCTTCCTCTTCTTTCCTCTGCCTCTTCTTTGCTCTGCCTCTAGACCTTTCTTAATATCTTATCATTTCTGCTCAAAGACACCTTTTCCACGACTCAACTACAAGTATTTATACACTACATCAACCTTGGAATGATCATCAAGGTCGGCATCAACCATTGGAACAATCTCCAAGGTCGGTATTACAAACATTTACAAAATAGGTCTTGACCTATTGCAACATCATGCAAAGGGAATGAAATGTGGATCATGCCATGCCTAGCTAGGACTCAAACATGATCTTCCACACCACAACACACTTCCTCAATCTTTCAAAGATCTCTGCAATCACTGGGACCAACTAGGTCGGCCAAGACTGGTTACACTCTACGTTATCTGGGAACAATCTTCACACACCATTCCAATTTCTTAACGCAAACCAAATTCCAAATAGGAACATGATTAGGAGACATCCACAAGCATGTTATAATCATTAGGAGAAACCACACAAACCTTAACCACTTTATCCATAGGAATCTTCTCACCGGAACACATGAACTTTACTATCTTCAATTGTCATAAAAGAAAGATAGCTTGCAGACCACCAAACCATGAACCATTGCAACTATAGGCACTTATCATCATCCCAGACTTCCCTCTAGAACCACAGAGCAAACTATTTTATTGCAGAGGAATGCAGAGCCAAATACTATCTTCCTGTCTCAACTAAACTTACAGAGAAAGTAGGCTTCACTCTGGTGAACACAACTCACTTAGATCTTCATGTGGATGGATGAGACCTGAAATGTAACATCTTCAGACATACCTCTAACTTACTTCCAATCCACAGACTATGATCTTCAAGTAGGAATAAATGCGGAGCAATTTACCAAACTGATCTTCAACATACAATTCACTGTCTGTACTGTACTTCTCTGTAACTCACTTTTTTCTTCTGGAAACGCTAATTTTCTCAATATCCTCAAAAGACAAGTCTTCTAAACAAGTAATAGAGTAAGATATAGTTGACATCAATGACAACAAGAATATGTTGACATCAATGACAACACCGATTAGGCACATACTTGCAACAACTCTTGAATGGGACGTATGATAGTAGTGGTGTCAACATTCCTGCGAGGTGGACCAGGGAAAGGAAAATTGATTTAGCAAATCGAAGGTGATGGGCTTTTGTTTGTAGGATGGAAAAGAATGAAAAAGAAAGAGATTATTATTATTATCATTACTTAGAGGCTACAGGAGTAGCCAGCTATAAGAAAAGGGAGCTTGCAGGAAAGAGAAGATAACAATAATGATAGGCTCAAACTATAACAGGACGTAACTTGGCTACAATGCCTTTCAATTAGGTACAACTGTAAGATACCATCATGTAGTCTTAAGCTATGCAGATGTATACATAGTTATTACTATGATAACCACACATTGGATTATGGATGACTATGTTTATCTCATATGATAACATTTGATTTGTTTGAATAACTCTGTTGAGGCCTTTGAGGCCGAATGTTTGAGAGTATTGTGTTTATCTCATATGATAGCGTTTGATTTGTTTGAATAACTCTATTGAGGCCTTTGAGGCTAAATGTTAAGAGTATTGCTATAGCAGACTTGTGCCCCTCGAAGCCAATTAGGCTGAGGATGGTAAACAACTATTATAACCATTTGATAACGATATAAATCTCTAGAAATGATTGATATATTCTTTCATTCTTTATTTTGAAGACTGTGAAGTCTCTAGATTGGAGTGTTATTGAAAGACAATGATTGTCATTCATAAAGATTACTGCTATTAGAACAGGCCAAGAACCATGCATTGTAGAATAATAAGTCATTCTTGAAAATAATTGCTATCGATAGTGCCAAAGTCACTAAGGATTTTGAGGCACATGAAGTAGGAAGTATGATATTAGACTGCTTATAAAAAGTTGATATTTTACCTTCGGGTTTATTCTTTATGTAAGAATGAGTAGTATGACTAGATTTAATATCAATGGAGAGAAACTAGCTTGATAATTAGTAACATTGTTTAGGTTGCACTAAGTACATGTCGAGCCTTGAATATCAAAAGAGTAAACCCTTGACTGTCATTTAATTTCCATGTAGTAAAAGAAAAATGATAATGAGTGTGATAACTCATTTATTTGAATTTGTATTATGGATATGTTTTCCTTATAAAATGGTAATACTTCAGGAATGAAGTATAGGGTATTAAAAACCCTTTCAAATTCTTTTTGACTAAAGGTCTATTTATTATTGTCAACTTATTAGTACTATTGACTATGATAGGATGTATTATAGTCAATAGAAAGTTGATGAAATATCTTGACACAAGGTAAACATAGAGACTTAGACCAAATATGGTTTTAAAAACTAAAACCATGAACCTTTAAACTCTTTAAAAAGAAAGAACAAGAATAGAGTGACGTGGACTCACAGGTTCCCTGTTGCATAGGCAACATGACAGTTAATGAATGCACTGCTGGATTCAGAGTCAAAAATCCAAGTTAAATGGACTAATGGTGAATTGAACCAGTCTTTATTGTGACCTAAAGGGGTCAAGTTATGAACACTATAGGATGAGACAGCTTCTAAGTCAAGTCGAGGTGTGTGAACATTTGACTAAATTCATTGTGAAATGTTTATGTATATAAATATTTGGCCAAAGTAATGCATCTATCTCTGCATGCATTAGTCAGTTCACTATGCTCCATATGGCATAATGCTTTCAGTAGTGTCATACATAGTTAGAGTGGATCTATAGTTGTATGACCACAAATTATTATGGACACAACACTAGATACTCAGATGGAAAACCTAATGATTCCTTATATATATTCCCTTCGTGAAGGGTAGGGTCGCTTCCAGGAAGGAACTTGTGCGGGGGACCACCAGTCTGTGGTTGGAGGAAAAGCACTCAGGTGATGCTCTCCTTCCCAAGTAGAAGACAAGTTGAGACTTTTGAAAAGATGTCAAAACTCCAGATATAGTACATTCTTTTATATGACTTGATAGTCAAACATTATAAGTAAACTTATCATCGATGCTAGAAGCAAAATATTGTAATTGTATAGTGAAAGGATTCACTAGTATGTTATCTTTGGAAAATCTTGATTATTACTATGCCTAATTGTGATTACATTAATCATGACATTATACTTAATGGTAATTAAGTTGATCAATTTTGGGTAATAAGAGTTGGCTTGTCACAGTGTACCTAAATCTCAAAGTTTGAAAGATAATCTTAATCCATCTTTGTATCCTTAGTTGTGCCTAAGTTTCTATGATAACTAGGATTCCATTTGAGAATTTGAAGTCAAATTATATCATTATATTCAACAATGTTGAGTGGTTATGATTGATTGTTCCTTCCATGGGAAACTTTTGATATTTTGATTGTTTGATTTCTTGATGAATGAGTGATGAATTGATTTATCCTTATATCTATTTCTTGAAGGAGTCACTACTCTTCTTGGCTACCTGTTTCGGGAATAATACTTAGCCTTAGATTCATTTCCTATTGACAATTTCTTCATAGGGAAATGATTCTTCCTATTTTAATTTACTTGTAAAATCACTTAGGGTTCTATTCTCAATTGAATTATTTAATGATGTGTTGGATGTCTCTCTCAAATGAAATGTTCTCTCCTTTTATATCTCATGTTTGAGGGAATAACACTTTTCACTTCACTAGTTACAACTCTTCATTATTACATAAGTTAATTTGTTAGTACTTCTTAACCCAAGAAGCATTTCACAAATAAAGCTTTGAGAGATTTGGCCTTTACATAAGTAATCTTAAACACACATAGAGTAAACTTGTTAAGAAGCATTAGACATGAAGCAAACACATAATACATGAAGTGTACACGATACACGAAGTATATACATAGGACACAAAGCATGAAGCACATGTAATATATGAAGTATACACATAAGTACATGTGAAGCATGAAGCATACATGAAAATACATGTGATACATGAAGTATATTCATAAAATGAAGCATTCACGTAATACATGAAGTATATGCATAAGTACATGTAATAAGAAGCATGAAGCATACAAAGTATAGGCATAAATACATGTAATACAAGAAATATGAAGCATACATGTGGATATGAAGTATACACATGAATACACGCAAGTCACAAAGTATACACTTGAATACACGTAAGTCATGAATTATACACTCGAATACACGTAAGTCATGAAATATACACTTGAATACACACAAGTCATGAAGTATACACTTGAATAAATGTAAGCCATGAAGTATACACTTGAATACATGTAAGTCATGAAGTATACACTTGAATACACATAAGTCATGAAGTATACACTCAAATACATGTAAGTCATGAAGTATACACTTGAATACACGTAAGTCATGAAGTATATGCCTGAATACATGTGAGTCACAAAGTATAACCATGAATACACATAAGTCACAAAGTATATACATGAATGCACGTAAGTTGCAAGGTATGAACACAAGTAAGTCACAGAGTATACGCATGAATACATGTAAGTTATAAAGTATGAATACGTGTGAGTCACAAAGTACACATACGTTGCAAAGTATACACTTGAATACACATAAGTCACAAAGTACACACTTGAATATATGTAAAGCACAAACTATGCACTTAAATACACGTAAAGCACAAAGTATACACTTGAAGGCACAAGGTATACAACAATACATGTAAATCCCAAATTATTCATAAGTCACCAAGTATACACATGAGTACACATAATACATAAAGTATACATAGGAAGCATGATGCATACATGTGGATACACGTAATACATGAAGTATAAAAATAAATACACATAAGTCACATGAATACATGTATACATATGAGTACACACAAGTCACAAAATCCACTTGAAGTCACAAAGTATATGGAAGGTATACATAGTCACATAAATACATGTAAATCATGGAAGGCTCACATCTATAGAAATACATGATTGGCCTACTTTAGAAGAAGGTTAAATAGTTAATTCTAATTGAATGGCAGTTAAAGTAGGTATGTCCCATAGGCTGGCAAGAACATGCTTTGATACCACTTGTAATGTCCCTAATAAGAATTATACTAAGTTTATCCTAATTATCAACTTCCCAAGAAAATAATGGATTTAGAGGGTACCTTAGCTTGATTTAAACCCTACAAGCAAGTTAGAGATCAATTAATAACTTATCAAGTAGATTATCATGATTAAACATTAGGAAATCTATAGTAAATTAGTTAACCCAATTATTAAACCTTACCTTCAGATCCTCAACCATGGGAGAGCATGGAAGAGAGTGACTTGATGGGGTGTCTTATCCTTCCTAGGCCCCAGGATGGATATACCATCCCCCTTGTCCTCATATGGCACATGCCATTCATATGAGGTAGCCTTGGCCTCATGTGGTGCATACCACTCATATGAGGTAGCCTTGGGCTCATGTGGTGCATGCCATTCATATGAGGTGGCCTACCTGTTGTGATGTTCACAACACACCCCATTTTAATCTTTAGCAAAATGAGGACCCCTGTTGTGGCTGTGGCTTTTACTTGTGTGTGTGGGTCTGCTTGGTGGTAAAGGGAAAAGGAAGTGAAAGTACAAACCTTGTTGAAAATAAAGAAAAAATAGTATTAAGTACCAGAGCTGAGTATGGGTGAATTCTTTGTCAAAAATCAGTAAGGGTTGTTTTTTGAACCATTTTAGAATTCCCAATATTTTGCAAGTTATGTGTGTTTTTTGGTAAATGCACTATAAGAGGGTTTGTATGTTGCATATACAAAGTTGTTTGTATATCAGGTCATTGTATAAGTCACAAAAGGAGTTGTCGGTTTGGTTACATCCATTTACTTGTATGCATTTTGATAACGCTTTATTCTTATATACAAGTCAGACCCGACGGAATTCAGAGGTGAAATGAATAATCAATTAAGTCCATCGGATGTATATCAGGGTTTTTATGTTTGATTGAAAGGAAATATACAAGGAAATGTACAACATGATATACATGCCGTGGATTTGAAAAAGTATTAAAGTTGGTTTTATTATTGTATGTTTCGTGCCTTGTATGTATATTTCAGGTTATACATTTCAAGATACATACAAAGCAGAATTCAGGAAAGAGTAAAATTTGGTTAAATCAATGTATCATGACTTAATGTATATCAAATGATGCATTGCACTTTATACATGTTACGGAACCGAAAGTGGGTAAACTGTCATTTATAAAAGTTGGAGTTCGAAAGGACATACAAAAGAGTTTGTATGTATCTATACTTGTATATAAAGGTTTTGATACAAGTATTGTTGTATTACGGAGATACAAGTGAATGGTAATGTGGGCTCCACCACTCATCAGTGTGAGTAAGCTTGCTGGAGCAAAAGTTTTAGATCATACCGATCTTATGCCTCTCGGTGATAGATACTTTTCAGCAGGAATCACTGGTACTCTCACCAATGAAAATTGGGTCGGGCAGATATGTGTGGTCGGAGTGAGTTTTTTAGATCGCCCCAACTAAGTGAGTTACTCTGATGAAGAGCAATATGCAAAGCAAAAGATACAAGCTGGATGTAAAAAGGAAGTTCAATATGGAAAATTCTTTGTATATTTGAATGCTTGTATGTTTATGATGAAAGTTAGGTTCAAGACTGAAAAGTGACCATGGTGTCCGTTCTATTGTGTTGTTCATATTTGATGAGGGGTATGTAGGAAAGGTAAATTGATGAAATCGACGTGAATTTTAAAATCCATCATATAAACTTATGTCTGTTGGTAGGTATGCAGGTATATGGAAAGTGACAAAGTGGCGATGGCATCTCAGAAGGCAAAATTTATAAAGGATACAGAGGGCGAGGTGTAAACAGAGAGGAAGACCAAGAAAAGAGCCATCAGAAGGTGAAAGTAATGATGAAGAAGAGGAAGATAAAGAGGAAGAACCTGAGGAATGAATGAAGATGTAGCACAAAGAAAATATATGCATAAGGCATTTAGAAGTAATGAATCACCTAGATGGTTGCCAGCTGGCAACCTATGCCACGAAGGAAAGTTGACTGAGTCAAAGAAGGTTATCCACCATTGATCCTAATTGACAAATCCTAACCTTAGGTCATTTGTAACCACTCCCTCACCTTAGTCTATAAAAGGTGTAGGGGTGCAATATTTTGAATATTCAGAAGCTTAATTGAAATTTGATTACTGAAACATCAGGACTTATTTCAAAGTTGTTGTAAACATACATGTTGTGCATACTAAATGAAAGAGAAGATAATTTGATTACTAATCATCATAAATCTTGAGTAATCTGTGTTTGAAATCTTAATACATGCTTTGATCAGCTGCGTCCCTTGGAGTGCTTGTCAGTCTGCATGTATTGTTTTCATTCCTTATCCTTTGAAGTTAGCATCATCCATATCTAGATGTGGAAGATCCTGGTGAAAATATGGTTTTATTTCTTCTCCTAATGAATGTATCTAGTATGTATGTGGTTCAATAGCTAAAGATTCACCAAAATTTGAAGCATTCTTTTAATTTTCTTTAAATTTCATAACAATTCACCATCATAATTGCAAATAACAGAAGATCAAAAGCAAATAACATGAAATATGCTAAAATCTCATAGATAATTGGAAATACATAGCATATTTATAGTTAAAGCATGTTAAATTAACAAATATCATGCAAATTCATACATAAATCCATGAAATTCATGCATATATATACTTACAGACACATCATTTGAGTAAATATACTGTGTAGAAGAAAGAACAAGGTCATGATGATCAATAATCAGAAGAATTTATCAAACTTGCAAATACGTCGGCTATCTTTGAACTAAAGTTGAAATAACCTCTCTCTGTGTAGCAAATCTATAGGAAACAGAATCTACTGATCATTCAAACAAATGTAAGGCCCCTTGAAATGGAAAACAGCAACACACATCAACCGCTGAGTAACATCAGTAGATTATGAACTAATCAACAGAGACTTGGGATCATGAATTCTTTGAATTCATCATATCTTTCAAGATAAATAAAGGTTGTTGTGTAACTTTTATTTCATGTTTGTTTGTGAGTGACATCATGATCAACACAAATTGGTGCTAGAAGGAGGGCCTTCTTATCATCAGTAGGTTTTGTCTTATTTGATGATGCAGACAGAAAGGTAAACTGAAACACCTCTGTATTTCAAGTCATATGCAAACATTTGTTGTTTAAAGTCTTTGCACACTAATCATTTGTGAAGATTTCAAAATTGAGTATTAATATTGCAAGCTTTGTGGTCAATCACCATGAATTTTTAAAGATAAGCTCTATTTCAGGTAAATTTGCTAAAGATTTTGAGGTAACCTGCTTAAGAAACCTGATATCCAATTGTGTATGTCATCAAGCTTCAATATCACCTCATATTTGCATCATTTCTACAAATATTGCTTAAATATCTAGTCAGTTTCAAATTTTGACCATAAATATAGCCTTGGCTGGGGAGTTTCAACTGATCTTTACAGTAAACCAGCCAATTTTCCTTAAATTTAAGAAATCCTAGCTCTCAGGCCAAATACCAGGTCCAGATCTAGTGGACTCTTTGAAGAATTACCTATCCGGGGATTTAGACCTAGAACTGTAGACATTCATTACTCTCCTAGTTCTAGTGCATCAGGATCTTCACCAGAACATGCTCCTGTAACTCCTATTGGGTTACAAACACCTACAGGACCACCTGTCACACCTTATGTCCAACCTCCACCAGTTGCTATGCCGTTCTTTACAGCAGAATCACCTCTGACTTTCACGGCATATCATGCTTTGCCTAAGAATCCTGATAAAATTTGGCCTAAGTATCATCCATATCAGAAGCTGATGATCACATCAGAACTTTCAAGGAAGCTTTTTGTAGGGCTAGAATTGAGCATCAAGATGTGGTATGTAGGTTATTTCCATTTTCCTTAGGGGAAGAGGCATATAACTGGTATATTAGTCTTGGTCAAGGTTCAGTCGGTTCATGGGCTGCCTTAGAGAAATCTTTTAAGGATAGGTTCAAAATACCTATAGATCCTTCAATGAATTATCATCTGTTTTCCACCATCAAGAGATTTGAAGGAGAACCTATTGCTAACTTCAATGCAAGATTCCAGAAAATGCTCTCGAAGTTAGTTGCACCTTATGTTGTAGCAGATGAAGCTGCTAGGAGCATATATTATTCAACTTTAGATCCCCTGACTTCCATGTTTATTAGGAGAGCACATCCTGGTGTCACAACCTTAATAGGAGCTTTTGAAGAAGCTGTCAAAGTCAGTCAGCAATTGGTCCCTGCTCCAACACCAAATATTGTCTTTCCTACACTTCCTGGTTAGCCTACATATCATGCCCAACAATAGACCAATGGAGCCATGATACCTCTAGCTGTGATGCCAACACCTTTGTAGATACCTCCACTCAGTATCATGCCACCACCAAATGGAAATGGCCAGATGTTACAATATCGAGGACAAACACAAGTACCTTAGGTTGTGGAACAATCCAATAATAACAATGGATCTTCCTTTTTCAAGCCTCAAACAGAGAATGTAGTGGCTAAGGTTCAGGAAGAGAAAGAATAAATTAAGGAGATATCAGCATAGTTAAGGAAACTCACCACTGAGATCACTCATTTGAGGAGTCAGAACTTCTATTCTCAACCTAATCAAATCAGAGGATATGCCAATGACAGACCTAATTATCCTGATAGGGGATACAACAATAATTACAATAACAATGGTAATAATAATCCCCCTAGACAGCCTAGAGTATGGAACACTAGGCCAAATAATGGTTCTTTGCCATCACCCCTAGATAATCAGCCTTCTAGTGAACCTAAGCAGACCACTAGAGTCAACCTTGCAGAGGCATCCCTTACAAACTGGTGCAGGATACACAACACCAATGCTCATGCAGAGTTAGATTGTCCATAGTTCAAAATTGTTGCCAGTATTTTCCAAACTGAAGTGTCCAATACTTCAGGAAATCCACCTTATGTAGAAGGAAATGAAATTGTCCCCTGTGGATATGATTCTGCCTTAGTGCTAGAAAGCTTCATGCACCATCCTTATCAGCAGACAATTTCATCTCATCAAGATTACACCTTAGCATGTGAAGAGTTAGCCATGGCTTTTGAATCTAACTATTTTTTTCTATTTGAGGATGAGAATGATCCCTCAACTGAATATCAACAGCAATATTAGGGTAGGCACAATTACAACTTGAGGAATAACTCAAACAGACCTGCTGGTCCTTTGACCACATCCTTGCCTCCAAACAATTTCAACACTCCACCTGATCCCAAGGCAAGTAAGAACCTTGGATTTCCCAAGGTCAATGCTCAGTACTTAGCACCATAGAATACAGCACCAAAAGCTAGTAATCTGCCTCCTAAATCTGACAAATTGGTTACTTACCTGGCTGATGAAATGAAAAAGATTAAAATCAGCCTGTCATTATCATAGCTGCTTAAAACCCCTACTATCAAGAAAGCTTTCATGAAATCATTAGATGATCCTACTCCAAGAGAGGATAGTCATACCTCAGGTCAGTCTGGAAATAAAGATCATGCTGCTAGAGATGTTAATGTTAAACACAAAGCCTCAGCTACTGTTCAAGCTTTAGAGACTTCCCACATGACCCTATATAGAGACAAGAGTGAGTCTCCTCCTTTCCTCCTTACCATAAGGATGTTTGGTAAAAATTTGCATGACTGCTTAGTAGATTCAGGAGCATCTACCAATGTAATGCCCCTGTCCATATGCAATGCTTTAGGGTTGCATCCTGCTAAATCATTAAAGAAAGTAACACAATTGGACAAAATAGAGGTGGGTGTGGTAGGAGAACTAACTCACATTCACATGCAATTAGCATCAGATCCTAGAAATCAGTATTATATTGATATTCAGGTAGTTGATATACTTGATACATATGGGATGTTACTCAGTAGAGACTGGTCAAAAACCCTTAATGGATACATGTCAACTAATTTCAGTCATATGTGGTTGCCCTAGAAAGGGATACCAAATCAAATAAGGATATATATCGAACCTCGCATGAAACACATGATCACTGAATATAACAAAACCAATGAAATCATGTATGTGGATGTAGAACCCAGAGTTTACTCCATCAGACCCCAAACCATCAGCATAGAGGAGATCCTGATGTATGATGTTCATAATCATGATGATGACCCTCAGGATGATAAAATAACTTTAGAATCTGATTGTAACCTTGAAAATGAAACAGAGGTAGAGCATTTCAAGAATTTTGAGATGCACTTGTTTAAGGAGGTACAACGATGCCATTTGTTAAAAATGCCTATTCATGATATTCTAATTGAAGGATGGTATAGGTTGCATGATGAAGCGCATTCTAAAATGACCTGTGATGCCTGCTTAGACATGATGGAGCTGGAACAAGTGTGTAGTGAGGCATCATAATCATCATCATCATCATCATCCACGCTAAGTTCTGCAGATAGTGATAGTAACACTGATCTTTGTTTGTCATCTGCAGGAGTAGGAGAATGCACACATTATGATGAAGGTCATATTTAGATGACAGAAGAGATACTGGTATGTAACAAGAGTAATGTTAAAAGAAATAGGAAGATCACCCCAGGAAGTGATTGTTTAGTTGAATCAAATTATGAGTTATCTGATGAAGATGGAGGTAGTAACCTGTCCAAGTTTGAAGAGTTTTTATCAAAAGAGATTCAAAAGGTGACACAGCAGCGAAGATCTCCACAGGATGCCCTAATTAAGGGATGGTGTAGGTTACATGAAGCACCACATTCAGAAACTGCTTGTTCATTGTGTCTGCATATTCTGAAAAGGCAGACATTGCCAAGTCCAGAAGATTTTTCTTCTGATGATAAAAGGGAAGAAGAAATATCAGCTTCACATAAGCTAGATAAGGTGAAGTTTGAGAAAATTGAAATATCAAAGTTAAAATGGATATCAAACGGTGTAGCTGCCAGAGCTAAAAAGAAAAGAGAAAGCCCAGACAAGCCTTTAGCTGAAGATAAGCCATGGATCCTCAAGTTTGATGGATCCAAGTCAAAACAAGGGGCTGGAGTAGGAATAGATCTTATTGATCCATCTGGAAAATCCTATTTAGCCGCATATAGATTGCAATTTCCATACATGAATAATGTGACAGAGCACGAAGCCTTGATTCATGGGATATTGTTTGCACTAGAAAGAAAGTGAAGATTCTACATGTCTATGGAGACTCAGAATTGGTTGTGAGATAGGTAAGAGGTATATACTCTTGCAATTACAAGAAGTTGTCCAATTACAAACATAGGGTGTGGGACTTGATAGAAGATTTTGATGCATTCAACATCACCCATGTACCCAGAGAACAAAATCATAGGGCAGATTCCTTAGCCCAAGCTACCAGTACTCTAGAACCACTATCCATATCTGGTTTAAAGAGATTTTCAGTTGAATTAGTATCAGTGCCTTATGTGCCAGATAATGTAACTAATCTTCAAGTATTTGATGATGATCAACATATATTGGACTTTATTTCCAACATGGATATCTTTGTTGCACAGATCATAGTTGAAAGAAATGTGGAAGACCATATCTGGGAAGAAAAAGAAATCCTAGAGTTGCCTAGTAACAAGATTCCTAAGGGAATGATAGAGCTGGAAAGAGTATTTGATCTAGACAACATGCTGAAACAAAAGGATCTCCCAAAAGCAGGTGGAGGAGAATGTTCACAGGTCAATATTGGATAGGATGATGAAAAATGAAATGTCTTGATTGGAAAAGTATGTATAAAAGAAGAGCTGGAAGGGATAACTCAAGCGTTCAAAGATTACATTCATGTCAATGCCTGAACATATGATGAGTTGAAAACTTATGATACATCAATCATCACTCATACTATACCTTTATAGCTAGATGTCAAGCCTTTTAGACAAAAACAGAGACCTGTCAATGGTCTGCTGGAACCCATCATTTTTGAAGAAGTTAAAAAGTTGCTTAATGCTAGGATCATATTTCCTGTGAGACATTCCACATGGGTGGAAAACCTGGTCCCAGTAAGGAAGAAGAACAGTGACATTCGATTGTGTGTAGACTTCAGAAACTTAAATAGAGCTTCTAAGAAGGATAATTATCCTTTGCCTTCTCTGGATGAGGTTTTGCAAATTGTGAATGGTGCCAAGATGATGTCATTTCTGGATGGTTTCTCAGGTTACAACTAGGTGATGGTAGACAAAATAGACAGATTGAAAACTGCATTCACCACAAAGTGGGGAATATTCGCTTATAGGTGCATGCCTTTTGGGTTAATAAATGTTGGAGCAACATTCCAACAAGCAATGGATATAGCCTTCAGAGGCTTAATTGGTAAATGCATAGTCATATACATGGATGACTTGACAGTTTTCTCTAAAGATAGAGGAAATCATGTAGAAGACCTCAGGAGGGTGTTAAAGAAATGTGAACAATATGGAATATCCCTAAACCCTAAGAAGTGCATATTTGGGGTAACCATAGGGAAATTATTAGGCCACCTAATAACAAAAAATAAGATCATCATTGACCCTAACAGGGTGGAATTAATCATGAAGATACAACTTCCTAGAAGTAAGAAGGAGCTCAAATCTTACTTTGGTAAGATTAATTTTGTTAGAAAGTTTATTACTGGCTTTGCAGAAATTGTCAGACCCTTGAATGCCATGCTTAAAAAGGATGCCAAAATTGAGTGGACACCTAAAGCTAGAGCATCTTTTGAAGATATTAAGAAAGCCATATCCAATGCCCTAGTTCTGATCAGTCTAGATTATACCAAGGATTTTTACATTTACTCATTTTCCTCAGAGCATACATCTGCAACAGTATTAACACAAAGAAATGAGGCTAAAGAAGAAAAGCCTATAGCCTTCATGAGTTGTCCTTTCAGAGATGCAGAACTTAGATACATGGATGTTGAAAGACAAGCACTTGCTCTGGTTCGAGTAGTTAAGAAGTTCAATCACTACATCCTGAGAAGTAAAGTGATTGCTGTAGTACTTGATGCAGCAGTAAAGATGCTCTTAATGCAAAGTGAACCAGGGGAGAAGAGAGCTAAATGAATTACTATTCTTCAAGAATATGATATGGGCATAACACCCATGTAGTTAGTGAGAGGACAAGCATTGAGCTAGATGATATCAGAAACTAATCCTAATATCATGAGCCAGCAATATGTCATTAATGCTAAGGAAGATGAAGAATGGTATTTAGACATCAAGCACATCCTGATTACCGGAAGATGTCCTTCAAGATTGCAGGCCTCACAGAGGAGATCCTTAAAGATAAGGTCACAGAAATACATGATAAAAGGAGGAGTCCTTTTCAAGAAGAACTATGACAGAATATATCTTAGATGCCTGGAAAGGTAGGAAGTCGATAGGGTGCTAGTAGAATTGCATGACAAGTTTAGAACTGCACATGGATCATCCCTAGCTACCACTCATGCTATCCTCAGGGCAGGGTATTATTGGCCCACTATTTCTAAAGATACTGCTGAACACATCAAATGTTATCATATGTGTCAGGTTGCTGCAAATAGAGAAAGATATGCTGCTCATCCTTTACAGCCAGTGATGGAGATGTGCCCATTTGCTCAATGGGGAATGGACTTTATAGGACCAATCAATCCTCCATCATCTTCGGGCCATAGGTATGTTTTGACTATTACTAATTAGTATACCAGGTGGACTAAAGCTGTCAGCAGTAAGACATGTAATGCTGACGATGTAATCAAGTTTTTAGAAAGCAATATAGTGACCAGGTATGGAGTTCCTTATGCTTTGGTATGTGATAATGGGTCTGCCTTTGCTTCAATTAAATTATCAAGTTGGGCTTTTGACTATGGGATCATCTTGAAATTTTCCTCAAATTACTATCCCCAAGGGAATGGATTAGCAGAATCCACAAACAAGAATCTATTGAACATCATAAAGAAGTTGATAGAAAAGAACCCAAGGGAATGGAACACCCTATTGAAATATGCCTTGAGGGTAGATAGAACCAGGAATAAGGTTGCATTAGGAAATTCTCCTTTTCATCTAGTGTATGGGGTGGATCCTATCCTCCCTATTAACCTAAGGATCCCTACATTGTAGTTTACATAAGAATACCTGGGCATAGATAATAAACAAGAAGTCAGGTTGCTTTAGTTGATGCACCTAGAAGAAAGAAGAAGTAAAGCAATTACCAATTTGCTAAACATCAGGCTATTGTCAAGCGCTGGTTTGATAAAAGAGCCAGAATTAAGGCTTTCAGAATCTCAGATTTAGTCCTGATGTGGGACAAAGCACATGAAAGGAAAGGAGATCATGGTAAGTTTGATAAACTTTGGATAGGTCCCTTTCAAATTTCTAAAATTTTAGGAGACAACACCTACAGGCTTAAGACCTTAACTGGTGAGGATGTTCCATTACCAGTTAATGGACAGTTTCTCAAACATTATTTCCAAGCCTGAAGTAGTGCCGTGAGAGTCGTGTGTATCATACTATGCATATTTGTATAGCTGTTTGTACAGTCTATTTGTTTTGTTTGCTTTGTTGTTTTCCTATGTGTTGGGGTCTTTATTTTTGATTTAGAGTATGCAGGAGTAGACTAGCAACCACTAAAAATAATAGAAAATTTAGAACATTCAGGTTAATTATTTGAAATTTATACATAACTTGTTGTGACTATCATGAATGTAGAAAGTTGTTTGACTTGTGAAATTTTGTATTCAATAACTGTGGGTTGAGTATTCAAGGGAGGTTTCTCACAATATCACACCTAAAATCCTTGGGTTTGTTGAACCTTCCAGTGTAGATATTAGGTGAAACATCAGAGATCACCCTTGCTACCATTGCAATTCTCAGCTTAATTTCAGCAAGTGATCATTCCTTGCATCGTGAAGTTACAACTGTAATATCTTATGAAATCTCTATCAAATACAAAATATAAAATAAATAAATAAATAAAATGGATTTTACTAAAAATCTAGATTAAGCCATCTAAGTAACTCTACCAGGGCTATAGACGCTTGCTGGTAGTGGGGCTCTACTTAGGATAATTGTAATGATAACCTTGTCAAGGCTATGGATGCCTACTGGTAGCAAGGCTCTATCCAGTTGGCTATGAGGGAATGACATCAACTAGGTAGCCTAATATCAGTCACTGGTTTGTTACACTAATTTTTAAGATAAGGATTATTAATCACGTGCACCCACTTAAACTAAAAAGGAAAATTCATGCACCTTATTGAATACATTAGGTCTCAAGTTAAATGATGATTTGCAGAAAAGATAGTTGGAAGTTATGAATTTATTTCATTTAGTTTTTTTTAATGGTTTTAATTTGATTGTTTTATTTGGTTACTAGTTGTTGTGATGTTCACAACACGCCCCATTTTACTCCTTAGCAAAATGAGGAACCCTATTGTGGCTGTGGCTTTTGCTTGTGTGTGTGGGTTTGCTTGGAGGTAAAGGGAAAAGGAAGTGAAAGTATAAAACTTGTTGAAAATAAAGAAAAAATAGCATTAAGTACCAGAGCTGAGTATGGGTGAATTCCTTGTCAAAAATGAGTAAGGGTTGCTTTTTGAACCATTTTAGAATTCCCAATATTTTGCAAGTTATGTGTGTTTTTTGGTAAATGCACTATAAGAGGGTTTGTATGTTGCATATACAAAGCTGTTTGTATATCAGGTCATTGTATAAGTCGCAAAAGGAGTTGTCAGTTTGGTTACATCCGTTTACTTGTATGCATTTTGATAACGCTTTATTCTTATATACAAGTCAGACCTGATGGAATTCGAAGGTGAAATGAATAATCAATTAAGTCCGCCAGATGTATATTAGGGTTTGTATGTTTGAGTGAAAGGAAATATACATGGAAATGTACAACATGATATACATGCTATGGATTTGAAAAAGTATTAAAGTTGGTTTTATCATTGTATGTTTCATGCCTTGTATGTATATTTCAGGTTATACATTTCAAGATACATACATGTTGGGTGAATATTTTGTCGTTAACTCGCTAACGGCAAAATGGGTATATCAGCCATAGCTATGATGAGACAAAGTCTCTCCTCTCAGCAAGGGGAGGTTCCCTCTAATTACTTAACTTTTGCAAATCAAACAACTTATCAAATTTATGTACACTAAAAACTATGTTTGTGGTGGTTCCATCTCATCTCATTCTCTTTTTTCAGAATAAATGTTTATGTTTCAAACTCTTGATATAAGACTTATAAATTATCATAAAATCACAGAAACACAAAGTTTTCTGTTCCCTCACTTACTACTTGTAACCGGAACTATTTGAAGTAGAATGCAGCCCAAAGTCTTCACTCCTCTTCAAGATGATAAAAGTAATTCAAATATAACAACTTGCAGCACAAAGTCTCCAAACTATTGTATTCTCACAAACATGAACATATAACCCACAACCGATTTGATAACACAAAGTTTATTAGAATCAAATTAAGAGTGCTCTTCAATCACTTGTAACAAACTCCACACTTCAATTATTATCAAATAAGATTATGATAGCAAGACGTAAGAACAAAACTATCACAACACAAATAATTCCAAGACAAAGATTGGAATTGAACTTGCTTTCTTGTATTGATAAATATTTGAATATTGATTTTCACAAAAAGCACAAAGTCTTGATTTGCTTCTCAATTCGCCAGAGTTTCCTTGCAATAGACCAAAGATAATATTTACAAAAGAGGTGCCCTTTATTTATAGGGAAAGACCTTGAGAAAATCTAGGAAATCTACAACTAATTTGACTTATTCAACAAGAGAGTCCTATTTGACTTATGACTTCTCTTGTTTCACATGTAATTACATTTTGGAAAATTACATGTGTAGATGTCCAAAACAAAATTCCATTTACATAACATCTAAGAAAAATAAGTTAAGGCACTAGCTTCCCCATCCTTTTTCCTTAGGAAGTTCTGATACATGGTTTGAATAACTGACATCTCGCATGCATCTGATTTTGCTGTGTTTTCAGAGATGGTGCAAGCTTGGAGGATTGAATCCTTCACCACCTTTACTGCCTTTTCATGCTTCTCTAAATTATCCTTTAGATTTTCTAGAGTCGAATGTTGATCATACAGGTTGTCCATTGAGAGCACGGAGGGAGCTTCCTCTTCAAATTTCTTCTGTACCATTTCTTCAAAAGAACTTATCATTTCCTGTGCCGTGAGGAAGCTATGATCTTCCCTTGTCAAGGTGCAAGGAAGTTCTTCCAGCCGATGTAGGAGTGTGACATCACTATCTTTGCTGGCTTCTTGAGCTTGGCACAGATCTTCAAGTAGACTCTTTATTATGAAAACATGATGAGCTAGAGTCTCTTTGGTCTTGAGATATGATTCCCTGTTAGTGACAACCCCAATGGTGATCAAATTCTTTATCTTGATCTTCTTCATATCTGTCCACTCTTCTAGACTCTCTTCTTGATCTTGCAGCTCTTGTGAGAGCAGATCCACCAGATTATCCAACTCAGCTTTAGCTTTGTCCATTTTCTCCTTTCTTTCCACAGCAGTTTTCAACAGAGCTCGTCCTTGGGCCAACAATCGCTCCACCACATCCCCCACTATCTTGCCTCTAGCTTGGGCTTTTTCAACCTTCTGTATCAGGGGATCTTCCACTGTCACTGCCATTGGTTCCACTATCTCTGATGACTTTACTATTTTCTAAAGGACAGCAGCCAGTTGTTCTTCTTTTTCTTTGTATTGCTCTTTTTCCCTCTTGGCTTCATCATACTTTTCAAGTAGGGTGGTGGCAGTGGTCTGGAAATCTGCTTTGACACCCTCATGAGTCACTTTACCAAGTTCAACACTTGAAATGACATAACTGCTCATTTCAAAAGTATCAACTGTGGCATCTTTAGGAGGTTTGGCAATTTCAACATATCTAATTCCCTTTTCAGTGACCAGCCTAGAAACAGTCTTAGGCTTCTTCTTTTGATTCTTAGCTTTCACGGGCAACAACTTTTCAATGTCAATCTCGTCAAGTGAGATAGCTTGTTTCTTCCTCTTTGGAGTATAGGTAGATAGCCATGGAGGAAGTATAGATGCATCAACAGCTGGAGGAGGATCCACTACTTGCTTGGCTAGCTCCGTGTTTATACCCGTGATGGTGACAATTGGACTTGTGTTGGTAAACACAACACCTGTATCAACAACCTTTTGTGAAGCATCAAGAAGGTTCTCCAAAATAGTCTATTCCCTGATATCAAAAGAAGGGGAAGATAAGCTTGGAATGGAACCAGAAGAATCAAAAACGGTTCCAAGACTAGCCCTCATGGATTAAGGAGTATTGTCAGAAGAAACAACAAAAATGGGAGAAAGAGAAACATTTGAAATTACTGGCAAACCATCAGAAAATGGAACATGAGGAGGAGGTGTAAGAACTTGTGTATCAGAAGGAAGGTCTTTCACAGGGGTCTGCAAGGAACCATCAAGTCGCTCTACCTCTGTATCTTCATCTTCAACTTGTTCAGCTTCATCAGATACCTTAGTTTTAGACCTTTGAACATTTTGTTCTTCAGTCTCAACATCCTTAATTTCCATATGATCATCATTGATGTCTTCAACATCTGACTTAGTGGCATCAGAAGCCTCTGTGGTTTCCTTCTTCTTTCCTCCCTTGGATACAAATTTGATCTTTGGTTTGTGTACCTTGGAGGAGGAAGGGGTGTCACTCTTGTTCTTGGTTTGGTTCTCAACCTTTTTACCTGTTTGCTCCTGTGTTCCTTCTTCGGAGCCTATCAAGAACTCTTTCAACTTGATCCCTTTACTTTCCAACCACAAGTTGGTGTTTGCCAATATAGGTTGGAATCTTTTCCTGATGGATGTCTCCTCCTTGACTGAGCATTTCACCTCTGGGAGAGGTGAAGCTTCAACATTCTTTGCCTCATATTCATGATCTAGGACATCTCCATCATCCTCCATTCCATCTGGAATATCAGCTAGTCCTAGTTCTTCAATTTGGCTCAGATGAAGCCTACAGAAATCCAATTTTCTGATCTCATTTTGGGTCCTGAGATCTGCCCATATGTCTTCAACCATTGGCTCATGAAAATTTGACTTCCTCTTGATTTTATCTTGAACCCTTCTGAAGTCGAAATGATTTCTCTTCCTATAGGTCTTCATGGTGACTAACTACAACTCAGAGTCAATTATTTTAGCTTTGTTGGTAGACTGAACTGAATACCTCCCAATTTCAATGGGAAACTTTATTCCTGACTTCTTAAGCTCCATCTGTTTGTTATGAACCACAATCAGTTGTCTGCAAAGCTCCATAAGAACAATGCAATCACTGGGATACCGTGGTAGCATGTAAGGGTAACCAGGATAGTATCCTACCCGAAGATAAGTGAAGGTGGGGAATTGTAGGAACAAACAACCAAAAGAATTTACAACCTGCCACGCTTCATCAGAAACTCTTCTTTGAACCAGTTCACCATTCCACAAGCACATGAAAACTGAGAAGAACGCATCATTGACTCTTCTAAAATGATGAATCGACCCCTTCAGAGTGATTTAGGGGTAGTATTCATATACTGGGACCAATCTCCTGTCCCCTACTTGGGTCAAACCTGGAAAGTTTCTCATACTTGCAGCAGCATAGACAAGGTAAGAGGTCATGTAAAATTTGAAGGTAGTATTGACCCTTACCAGTTGTTCGTGCAAGGCATTACTGATCTATTCACCCCAGAATATCTTCTGATTACCTCATAGAATCACCTTGATGTAAGTGTACATCCAGTCCTGGAATTTGGAAGCAGAAGGGAGTCCTTTGATGCGACTCAAAAGGGTAATCAAGTCACACACTTCCTCCACAAAATCACTCCTGTGAAGGTCTTTAGGCCATCTGGTCAAAGTTGCCCTGGGAATTTTCAACCATTTGCTGTTTATGTATCTTCTAGCAGATTCCAAGTCATTGTCGTAGTCTTGTTGACCCTGAGCAAAATCAATCTGCCTGACATTTTCAATTGGTGGACACATGAAGATTTTGTCCATGAATTCTACATCCAATCTCATGATAACATTTCCCTGAGTCTGTCACGGCTCTAGTGTCCCTATTGTAGTGGTTGGCCACTTGTAGAACAAATTCAGGATTATGTGCACTGACAAGAAATGATGCAACCAAATGAATATTGTTGTCAATGATTTTCAGCATATACCAGGAGGGATTTGCTTGTTTAGTTCTATCTATGAATTCAGCCATATCTACGTGTCCAATTTTAGTATCTCTGATTTTGTCAACATTCGAGTGAACTGCTGTTACCGGAAAGACACCCCGGTACTTGTACTTCATGGCTCTGGACTTTGAAGGAGATGATTTTGACATGAGGCCTGGAGAAAACTGTGAATTCGAACACCACCACGAACGCTGACTGAGAACTGCAAAAGGCCATGATCTCGCAGTTAGGGAAAAATTGGATAAACTGGGTCAACTACGTTTTGACGATCATGGATGGGAAAGCATGCGTTAAAAGGGCTTGAGCGTGCAAATCGAGGCGAGGGTGAAAGCGGGCTTTTGGCTTTGAAAAGTGAATTTTCCAGTGTTAGGGAAAAATAAGGGACATGTGCTTGGGCGGGTGAATTGGCTGCTCTCGCAAGTTAGAAGGACCTCTAGGTGTAAAAACAGTGAAAAAGGCCGCTTCTACATGCACTTTGGAAGATTTGATTTATCATGGTCGAGCGGTCAAAATCACCGCTTCTACATGTAACTTGGCGAAAATATCAAGTGATCGGGTGGGGAATTTGGCCGCTCTTGCAAGTTGGGAGCGATTTTGGGTTTCGGTGTAAGGGCGGGTGGAAACACTGCTCATGCATCTGGGAGATTCATCAATTAACATGTTTGAATGATGTAAAAGGCCGCTCATGCAAATGGGAGTGATAATGAATTTTGGTGTCGGGGCGGAAAAACCCGCCGTCTTTGCACACAATGGGAGTTTGGTGGTTTTGATGAGGGTATAGTGGCGAATGTGGCCATTGTTGCACACAACGGGAGGTTTGGTACATGGTGAAGGTCTGACTGACGAGAGACACAAAGTCTCCAAAATGAAAAAAAAAACCCTAATCCGAACACGAAATTTAAACAACAGAAATACCTAACAAAACCTTATAAACTAACAATACAAGCAGTTAACGAGTAACAACGGGGGAAGAAAAACGAAAGAAACTTACCCGTAAACACTTGAAACCCTAGGTCCAACCTTCAATGCGAGATTCTGTCACAGCGCTGGAGTATATGATCAAGCGGTTGAGGAGAACGTTGGCGGATCAATCAAAAGGCTTTAGTATAGGGAATGATAACAATGGGAAGGATAACACATTTAAAAGGTCAAGATTGGAGTTTAAATGCCTGGTACGAGTGGCCATTAATGGCACTCAACATCACAATCCCGAAGATCTCGCTCGAGCCGCGATTTCGGCTGCTACGACACTACAGTCGACAAATATGTAAAGTCGGTGAAAAATGTTGTTCGAACATATATGACGGAAAACACATGCGATAGCGGTGAATTCAGCCATTCCTGCATGTTAAACTTAAAAACGATGCAATAGCGGTGATAAACACCGTCATTACATCAAACAAAAACAAGTCTGAAAATAATATGTAGGAGCAGCGTTTTTCGCCGCTCTTGCATATTAAGAGTCAAAATTTTACTAACTCCAAAATAACATTTTTACTAGTTTACGACTTTAAATGATTCTTGCAAAAATCAAGAAATCAATTCAAGGAAATGTCGTAGATGAGTTTAGAATGTCAAATGACCTTGCACGAGACTAAGGGAATCTTGTCTCGATTTGCGAGCTTAGAGTGTAGATTCATGAAACGGATAAGTTTCGTGGGGTTGTCTACAAAAACGAGCGTAGCTGATTTTGAGAACAACAATACAAAGCAGAATTTAGGAAAGAGTAAAATTTGGTTAAAGAAATGTATCATGACTTAATGTATATCGGATGATGCATTGCACTTTATACATGTTGCGGAACTGAAAGTGGGTAAACTGTCGTTTATAAAAGTTGGAGTCTAAAAGGACATACAAAAGAGTTTGTATGTATCTATACTTGTATATAAGGATTTTGATACAAGTATTGTTGTATCATGGAGATACAAGTGAACAGTAATGTGGGCTCCACCACTCATCAGCGTGAGTAAGCTTACCAGAGAAAATTTTTTAGATCATATTGATCTTATGCCTCTCGGTGATAGATACTTTTCGGCAGGAATCACTGGTACTCTCACCGATAAAAATTGGGTCGGGCAGATATGTGTGGTTGAAGTGAGTTTTTTAGATCGCCCCAACTAAGTGAGTTACTCCGATGAAGAGTGATATGCAAAATGAAAGATACAAGCTGGATGTAAAAAGGAAGTTCAATATGGAAAATTCTTTGTATATTTGAATGCTTGTATGTTTATGATGAAAGTTAGGTTCAAGACTGAAAAGTGACTATGGTGTCTATTCTATTGTGTTGTGCACATTCGATGAGGGGTATGCAGGAAAGGTAAATTGGTGAAATTGATATGAATTTTAAAAATCCATCTTATAAACTTATGTCTGTTGGTAGGTATGCAGGTATATGGAAAGTGACAAAGTGGCAATGGCATCTCAAAAGGTGAAATTTACAAAGGATACAAGGGGTGAGGTGTAAATAGAGAGGAAGACCAAGAAAAGAGCCATTAGAAGGAGAAAGTAATGATGAAGAGGAGGAAGATAAAGAGGAAGAACCTGAGGAATGAATGAAGATACAACACAAAGAAAATATATGCATAAGGCATTTAGAATTAATGAATCACCTAGAAGGTTGCTAGCTGGCAACCTGTGCCATGAAGGAAAGTTGACTGAGTCAAAGAAGGTTATCCACCATTGATCCTAATTGACAAATCCTGACCGTAGGTCATTTGTAACCACTCCCTCACCTTAGTCTATAAAAGGTGCAGGGGTGCAATATTTTGAATATTCAGAAGCTTAATTGAAATTTGATTGCTAAAATATCAGGACTTATTTCAAAGTTGTTGTAAACATACATGTTGTGCATACTGAATGAAAGAGAAGACAATTTGATTAAAAATCATCATAAATCTTGAGTAATCTGTGTTTGAAATCTTGATACATGCTTTGATCAGCTGTGTCCCTTGGAGTGCTTGTCAATCTGCATGTGTTGTTTTCATTCCTTATCCTTTGAAGTTAGCATCATCCATATCTAGACGTGGAAGATCCTAGTGAAAATATGGTTTTATTTCTTCTCCTAATGAATGTATCTGGTATGTATGTGGTTCAATAGCTAAAGATTCACCAAAATTTGAAGTATTCTTTTAATTTTCTTTAAATTTCATAACAATTCACCATCATAATTGCAAATAACAAAAGATCAAAAGCAAATAACATGAAATATGCTAAAATCTCATAGATAATTGGAAATACATAGCATATTTATAGTTAAAGCATGTTAAATTGACAAATATCATGCAAATTCACACATAAATCCATGAAATTCATGCATATATATACTTACAGACACATCATTTGAGTAAATATACTGTATAGAAGAAAGAACAGGGTCATGATGATCAATAATCAGAAGAATTGATCAAAGTTGCAAATACGTCAACTATCTTTGAACTAAAGTTGAAATAACCTCTCTGTGCAGTAAATCTACAGGAAATAGAATCTACTGATCATTCAAACAAACGTAAAGCCCCTTGAAATGGAAAACAGCAATACACATCAACCACTAAGTAATGTCAGTAGATTATGAACTAATCAACGGAGACTTGGGATCATGAATTCTTTGAATTAATCGTATCTTTCAAGATAAATAAAGGTTGTTGTGTAAATTTTATTTCATGTTTGTTTGTGAGTGACATCATGATCAACACTACCTAGTGAGGATTCTGATTTATCCATTATCTCCTCACCTTGCCATCTTTTCTCATTTCCCCATGATTGATCTCCCTATATTGTTACACCATGATAGGAGAGTGAGGTTACAAAGGGTGTCCTGGTAGCCCAACTCTCCTAGGCCCAAAGGCAGTACCCTTTTGCACCAAAGGTAGTACCCCTTTGGCCCATGTGGGCTCATCTTGCCCCCCCTGGGTGGCATACCTAGAAGAGGGCCCCGTCATCGTACCCCTTTTACAAATTTCCCTTCTCCCATCATGGTGAAGGTATGTGCAGAATGAATTAATCAAGTTCATATTCACAAATAATCACATCAGTAGTACATAATAATTTGAGTATGCTACCATAATAATAATATGCATGGACCATTAACCATATTTAAATTATACATTATATTCCTATATGAATATCCTACCACAAATATATTAATTCACAATCCTGCAATCACAAGATAATTTATGTTGTAAAGGGTGGAATTTGGATAGTAGGTTTTTGGTAATTTTGTGTGTATCCTCCTTTCACCATTTCATTCAAGGACCTAGGGTCAAGTTGCAATGTACTATCATACCCTAGGTTACTATGAGATGTAGGGAAACTTGGACTTTTATGATTTGATTGCCAATTATCTTCTCTTATGATCAATTATACCTTAAAACCCTAATTATGCAAATACGAAAGTAAATGGATGAATATTAGACAATGTTGCTATAGAAAGATGTAAAATGACAACTAACTATACACCTATTTTTAGGGTTCAGAGGCAAAAAAGTAGGGGACTAAAGAGCAGGCACCCAAGTCCAGTGCCCTGCTTTTTGTTAGGATCTACAAACAAGATCTGCAACCTGTTCCTGCTGCACTGAAGGTTTTCCCTACACAAAACTTTGAGGACTAATGAGCAGGGGCCCTAGTCCAGGGAGCTATTTTCTTCCTAATCTACAATTCCAACACTTTGTTGTACCCTCCTGCAACTTCACTTTGTCTATAACTTCAACCTATAACCTACAATCATGAAAACTTTGGGAGGGGGTTGTGGTGTTTAGAGGCTTGCCTCAGTCAAGTCCTAGAGAGACTGATGCAGAGACATCCACACTATAACCTTCGCAGATAGCATGAATGTCTGCAGACCAACCTCATCATCATCATCTTCGCCATCATCATCATATTTCCTAAGGCCACCATCATCATCATATTTCGGCTTTATTCTGTCAACATCATGTTTCCGAAAACTAACAGCATCATCATATCCGACCAGCGCGAACATCCTCCTGACGTCCACTGTTCACCTCTTCGACAATTTCCGTCTTCACTACCTTCAACATCATCATGATGTTCAACAGGCGCAAACATCCTCCGGTTGCACTGTTCATCGGGCGCCAAGCACTAGCGGCCTCATCATGATATTTAACATCACCTTCGTCAGCAGGATATTCAACATCCGGTTGCTCCAAATATCCTGATGACGACCTTCAACACCTTCCCTTCGATGCTCCGATAGCCGACGACACAAGCTTCAGCATCATGATATTCAACAGGATAACGAACATCCGGTTCTTCCCATTTATCCTGATGATGACAAACCCTAACTCCTCGCACCGTTCACTCGATGCTGACGTCACCCGATATCCTGATGACGTAGATCCTGATGACGATGACATCACCCGCAGTTTCACAATATCCTGTTGCTCCGAAATGTCCTGATGACGTATATCATGATGATGATGACGTCATATCCTACTGTTTGCCAAACTTAGTTTTTCTTCGGCCCGCGATCAACCCGATCTTCAGCCTGATGCCGATGCGCTCCTCCTCGGCCCTCCTGATGATGATCACCCCGACGCACTCACACTTCATGCAATCAACATCATCATGCTGATCTTCACTTATCCGGATGATGCTGTCCGAACTGTCTGCAGGATATTTGCAGAAATATCCTGATGATGCCGTTTCGGCGAACTTCTTCACTTAGCGAAATCTCTCTTCGCCGATCCTCCAGGGATGACCCGATCCCGTCTCAGGGTGATCTTCCAACTCAAACTTCTCAACTTGACCTAGCACATGAGGATGCTAGGGTCTTCAACATCTCTTGACCGCGATCCTGCACACCTGCATGCAAACGGAAAACAATCTACCATCTAACCTACTGTACATTACCATTCCACCGATCAGACAGATCAACCGGTGGAATGGATCAGGAAATCCATGCAACCACTCAAACCAGCAAATTTATCAAGCAATGGAATGCAACAGAGGATGAACACAAACAGGATCTTTATTGATTCAAAGTTGCAATACAATATGATGTTCCTCTCACAGAACACTCAACCTACTCTGCGCAACACTACACTGCCAATCGATGATCTCTACAATCAACCGATCTCATGCTTATAAAGACTTTCCTACGAGTACTACTGACCCGATTCCAAGCGGCTGGGAACTCTCCAGGCGGCTGGGAGATCCCACCGAACATACATCATGACAGCTGTTATAACTAACTAGCTAAAAATAGCAAAAGCCCGGTCAGCATGATCTTATCATGATCAGCTTGACCTTATTACATGCAACTGGTCTTAACAGACCTTCCTGGAAACACAAACAAGACCTAAACTACTAACTGCCTTATCATGACCAGCTGTCAGGTAGGTGCTCCTACACCATACTCCCCAACAGAAAAGAACTCATGTCCCATGAGTGTAGCATGTGGAAAGTCTTCCACCTTGACACTTTGCCTTGTCAATAGTCTGACCTGCTCCAGCTTTGTCTGCTGCTGTCTCTTGGCTGCTCCAAGACTTCTGAACTGTAACTTGCTTTCTAGCAAGTAAATCATCATGCCTGTTGATGTAGGCCTTTCTCTCACATACCTAGTGTTTGTCAGGTTGCCTAACCAGAACCTCTGACTGAACTGCCTCTGTGGTGTTCAACTGTACCTTTCTTTCAATCTTCATAGGACAAACAATAGTCCCAACTATGACAACATCCTTGTCATTCCTCTGAACTGGTGGCTGTTTGCACCCCTGTTTCTGAACCTGCTGCTGACCTCTGTCAGTCACAACTGAAACTTTCTTCAGCTTGTTGTCTGTAACAACTCCTTTCTCTGCAGTGTCCTGAACTGCCTTCATGCCTGCTCCTCTAGGCACCTGCACAAATTCCTTCTTTCCCATTAAAATGATTTGAGCTGCCTTCTGTACTGCAGCTTTTGCCTGCAATGGCATCAACTTAATAGTCTTCCCATCCTTCTGAATGGTGTAGGTGTTAGCATACCCATCATACAGTACCCTTCTGTCAAATTGCCATGGTCTACCCAACAGTAGGTGACAACATTCCATAGGCAATATATCACACAAAATTCTATCCTGATATGGTCCAATCTGGAAATCCACATATGCCTGTTCAGAGACAAAAAGTGATTGCCTATCACTCACCCAAGATGCCTTGTAAGGGTGTGGATGTGGAATCCTTTCCAACTTCAGTTTATCCACCATTTCCTGAGATACCATGTTGTCTGTTGAACCAGTATCAATGACAACCTTACATACCTTACCTTTGCTCTTACATGTGGTTTTGAAAAGAGCTTTTCTTTGCATCAGATCCTTTGATGCCTGCAAACTAATTCTCCTTAACATCAGTGATTCTCCACTCTCTGGATATCCATAATTCTCAGGACCTTTGTTTGAACTCTGTGCACTTTCTTCTACTTTCTCTTCTTGCACAAGTTGTACTCTCTTGTCACTTGTTCTATCATTTCTGGATGATGAACCTTTGTTTTCTGGACATTTGAAAGATGGATGACCAAACTCTCCACAGGTGTAACACTTTCCTGAAAATGTAGTAGAACCTCTACCACCTCCAAATCTTCCTCTATTACCTTTCCATCCACCTCTGAAATCAGACTGTCCTTGTCCTTTACCAGTGTCTTCTTGAACCTCATTGGTTTGCTTTTGTGCAGGGGCTGCTCCTCTTCCCCTAGTGTTTCCTCTTCCTCTCATGGACTTATCATGTCCTCTATTCAACTTTTCTTCAATCCTGATTGCCATTTGATAACAATCCTCCACATTCTTAGGGTTAGCTAACACTAACTCATCCTGTATGTTAAACCTCAAACCAGCCAAGTACCTGGCCACCTTTTCTACCTCATTCTCATGATGACCAGATCTCATACTTAACAGATAAAATTCCTCAGTATATGATTTCAAATCCCTGTCTTTCTGCTTTAGAAATTGTAGCTTCTTAAACATGCTAGAGAGATGAGGAAGATGAAGGAGCTTGCTGAAGCACTTCAAGCCAGGCTGACAGCCCTGGAAAAGAACAAAAAGAGGGAAGTGGAAGACAGTGAGTCTGAAGAAGATGCAGATACTGTTGAAGAGTATGAAGAGGTAGCTGAAGATCTGGATGCTGAAGACCAGAGACTGGCAAAACTGTTAAAGGCAGTACAGAGTGAAAAACCTAAGGTGAAGGTTGATGTTACCAAGTATACTGGAAGCTTGAATGAAGATGAATTGTTAGATTGGATTGCTGCACTGGATAATCACTTTGAATGTGAAGATGTTGCTGATGATGACAAACCCTAACTCCTCGCACCGTTCACTCGATGCTGACGTCACCCGATATCCTGATGACGATGACGTCACCCGCAGTTTCACAATATCCTGTTGCTCCGAAATGTCCTGATGACGTATATCATGATGATGATGACGTCATATCCTACTGTTTGCCAAACTTAGTTTTTCTTCGGCCCGCGATCAACCCGATCTTCAGCCTGATGCCGATGCGCTCCTCCTCGGCCCTCCTGATGATGATCACCCCGACGCACTCACACTTCATGCAATCAACATCATCATGCTGATCTTCACTTATTCGGATGATGCTGTCCGAACTGTCTGCAGGATATTTGCAGAAATATCCTGATGATGCCGTTTCGGCGAACTTCTTCACTTAGCGAAATCTCTCTTCGCCGATCCTCCAGGGATGACCCGATCCCGTCTCAGGGTGATCTTCCAACTCAAACTTCTCAACTTGACCTAGCACATGAGGATGCTAGGGTCTTCAACATCTCTTGACCGCGATCCTGCACACCTGCATGCAAACGGAAAACAATCTACCATCTAACCTACTGTACATTACCATTCCACCGATCAGACAGATCAACCGGTGGAATGGATCAGGAAATCCATGCAACCACTCAAACCAGCAAATTTATCAAGCAATGGAATGCAACAGAGGATGAACACAAACAGGATCTTTATTGATTCAAAGTTGCAATACAATATGATGTTCCTCTCACAGAACACTCAACCTACTCTGCGCAACACTACACTGCCAATCGATGATCTCTACAATCAACCGATCTCATGCTTATAAAGACTTTCCTACGAGTACTACTGACCCGATTCCAAGCGGCTGGGAACTCTCCAGGCGGCTGGGAGATCCCACCGAACATACATCATGACAGCTGTTATAACTAACTAGCTAAAAATAGCAAAAGCCCGGTCAGCATGATCTTATCATGATCAGCTTGACCTTATTACATGCAACTGGTCTTAACAGACCTTCCTGGAAACACAAACAAGACCTAAACTACTAACTGCCTTATCATGACCAGCTGTCAGGTAGGTGCTCCTGCACCAGAGACATTCAAGTCTTTTGAACATCGTTGTCAGATAGAGAGTGTGTGCCCTTGTGAGGCAGAGGCAAAAACCAAATGATAAATGCTCAAAAACACAAATGATGTCACCTTGTAGTGAAGATCTCATGGAAGGAAGAAGCTCTTCATGCCATGAGGAGATGGATGCTCAAATCTGCAAATATAAACACATAGACAACATAAATCTACTCTTGCAACACAATGAAAGCCTTGAATCACCTTTATAATGCATGTGAATCAAAATGTTCATCTAGTTTACAAATGAATGCCTAAACATGCTTTTATATGCAACTACAAACACTCCCGCCAAGAATTTCGTAATTCAAACTTACCATGTCGGCATAGGACACAAATAATGGTCACAAGCTGACATCTAAAAATTTGGGACTGACCCAAAATAGGGTAGGACTAGGGCATGGGTACCCAAGTCCTCCCCTCTATTTTGGTCAGGGATTATCTCAAGTGGTCCCCCTAGGTCCTATTTGCCAAGACACTTAGGGGTTTTCTCATCGGGATGTTGAAATATGATGTAATATGTTCTAAATGTAGATAAAAGACCCAGGAGCTAAACCTTATGAGGGAAAAGCCCCCCAGGGGACATTTTCTGATGTTACAATTAGTCCTCACTTTAATGTATGTATAAACACAAGGCCAATAAATGCATTAAATTATGGTCAACAAACACAACAAACACACTAAGCACAGAGAAGACACGCCAGACACATTGAAGACAATGACAAGCATGCAAAACACGAAGAAGACAGTTACAGTCACGCAAAACACGGAGAATATATTGAATGCAAAGAAGACACATTAATGCATAGAAGACAGGAATGATTTCTTTTCTTTTCTTTTCTCATATATATGAAATGTAAATGCAAGTACAGGAAAGTAAACAAACCTCCCATAATACAGGATGTACTCATCGCACAGGTCTTTAAACTACATATATGGGGTAACACACATGCAAGACACGCAAAACCTCCCAAAATGTAGGATGCACTCATCACGCAGATCTTTAAACTGCATATGGGGCAACAAACATGCCACACATTGAAGCAAGCACACCAAAAACACACACTTTGAAGACATGGAGAAAACACGGCAGACAAGTGATGGAGTGTTCCTATTTCTAGGTTCATCACCATCTCAGGTACATTACAGGCACACACCGACGATCAGACTTTGCCACAACAATCGTCAAAGACATGCTTAAGGGTTGAGTTAGTCATAGAACTGCTCCCCACCTCTGCAGAGGACTTTTGAAAATGACATGATGGTGCAATCTACTCTGAGAAATACACCACCCTCGCCTCCGTAGAGGGTTTAAAATAAAAAGGATATATGCGATATCCTGGCTTCACAGACGGATTGCATGATTGATTGATTGATTGCAAACAAACTCAGAGTGCAGGATGTACTCATTGCACAAGTCTTTAAACTACACCTGAGGAAAAGCACATTGCTAACATCTACAATAGATAGCTTACCTTATATATGCCCCCACCTTAAGGTGGTTGATATCATACATTGATATCAATCATGTTAAGGTAGGAAGAAAACACACAAGGAAACACAAACTTTCAAAAAGCCCATGCCCCCTAGAGGTGACATGTACTTTACGATCACCAAATGTTCCCACAAACACATCCCTGCAAGAAACATGTTAGTGTCCATAATCGTGATAAACAACAACATCAATGCATATGATTAACCACACAAAGAGCCAAGGTTATACTACGAATTCAGAGTTCAAGGATAACCATGGGGCTATATCATGAAGATCTCCAAATTGAGTACTACCAAGGCTAGATTCAAAGGCAAATAAAGTGCGCAAAGCATCAGTATTGTTATGATTTGTAAATGAGATAAAAACATCATCAAAATCACTACGTGGAAAGGACGAGTGCTTCCACTAGCCAAGCATCGGATAAGATATACAACCCCATCATCATATTAGGAACTAAGCCCAATTTTTTATTTCTCGTGAAAGAGACGCTAGGTCCGCATCAGTATAAATATTTTTCATCATCCGCCTGGTAGATAGAAACATTAGAGGAAGGGAAACAATAAATAAGAGAGGAGGAACAAGTGTCTTAGGGACAGTTATGTAGGAGGGTGCCCCCAAGTCACCAACCGCAATGCTATGTCTGTAAGACACAACACACAACAATGAAATCAAAGAGAGAGGCAATATAGAAGAATGATGATACAAATAGAAGAAGGTCACAATAGAGGCAGTCTCCTAGTATCCTAGACCTTACAAGAGAATTAGGGGTCATCCCAAGAGGCCTAGACAACACATAACACATCACAGGGGAAACACATCATGAGATAGATAAAGGGTTAGAAATACTTAACTGTAGGGTCTTTTGGGCTAGTGGTCATCAAGTAAATCATCATCATCCTCCCACTCTCAAATTTTAGAGGAAAGTGGGACATAAGGTACCATAGCCCAATTCTTGTCTTTGTTAGGATCATCTTTGTTTGATTCAATATTTGGATCAATGTTTTCTTGTTGAGATGCAAGGTTTATGACATAAGCTTGTCTTCTTCTTCTTCTTTCTCTTGCTTTTCTATTTCCTTTTGTCTTACCACTTATCTCTTATAAGATAGGGTTTTGTTCTTTCATAGGTTTTTTCATTCTCGAAGAAGAAGCACCAGGGTCAAATCTCATTTGTCTAGGTGGAATGTTTTGTTGTCAATAATTACCTCCCGATCCTTGTAAAGATGGTTGGGGAGGAACCTCAGCATAGGGACCTTGTCCTTTTGGTCTATGGTTCTCTTCAAATGCAGGTTTCTTGTCTTTTGTCATTTCTTGCATAAATGGACCGGTCATCGGATGTAATAGTTTTGCTTTGTGATTTCTATAGCTCAAGAAGTTAAAGTTTGTTCATGGTTTAGGTTTTTCTTCATATTTGTCCCAAAAATAATCTAGTGTGCAATGTTTTCTTTCAACCAAAGGTTTATATTTATTGTGAGAGATGGAAATCACATGTCCCTAAAAGAGAAATTTTAAACAATTATGAATTGTTGAAGGGACAACTTTCATTTCCTTTAACCAAGGGTGTCCCAATTTAATGCGAAAGTGGTCAGAAATGGGGACAACGTCAAACCATTTTTCTACATGTTTCTCAAATATAGTTACCAACAATGATATCTTACTCAAAGGTTTTACAAAGGTTCCCTTATGTGTTTTAATCATCATGTCCGAAGGGTCATAAGATCCTTGCATCAAATTATATGTAAATAGAGGAACTCTTCCATGGCAACATTAGTCATGCAATTAGGATCAATAAGGGTTCCATCCATGGGGTTTCCCATTATCTTCACAGTGATGTAAAGAGGTCTGTCAGTATCTCTGATTGTTCTATCATGAGGTGTAAACACAATTTCAGGTTTAGGGACCTTTCTCTTCATGTAAGGCCTAGGAGGGAACCTATTGTTGTTTTTGCAATTAGAGGCCATTTTTATATGGTCAAATCAATGAAAAATCAGATTTTAATAATTTTCCAAAAGTATGCAAAGGACAAGTGTAAAACTATGTGCGAAAGTGACCTTAAATGCTTGACTTTTTGTATTTTTTCAATGCCAATAAGTGAAAGCAAAGGTGTTGTAAGGATTTTTATCAGGGGAAGAAAATAATATGTCTGATATTAGTCCAATACAGCAATAATATTCTTCACAACACACTCTTGATGCAAATCTAAGATGATGATAGACCAAAACCTAGTGAAAATACACTAAAATAAGCGGTTTTTCACCAAATCTCAATGCAAAAGAGCATGACAAAGGGTGTTGTGAGGAAAATGATGATGGAAAGAAAATTAAATCAGTAATAATAGCCACCTAATGCCAAAATATCCGTCACAACATACTTATAGTGCCACTCAAGATCAAACCCTAGTGAAAATATAGCAAAAATAGGCATTTTTTTCACGATTTTTCAATTCCAAGACCTAGCCAAAGGGGTCTTGTAAATAATTTTAGGAGGTTTATAAAATAATAACAATGATATTAGTCACCTCAATCCATAAAATTTGTCACAACATGCTTGTGGTGCAAACTAGGCCAAACCCTAGAGCAAAAATAGCAAAAATAGGTAATTTTTCACCAAAATTTCAATACAAGAGGTCAATAACAAGGTGTTGTAAAGAATTTTAGGAGGGGAATCAGATAATACCCTTGATAACAGCCAATTAGTGCAAAAATATTCTTTACAACACACCTATAGTGTAAGTTTAGAGAGTCGATTAGGCCAAATCTAATTAAAATCAATGTTTTTCAAGCCCTAGGTTTGAGATCTTGATGTAAAATGCTACATGAATGTTTTGCAAGCTGATATATGATGAAAATTACATGCTTTCAGATCTGAAAATGATTTCCATTCTCTAACATGCAAAATGCAAATGCAAATCTAGTGAAAAATTAACGAAAATGCTAGTTTTTGTTGAAATTTTCTATGCAAAAATGCAAATTTTTTAAATCTAAATGCAAATTTGTCCTAAAATGAAAGACTATAGACAAATGCAAATTTTAATGAGCCTCTAAAATTAGTAGAAAAATCTGAAACAAGATTTTACCTACAAACCCTAGATTTTGGAATTACTAGGTTATATGCAAAATTCACAATTTTCAACAAAACCTAGCAATTTTATGATGAAAATGCAATGAAAACTAATGAATTTTTCTAATTTTATAAAATTTAGCTCAGATATAATGTATAAATCAGAGATTTGATGAAATTGAATTTAATTAATGCAACATGCAAACCCTAAAATGCCATTTTTTTCAATTTTTCAAAATTTTCAATTTTTTTTGTAAGTTTTCCAATGCAATAAGATGAATGGCTATATGAATGAATGAAATCACTGTAAATCTAAAAAAAACACTCAACAAGGTGTAAATAAGTCCAATAACACAGGTTCACAAAAATGTAAAGGGTGGAATTTGGATAGTAGGTTTTTGGTAATTTTGTGTATCCTACTTTCACCCGTTCTTCAAGTACCTAGGGTTGAGTTGCAATGTACTATCATACCCTAGGTCACTATGAGATGTAGGGAAACTTGGATTTTTATGATTTGATTGCCAATTATCTTCTCTTATGCTCAATTATACCTTAAAACCCTAATTATGCAAATACAATAGTAAACAGACGAATATCAGAAAATGCTACTACAGAAAGATGTAAAATGACAAATAACTATGCACCTATTTTTGGGGTTTGGAGGCAGAAAAGTTGGGGACTAAAGAGTAGGTGCCCAAGTCTAGTGCCCTACTTTTTGTCAGGATCTACAAACAAGATCTACAACTTGTTCCTACTACACCGAAGGTTTTCTCGTCACGAAACTTTGAGGACTAATGAGTGGGCGCCCTAGTCTAGGGAGCTATTTTCTTCTCTGATTTGCAATTCTGACACTTTGTTGTACCCTCCTGCAACTTCACTTTGTCTATAGCTTCAACCTGTAACCTGCAATCATGAAAACTTTGGGAGGGGATTGTGGTGTTTAGAGGCTTGCCTCAGTCAAGCCCCAAAGAGACATTTAAGTCTTCCAAACACCATTGTCAGATAGAGAGTGCGTGCCTTTGTGAGGTAGAGGCAAAAAACAAATGATAAATGCTCAAAAACACAAATGATGTCACCTTGTAGTGAAGATCTCATGGAAGAAAGAAGCTCTTCATTCCATGAGGAGATGGATGCTCAAATCTGCAAATACAAACACATAGACAACACAAATATGCTCTTGCAACACAATGAAAGCCTTGAATCACCTTTAGAATGCTTGAGAATCAAAATGTCCATCTAGTTTACAAATGAATGCCTAAACATGTTTTTATATGCAACTACAAACACTCCCACCAAGAATTTTGTAATTCAAACTTACCGTGTCGGCATAGGACCCAAATAACGGTCAAAAGATGACACCCAAAAATTAGAACTGACCCAAAATAGGGCAGGACTAGGGCGCAGGTGCCCAAGTCCTCCCCCCATATTTTGGTTAGGGATTATCTCAAGTGGTCCCCCTAGGTCCTATTTGCCAAGACACTTAGGGGTTTTCTCATCAGGATGTTGAAATATGATGTAATATGTTCTAAATGCAGATAAAAGACCCAGGAGCTAAACCTTATGAGGGAAACGCCCCCAAGGGGACATTTTTTGATGTTACATGTGCAAACTAAGATTATGTTTTGCTAGCTAATTTTCTTCATATATTCCAAATGTTAATTCCCTATTTATTTATTACTGAGTATGTGTGCTTCATTTTTCCATCTCTATATTCAATCCAATATATCTCCCTTTCCAATCTGCATTACAAACTTCTATGTATATCTTCAATCTTTCATGAAGAGAGACATCACTACCAAAAGAGATGACTTTTATTAATATATGTCTACTACCTAAATGTACCTCTTGTTATCAATTTTGTCTTCTAGTGTATGGAGCGCTCCTTTACAATATACTCTTATGAATTTGCATTAATACATAATCCAAGATGTTCACTGCCATTCTATTTCAATGCTAATTGCTCCATATTACATACCTTAGATCGCATGTCCATCATATTAATTGTTGCCTTTAATTAACATAAATTGCACCTTGCCTTCTTTCTATTATTACTCGTATGCCAAACACTTCAACGCTAATCACAAAGGAGTCTTACTTTAAATCATTTGAATATCTTCAAGGATGGCACCAAGTTGGGTATATGTTGTCTATTGTTTCCTTAATAAATGCCTTAGTCTTTAACTAGGGACTTGTTGTTTACTTTATTAATCACTACTCATTATTCCTTTAATAACAGCCCATATTATAGACTTTGTTTGTTTTATGTGGTGCTATATTTTATATAAGATTGGTCACGTTATTTCCTAGAAGTCAACCATACTCTAAGAGTGTTGATCATAGCATATTGGATCGGAACCATATTATTTATCTAATTACCTGAAACTATTGCATAAGATTGGTCTATGGGCCGAACCAGGCAAAGTTAGTTCACAAAGCTCACTTTAATGTTAAAGTGTAGCTTCATTTGGATCACAAATGGTAATTTCAAAGGCCAAGTTTGCCACGTAGGTTTGGTTGGTCTGTCTGCTATATCACTTGGTGTTTTCTCTATGTTATATGTCTCCATTAAATAAGTATTAAACTTTGTATGAAGTTGGCCATTGTAATATTAACGATAGGTATAGTTGTAGACACTTAAACTTGTCCATGTCTTGCAACACCTTGTCAATACATTATTAGAGACATTATATGACATGTTGTCCTAATCCCACTCCTAATTCCATCCTAATCACCTAGACAATTAATTAAATAAATCCCATTTATTTAATTAATCCCACTTTCACGTCTCAAATAATTCAAATAAAATATTTGAATTTATCCTCATCTCTCACCACATTCCAACACTTGTCCACCTCTCAATTGAATCATGTGTGGTACTACAACTTTTATTTAATACGCTTCACATGTCTAAGCTAATTCAAATAAAATATTTGAATTAGGTCTCCTTTATTCTCCTCCACACACTTGTCACATGATGACAACTCCTCATGGAATGGGAAAATGCTAGTTGATCTCAACCGTCCACATAGCACAAGACAACTTTCAATCACAACCATTGATTCAAATCAACCTTTTTTATAAATCAAACCTCTCACAAGCCATTTGATACATCAATTTCTCAAATAGCCTCATGTTGTCGAATTTCCTATGCATTAGTTTTCAAGTAGCCTCATGTTGTCAAATTTCCTCTGGGATCTAGCTTTCAAGTATTGTTTTGCTGCTGGAATGAACAACCAACATTCCTCCCACAATCATCCTTCGAAATCTTGCATGCCTATGTGAGGTTGAGAATAGCAATGGAGATAAATCAAATCTAGCTTGGAGATTTGGGTTTGCATTTTATTCTTGTTTTGATTTTCATGCTAGTTTGTACTCTATTGTGCTAGTTAGGGTTTGATATCTTGTTGTTTTAGTTTCAGACCTGATTTTTACCCTAACGACAAATGGTGAACCCGACATGAAATCATGCAAATCTAACATTTTTTGTCAATTTTACAAACTTGACTTTTGCAAGTGACCTCCTGGATTGAAACAGACCTCGTCGTTGAGTCTGAGAGGCCTCGAAGGTGAAAAATGACATACCAAACTTGATATTTTGTTCCAAAAAAAAAATGGAATTTTTTTATTAGTTTGGCCCCTATCGTATGCCCATATCATACGGATCCGTATGGACTCGTACGGCCTGCGTAGGGGCACTGTGTTCGACTTGTAGAGCTTTCTATGGTATGGTTTTGCATTGTTTATGCAGGGTGAGATTTGTTTGAGATTTAATTTCAGGCTAAATTCTTCATTTGTGATTTGATTTTGGGTTAAATTCTTGTTGCAGGCTGTAGGGTGTTGCCTGAAATTTTGAACTAAGAAAATTTCAAAATTTTTAGAGCACCCTGAACCCCCTTTACCTGCCAAATCATGAAAATAATTAAATTTGAAAACCTTTAAGAGCTGGTGCTAAATACTTTCATAGGCTTGATCCTAACTTCATTTTACTCAATGTGCCTAGTTTTCATGCCCAAACACCTTACCATTTGAAAGATTTTAAATTTCACATTTTCCTGTTGGTGATTTGCAAATAAAACCAAAATCTGATTTTCTGATTGCTGGAGCTGAAAATTTTTCTGGGTTTTTCTCTAGGGAGTCTAGTCAGTATCTTGTCCAAATTTTGTGAAAAATGGAGCTAATATGTGAAAGATATGAGATTTTTCATCTCAAGTTTCCAAGTTTGATTTTTCACATAATTAATTTTTTGTCAGGGAATTATAGATTTTTATATGTTTTTCAAGGTCAGAAAAATTGAATAGAAGTATTGTTAACAAGGATGACTTTATTTACTTCCATGGAAAAAGTTGTAAAGTCTAGTGGTTGAAAGATAAATGACTTTATTAAATTCACATATTTATGAAAAAGTGGAAGACTTTATAAACAGCGGATCCCCTTTATTATCGGGAATTCAATTAGTTCCTAAACTTCAAAAGACGCCGACTCTTTATAGTCAGGTGATTCTTAGGTTTTTAAACTTCATTTTGCAAGGTTCTAAAGTTCAAAGGATTGCTGATAATCTGACCACTCATTGTCAGGCATTTTTAGGGTTTGAGAACCCTTGTTTTTAGCGACAAGTCTCTTCCTGGCAACCAAGCAATAAGAGACAGCCTTGGTATCAAGTTTGGTGAACTATTAAAACCTCCTAAATCTACACCACATGGTTGGTAAAAGGAATGAAATTTATAAGTTTCAAAGCTCAGTCAATAAAGCTCATGGCAGCATCTGCTCTTGCAATATACCTCTTCATCGGCATTTATTTCTCTCAACTCTTAATGTATCTGGTGATAACAACCTTGCTCAACAACAATTCAGTAGCACAACTTCTATGTAACTATAGAATTCTTCATGGCTTTCAAATATCAGTTAGATCTAGATGAAAGAAGGGAAAACGATAGCAGTTGGTGTGCTAGCATTAATACATGTAATATGAAAGAGGATACAATATTTGTTAGACAATGTTTGTTTACTAGAAGTGAGACAACTTTTGTCCTACTTGAGGTTACGAATATTCAAAATGATACAGAAAGTATGTCATATTTCATCAAGGCTAAAACCAGTGCAATGATTGCAGATATAAGCACAACATGGATTTGTTGAAAAAACTTTAGAAGCTTTCAAACAAAATGCAATTGTTGAATATAAAACCAAATTACCCTGTCGTTGCTAGCATCCTCCAAGCCCATGCTGAAATAAGAACTTTCAATAAGTTATAGATGCCCATCAATGCATAGCCAGCGTACTCAGACTAAGATGGAAGCAAAGACAAGGCATGTGAATTGTTTGCAGAAGGCCTAAAAAAGATTGTTGGTACCAGAAGTGCACAAAATAGATTTGTTGAATCGCCTTTAAAAGATTTCAAGTGAATGCAGTTGGTAGGCATAAAAACCAAACTCCAAGACCTTTGTCAGCATCTGTCTTCTCCAAAATGGGAGATCTACTACAAGGTATAGGCATCCATCAAAGCACAATGAAATGGTGGTTTTTGTCAAACGTTATAAGTTTGACATTCTCTATGGACATTTATACAAAATGTAACATCACATACAATGTGCTAAACTGCAATGAAATCTCTACCAAAGGGACACTTTTAGGATGTCTTGATCATTGTATCACTCCTTGTATAGACATGAGAAAGGAAGATGGACCATTTAACAAAATACTTCAAAGCAAATGCAATAGGCTATTTAAAACTAGACTCCACAACATTTTCCAACATTCTTCTCTACTCGAAGCCAAATTGGAACATTGAAAGAAGTTATGAACATTCATCAAAGTATATTGTGATTACTATCGCTCTCGCAGACATGTTAAACCTACATACTTTTTTGGAAGAAAAGTAAGGTACTTTTCCTAAACGCTTCTACCTAATGGTTGTCGGATTGTGCAGTAAGGCAAATATTAGAATTGAATGATGCACACCTCCTCTAGGTAGTCACAGAAGGTTGATTCCTGCTCCTATTGATATAGATCACCTCATTGATCCCAACGAACCTATATTTTGTGTCTGTCATCAAATTTTCTTTGATAGTGAGAATTGTGAAGGTGGAGGATGGTTTCATTATGCATTTCCCCATGGTGTTCTTAAGCCAAAAAAAATACAAGAGGAATAGATACGCTCATTGTGCAGGGTTCCAAGCATTTATAAAGGCCAATCATGTACTTCGACTTGCAAAGTCAAGGGGACAATCGTGCATATTGAGGAGGCTTTTGGAATTAAATAAAGGTGAAGTTCTTCAAAAATAGCTGAATTGCAAAAGGGATTGTATTGGCAGCATAGAGCCTGATCAGTCAATAGAAGTTAATAATGATAAAAAGTGCATGTGGTAATAGTGAATCAGAAGATCATGGAAAATATATAAAGATTGGTTTGTTAAAAATGCTTCAAGAGAATATCAAACCCAACCAAATTATGCTAGGGAGGGAATATTATCATAGTTGGAGATACTACAAAATGCACACAGGTAAAATATTAAATTCCATACAAGGAATAGATGTCATTTAGTGAAAATAAGTTATGAAAGTCGTGACTTTAATTGAAAGGGAATTTGTAAATCAAGAAACTGTTACTGAAAATAAGGAGTTTTCTTTATAACTGATTTCCAAGAGGTGGTTACAAGGAGGGATTTAAAAAAGTCATCGGAGGCTCATTAGAGGGGATCTTTTCCAGCTATTCGGGAACAGGGGAGTAGCTTGTGTTCTTTTCAACACAGTTTTGTTATACAAGTGTGTCGAGTCTATGGACTCACATTTTGACATTGGAGAAATAAAGGAGATATTTCTTATCTATGTATTTGTTAATATTTTCATTGGATTGCAAATGAACTTTGAGTCTTTGTAATTACTCTTCCATGTTTTATCTGTTATATCAGAATGTGCATGTGTTTATTTCTAAAACTTTAAATTCAGATTGACTCATTTGTTGAAAGGGTCTGTTGTTCATTCTTTTCCTGAGTATTGTTTGTGGGTGTGGAAAGGTTGGCTTTGTATCATTTATTTACATTCACTTCTTTCTGAATTAATCAATCGCATCTATTTTCATGGTTATGGGTAGGTGTTAGTTTGCCTTTTCTGCTTTTTGGTTAAAAGGATACCCTATTTTCATTCATTGTAAATTACTCAAAGGTAGTTGCACCTTGTAAAATAAGAAGAGAGCTCTTGCAAATACCATTGCAAGTGACTCAACTGCTGGTTCGTTTGTCATTGGTGTAGATGAGGGAGTATAAAACTGAAGTGACAAATCTATTAACCAACATAGGGTTAACTTCCTGTTACATCCACCTCTTTAAACTCAGTCGCCTCTAGTTATTCCCTACTTCACACTTACTATTTGACTCTGCTAAAAAGCCCTAACCACCACTGCCTACTTCAAACCCTAGCAACCTCTCATCATCCCGACCACCCTCCTAAAAACCCTAACCTACTATTGTTCCCACTATAGATCTGTAGACAGCCTTCTCAAACACTCCATTTCATTACAGTCACCACTCTCAAATACCCCATCCTCACTAGTCTACACGCAGTTTCCATAGACCTAGTCTCTCAACCACCACCATCTGCATACAACCCTAGTTGCTGCCTCGGAGGACCCCACCGCTGCCACTGGTGGTGACTAAATCATCTACTATCGTATGATTCCTTGGTCGCCGGCATTTATTTCCTCTACTCTGCCTGATCACCAGGTCATCTCCACCTTTACCTATCATTGCCGCTCCCCTTAACCTGTCAGCTTTAAACCCTAAACCTCTGCCTAAATTCCACCATGGTCACCATTTATTTTGACTGCCATTGCTTGAGGTCATTGTCTCCTTTGCAGAATGCTATTATCTTAGCCTTGACAGCTGAGCCCTAATGGCTTAGCCTTGGTGGCTTAGCTCTGTCAATTAGGGCTTTAAACCTTTGGTTGCAGGTCCCACGGGGAAGGGGCTAAAAAGCCTACCTATTTTTTTGTGTTCTTTTTTTATTTTTTGCCTTGGCTCAGTCCTCGATCATATGGGAGATCGAGGGCTCTGCTGGTTCTTAACAGCTAAACTAACTGCAACCTTAACCACCTAAAGTTAACTATGCATGTGACCAAGATCCCGTTAACCACTAGCGGTTAGGTACAAACAGTCAGGGCCTATCTCAGTCCTTCTACATGCCCTGATAGGGCTTTTTTTTCCTTTCTTCATAACTAGGGCATACAGTGTCAAAAATTCATGAACAAGGACTCGTTGGAAAGAAGACTCATCAAACTACACAGTGGTGGAGATTTTATTAGGTGAATATATTGTCTTCATGCCTTTTTTCTTAGTCAAATTCATCTATCATTTCAAACTTCAAACGAGCATAACTATTGCAAATTTGATCCGATTTCGTGATTTTT
Source organism: Cunninghamia lanceolata (assembly GCA_027924645.1). Classification (NCBI taxonomy): domain Eukaryota; kingdom Viridiplantae; phylum Streptophyta; class Pinopsida; order Cupressales; family Cupressaceae; genus Cunninghamia; species Cunninghamia lanceolata. Next base: position 3,257,632 of record BSBN01001091.1, read on the forward strand.
TTTAAAAAGTGCTTAAAATTTTGTCTACTTTCTATTCATGCTATCCATTCTACTATATCTATTCAACTTGATCAAATTTTATAAACTTTCTTTATTTCTGCATAATACACTTGTTTGCAAGTTTACTTGCTTTCTTCTTTTTTTCATGGCATGTAGGTGATCATATGAAGCTGTAGTAGCATTAGGATCAATCACAATAGGAGATTTAGAAAGCAAAAAATTTTAGGTGCATTCATTCTAATCTTTCATTTTTCATCATCATTTCTTGTCTCACATTTCAATTTTGGCATAAAAAGAACAACTTGTTTTCATACACATTTGGATTTTGGGCTCTAAAACCAATATTGCTCGTTGTCACACATTCAAATTGGGCATAAAATTAACCATTGTATTCAATCACACATCTTGACTTGGGGTTAAAAAAAAAATGTCTTCATTGCTTGGTGAATTTGAGTGAGGTTAGATGTGTGTATGTTCTTCTCATGTGCTTTGTGTGACCTTGACAATCAAAAACACTTTTCATCCATTCAATTTTACACGACACATTTGGATTTTTTAAAGGGAAATTAACAAGTGTGAATGTGAATCAAGTGTGCATGTGTATGCTCTCTCCTCACACTACAAGGTGATCTTGGAGATCAAAAGCACCTCACTTGGTTTTCTTTTGTCATACCCTTCCTAGGAGGCCTGCTTGGAGGCACACCACTCCAAGGGAAGACCTCCACTCTAGCATTCTAGTGGAGTATAAACAATGAGGTGTGAATCGAAAGACCCTCTTTGAAAGTTGAAATCTTGTCACTCTTGGCTAAGCCTCAAAGAACTTTATACCTTTGGTAAGTGAAGGTGGAAGGTGGGTTACCCCTTTCTCCTAGCTGTGTGGCATTATTTCACTTTCATTTCACAGAATTGGGCCCCCATACCTCAAGTATATTGGGGACATCCTTAGTCAACTCATGCATCCTAGACTAGGACCTAATTGGCCACACCTACCCGACTAATTCTAGGGCTTGTTGATGTGTCTTCAAGTGCTTGCTTAATCATCACATTCTTCAAATTTTCAAATTCAAACTTGCTTATGTGTCTTGCATGTGTGATGCATGTGTGTACATGTGTAATCATTTGTTTGCAAATTTCCAAATCAAGCTATAAACATCAAAAACATAAGTACATCATTCTAAACATTCTTTCCAACACATTCATTCTAAGACAGATCATTCTAATTGAAACCCTAATCATTCTAGTCACTTTCATCCCAATCATATCCAAGTCATCCTAATCATATCCTAATCATATTCTATCTATCCAAATCCTTCCACATCATCCTAATCAATCACATTCTAATCATATCCTAATCATTCCAAATCATTCCAAATCATTCCACATCATCCTAGTCCTAGTCAACACTTGTCAAAATGGTCCTAATCCTAAGCAAGCCTATGCCCAATCCTAATCACAAGCCCAAGGGCATACTTTAAGTAGGTCCTTCCTCTAGTTCAAACAATGATACAAAACCTTAGCCCAAGGTCATAACTCTAGGAGGCCCCCTCCCTAATCCTAATGATGAGCCACATCTTAGACCTAAACTCACACTTTGAGGGGCCCCTCCTACTACTTCTAATGATGACAAGAACTATGTTGCATACCTTTAGGAACAAGCCAACATGCAAAGGCTTAAACACATGTGTGACACCATGCCAACATTCGAGAACAAAGTCCTAGCACCCGAACTACACAACCTCATTCAAACACTTCACCAAGTACCCCAACCCTTAGACCAACAAACCATACAATGACTCAAAGCCGTCTTTCAAAAATTTCAACAAATCCAATCACCCCAAATCCAACACCTCCTAGTCCAACCCCAACAATTCATAGCCACTTGTCAAATTCAACCAACACAACCACAACCTCAAAAAATTCCACTCCAATCCTATGTGTCACCCCCCTCCACTTTATACCAATTGAATTCATCCATATATCAAGTCAATGCCACATCAACCAATCCAACTTCTTTCCAAGTCAATGCCACATCAACCAATCCAACTTCTTTTCAATTCAATGCCACATCAACCAATCCCACTTCTTTCCAAGTTAATGCTACATAAACCTATAAATTCATCCCACAACAAGCACATGTGATCCTAAGTCACCCTTGAAACAAGATCAAGTTCCTTCAAGTTCTAATGCTACCATTGACAAGGGGAACACCAATCTAGCCTACACATCCTATAAGTATATTATATCACCATCCAATCAAAGGCCTATCTTAAAGACACCATGTCCTAGTCCTAATCCATTGCTCCCCACACCTTCCGACCCATCAAACCCTTCATTACCCCCACCAGTATCTAATCCTCCATCAACCCCATGCCCTAAATTCAAACATTTCAAAAGTAAACCTATGGAGTTACCCAAATCTACCCATACACCTACACAGGATGTGATCTAAGGTCTACTAGCAAGGAGTCAACCATGTCATCAAAATCCTATCCTTGAGCCTACCAAGGAACCTTCCAACACCATGTCCATTCCTACAACCCCTTCATATGGTCCACAACCCCTCGAGCCTATTCAAGAGTCTCCCCCCATGAGTCCAAGTCACTCTCCATCATGCTCCTATGTTGTTGACCATCAAGAACATGTCAAGTCAATCCAAGAGTCTTCCACCTCTACATCCCTTCAAGAAAGTCAAGAGTTATGTCAAGGGTATAATCCTAAGCATGTGGAAACATCAAGCCCTCATCCTAATCAAGATCAAATCAATTTCCTTCAACCCATCCATAACGTGTATCTTTTCCATGATCAAGACATTATTCATGATGAAGAACCTATCCATGAGAATATTGATCCTATTCATACCCCCACAACCACTCATGAGAAAGACACCCAAGACCTACATACACCATATAATAAAAGTCTTGTTGACCTACTTGAGCATTCACCCCATTTCATGGCCTTCCTTCAAAGCAAAGAAACTTCTCCACCATCTAGTTGTTACATCCCCTTTTTGGATTCAATATTACTATTTACTTTTTCTTAACTAGTACAGATATGTGGATACATTTTAACATCATAGGAACTAATGATATGAATAGAAAAGGTTAATTTTATGAAATTATGGAATCTACTTGATTATGATCAATTTGATGTTATGAATTAAAATGTCTTACGATATGAAAATGAAATGATTTGATATAAATATGTTTTGATCAGAACATTGGTACTTTGACCACAAATTGTATGTGAGATTATCAATGACAGGAATAGAAGGAACATGTTTTCCATGAAGAAAGAAGAAGAGAAAGTATCTTTGAGAAAGAGAGAATAGACTCTGGAATAACCATGGGTGCTTGCCACTAAAAAATAGGTAGACAAACCTAGATGCTTTGAGTTAAGCTTTGAGTTCGGGCTAAGTCAATTTTTAGTTGAGAGTTGAGGTTTGCAAGAATAGGTCTTTCTCCTTTTGTAAGTCATCATATTGAGTATGGGAAATCGACATCAATGTCGTAATACTCTGTATCATGTCATCAATTATGAATGACTGATATATTGTTTATATGTAAATATATGTATATACTTGTGGTCGAATTGTAAGTCTTGTCTTGTTTTTGGTTTGGCGCAAAAGTTGAAAGTTGTGCATAAGTCGATCCCAAGCCTTGTTTTGCATTTGTACTCAATTTGTCATTATCATCGTAAAGCGCTACGAGCGTATGACGTAAACGTCTCCTTGCAAAATTTGACGGATGTTGAATTATTCTTTTTGGGCAATTATCGAATATAAAAGGGTTTAAATAATGTTTTAAAATCTAGAGACCATGGTGTGTAGTACCCTTGGTTGTATGATATTGGAATAAGTAATATTACTATTAGTTATATTTAAAGTGTCATTTTGAGATAATTCCTTAATTCTTTAGTGATGTCGGTAATCGGGCAAAGGCTCGAGAGGGACACACTTAAGCTCTTTCTAAGATGTCTTTTATTTCGAATAGTCTTTTTGTCTTTGAGCTTTAGACCTCATCATGGTCGTCGGTCTAGTTTTTATTTCGTAGTCCATGCATTTGATTTTACTCATAAGCGGATATGAGTAGTAAGATAGTTTGTTAAAACTGTCAACTACCACCTCACCTAATATAGAGCTCCATCTTGGAGAATGATCGTGAATTGTGTGGGAGTGGCCAAACCATTTTCTGGTTGAGGTCGCGTAAGGTGGAAACATTTTTGCATGCCAAGTAGTTATCCTTATCTATAGGCATGGTCTTGTGAGTGGGGGATATAGTTATCCTTCGTAGTTAGACAAGGGTAGGAAGGGTTAGTTTTGGAGGAGAGAACACGGAGGAGAAGTGAAACAAGACTGAGCAAGGAGCAACAAGGTGAATGGTGAAAGGAAGATCAAACACCTTGGACCGGTTGGTGAGCAGACTCTAGAGAATAACTTCAGGTTCTCTTCACCTTATCTCTGAGCAGTCATAGTTTTTCTATTATGTTGTAATAAGTAATGTCTTTTCTTGTATTTTGAAAGAACTTAGTTTTTCTTAGAGGTGCAAGGTGTGAGTTGATACCACCTATAACCAGTGTGTTTATCACTATCTAAACAGAAATCAATGAATTAACTCCTACACAGCACCACACCACAATCGCACTTCTGAAATCATTGTAATGTTTTCCTTAGGAGTTTATTTGGTTTGGTGTTAGGTGCATTAGAGATTAGTGTATGGATGTAAAACACCTCACAGCTAATACAAGCCGCAGTGGAAAAACATTTGTTGACAGAGAATAGGATCTCTTTTGGACAGTCAAATACCAATGCTTGACTCTATCAAGTTTAAAGGTCAGCTAGTATTAGAGTGAAAGATTTGTTTGTGTCAACCATTGACAAAGGATTATCAATAGTGAGAGGTGCAAGTCATAACATGCAAGACTTCACAGTCATCCTCTTTTCCTGAGTTAAAAACTAGTCGGTCGACCATGGTGGAATTATAAACCTAGCTATGATTAATAACAAGTTTTAGACTATATGCTTTGAAGGTAATTCTTTTGCTATTGAAGTATTTAAACTAATGTTTTCTGAGAGAAGACCTGTTGATCATGGTGTTAGTCATAAACAAACATAGAATAAAAGTACACATTAACCTTTATTCATCTTGAAAGATATGGTGAATTCACAGAATACATGATCCCAAGTCTCCAATGATTAGGTCTTATTCTTCTGACGCTACTTAGAGGTTGTTGTGTGTTGTTGTTTCCATTTCGGGGCCTTACGTAAATCTCATTAGTAAGATAATGTTTCCTATAATGATGCTGCATAGAAAGTTATTCTACACAAGATATGCTTCAAATAATGCGTCTATCTTTAAATCTTTGTATGATATTTGTCATTTTGACATGCTTTAACCTCAAATATGCTGAATATGTTCAGTTATCTACGAGATGTCTGCATATTTGTATTATTTTCTTAAGATTGTCAACTATTCACAATTATGGCGATGAAATGCTCTGAAATTGAAACAAATTTAAAGAAATACTTCAAATTAATGTTGAACCTTCAGCTATTTAGCCACATATACATCAGATATAGTCATGAAGAGAAGAAATCAAACCATATGTTCACCAAGACACTCCACAGCTAGATACAGTTGATGCTAACTTCAAAGGAACGAGATGAAAACAACACATGTAAGTAGATATACACTCCAAGGGACGCAGCAAATCACAGCATGTATCAAGAATTCATACACTGATTACTCAAGATTTATTATGGATTGTAATCAAAAGAGTCTTCTCATTCATTAGGTATGCAATAACATATATGTATACAACAACTTTGAAATGAGCCCTGAATATTTCAGCAAACAGATTTCAATTAAGTTTCAAATGTTTTAAAATGAGGCATCCTTGCACCTTTTATAGAACAAAGTGAGGGAGCGGTTACAATTGATCTACGATCCAGATTTATCTATTAAGATCTACGGTTCACATTTCATTGACCAAGTCAACTCTTTCCACGTGGCATAGGTTGCCAGCTAGCAACCATCTAGGTAACTCACATCTTCCTAAGTACCTGATGTATATGTTCCTTTTATGGTGCATCTTCATCTATTCATCAAGTTCTTCATCATCATCATCTAGTGCATCAGGGTTATCACTTCCTGCATCTTCATCATCTTGATGACTGTCTCCTTGTATATGGACCTACATAAATGTCTGGATATTCTCATATGACTGTACTATCTTCTCTATCTCCTCGCCATCTTGAGTTCTTGCTTTGATGATGGCATGCCTGTGTATTTGATATTTTCCTCGGAGGTTCTCTAACTTACTTCTCCTTTTGCTAGATGTCTCGTTATAATTCTCCACCCTGACCTTGATCCTCATGATCTTATCCATAGTTTCCTCTGTTAGGTGATTTAGAGGATCATCAGCTACCTACTGGAAATTGCTATGTAGATCTTTAATGGCAAACTCCTCTTCTTGATTTTCTATCTTGCCTTCTACCTTTCCTTCTAATGCTTCCAAAATTTTAGCCTCAAATGACATCATATCATGTAGCTTCATGCTGATATCTCTTAGTTTACTATTGCATCTTTTAAGCACATCACATTCAAACCTAATGTCTTTGTACCATATGTCTATTAATAGTGCATTAGTGTTATTTAATACCTGCTTACTTATGAGAACTTGAGGATTAATCCTCTTTATTTCCTCCAAGGCATTCAAAGCTTTCTCCAACTGAAAGGACCTTTTCCCGATCTCCATCTGTAATTTATCAACTTTTTTCCTTGGAGATACCTGAAGAATTCCACCTCTTCAACAAGGCTTTTACTACTTCCTCTGCTCCATCAAATGTGGATAACATCCACTTTCTCACTATGGATGACTCATGCTTCATGAGATCCAATTTATTTACCTCATCTTGAGAAATAGCAGTCAATGGGACTGCATGATCACTTGATGTACCCTCAGGGTTAATTAACCCCTTTATGTAAGTATGTAACTGAGCAATGTGCTCCTTATGCTGTTTATTTTTTCTCCTTTTCTCTTTTTACCCTCTGGGTTAATGAATCAATTATATCTTTTCCTTCCTGACCCTCCTGGTCTTCATTAGCAAACCTTAGATCAACTGTGCTAATCTAGAATTCTTCCAGAGTGATCTTACCTTTTTCTTTATCCATAGTAGGGAGCGCTACCTGTGCAGTCCTCCTACCCATAACAGGATCTCTTTTTATTGCATAAGTTATTCTAGCCTTCCTCTTAGACTTTATTAAGGTTTCCGAAAATAATGTAGATACATCAAATTCTTGTGCCTCTATACCTGATTCTGCACCAATTTCTTTCTCGAGCCACTAAGGAATTTGATCCTTTGACTGTTGGTCTCCATCATCATCATCATGATCACCCTGATCTCCGGTATCCACCATCATGTTCGATGGGGAGGGTGATTTTCTTATCTCTTCCTCATGATGCTCTTCATGGATGTGATCTTTGGGTATATCCTCCTATTGAGGAATTTCTTTTTCTGGAGGGTGATCCTGCTAATCATCTACATGTTTATCATGATCCTAATCTTTTACTTCCTCCATGGGTATCTCATCCACTTTAGCATTTTCCTTTTCCTAAGGTATGTTAGTATCTGTGGATGTTATTTTATTTATCTTAGGCTCGTCCACCTAATCTGCAGCTATAATCAGCTTTGAACCTGTGTTAATTACCTTTTGAGCCTTATGGTCATCAGGACCTGATATTTCTTTATCTTCTTTGTCCTTTGGTGGGACTTCTACTACTTTGGGCTCAGCTGATGCATCCTGCTGTTGCTGACCCATACCTGGAGCTTTGCTCTCCACTTCTTTTTGTTTGAGTTCTTCAATATTCTCTGCTTTCTCAGGTGCACTTGTTGTATCCTTAGGATTTACATCCTCTACATATGTCATATCTATAGCTGCAGGACTTGTTACCTTATCAATCAATGTATCAAGCCCCATTTCTTGGGCTACCTTTTCTGGGCTCATTTCTTTCTCCTGATATACTCACTTCAGCTCTTCTAACACTACCACCTAGACTAATGGTGTACCTTGTGGTGTTATGCGAGTGTTAGCAACAAGAGTCTCCATTCGTTGCGAAGCAACATTATCCACCACTGCATCATCTGATAGATCTACAGTCTCATCTAATGAGAAATGACCTCCTTGACTTGTGCGAGTGGTTTCCTTCATTTGTTCTTTAGTTTGTTTAGTCTTAAACTGAACAATGGTAGGGAATGATACATCATCCTGTAATTGCTTTCTAAACACTCCACTACCTGCTCCCTTCAACATTATAGGGTCATGTCTTATCTCACCTCTCATGGATGTTCTAGGTTTCTTAGGTGTGGAAGCCATCACCTAAGGTGCTTTTCTTTTTCTGATGAGGGGCAGTGAGTCTTCTTCTACAGGTTCTTCATCAAGAGGAACACCCTTTTCCATCTGTGCTTGTGATGCCCGACCCTCCTCATATGTTTCCATAGTTTCAACAACTGGCCTCTGGATATTTTTAGTTTTTTGCTCATCCATTGGAGGCAGTGCTGATGATGTTAATGCCCTTCCTAATGCTGATGCATCTTCAGTGGGCATTGTCACTCTTTCAATTATGACCCCTTTTGGTTCAGCATCAATTTTCTTACCTCTTGGTGGTCCCTTGCTTTTCTCAGGAGGTGGTACTCTCTCTCCTTTAGACTTCCTCTTCTCATTCAAGAAGTCATCATATTCATCTTCAGAAATCTCTTGTCTTTTCTTCTTATTGTCCACCATGATGGCAACACCTCCTTTCTTCAGTGTATTTATCTGGTCATTAACCCATGCTTGGGTTAGCTGCAATGTCCTACTTGTAAATGGATCTAAGGAGATGTCCTCTTGCATGGTGAGATCTGGTGCTGAGATGGTATCATTGTATACCTTTTTCTCCTCATATTCATCAGCCATTATCGTTCCATCATCTTTCTTCAATTGTGCCGGGATGGAAATGCAATCAAAGGTCTTGATCTGGTTGAGTGTAAGCCTTTGATATCTTCTTCTTCTAGCTTCAACTTCATCTTCACAATCTGCCCAGAACTCTTCAAGATGTCTTCGATGGATGGGCTTCCCTATGATCTTCTGCATCCTCCCATATGGATCATATGATCTTGTCAATGGAAATGGCTAGAAATTCATCATAGTTAGACCATCTATGGCCTTCTTAATATTCTCAGAATCTGGACACATATACTAGCCCATTGTAACTGGAAACAATACTAGTGGAAGCTTGTTGTTATCTTTGTAAGCATTTAGTATTGTGGAAATTTGTCTTAAAAATTCCTTTAAGACAACTACATCTATAGGGTATCGTGGGAGCATGAGAGGCTCTTCCTCAAAGCCTTCAATTCTGATGTAAGAGAAAGTTGCAAATTGAATAAACCAGGCTCCATGCCTGCATACGACTTCCTGAGCTTCCATCCTCAGTCTTGTTGGTGATCGTTTTGATGCAATCATAACAATAAGTTAAAATTCACATATAATGAACTGAAACTATACTTGAAAGATAAGAAGGAATCATTTGAGATTCAACTAATCCCAAGTCTACAATGGTTCGGTTGGTCAAGTTCAGTTGGTCAATGTGAAGCTGTAATGTTCAAGGGGCCTTACGTAGTTTAGGTTTGTTTGGTGGTTTACTGGACTAAGAATATGCAAAAAGATCATAGATTTCAACAAGTATTTTGGTTCATTTGCATACAAGTGTTACTGTGCTGCAAGTTCAGATGATTTTATTGAATTATTACTGCTTTCTCCTTTATCTATTTATGAAAACTATCTACTTATAGCTCTGTTATGCATGCTTCTTCAAATTTGAGACAATTTCCTTTAGATTTCTACGTTTTTAGCTAAATATTTCAGATGGGTTGGGAAAAGTTAGAAAGATCTAATCTATACCTCATTTAATCTACCGAAGGATCTAATTGTTTCTGTTATGCACTATGTAAATACCACAGTAATTTGATCAAATCCACAGTAAAAACCTTAAATGCAAGTTCTGAGCATTTTCACAAACATACATTTAAAATTGCAAGCTCTCAAAGAAAATATTTCAAAACACAAAGAAGAGCAGGAGAACACTCAGAAGATAGATGCAGAACTCCAGATTCTATTGTATTAGAAACGAATAGTCATACATGATTTACAATGTAGGAATGACTCTTAGTTTCATTGATCATACTACAGAGAACTTACAAGCTTTACAGATATAGTAAGGCAGCTAGACATTCCACGCGCACCTTACTGCAGACAAACAGGCGACCTCCTTCTGCTACTTCTAAACTATGCTAACTTGTTGTATGTTCCTAAAAGAAAATCCTGTTGTAGCCCCTATTGTTTTTCTAAAATCCTTGTTGTAAAGTATTACAGTGTAGAGAGGCACAATATAAAGACATTCTGATTGTCCTCACTACAGCAAAAACCTAACTGAACCCCCGGTTCAAACCCCTGGTTACAGCAATAGATACAGGTGAACCAGCTCTTCAAAATATCTCTGAGCAGTGTCAAATCTGGGCGAAATATTGCCCCTTCTGAGAAGTTCCGGCAGCTTGGCAATAACTTTTGTTTGTCTGTTGTAGTAATACCCTCAGCTGCAACCTTGTTCTTCACTTGAATGGCCTTGACTTTTTCGCACTTCATCTTTATCTTCCTGCTCCTGAGATCGGATTTCCTTCCTTCATGAGGTCACTGTGTTGACTTTCCAGCTGCTTCCTCAACTGCAAGCCTGCAAGACAAGACAAGCAATAAGTATTTCATTTATCACATAAACAGCAAGAAACTAAAATAATCGTTTAAATCCAGGTGACTGCGCAAAATTGTGGAAATCGGATCCAAAATACTCTAAAAACGCGCTCAAAACGCATTCAGACCGCTCACAACCCATCGGGTCAACCATCGCTGATCGGGAAAATGCCACGGGTGCCAAAAAATGGTTTAAAACTCCACCGCTTCATTTGCCGCCCATCGGCGTGTCAAAAAAATGTACGGCCGATATTCGCTGTTTGGCCGATGTTCACTTCATCTGCATGATATTCTAGAAATATGATGCTCTCCCTTTCAAAGGTCCAGATGACGTCATCAGGATGTTTCGCTTCTGTATATTGGGGAAAAGAATGACATCATCATCATATTCATGTCGAAGGAAAATAGGAGGATATGAAATATGATCCTGCTGTTGAGGAAAGGAATATGATGGTGACGTCATCGTCATATTCGGGCTTCGTTAAAATGCAAATGATGGCGTCATCGTCATATTTAGTTAAGATCAGGGGATAAATGCAATATCGGGTCACCTAAGGAGCATGATCAGGATGATGAATGTAATATGACCCCTTTGCGGCCAAGGTAACCCTCTCGAAAGATCAGGATGATGATGATCATCAGGATATTTGCTTCTTCATTTATCAGATCGGGATGACGTCATCATGATATTCGGGGCCTTTGTTAAACTTAGAACATGACGTCATCAGGATGTTTTGCTAACCGGATCATGTTTTGGAAAATATCCTGCCGAAGGGAAATGTGATGATGATGATCATCAGGATATTTGCAAAAGGTCATATTTCTCGGCAGGAGGACTTCACGAAATATCGGGTAGACAAACAAGATCATGATGATCTTGACAATATGACAGGATAAAAAAAATATGATGATCCTCCTCATCGAATATCATGATGACGTCATCATCATATTTCATCTTCGGAGCATGAGGATGAGTTGAGGTCATCATCAGGTTAGCGCTAGGGTGATTTTTAAAATATGATCATGTTGTAGAGGAATGGAATATCACCTTCCCTTAAAAGATAGGGTGATCATCATGATCATGCAAAAGGAGATCAGGAGGATATGAAGACGTCATCATCATCTTAGCGAATTTCAGCAAATATCAGGGTGATGACCCTCCGATAGGATTTTAACATGCGCATGCAAATATGCCAATGGTGGATTTTCTAAGTCAGGGTGATTTTTAATATCAGCATGATATTATAAAATCAGGTAATGTTAAAATATCAGCATGATGCTCGCGATACAAAAGACCGCTTGACGGGGAAAACTTACTATGACTTAAAGTTGACGTCCAGATATTTGAACCTCAGGATATTATCGGGGGGGCGTTTCAAATATGATGATGATGTTCTTCACACCGCAAAACTGAGTTTATAAAATATGACCCTCCTAAAATCATGATGCTCACGATGCGCATAAGGCCATTTGACGGGTAAAGGGCACTACCACCTAAGATTGACGTCCGGATATTGCGACTGCATGATTTTTATCGGGTGATAGACCAAGATCAGGATGATCTTGACAACATGACTGAGGATAAAAATATGATGATCCTCTTGCGATTATCAGGTTTGACCAAAACTTTGACTGCTCATAACTCCCTCATATGGACGAATTTTCAAGTGATGTAAAAGGCAAACCTGCATGGAATTTCAAGCTCTTTCTAAATATGAGGTCACAGAAACAAAATATGAACTATGACAAACTGACCTCATGATGATCACCTACCTCATTTTGACCTTCATGATGATGATGCACCTGACTCATTTTTACCAAACCGCCAGAAAGCAGACAAACACAAGCAGAAGCAAAAAGCAAAACATCAGCAGGGGTCCCTATTTTGCTAAGGAGCAATAATGGGGCGTGTTGTGAACATCACAACAACTAGCAACCAAAACAAAACAATTAAATTCAGAGTGTTCAAGGAAACTAGATGAAATGAACTCATAACTTCCAACTATCTTTCCTGCAAATTACTATTCAGCTTGAGACTTAAGGTATTCAATAAAGATGCATGAATTTCCATTTTCAGTTTAGTTGTGTGCACGTGATTAATTATCCTCATCTTGAAGATCGGTTGAACAAACCAGTGACTGACATTAGCCTACGTAGGTGAGGATATTCCCTCATAGCCGACCAGATAGAGCCTTGCTGCCAGCGAGCGTCCATAGCCCCGGCAAGGTTATCGTTACAATTCTCCTAAGTAGAGCCCCACTGCCAGCGAGCGTCCATAGCCCCGGTAGAGTTACTTAGATGGCTTAATCTGGATTTTCAGTATAATCCGCTTTATTTATTTATTTATTTATTTTATTTTCTTGTTTTCTAATTTTAAAAGATTTCATAAGATATAGCAATTTGTAACTTCATGATGCAAGGAGTGGACACTTGCTGAAATTAAGCTGAGAATTGTAATGGTAGCAAGGGTGACCTCTGATTTTTCACCTAATATCTACACTGGTAAGTTCAACAAACCCAAGGATTTTAGGTGTGTCATCGTGAGAAACCTGCTTCGAATTCTCAATCACATTTATTGAATACAAAACTTCAGAAGATGAACAACTCTCTACATTCATGACAGTGACAAATTATGTGTAAATTGCAAATGGTTAACCTGAATATCTTAAATTTTATACTGTTTTGAATGGTTGCTAGTTTTGCTCCTTAATACTCTAAAGTAAAATAAAGATCCCTGCTGAGGAGACAACAAACAAACCAAACAAACAGGTTGTACAAACAACACAACAAAAGAAAAAACTGTACAAACAGGAAGAAACAAAAAGCAAAAACAAACAGAAGACAAGCTATACAAACAGCCAACCCAAAAGAAAACACAAAAAAAGAACTATACATTACCCACAGCACTCTACATTAAGAAAAAAGGACTGCCCCCCTTCCTCTTCAAGTCTGGAAGTAGTGTTTCAAATGCTGGCCATTAATTGGTAATGGCATATCTTCTCCAGTCAAGGTCTTAAGTCTAAAGGTGTTATCTCCTATTATTTCTGAAACTTGTAATGGACCCAGCCATAATTTATCAAATTTTCCATGGCTTCCTTTCTTTTCATGTGCTTTGTCCCAGCACAACACTAAGTCTGATATCCTAAATGTTTTGACTCTTGCCCTTTTGTCAAACCACCTCTTAACAACCGCTTGGTGTTTGGCAAACTTTTCGAGGGCTTGACCTCTTTTCTCCTCTAGTTGTAACATTTGCACTATTCTGGCTTCCCTATGGTTATCAAAGCCTAGATATTCATTGGCAAACTTCCAGGTTGGTATTCTCAGATTAACCGGAAGTATGGGATCAGTCCCATAAACTAAGTGATAAGGTGTGCTACCTAAAGCTGTTTTAAACTTGGTCCTGTCTACCCATAATGCATATCTTAACAGGGTATTCCACTCTCTAGGACTTTTGGCAATTAACCTCTTGATTATGTCTAATAAAATCTTGTTTGTTGATTCAGCCAGTCCATTACCTTGAGGGTAATAATTCGAAGAAAACCTTAAAATAATCCCATATTCAAATGCCCATTTAGAAAATTTTAAAGAAGAGAAAGCAGGGCCGTTATCACATACCAATGAATAGGGCGTTCCAAACCTGGTGATAATGTTTTCTTCAAGGAACTTGATTACTACCTCAGTTGTGGAAAATTTGCAGCAGGTGGCCTCAGTCCACCTTGTACAATAGTCTGTTACCGTCAATATAAATTTGTGTCCTACAGAAGATGGGGGATTGATGACTCCGATAAAATCCAAGCCCCATTGTGCAAACGGTCTGGATTCGATCACAGGTTGCAGTGGATTGGCCAGATTTCTCCCTTTGTCTGCTGCAGTCTAATAGGTGTGGCAACTTCTGATGTGACTCTTAGTATCTTTGAACATAGTGGGCCAGTAATAGCCTGCCCTCAGTATCTTGTGTGTTGTAGCTAAATGGGAACCATGGCCGGTTCTGTACTTGTCATGTAGTTCTATCAACACTCTATCAGCTTCAGTTCTGTTTATGCATCTCAGATAAATTCCATCATGGTTCTTCCTAAATAGAAGACCTCCTTGCACCATATAATTCTGTGCCTTAATCTTCAAAGCTCTCCTTTGAGAAGCCTTCATCTTGCTTGGGTACTTTCCAGCTATCAGGAAGGTGCTTAAATCATCGTACCAGCCTGATGTGTCTTGAGAATTCAATACATACTGTTGTTTTATCAGATTTGGATCCATGTTTGCTATTGTCTACACCAACGCCTGTCCTCTAACCAGCTTTGCGGGAATGATCTCCATGTCGAATTCTTGCAGTGTGGTAATCCATTTGGCTCTTTTTTCTCCAGGCTCATTTTGCATCAGCAACATTTTTACTGCTGCGTCTAGTACTATGGCTTTAATCTGGCTGCGCAGAATGTAGTGTCTAAATTTTTTCACAGCCTTTACTAATGCGAATGCCTATCTTTCGATATCTAGATATCTCAGCTGTGCATCCTTCAGAGGCGCACTCATAAATGCTATGGGCCTCTCTCCATTATTTTCACCTTTCTGTGTCAAGGCAGCCGCGACAGAATGAGAAGATGCAAAGGAGTAGATGTAAAATGGGTTTGTGTAGTCTGGGCTTGCCAATACAGGAGCATCAAAAATTGCCTCCTTGATATCTTCAAATGCAGCTTTGGCCACTAGCGTCCATTCCATCTGTGCATCTTTCTTCAACATAGCATTCAACGGCTGCACGATCTCTGCAAAACCTATTATAAACTTCCGAACAAAGTTAATTTTACCAAAAAATGATTTCAATTCTTTCCTACTGTTTGGTATTTGCAAATTTTTTATGGATTCTATTCTATCCGGATCAATTGCAATTCCATTTTCAGAAATGACATGGCCTAACAATTTTCCTTCAGCTACGCCAAATATACATTTCTTAGGATTAAGGGCAATCCCATACCTTTCACATCGCTTGAGTACTTTCCTGAGGTCCTCAGCGTGGGTGGATGCATCCTTGGAATATACAGTTAAATCATCCATATACACAACAATGCTTACCTGATAATCCACGGAATGCAACGTCCATGGCCCTCTGAAAAGTGGCACCTGCATTGATCAAACCAAAAGGCATTCTTCTATATGCATAATTTCCCCATTTGCAAGTGAAGGTGGTTTTTAGTCTATCTTCTCTATCAATTAAGACCTGATTATAACCTGAAAAACCATCTAAAAAAGACATCATCTTTGCGCCATTTACTGCTTGCAGTACTTCGTCTATTGGGGGCAAAGGATAATTATCCTTTTCAGATGCCTTGTTTAAATTTCTAAAGTCTACGCACAACCTGATGTCTCCGTTTTTCTTCCTCACTGGTACTAAGTTAGCTACCCAGACAGAATGTCTGACTGGGAAAATTATTCCAGTGGACAGTAATTTTTTAACTTCCTCAAAGATTAAAGGCTCTAGAATGGCATTTACAGGCCTCTGTTTCTGCATAAATGGTTTGACTTCTTTTCTTAAAGGTATTACGTGAGTTATGATGGACTCATCAAATGTTTTCAAGTCTTCATAAGTCCATGCTATGACATGTTTATATTCTTTCAGAACGTCCAGAACCTCTTTTCTGATTTTCTCAGAGCAAGCTTTCCCAATTAGTACACTTTGTGGATTTAGCTCAGTCCCTAAGTTATGTAAATCACACCTACCCCCTTCTGTTTTGGGTAAGTCTTTCTGTCTTATTACCTCGTCGAAGTCAAAGATGTGTTCTAATTCAATCACTCCTTTTGGCAAGAAGTTGCTCTTTAAGTTGATCATATCTTTTTCGTCCCATGTTACTTCAGGCCTTTCTTGTTCATCAATGATTTGGGCCTCAAATGCCTCATGACAAGTCAGAAAATTAATAATTTGCTGATCCCCTCCAAATACCTGAAAGTGTGTAACGTTGTCTGGTATACTGGGCACGTCAACTAGTTCAACAGCAAATCGTCTTAATCCTGACAGTGTCAATGGTTCTAATGTACTAGCAGCAACTGCTAACGCATCTGGCCTATGGTTCAGCTCTCTAGCAATGTGTTCTATGTTAAAAGCATCAAACGAATCCATTAAACTCCATACTCTATGTCTGTAACTAATCATTTTCTTATAATTGCAGGCATATAGTTTCCTCACTTGTCTGACTACTAATTCAGAGTCTGAAAATACTCTGATGGTTTTTACCCCTTTCTTGATGGCCATGACAAGTCCCAAAATTAGGGCCTCATATTCAGCAATATTGTTAGTGCAGGAAAATTGTAATCTATATGCTGCCAAATGTGATTTACCTTGAGGATTTATGAGTTCAATACCCGCACCTGCACCCTGTTTTGATTTGGACCCATCACATTTTAACGTCCACATGCCATCTTTACTTTTCTGATCTTTTACCTTGGCATACTTTGTCCCTTTTATTGCCTGTGGGGTGTTGTCTTGTTTATTCATGGGTTTTTCCGTTTGGTTATCTTGCATATGTGTGTTTTTAGTTTGCAACTTAGAAAGATAACTACCCTTGTCCTCTATTTCTTTTCCTAAATCTGGAATCAGGGCATCTATATTATCTTGAACATATCTCTATGTCGGATCAGGATGCTCATCTTTCTCCTGTGACTCTACCCTCCCTATGCACTTTTTGTATTCATATTCAATGATGTCTTTGCATATTTCACAATTCTCCTTAGAATGTTGCCTATCATGGACTCTACACCTATTTTTATATAACTTACATTTGACTAGGAGATTGTGTGTAACGCACTCTTCCACCTCTCGTCTAATGGCATGACCAAATTTGTCTATTGCATTATTTTCTTCATCTGAAGAATTTCCGTCAGACTCAATGAATAGTGCCGTTCTATTGCTGACACACTTCTTTTTAATGTTTAACATCATAATCTCTTCAATCTGCATCCCATTGTTGGTAATTCTATAGACACCTGGTTCAACAGCAGCATATAATATTTCATTAGTTCGATTATACTCTGTTATCATATGTTTAATTCTGGGCTCTGCCTCTATTCTGATCTGGTTTGGGATGCCTCTCCACGGTAACCACATGTGTGAAAAGTCAGTAGCCATATATCCGTTTAATGTCTTGGACCAATCCCTACTTAGCAACATTCCATAATTTACGGGTATATCCACTACTTGAATGTCAATGATTTGGCTTACCCTAGGGTCTGAAGCTAATTGCACTTGAATGTTCATGAGTTCTCCTATCACGCTAACCTCAGTCTTATCTAACTGCGTGACAACCTTGGCAGATTTGGTGGGAGTCAGCCTGAGAGTTTTACATATTCCTAAGGGCATTACGTTGGCTGAAGCACCAGAATCTACCATGCAATTGTGTATATTCTTCCCACACAACCTAACAGTTAACAAGAAAGGTTGAGTATCCCTCTTATCCGCATGTATTACTACATTTGTATTGGAAGGCTGCTCAACTTTCTTACCTTTCTCCTTAGGTGGTGAATCACTATTAGGAACAGTTATATCAGCAGACACCTTGTTTGTTATGGATGTATCCAGGGATTTTAAAAAAGCATTTCTGATCCCTAGGGTCTTCAATAATTCATTTAGAGGTATACTGACCTTAATTTTCTTTATTTCCTCATATAAGTAATTCACTAATCTTGTTGTCTCTATTGCTTCTGTCTTACTTGTTTGATCCTTTTGCACTGTTGTTCCATTATTTGTGTGCTGACTAGCTTTAAGTATGGCAGGATTGTTGCTAGCATTCTGATCTGGGGGTGTATTGATGTTATTCGGAGGAGTGGAGGTGGTGAAAGGTCCTCCCGGCCTAGGGTTGTTCCTCAAATTGTAGGTGTGGCTTTTATTTGTTTGTTGAAAGGCCTGCACCTCCTCTGTTTCATTCAATATCTCATTTTCAGATTCAAAAGGGAACTGAAAAGCATTTAACACAAAGGCTGATTCAGGATAAAGACTTTCACAACAGTATGGTTCATCCTCTAGCAATTCATCTTCTTTCTCTTCTGCAGTTGCAAAGGTAAACATTTCTAAGACTAATGCTGTGTCATATTCTGAGGGTACTACCTCATTACCCCTAGGAATGAGAAATTCAGAGGTAGGAGGCTGTACATCTACGTTGAAAATACTAGCTGCCAAGTGGAACTGTGGACAGTCGTGCTCAGCATGGGCATTGGTATTGTGAAATCTGCACCAATTTTTGGGTGCTGTACTGGCCATTTGTATGCTAGTCGTTTGTTTTGCACCATGATTATCTGTATTCTCAAAAGGAGAAGCCAGAGTACCGTTGTTGGGCCCAGTGTTCCATGTCTTGGGTGGCCTAGGTTGATTCTGATTTTTGTTATTATTGCCCCAGGTCCTATTATCTATCACTGGCCCCCTATTTTGCATTGGTTGCCCCTGACTGGGGCCTTGATGCTGATTGTAGTTTTGGTTCTGATTGTACTGCTGATTTTGATTGAGACTATAATTCTGATTTTGGCCTTGGTTGTGATTTTGATGTGGATTGTAGTTTTGGTTGCTTCTTCCATAGAGGTTCTCGTTTCTTAGCTGTGTCACTTCGGTTGTTAATCTTTTCAAATGTGCAGTAATTTCTTTGATTTCTTCCCTATCCTCTTGTGCTTTTGCCACAGTTACATCCCTAGGAAGTTGGAAGAAAGGCTGACCATTATTTTGACTATTATTGGAAGTACTAGCCGTGTAAGGAGTTATAGCTTGGATTGGAGTAGGATTATACACAGGTGCGTAAGAAGGAACTGGATTTACTAGTGGAGCGTGCTGCACAGGGATTCCATTCCATGGGTGTGCCTGATTCTGCACCCCAAAATTTCCTCCATTGACAAATGGACTGTAAGTTGTATGTCTCATTTCTTGGTTCACTGAGGCTGCCTCTTTATAGGCTTTGGATATTGAATCTATGTCAGGTTTTCTTTTGACAAACATGGCAGTTAAAGGATCTAAGGTAGCATAGTACATAGCCAACAAGGGAGCATCATCTATGGTATAAGGGGGTACTAGCCTAGAATAGGCCTTTTGAAATCTGTCATTGAAATTATCAATTAGCTCTCCCTCACCTCGTTTTATAGCAGCCAATTTATGATACAAAGCACAAGGGTCAATGGGTCCTCTAAATCTTGACAGAAATGCTTCTTCCATAAGTGCCCAGGAAGAAATGTAACCATTGGGTAAGTTTACGTACCAGCTAGAGGCCTGCTCATTAAAGGTGTAAGGAAACAATCTACACACAACATCCTCGTGTTCTAACATAGCCCTAAAACATGCCTCCTTAAATATTCTAATATGATCTTCTGGGTCCTGATGCAACTGGTATTTGGGACATATCTTTTCCGGATTTTTTGGCATCTCATGATAATCATTGAAGAGTATGGGAAAATTGACATCAAAATAAGCCATTGCAGGTGTTTGAGTTTGACTTGAACTTGCAGGAATACCTGGATTAATTGGTGGATTAGGATTTAGAGGAGGATTGAGACCTCCAGGAGTGCCTGAACCAAGATTTAAAGATCTAAACAGTGATCTGTCAGGACTCACAATACTACGGATGTTAAAAGGTGACCCAGGAGGTGTTCCAGATGAACTTCCTGCTTGCGATATCTTTGGATTCCAAATTAAAGGGTTTTTACTTCGCCTTGTATCAGGTAGTTGCACAAATATATCTCCTCAACTGGACCTAGACCTAGTCACTCTATTACTGTCGTTAGCCAGTTTGAAATGAAACCTAACTCAGGAAGGCCCTCCTTCTAGCGCCAGAAAACTGTTGGTGATCGTTTTGATGCAATCATAACAATAAGTTAAAATTCACATATAATGAACTAAAACTATACTTGAAAGATAAGAAGGAATCATTTGAGATTCAACTAATCCCAATTCTACAATGGTTCGGTTGGTCAAGTTCAGTTGGTCAATGTGAAGCTGTAATGTTCAAGGGGCCTTACGTAGTTTAGGTTTGTTTGGTGGTTTACTGGACTAAGAATATGCAAAAAGATCATAGATTTCAACAAGTATTTTGGTTCATTTGCATACAAGTGTTACTGTGCTGCAAGTTCAGATGATTTTCTTGAATTATTACTACTTTCTCCTTTATCTATTTATGAAAACTGTCTACTTATAGCTCTGTTATGCATGCTTCTTCAAATTTGAGACAATTTCCTTTAGATTTCTACGTTTTTAGCTAAATATTTCAGATGGGTTGGGAAAAGTTAGAAAGATCTAATCTATACCTCATTTAATCTACCGAAGGATCTAATTGTTTCTGTTATGCACTATGTAAATACCACAGTAATTTGATCAAATCCATAGTAAAAACCTTAAATGCAAGTTCTGAGCATTTTCACAAACATACATTTAAAATTGCAAGCTCTCAAAGAAAATATTTCAAAACACAAAGAAGAGTAGGAGAACACTCAAAAGATAGATGCAGAACTCCAGATTCTATTGTATTAGAAACGAATAGTCATACATGATTTACAATGTAGGAATGACTCTTAGTTTCATTGATCATACTACAGAGAACTTACAAGCTTTAAAGATACAGTAAGGCAGCCAGACATTCCACGCACACCTTACTGCAGACAAACAGGCGACCTCCTTCTTCTACTTCTAAACTATGCTAACTTGCTGTATGTTCCTAAAAGAAAATCCTGTTGTAGCCCCTATTGTTTTTCTAAAATCCCTGTTGTAAAGTATTACAGTGTAGAGAGGCACAATATAAAGACATTCTGATTGTCCTCACTACAGCAAAAACCTAACTGAACCCCTGGTTCAAACCCCTGGTTACAGCAATAGATACAGGTGAACCAGCTCTTCAAAATATCTCTGAGCAGTGTCAAATCTGGGCGAAATATTGCCCCTTCTGAGAAGTTCCGGCAGCTTGGCAATAACTTTTGTTTGTCTGTTGTAGTAATACCCTCAGCTGCAACCTTGTTCTTCACTTGAATGGCCTTGACTTTTTCGCACTTCATCTTTATCTTCCTGCTCTTGAGATCGGATTTCCTTCCTTCATGAGGTCACTGTGTTGACTTTCCAGCTGCTTCCTCAACTGCAAGCCTGCAAGACAAGACAAGCAATAAGTATTTCATTTATCACATAAACAGCAGGAAACTAAAATAATCGTTTAAATCCAGGTGACTGCGCAAAATTGTGGAAATCGGATCCAAAATACTCTAAAAACGCGCTCAAAACGCATTCAGACCGCTCACAACCCATCGGGTCAACCATCGCTGACCGGGAAAATGCCACGGGCACCAAAAAATGGTTTAAAACTCCACCGCTTCATTTCCCGCCCATCGGCGTGTCAAAAAAATGTACGGCCGATATTCGCTGTTTGGCCGATGTTCACTTCATTTGCATGATATTCTGGAAATATGATGCTCTCCCTTTCGAAGGTCCAGATGACGTCATCAGGATGTTTCGCTTCTGTATATTGGGGAAAAGAATGACATCATCATCATATTCATGTCGAAGGAAAATAGGAGGATATGAAATATGATCCTGCTGTTGAGGAAAGGAATATGATGGTGACATCATCGTCATATTCGGGCTTCGTTAAAATGCAAATGATGGCGTCATCGTCATATTTAGTTAAGATCAGGGGATAAATGCAATATCGGGTCACCTAAGGAGCATGATCAGGATGATGAATGTAATATGACCCCTTTGCGGCCAAGGTAACCCTCTCGAAAGATCAGGATGATGATGATCATCAGGATATTTGCTTCTTCGTTTATCAGATCGGGATGACGTCATCATGATATCCGGGGCCTTTGTTAAACTTAGAACATGACGTCATCAGGATGTTTTGCTAACCGGATCATGTTTTGGAAAATAGCCTACCGAAGGGAAATGTGATGATGATCATCATCAGGATATTTGCAAAAGGTCATATTTCTCGGCAGGAGGACTTCACGAAATATCGGGTAGACAAACAAGATCATGATGATCTTGACAATATGACAGGATAAAAAAAATATGATGATCCTCCTCATCGAATATCATGATGACGTCATCATCATATTTCATCTTCGGAGCATGAGGATGAGTTGAGGTCATCATCAGGTTAGCGCTAGGGTGATTTTCAAAATATGATCATGCTGTAGAGGAATGGAATAT
This sequence comes from Cunninghamia lanceolata, assembly GCA_027924645.1. Lineage (NCBI taxonomy): Eukaryota > Viridiplantae > Streptophyta > Pinopsida > Cupressales > Cupressaceae > Cunninghamia > Cunninghamia lanceolata. The sequence goes on from BSBN01001091.1 coordinate 3,280,558, forward strand.
CACCTTCCCTTAAAAGATAGGGTGATCATCATGATCATGCAAAAGGAGATCAGGAGGATATGAAGACGTCATCATCATCTTAGCGAATTTCAGCAAATATCAGGATGATGACCCTCCGATAGGATTTTAACATGCGTATGCAAATATGCCAATGGTGGATTTTCTAAGTTAGGGTGATTTTTAATATCAGCATGATATTATAAAATCAGGTAATGTTAAAATATCAGCATGATGCTCGCGATACAAAAGACCGCTTGACGGGGAAAACTTACTATGACTTAAAGTTGACGTCTGGATATTTGAACCTCAGGATATTATCGAGGGGGCATTTCAAATATGATGATGATGTTCTTCACACCGCAAAACTCAGTTTATAAAATATGACCCTCCTAAAATCATGATGCTCACGATGCGCATAAGGCCATTTGACGGGTAAAGGGCACTACCACCTAAGATTGACATCCGGATATTGCGACTGCATGATTTTTATCGGGTGATAGACCAAGATCAGGATGATCTTGACAACATGACTGAGGATAAAAATATGATGATCCTCTTGCGATTATCAGGTTTGACCAAAACTTTGACTGCTCATAACTCCCTCATATGGACGAATTTTCAAGTGATGTAAAAGGCAAACCTGCATGGAATTTCAAGCTCTTTCTAAATATGAGGTCACAGAAACAAAATATGAACTATGACAAACTGACCTCATGATGATCACCTACCTCATTTTGACCTTCATGATGATGATGCACCTGACTCATTTTTACCAAACCGCCAGAAAGCAGACAAACACAAGCAGAAGCAAAAAGCAAAACATCAGCAGGGGTCCCTATTTTGCTAAGGAGCAATAATGGGGCGTGTTGTGAACATCACAACAACTAGCAACCAAAACAAAACAATTAAATTCAGAGTGTTCAAGGAAACTAGATGAAATGAACTCATAACTTCCAACTATCTTTCCTGCAAATTACTATTCAGCTTGAGACTTAAGGTATTCAATAAAGATGCATGAATTTCCATTTTCAGTTTAGTTGTGTGCACGTGATTAATTATCCTCATCTTGAAGATCGGTTGAACAAACCAGTGACTGACATTAGCCTACGTAGGTGAGGATATTCCCTCATAGCCGACCAGATTAGCAGTCTTCTTGTTATTCTCATATTCTGCTTCTGATTTCTTCAAATCTATGTTGGCAACCTTCTTTCCCAATGGCAAACTAAATGTAGTAGCAAGACCTTTGATAGATAGATCAACATATACTCTGCCATGCTTCTCTACCTTCCTTGTTTGTGGGTTATAGTTTCTTGGACATTCAATGACCAGCTCAGGAGTTTCCATGGAATAAGGGAAACGAGCTGCATTCCACATTCCAGATACAAAGACTGCATCCAACAAGGTGCTATTACTCTTTTCATCACTCATTTTAGCTGACCATGTAGCCATATCTATATTTCCTTGGTGTGTATCTATGATGGCACCATATTTAAACTGGACATCCTCGGGTTGAGCAAACATGGGCTTTAGAAATTCTGCCTCTGACTTAGCCAACCACTTATCCGCAATGGATGCCTGCAATTAACAAAACTGGTCTTACAATTGATATCTTACAAGCATGCATATACGTCATATCTTCATTATTCATCATGCATATTATACTCTTTCAATATCTCGTTTATCCCGATATGCATAATTTAGAACTTCAAACCAGAAAACACCATGATACCTGGATATGCAGAACATGACAACAAGAAGGTTTCAATTACTTACCTGATGTGTTTATCCTCTTAATTATGCTAATAACTATGTGAAAGGAATTCAAATACCCGCAATGCTCACGTATCCCGTTCTGGTACAAGCTATATGCGTCCGCAGGTAGTCTTATGAGGGTTTGCAAGTTGTGCTCTGTAAAAACTTGTTTTATCGCAAGATAAGTGTAAAATGATTCTATAAATCACTTTTAACTTCCTCTTTAGGGTAGAATTAGGGCAAAATTAGGGATGAATTGATTAAAATCATGGATTTCTTGTACGGCAACTCAGGATCTTACCAGTTGTATATATCAGGTTCGTAATTGGTGGGAACCACCTACTACATCTACGTGCATTTAATGTTATGGTGGCAAGGCACGGGGTGATCTTTGTAGGATAAGATGATATTCAAATATCAGGTGATGTTTAAATATGATCCCCTGAACTAAAATGACCTCTTGTCGAAATATCAGGATGACGTCATCAGGATAATGATTTAGTTCAGTGTTGTGGCCCTATGACATCATCATCGTGTTATGTAGGAAGGGTCATGTTTGGAAATATACCTCCGTGAGGTAAAAAGGATGGTGACGTCATCGTCATGTTTATTTCTTCATTTACCGGGTTTGGATGACATCATCAGGATATTGGTTCGGAGTGATATTTTGTGACAGGTTGATATTCAAATATCGGGGTGATATTCAAATATCAGGTGATATTCAGGAATATGATCCTCGCAAAATATATGATGTTGTTTGTCAGGTAGATATCGCTATCACATAAATTTGACATCCGGATGTTCGGAGCAAATGATTTTATCGGGTGATAATATTAGATCGGGATGACCTTTTATAAGATGACTGATATTAAGAAATATGATCCTCCCCTCAGAATATTAGGTTTGACCAGATCTTTGACTCATCATAACGTTTGTTCCCTAAGGAATATCAGGGTGATCTAAAAGGCAAACCTACATGAAATTTTGTATCTTTTCCAACCATGAGGTTATTGTCATGAAATATTAACTTTGAAAAAAAAACTAACCTCATCATGATGACTTACCCAGTCCCCTTTATGTAGGATCATTTGTATTGACTTGCTTTTACAAGACCACTAGCAAGCAGAAAACACAAGCAAAGCCAAACAAAAAAGTTGGGTCCCTTTTTTGTCAAGTCAAAATGGGGCGTGTTGTGTAACCACACAACAACTTGCCACCAAAGAAAACACCAAAATTCTAATGATTCAAATGATGTGAACACATTCTAACATAGCATTCTAACTCTTTCTAAGCATAAGCATCATAATATTTCTGAATGATAAAATGTCCTCATGGTAACAATGCTAACAAAGGATCAGTAGTGTGCAAATGATTAATTATCCTCATCTTGAAAGCAAGTTGAAACTGATGTTAAGCTACATATTTTGGGATCATCCCTCATAGCCAACCTGGATAGAGCCTTGCTGCCAACAGGCGTCTATAGCCCCGGCAAGGTTATCTATACAATCCCCCTAAGTAGAGCCCCACTGCCAGCTAGCATCTATAGCCCCATTAGAGTTACTTAGATGGCCTAATTTTATTATACTTTTGGATTTTTTAACATTTATACTTCATATATCTGATGTCATCATGTAAACTCAGAATGCAAGGTATGGTCACTTTCTGTTTTAGGTTGGAGATTGCATTGGTAGCAAGGGATTCCCTTTAGATTTTTCACTTAACAACTATACTTGTATTTTCAACAAACCCAAGGCTATTAGGTGAGTCATTGTGAAGAAATCACTTTGGTTAGGAAAAGGCACCCTGATGAAAAGATATCACAGACCTGATCATGATGACTTTCTCAAAGTGGGTCACAACTTATATATAAATGTGTTCTCATCACTTGAATCTTAACAATTTTGTTATTTTCTGGGGTGATGAGCTACATCATCCTGACTAATCAAAACAAAACTCAACCAGCAAGCAAAGCAAAAACAAAACAAAACACAGTACAAACAACTATACAAATATACATTATGATACACATGACTGACATGAAGCTACTTAGGCTTGGAAATAATGTTTGAGGAACTGTCCATTAACTGGCAATAGAACATCCTCACCTGTCAAGTTCTTAAGCCTAAAAGTACTGTCTCCTAATATCTCAAAAATTTGGAAGGGACCTATCCATAATTTATCAAACTTACCATGGTCTCCTTTCTTCTCATGGGCTTTATCCCACAGCAGGACTAAATCAGATATCTTGAAGGCTTTAACTTTGGCTCTTTTGTCAAACCAGTGTTTGACAACAGCCTGATGTTTGGCAAATTGATCAATTGCCTGACTTCTTTTCTCTTCCAGGTGCATCAGCTGAAGTAACCTAACTTCTTAGTTATTGTCTATGCCCGGGTACTCTTGGGCAAACTGCAGGGTAGGAATCTTCAGGTTAATAGGGAGGATGGGATCCACCCCATAGACTAAATGATAAGGTGATTTTCCTAATGCAGCCTTGTTTTTGCTTCTGTCTACCCATAAGGCATATTTTAGAAGTGTATTCCATTCCCTAGGGTTCTTGTCTACTAACTTCTGTATGATATTCAGCAAATTTTTGTTAGTGGATTCTGCCAATCCATTCCCTTGGGGATAATAATTAGATGAGAACTTCAGTATGATCCTATAATCAAAGGCCCAACTTGACAATTTGGTTGAAGTAAAAGCAGAGCCGTTATCACTTACCAAAGCATAGGGAATCCCATACCTGGTGACTATACTACTTTCAAGAAATCTGATGACATCTTCTGCACTGCAAGTCTTGCTGCTGACTATACTACTTTCAAGAAATTTGATGACATCTTATGCGCTGCAAGTCTTGCTGCTAGTGGCTTCAGTCCACCTAGTACAGTAGTTAGTAATGGTTAAAACGTACCTGTGGCCTGATGATGATGGAGGATTAATTGGTCCTATGAAATCCATGCCCCATTGTGCAAATGGGCGCTCTTCCGTCACTGGCTGTAGGGGTTGAGCAGCATATCTCTCTCTGTTAGCAGCAACCTGACATACATGATAGCATTTAATATGTTCAGCAGTATCCTTGAAAATTGTGGGCCAATAGTATCCTGCTCTGAGGATTGCATGTGTGGTGGCCAAGGATGACCCATGTGTTGTTCCAAACCTGTCATGTAGTTCTGATAATACTTTATCTACTTCAGGCCTCTCTAGGCATCTTAGGTATATTCCTTCATAATTTTTCTTGAAAAGTACTCCTGCTTTCATCATGTACTTCTGGGACTTTATTTTCAGGGCCCTTCTTTGTGAAGCTTGCAGTCTAGGAGGACATCTTCAAGATGTGCCTAATATCTGAGTACCACTCTCCACTGTCTTTCTCATTAATAACATACTGCTGACTTGTGATATTTTGATCAATTTCTGATATCATTTGGCTTAAATCTTTTCCTCTCACCAGCTTCATGCGTGTGATATCCATGTCATATTCTTGTAGTACAATGATACACTGAGCTCTTTTCTCACTAGGTTCACTCTACATTAACAACATCTTCACTACTACATCTGGCACCACAGCAATCACTTTGCTTCTTAGAATGTAATGCCTAAATTTCTTTACTGCTCTAACCAAAGCAAGAGCTTTCCTTTCTACATCCATATACCTGAGTTCTACATCTCTAAAAGGGCAGCTCATGAATGCTATAGGTTTCTCTTCTTTTTCTTCATTCCTCTAAGTTAGCACTACTGCAGAGGTATGTTCTGAAGCAAATGAATAGATATAGAAGTCCTTGGTGTAGTCTGGACTGATGAGGATAGGAGCATCAGAAATAGCTTTCTTTATGTCTTCAAAACCTACTTTGGCTTCGGGTGTCCACTCAATCTTGGCATCTTTCTTCAACATCGCGTTTAAAGGTCTAACTATCTCTACAAAGCTAGTGATAAATTTTCTCACAAAATTAATCTTACCAAAGTAAGATTTGAGTTCTTTCTTGCTTCCTAGGAGCTGTAATTTCATAATGGACTCCACCCTGTCAGGATCTATGATAATCCCATTTTTTGTAATCAAGTGGCCCAATAACTTTCTTGTTGTTACCCCAAATATACATTTCTTAGGGTTCAAAGATATTTCGTATTCTTCACATTTTTTCAGTACATTTCTAAGATCTGCTACATGGTTTCCTCTTTCCTTGGAGAATACTGTTAAGTCATCCATGTATATGACTACACTTTCCTATTAAGCCTCTGAAGGCTATGTCCATTGCGCGCTGCAATGTTGCTCCAGCATTTATCAGCCCAAATGGCATGCGTCTATAAGCAAAGATCCCCCACTTGGTGGTGAAGGCAGTTTTCAGTCTATCAATTTTGTCAACTATTACTTGGTTATAACCAAAAAAACCATCCAAGAATGACATCATTTTTGCTCCATTGACAATCTATAGAACTTCATCTAAGGAGGGTAAAGGATAATTATCCTTCTCTGATGCTCTGTTCAAGTTCCTGAAGTCCACACATAGCCTGATGTCTCCATTCTTCTTTCTCATTGGGACCAGATTAGCAACCCAGGTGGAGTGCCTCACAGGAAATATGATCTTGGCACTCAGCAACTTCTTGACTTCTTAAAAAATTATTAGTTCAAGCAAAGCATTGACTGGCCTTTGCTTATGTCTAAAAGGTTTAGCATCTGGCTTGAGGGGTATAGTGTGAGTTATGACTGACGTGTCATATGTTTTTAGCTCATCATAAGTCCATGCAATGACATGGATGTAATCTTTGAGTGCCTAAGTTATTCCTTCTAACTCTTTCGGTGTGCAAACCTTACCAATCAAGACGTTTCTCTTGTCATTATTTTGTCCAATATTCACTTGTGAATACTGTCCTCCATCAACCTTTGGTAGATCCTTCTGCTTCAACATATTATCTAGATCAAATGCTCTTTCTAGCTCTATCATCCCTTTTGGAATCTTATTACTGGGCAACTCTAATATTTCTTCCTCTTCCCAGACATGCTCTTCCACATTGTTCTCATCTATGATCTAAGCATCAAATATATCCCTATTAGAGATAAAATCTAGGATATGCTGATCATCATCAAAAACTTGGAGATTAGTAACATTATTAGGTACCGAAGGCACTGATACTTACTCTACAGAAAATCTCTTTAGGCCTGATATGGACAAGGGCTCTAATGTACTGGCGTCCTTTGCTAAGGCATCTGCTCTTTGGTTCTATTCTCTGGGTATGTGGGTGATATTAAATGCATCAAAGTCTTCAATCAGATCCCACACCCTATGTCTGTAGTTAGATAGTTTCCTATAATTACAACAGTAAATCCCTCTCACCTATCTTACCACTAATTCTGAGTCTCCATAGACATGCAGAATTTTCACTTTCTTCTTAAGGGCAAACAATATCCCATGTAATAGAGCCTCATACTCTGTTACATTGTTAGTACAGGGAAATTGCAATCTGTAGGCTGCTAGGTAGGACTTTCCTGATGGATCAATGAGATCAATTCCTACTCTAGCACCTTGTTTCGACTTGGATCCATCAAATCTAAGGATCCACGGTTTATCTTCAGCAGGAGGCTTAGCTGAGCTTTCTCTCTTTTTTGTAGCTCTGGCAACTGCACCACCTGATATCCATTTTAACTTAGGAATTTCAACCTTCTCAGTTTTCATCTTTCCTTTCTTCTGGGAAGCTGATCTATCTGCTTTCTTTCCATCACTAGAAGGATGATCTTCTAAACTAGGCACTATATGCCTCTTTAAAATATGTAAGCATAGTGAATAGGTAATCTCTGAGTGAGGTGCCTCATGTAACCTACACCATCCTTCAATCAGTGCATCTTGTGGAGGTTTCTCATAGTCTATCATTTTTTTAATTTCCTCTGATAAAAACTTCTCAAATCTGGTCAAATTACTGCCTCTCTCATCATCAGATAATTCGTAATCTGACTCCATCAGACAATCACTCCCAGGGGTGATATTATTATTTTTGTTATCCTTCTTCTCATTGTAGACCAAAATTTCTTCTGTCTTCTGGATAAAATCCTCATTCTGATTCACATCTTCTCCTGTTCCTGCAGTAGATGAACAAGAATTAGGATGATCATCATCACTACATACGGAACTTACCTCTGATGATGATGATGATGCTTCTCTGCATGTTTTCTCAAGTTCCATCATGTCAATGCATGCTTCACAAGTTTTCTGAAAATGTGCTTCATCGTGTAATCTGTACCAACCATCAATCAAAATGTCATGAACAGGTATATCTAATAATCGACAACATTCTACCTATTTAGACAAGTATATTTCAAAACTTTTGAAATGATCTACTTCTGTTTCATCTCCATGATCATGACCAGATCTTAAGACTACAGTATTATCATCATGAGGATGATCATTAAGATCATGGTCATCATGAAAATCATACATCAGGACCTCTTCTATTCTGACATTCTGAGGTCTAATAGAATATACTCCAGGCTCAACATTCACGTACATGATCTCATTTGTTTTGTTGTACTCGGTGATCATGTGTTTCATTCTCGGTTCAGTGTCTACTCTTATCTGGTTTGGTATACCTTTCCAAGGTAGCCACATGTGACTGAAGTCAGTAGACATATATCCATTGAGGGTTTTAGACTAGTCCCTACTAAGTAACATTCCATATGTATCAGGTATGTCTACTACTTGGATGTCAATATAGTATTGAATCCTAGGGTCTGATGCCAGTTGCATGTGAATGTGAGCTAACTCCCCTATTACATTCACCTCTGTCTTGTCTAGTTGGGTTACCTTCTTCAAGGATTAGTAGGATGTAGCCCTAGAGCATTACATATGGCCAAAGGCATGACATTCGTGGATGCTCCTAAGTCCACTAGGCAATTGTGCAGGTTTTTACTAAACATTCGTATGGTTAGGAGGAATGGAGGTGATTCACTTTTATCTCTATACAAGGTCATGTGAGAAGTCTCCATAGCTTGGACAATAGCTGGGACTTTAGTTTTAACATTATTATCTCTGACAGCATGATCCTTACCTCCAGACTAACCTAATGGATGAATATCCTCTTTAGGAGCAGGATCATCTAGTGATTTCATAAATGCTTTCTTAATTGCAAGAGTTTTCAACAACTCTGATAGAGACAGACTGATCTTTACTTTCTTCATCTCATCTGCCAGATATGTGACTAACTTGTCAGATTCATGAGGTAGGCCAACATCTTTTGATTCTATGTTCTGTGGTGACAGATGCTGTGAATTTACCTTTGGAAATCTCGAATTGTTACTTGCCTTGGGATCAGGAGGTGTGTTAAAATTATTTGGGGGCAAGGAACTAGTTAATGGACTAGTAGGTCTATTGGAATTACTTCTCAGATTATAATTGTGTTTACCCTGATACTGTTGTTGGTAAGCATGTACCTTCTTAGGCTCATTTGAGGGCTCATTCTCATCTTCAAAGGGGAAAACATAATTTGACTCAAAAACCATGGCTAATTCTTCACATGTCTGGGTATAATGCTGATGGGATGACACAGTCTGCTGATAAGGCTGATCAGTATAGCTTTCCAATACTAAAGTTGAATCATATCCACAGGGAACAAGCTCATTCCCTTCCACATGATGTGGATTTCCTGCAGTATTGGATACCTCAGTTTGGAAAATACTTGCAGCAATTTGAAATTGGGGACAGCCTATCTCTGCATGAGCATTTGTATTGTGTATTCTACACCAATTGGTGAGGGTTGCCTCAGCAAGATTGACTCTAGTAGTCTGTTTGGCTTCACCAGGTGGCTGATTATCTAAGGGTGATTGTAAGGAGCCATTATTTGGCCTGGAGTTCCATACTCTAGGCTATCTAGGAGGATTGTTGTTACCATTGTTATTGTTGTAGTTATTGTTGTTGTATCCCCTATTAGGATAACTAGGTCTATCATTGTTATAGCCTCTGTTCTGATTAGGCTAAGAGTAGAAGTTGTGGCTTCTTAAATGAGTGATCTCAGTTGTAAGCTTCCTTAGCTGAGCTGATATTTCTTTGATCTCTTCTTTTTCTTCCTGAACCTTAGCTACTACATTTTATGTTAAAGCCTTGAAAAATGAGGATCCATTATTGTTTTGATTATTCTAGTTTATAACCTGAGGTGCTTGAACTTGTCTAGGATACTGCATCATCTGGCCATTTCCATTAGGAGGTGGCATTATACTCAATGGAGGTACCTGTAGAGGTGCTGGCATTACTGCTGGAGGCATCATGGCTCCATTATACTATGGCTGGGGAGGATATCCTGGATAACCAGGAAGTGTAAGAAAAGTTATGTTCAGTGTAGGAGTAGGGACTAACTGCTGATTCACTTTGATGGCTTCCTGGAAAGCTCCTGTCAAAGTTGTGATTTCAGGATGTGCTCTCCTGATGAACATAGAAGTTAAAGGATCTAGAGTTGAATAGGAGATACTCCTAGCAGCTGCATCAGCTACAACATAAGGAGTGACTAACTTGGATAACATTTTCTGAAACCTAGCATTGAAATTGGCAATAGGTTCTCCCTCAAACTGCTTAATTGTGGCAAATAGGTGATAGTTCATTGAAGGGTCGATTGGTATTTTGAACCTATCAGTGAAAGCTTTCTCTAGGACAGCCCATGATCCGACTAAACTCTGACCAAGACTAATATACCAATTATAAGCCTCTTCCCCTAAGGAAAAAGGAAATAATCTGTATACAATGTCCTGATGCTCTATTCTGGTCTACAGCAGGCTTCCTTAAAAGTTCTGATGTGATCATCCACATCTTGATATGGATGATATTTTGGACAAAGTTTGTCCAAATTCTTTGGCAAAGGATGATATGCTGTGAAAGTTAAAGGTGACTCTACTGCAAAGAATGACATTGCAACCAGAGGAGGTTGAGCTTGAGGTATAATAGGCTAAGGCTGAACCTAAGGTTGTACAGGTGATCCTGTAGGTATCTGTAGACCAATAGTAGTCACAGGAGAACGTTTAGATGAAGCTCCTAATGCACTAGACTCTGGAGTGTGATGGATATCTACAGTTCTAGGTCTGAACCCTCTAACAGGTAGTTTGTCAAAGATTCCACTGGATCTAGACTTGGTATTTATCCTGTGAGCCAGGATTTCTCGATTTTGAGGAAAATTGGCTAGATGATTGTAAAGATCGGTTGGAATTCACCAGTAAAGGCTATATTTATGGTCAGGAAAGTATACTGACTAGATATTTGTAGAATATTTGCAAAGATGATGCAAATACGCGGTGATATTCAGAGTTCTGAGTCACAAACAACAGGATATCAAGTTCTTAGGCTAACTACCTCAAAGATGTGGGCAAATTTACATGAGACAAGGCCTATTTCTACAAAATCATGATGATTGGCTGTAAAGCTTGCAATATTTATGATCAATCTCAAAAACTTTACATAGGATTAGCATGTACAAGCTTAGAACAATAGATATTTATGTCTAATTCAAAATTCAGTGGTATCTGAGCATTACCTTACGATCTTTATCATCACCTGAAGTACTGATGATGATCCTCTAGTTTATGGCCATCCTTCTATTGCCAATTTATGTTGATCATGATGTTAGTCATAAAAAAACATAGAATAAAAGTACACATTAACCTTTATTCATCTTGAAAGATACAATGAATTCAGAGAATTCATGATCCCAAGTCTCCGGTGATTAGGTCTTAATCTTCTAACGTTACACAGAGGTTGATGTGTGTTGTTGTTTCCATTTCGGGGCCTTACGTACATCTCATCAGTAAGATAATGTTTCCTGTAATGATGCTGCACAGAAAGTTATTCTACACAAGATATGCTTCAAATAATGTGTCTATCTTTAAATCTTTGCATGATATTTGTCATTTTGATATGCTTTAACCTCAAATATACTGAATATGTTCAATTATCTACGGGATGTCTGCATATTTGTATTATTTGCTTAAGATTGTCAACTATTTGCAATTATGGTGATGAAATGCTCTAAAATTGAAAGAAATTGAAAGAAATACTTCAAATTAATGTTGAACCTTCAGCTATTGAGCCACATATACATCAGATATAGTCATGAAGAGAAGAAATCAAACCATATGTTCACTAGGACATTCCACAGCTAGATACAGTCGATGCTAACTTCAAAGGAACGGGATGAAAACAACACATGTAAGTAGATATGCACTCCAAGGGATGCAGCAAATCACATCATATATCAAGAATTCATACACTGATTACTCAAGATTTATTATGGATTGCAATCAAAAGAGTCTTCTCATTCATTAGGTATGCAAGAACATATATGTATACAACAACTTTGAAATGAGCCCTAAATATTTTAGCAAATAGATTTCAATTAAGTTTCGAATGTTTTAAAATGAGGCATCCCTGCACCTTTTATAGAACAAAGTGAGGGAACAATTACAATTGATCTACGATCCAGATTTATCTATTAAGATCTACGGTTCACATTTCATTGACCAAGTCAACTCTTTCCACGTGGCATAGGTTGCCAGCTAGCAACCATCTAAGTAACTCACATTTTCCTAAGTACCGGATGTATATGTTCCTTTTATGGTGCATCTTCATCTATTCATCAGGTTCTTCATCATCATCATCTAGTGCATCAGGGTTATCACTTCCCGCATCTTCATCATCTTGATGACTATCTCCATGTATATGGACCTGCATAAATGTCTAGATATCCTCATATGACTGTACTAGCTTCTCTATCTCCCTGCCATCTTGAGTTCTTGCTTTGATGATGGCGTGCCTGTGTATTTGATATTTGCCTCAGAGGTTCTCTAACTTACTTCTCCTATTGCTAGATGTCTCATTATAATTCTCCACCCTGACCTTGATCCTCATGATCTTATCCATAGTTTCCTCTGTCAGGTGATTTAGAGGATCATCAGCTACTTACTAGAAATTGCTATGTAGAGCTTTAATGGCAAACTCCTCATCTTGATTTTCTATCTTGCCTTCTACCTTTCCTTCTAATGCTTCCAAAATTTCAGCCTCAAACGACATCATATCATGTAGCTTCATGCTGATATCTCTTAGTTTACTATTGCATCTTTTAAGCACATCACATTCAAACCTGATGTCTTTGTACCATATGTCTATTAATAGTGCATTAGTGTTATTTAATACTTGCTTACTTATGAGAACTTGAGGATTAATCCTCTTTATTTCCTCCAAGGCAGTCAAAGCTTTCTCCAACTAAAAGGACCTTTTCCCGATCTCCATCTATAATTTATCAACTCCTGGAGATACCTAAAGAATTCCACCTCCTCAATGAGGCTTTTACTACTTCCTCTGCTCCATCAAATGTGGATAACATCCACTTTCTCACTATGGATGACTCATGCTTCATGAGATCCAATTTATTTACCTCATCTTGAGAAATAGTAGTCAATGGGACTGCATGATCACTTGATGTACCCTCAGGGTTAATTAACCCCTTTATGTAAGTATGTAACTGAGCAATGTGCTCCTTTTGCTATTTATTTTTTCTCCTTTTCTCTTTTTACCCTCTGGGTTAATGAATCAATTATATCTTTTCCTTCCTGACCCTCCTGGTCTTCATTAGCAAACCCTAGACCAACTGTGCTAATCTGGAATTCTTCCAGAGTGATCTTACCTTTTTCTTTATCCACAGTAGGGAGCGCTACCTGTGCAGTCCTCCTGCCCATAACAGGATCTCTTCTTATTGCAGAAGTTATTCTAGTCTTCCTCTTAGGCTTTATTAAGGTTTCCGAAAACAATGTAGATACATCAAATTCTTGTGTGTCTATACCTGATTCTGTGCCAATTTCTTTCTCGAGCCACTAAGGAATTTGATCCTTTGACTGTTGGTCTCCATCATCATCATCATGATCACCCTGATCTCCGGTATCCACCATCATGTTCAATGGGGAGGGTGATTTTCTTATCTATTCCTCATGATGCTCCCCATGGAGGTGATCTTTGGGTATATCCTCTTGTTGAGGAATTTCTTTTTCTGGAGGGTGATCATGCTGATCATCTGCATGTTTATCATGATCCTGATCTTTTACTTCCTCAATTGGTATCTCATCCACTTTAGTATTTTCCTTTTCTTGATCTATGTTAGTATATGTGGATGTTATTTTATTTATCTTAGGCTCGTCCACCTGATCTACAGCTATAATAAGCTTTGAACCTGTGTTAATTACCTCTTGAGCGTGGTCGTCAGGACCTGATATTTCTTTATCTTCTTTGTCCTTTGGTGGGACTTCTACTGCTTTGGGCTCAGCTGATGCGTCCTACTATTGTTGACCAATACCTGAAGCTTTGCTCTCCACTTCTTTTTATTTAAGTTTTTCAATATTCTCTGCTTTCTCAGGTGCACCTACCATATGCTTAGGATTTACATCCTCTACATATGTCAAATCTATAGCTGTAGGACTTGTTACCTGATCAATCAATGTATCAAGCCCCATTTCTTGGGCTACCTTTTCTAGGCTCTTTTCTTTCTCCTGCTCTACTCGCTTCAGCTCTTCTAACACTACCATCTGGACTAATGGTGTACCTTGTGGTGTTATGCAAGTGTTCTGCAATAAGAGTCTCCATTTGTTGTGAAACAACATTATCCACCACTTCATCATCTGATAGATCTATAGTCTCATCTAATGAGAAATGACCTCCTTGACTTGTGCGAGTGGTTTCCTTCATTTGTTCTTTAGTTTGTTCAATCTTAAAATGGACAATGGTAGGGAGTGATACATCATGCTGTAATTCCTTTCTAAACACTCCACTACCTGCTCCCCTCAACATTATAGGGTCATGTCTTATCTCACCTCTCATGGATGTTGTGGGTTTCTTAGGTGTGGAATCCATCACCTGAGGTGCTTTTCTTTTTCTGGTGAGGGGCATTGAGTCTTCTTCTACAGGTTCTTCATCAAGAGGAACATCCTTTTCCATTTGTGCTTGTGATGACTGACCCTCCTCATATGTTTCCATAGTTTTAACAGTTGGCCTCTAGATCTTTTTAGTTTTTTGCTCATCCATTAGAGGCGGTGCTGATGATGTTAATGCCCTTCCTGATGCTGATGCATCTTTAGTTGGCATTGTCACTCTTTCAATTATGACCCCTTTTGGTTTAGCATTAATTTTCTTACCTCTTGGAGGTCTCTTGCTTTTCTCAGGAGGTGGTACTCTCTGTCCTTTAGACGTCCTCTTCTCATTCAAGAAATCATCATATTCATCTTCAGAAATCTCCTATCTTTTCTTCTTATTGTCCACCGTGATGGCAACACCTCCTTTCTTCAGTGTATTTATCTAGTCATTGACCCATTCTTGGGTCAGCTGCAATGTCCTGCTTGTAAATGGATCTAAGGAGATGTCCTCCTGCATGGTGAGATCTAGTGCTGAGATGGTATCATTGTATACCTTTTTTTCCTCATAATCATCAGCCATTATCGTTCCATCATCTTTCTTCAATTGTGCCAGGATGGAAATGCAATCAAAGGTCTTGATCTGGTTGAGTGTAAGCCTTTAATATCTTCTTCTTCTAGCTTCATCTTCACAATCTGCCCAGAACTCTTCAAGATGTCTTCGATGGATGGGCTTCCCCATGATCCTCTGCATCCTCCCATATGGATCATATGATCTTGTCAATGGAAATGGCTGGAAATTCATCATAGTTAGACCAGCTATGCCCTTCTTAATATTCTCAGAATCTGGGCACATATACTAGCCCATTGTAATTGGAAACAATACTGGTGGAAGCTTGTTGTTAGCTTTGTAAGCATTCAGTATTGTGGAAATTTGTCTTAAAAATTCCATTAAGACAACTGCATCTATAGGGTATCGTGGGAGCATGAGAGGCTCTTCATCAAAGCCTTCAATTCTGATGTAAGAGAAAGTTGCAAATTGAATAAACCAGGCTCCATGCCTGTATATGACTTCGTGAGCTTCCATGTTTAGTCTTTTAGTTCTATCCTCCTCCATTGTTCTTACCAAATGCATAGAGAATGTATCATTCACTAGTTTGTAATCTTGGAGTTAATTTGCTCTTTGCAGCTGGGGATGATGATCCCATATATGTGCATCATTTGTTGTGCCACCAATTCTCCCAACTGTAGTCAATGCATCAAATGTACCCTTTTAGGCACATGAATAAACTATGTATGAGGTCATGTAGAAGGAACAATCTGGACCTCCTAGGTTCATCAGCTGCCCATCTAGAGCATCACTTATCATCTTAGCCCACATTGGCGTATTATCTGTGTAAAGGCACATCAAGATGACTGCATACATCCAGTCCTTAAAACTTCTAGCATCAGGCTAGCCTATCACTCTGCTGAGCAGGGCTATTATGTACTGGTATTCATCGTCAAAGTCAAATTTATATAAGTGTACTGGAAGTTTAGCTACTGTAGGATAAGGACTATTCTTCACCCTCCATTGGTACATTTTCTTCCTAGCAGTTTTCTTGTTATTCTCATATTCTGCTTCTGATTTCTTAAAATCTATGTTGGCAACCTTCTTGCCCAATGGCAAACTAAATGTAACAGCAAGACCTTTGATAGATAGATCAGTATATACTCTGCCATGCTTCTGTACCTTCCTTGTTTGTGGTTTATAGTTTCTTGCACATTCAATGACCAGCTCAGGAGTTTCCATGGAATAAGAGAAACCAGCTGCATTCCACATTCCAGATACAAAGACTGCATCCAAGAAGGTGCTGTTACTCTTTTCATTGCTCATTTTAGCTGACCATCAGCCAGATCTATATTTCCTTGGTGCATATCTGTGATGGCACCATACTTAAACTGGACACCCTCGGGTTGAGCAAACATGGGCTTTAGAAATTCTACCTCTGACTTAGCCAACCGTTTATCCGCCATGGATACCTGCAATTAACAAAACTGGTCTTACAATTGATATCTTACAAGCATGCATATACGTCATATCTTCATTATTCATCATGCATATTATACTCTTTCAATATCTCATTTATCCTAATATGCATAATTTAGAACTTCAAACCAGAAAACACCATGATACCTTGATATGCAGAACACGACAACAAGAGGGTTTCAATTACTTACCTGATGTGTTTATCCTCTTAATTATGCTGATAACTGTGTGAAAGGAATTCAAATACCTGTAATTCTCACGTATCCCATTCTGGTACAAGCTATATGCTTCTATAGGTAGTCTTATGAGGGTTTGCAAGCTGTGCTTTGTAAAAACTTGTTTTATCATAAGATAAGTGTAAAATGATTCTGTAAATCACTTTTAACTTCCTCTTTAGGGTAAAATTATGGCAAAATTAGGGATGAATTGATTAAAATAATGGATTTCTTGTACGGCAACTCAGGATCTCGCCGGGTGTATATATCAGGTTCGTAATCGGCGAGAACCACCTACCACATCTGCATGCGTTTAATGTTATGGTGGCAAGGCGCGGGGTGATGTTTGCAGGATAGGATGATATTCAAATATCAGGTGATGTTCAAATATGATCCCCTAAACTAAAATGACCTCCTATCAAAATATCAGGATGACACCATTAGGATAATGACTTAGTTCAGTGTTGTGCCCCTATGACGTCATCGTCATGTTATGTAGGAAGGGTCATGTTTGGAAATATACCTCCGCGAGGTAAAAAGGATGGTGATGTCATCATCATGTTTATTTCTTCGTTTACTGGATTATTGGTTTGGGGTGATATTTTGCGACAGGCTGATATTCAAATATCGGGGTGATATTCAAATATCAGGTGATATTCAAGAATATGATCCTCACAAAATATATGATGTTGTTTGTCGGGTAGATATTGCTATCACATAAAGTTGACATCTAGATGTTTGGAGTAAATGATTTTATCGGGTGATATTATTAGATCAGGATGATCTTTAATAAGATGACTAATATTAAGAAATATGATCCTCCCCTCATAATATCAGGTTTGACCAGATCTTTGACTCATCATAACTTTTGTTCCCTAAGGAATATCAGAGTGATCTAAAAGGCAAACCTACATGAAATTTTGTACCTTTTCCAACCATGAGGTTATTGTCATGAAATATTAACTTTGAAAAAAAACTAACCTCATCATGATGACTTACCCAGTCCCCTTTATGCAGGATCATTTGTATTGACTTGCTTTTACCAGACCGCCAGCAAGCAGAAAACACAAGCAAAGCCAAACAAAAAAGTTGGGTCCCTATTTTGTCAAGTCAAAATGGGGCATGCTGTGTAACCACACAACAAGACCTTACAGTCATACCAAATAATATTATGAAGTTTTACAAACAATGTAATGAGTCTTTTGTCAAGTTTCAAGCTTAGACTTGCATGCAATCTTATTGCTAGAAAAACCAATATGACAAGGTTTGCTAATGTTTAGATCGACAAAGTTTAAGCTATGTCAAAGATTTCGACAAGTCAAAGTAGAATCTTGAGTGTTAACTTTTATCGTAGGGTCTTCGAACATTGTATACTTTAAATTGGCTTTTAGTGAAACCTTCCGAAAGAAACAAAGATGAGTTTAATGACCACTCTTGAGTGGATAAATTAAGCAATAGGCTGACTTAGAGATCAATGTAATAACTTTTAGCATTGTCCGAAAAATTGTTATGCTAGGAAACAATTCTTTTATCATGTAGACGGAGATGTTTCCATGAGCTTGTAGAGAGAGAGTAAACCTCAATGCCATGCGCTAATGCATGATGAATTTCAATCACCTTGAGGTTATCAAGGTTGTTATATAGAACTTATATATAGGTAACTATAGGATTGTGATTAATTTGAGTCGAGTGGGGTGGGTGAACTTATTACTTGAGTTGCTACAATGTTAATTATATTCAAATCCTTTGGCCAAGGTAATGCATGATCCTCAAGTGCATTGATAGTTCACTATGACTGGATGGCGTAGCTTGTGGAGTGGTCATGCTTGACTAGAGGGTATCTAGGGGATTGCATGAAAATATGTTACGTAGGTCACAACACTAGATCTCAGATGGAAAACACCATTGGTTATCCTAAGTCTATCCTCTTTGAGTAGGGTAGGGCCACTTTTGGATAGGAAGGAGTGTGGGAGACTAATGGTCTATGGTTGGAGGTTAAGCTCCTTGAAGATACTTTCTCTTCTATATTCTTGAGGATTGCCGAGACTTGAATTTGGATGGTCGACAATCGAGATGCAGTGACATTGGTAAGTTTCTATTTTGGAATTGTTCTAAGTAACTTTTAACAACATATTGTTTAAATGTTGTAGATGGATATATCCTTTTGCATTATTTGTAATTTCATGAATATTGATAGTCGATGGATGAACTACTTGATTTTAATTTAGAAACAAATTACTTTTTTGTTTTAATCTTTCAAAAAAATTTGTTACCTTTGGTTAAACTTAGTTTTTAGGGTGAAATCAAAATTGGGTGTTACATATGGTATCAAAGCTAGCCAGGTTCAATACTAGGGCTGATGAGTCCACTAACTTGAATAGGAATCAAAATTATGCAAGTAGCTAATGATTTTAATTACTGTACTAGAATGGTACGTATCAAGAAAACCGCAAGGAAGTCCTTCGTTGGTAAGGAACGTTATCTGCAAGCTAAGCAGAAATGACTTGTGATGATCAAGACTATTGAGAAAATGAATGATGAAAATGACATTTGGCTAGATGATGTGGAAACTTTTGCCAATGCTTTGTCATGACTCAAACGAATGAAAAAAGAACTCCTAGAGACAGCTAGGATGGCAGCTCAAATTATGGTCAATTGTTGCCCTATTAGTGTACCCATGATCACTAGGGATCCCCATATACCACCTAGAGCTGAAATCATTGTACTATCATCTGATAGAAAGTCTGAGGGTTATACACCCCGTGAATATGTGTTGGATAATGAATCTGAAGGTTACACCCCACTTGTAAATACTGAGTGAAACATGAGATATGTCTATCTTTAAAGAATGTATATGCAGTTTTGCAAAGTATAATAAAGACAAATTTTGGTTTGAGAATAACTATGGTTATGAGCAATTGTTATGTTTTGATAATATACAAAATGATAAATCAAAGAACTGATTAGTACTTGCTTAATTAGGTGAGAAAACAAACAATCATGGATCAATCAGAGTTTAATGAGAGACAAGATCATGAAGGTCACAACTCTCAGGAAAACTCCACTGACAAATTGGACAGAATTCTTAATATACTTACTGAAACTAAGGAAAGGTTAGGAAAATTGGAAAAGAAAGTGAATGAAACCGAAATACATAGGGTGAAAATGAGTATTCTAATATTGCAAGTAAAAGTAAACAACGGGATCATGGCACGTCAAGTGAAAATCAAGATGATAGTGAAACTCAGAGGGAGAAAAAAGATAAACTTTCACTGGAACTATCTAAGGATATGAAAAAGATTATTCCTCCCAAATTTGACGGAATGAAAACTGGTGATGCAGTAGAAGCATGGTTAACAGAAATGGAGAAATACTTTGAAATCAGAAATTACTCTAAGATTACAAAGGCAGTGTGGGGAGAATATCAGTTATCTGGAGAAGCATCCACTTGGTGGATGAACAAGAAAATGGAACTGGAAAGGTGACATGGAATGAATTTGTGGAACTTTTCTGAAAGAGGAGGTTACCATAGCTATATTTTGATCAAAAGCTAACAGATTTTCAAAACCTCAGGCAAGGTGATTTGTCTGTGGTTGAATATGCAGAAAAATTTACTAGATTTTTGAAGTATGTTCCTCAATATCAAAAGGATGAAAAATTTCAGATAAGAAAATTTATTATGGGACTCAATCCTCAGATTGGCAGTGAGGTGGAGGTACATGGTCCAAACACAATGGACCAGGTATATGAGAAAGCAATTAAGCAGGAATAGAAGATCAAATCCATCTCTGCTTACCGTGAAAAGAAATGTAAGAGATTTGATAAGAACTTCAATGATTAGACGTATAAAAGGAAGAATGATAAAGGATATGGAAACAGGAGGTTCGATAAAGGAAATCGGAAAAACAAAGGGGGATTTGGTAATGAACGTAGAAATGAAGACTATAAGAAAAATGACAATTTTAAGAAGAACGATGATGCTATGAGTAGACCATCCAAGAAGAGAGGACCAATTGGAGGATGTTTTTCTTGTGGTGGAGATCATTATGCAAATTGTTGTCCTAATAAAAAGTAGAATGGGCAGCTTAGGAACACGGTACTTCCTTCACAACAAGAAGCGTTTCAACAAAGGATTCATGCCGCCCTTGACAATTGACAAGCTAAATATCAGATTACTCCCATTGAGATGACAGGTACACTATTTGGAGTTCCTCTTTCTATTCTATTTGATACTAGTGCAACAGAAAATTTTGTGTCATCTAGAGTCTTAAGTAAATTTCCTAGAAGAGCTAGTTTTATGTCAAAACTGTGGACAGTTGAGTATGCAAATCACTCAAAGGCTTAGGTAGAGCAATGTTTGTTCGAAGCTAAGATTGATATTTCAAACTTCTCCACTGAGGTAAATTTGTATGTAGCACCTTTAGGGTCCTACGATGTCATCTTAGGAATGAATTGGTTGTGGAGATATAGGGCCAAGGTAGATTGTTTTCATAAAACAATTGAGTGTCTGGATGATAAAGGAAATAAAGTAAATTTTCAAGGTATTCAAAGGGAAATAAGGATCAAATCTATTTCTTCAAAACAATTAAAGTGGGCTAGGCGTAAGGGATGTCAACTTTTTGCAGTCAAAATGGACCTAGTAGAGGAAGCCTTAGAAAAGCAAACATTTGAGGAAAACTATCCATATCTTTGCAATTTCAATGATGTATTTCTTGAGGAACTGCCAGGCATGCCTCTAAAAAGAAACTTTGATTTTGCCATAGATATTAAACTAGGATCTGAGCCAGTATCTAAAGCTCCATATTATATGACCACTACTGAACTTATGGAATTGAAGGCTCAATTGTAGGAGCTATTGACTAAAGATCTAATTAGGCCAAGTGTATCACCATGGGGAGCTCCAGTTCTTTTCATCAAGAAGGATGGAACCCTTAGACTGTGTATAGATTATCAGATGCTAAATAAGGCAACAATAAAGAATAAGTATCCACTGCCACATATTGATGATTTATTTGACCAAATGCGTGGTGCATCAGTATTTTCTAAGATAGATTTGAGATCTAGATACCATCAGTTGAGGTTGAAAGATGAAGATATTCACAAGACCACATTTAGAACAAGATATGGTCATTATGAGTTTACTGTGTTTCCATTTGGATTAACTAATGCACCAACCGCTTTCATGAATCTCATGAATAGTGTTTTCAGAGATTGCCTTGATAAATTTGTCCTAGTTTTCATAGATGATATTCTGATATATTCCAAAAATGAGGAGGAGCATAGATAACATCTTCAAATTATTTTGCAATGATTAAGAGAACACAAATTGTATGCGAAACTCTTGAAATGCACTTTCTTTCAGAAAGAAGTGTAGTATTTGGGACATACTATATCAACAGAAGGGATATCAGTTGATCCAACTAAAATTAAGGCTATTATGGAATGGCCTGTACCTTCCAATGTTTCAGAGGTATGAAGTTTTATGGGATTGGCTGGATATTACAGAAAATTTGTTTTGAATTTCTCAAGTATTGCTAGTCCAATTACTTCTTTGCAGAGAAAAGGAAAATAGTTTATTTGGACTGAAGAATGTCAAAAGGCATTTGATTTGTTAAAAGAAAAGTTAACAATAGCACCAATCTTGAAAGTCCCTGATCCTAAAGGACAATTTGAGGTTATTATTGACGCCTCAAGAGAAGGGTTAGGAGGCGTGCTTATGCAAGATGGGCGTGTAATAGCCTATGAATCAAGAAAGTTGAAAAACTATGAGTAGAATTACGCTCCTCATGACTTAGAACTGGCAGCCATGATTCACGCCCTTCAGATGTGGCAACATTATTTATTGGGAAAGACTTTTATACTAAAATCAGATCATCAAAGTCTTCGTTATATATTTACACAACCCCATCTCAATGCAAGATAAAGGAGATGGTTAGAATTAATATCAGATTATGACTTTAAGATTTCTTATATCAAAGGTAAAGAAAACCAAGTAGCTGATGCTATAAGCAGAAGAAGACACATAGATTCTATAATCTCAATTCATGCTAATTTTAAAGAATTAGTATTGCAGAGTTTATCTGGAGATGAATATTACAAGTAGGTGAAGCAAGCTCTGCAATTAAACCCTAAGGATCCAAGATATGATGGATTATGTTTTGAGTCAGATGGATTGATGAGATTTAAGGGAAGAATCTATGTTCCTAATTCGGTAGAACTTAGAAACCTTGTTTGGAAGGAAGTTCACTGTGCACCTTATTCCAGACACCCAGGAGTAACAAAACTTTTAGCTGATGTCAAACTGCTATATTTCTAGAAAGGAATGAAAAGCGACGCTGCAAGGTTTGTGGCAAGTTGTTTGGTGTGTCAGAGAGTGAAGGTATAACACCAACATCCTGCTAGATTGTTATACTCCTATGATATTCCAGAATGGAAATGGCAGGTTGTTAGTATGGATTTTGTTCAAGGGTTACCAATGTCTAAGAATAGGCATGATGCAATATTGGTTGTTGTAGATAAACTAACCAAGGTAGCACATTTTATACTGATAAATTTGATAGATGGAGCTCATATTTTGGCTCAAAAATTTGTTCAAGAAATATTTAGATTGCATGGGGTACCTGAAAATATTATATCTGATAGAGATGCTTGAATAACCTCTTAGTTTTGGCAAACTTTATTTTCAGCATTAGGGACTAAACTCAATGTGAGCACCGCTTACCATCCTGAAATCGATGGATAAACAGAAAGGGTTAATCAAGTCTTAGAGGATCTTTTAAGAATGTATTGCATGGGTCAGCAATACAGATGGGAGGAATATTTACCTCTTGTTGAATTTGCCTATAACAATTCCTATCATTCTGCCATTAAAATGGTACCGTTTGAAGCATTATATGGAAGGAAATGCATAACTCCTATAAGCTGGGATAAGCTAGAAGATAGGATAAGCATTGGACCTGAAATGCTTGCAAATATGGAAGAAAAAGTGAAAATGATTAGGAAAAGGTTGGCAGAAGCCAATGACAGGCAAAAAAGTTATGCAGATCGCAAACGGGTGCCTAGACATTTCTCTGTTGGTGAGAAAGTTCTTTTGCGAGTGAAACCCCATAAAAGCTCAATAAAATTTGGTAAATCATCCAAGCTGGCTCCTTGATATGTCAGACCCTTTGAAGTCCTTGAGATTATCAATCCAGTGGCCTACAAAGTTGCTCTACCTCCAGTCTTGTCCAAAATGCATAATGTTTTTCATGTTTCATACCTAAAGAAATATTTTGTAGGTAATGACCATATTCTTAAATGGAATTCTTTATAGATACAAGAGCCAGGAGTGGTTGTGATCAAGCCACTCAAGGTGCTTGAAATGCGTAAACTTCATTTACGTAATCAAGAGGTTTTGCAATGCAAAATTCAGTGGGACCAATACGGCGAGGATAGAGCCACTTGGGAAGACTATAATGACATCTACCAAAGATTTCCTTATCTTTTCAAAAACATTAATGTTAAACTATAAAAGTTTGTTTTATGTTAAAATTTTGCTTGGTAAACTCAATCATCAGGGATGATGATTCTATAGGGGAAAGATATGTTACATCCCCTTTTTGGATTCAATATTACTATTTACTTTTTCTTGACTAGTACAGACATGTGGATACATTTTAACATCATAGGAACTGATGATATGAATAGAAAAGGTTAATTTTATGAAATTATGGAATCTACTTGATTATGATCAATTTGATGTTATGAATTAAAATATCTTTTGATATGAAAATGAAATGATTTGATATAAATATGTTTTGATCAGAACATTGGTACTCTGACCACAAATTGTATGTGAGATTATCAATGACAGGAATAGAAGGAACATGTTCGCCATGAAGAAAGAAGAGAAAGTATCTTTGAGAAAGAGAGAATAGAATTTGGAATAACCATGGGTGCTTGCCACTAAAAAATAGGTAGACAAACCTAGATGCTTTGAGTTAAGCTTTGAGTTCGGGCTAAGTCAATTTTTAGTCGAGACTCAAGGTTTAGAAGAATAGGTCTTTCTCCTTTCGTAAGTCATCATATTGAGTATGGGAAATCTACATCACTGTCGTAATACTCTGTATTGTGTCATCAATTATAAACGAATGATATATTGTTTATATATAAATATATGTATATACTTGTGGTCGAATTGTAAGTCTTGTCTTGTTTTTAGTTCGGCACAAAAGTCAAAAGTTGTGCGTAAGTCAATCCCAAGCCTTGTTTTGCATTTGCACTCAATTTGTCATTATCGTCATAAAGTGCTACAAGCGTATGATGTAAATGTCTCCTTGTGAAATTTGATGGATGTTGAATTGTTCTTTTTGGGCTATTATCAAATATTAAAGGGTTTAAATAATGCTTTAAAATCTAGAGACCATGGTGTGTAGTACCCTTGGTCGTATGATATTGGAATATGTAATATTACTGTTAGTTATATTTAAAATGTCATTTTGAGATAATTCCTTAATTCTTTAGTGATGTCGGTAATCGGGCAAAGGCTCAAGAGACACACTTAAGCTCTTTCTAAGATGTCTTTTATTTTGAATAGTCTTTTTGTCTTCAAGCTTTAGACCTCATGATGGTTGTCGGTCTAGTTTTTATTTCGTAGTCCATGCATTTGATTTTACTCATAAGTGGATATGAGTAGTAAGACAGTTTGTTAAAATTGCTAACCGCCACCTCACCTAATGTGGAGCTCCATCTTGGAGAATGATCACAAATTGTGTGGGAGTGGCCAAACCATTTTCTGGTTGAGGTCGCGTAAGGTGGAAACATTTTTGCATGCCAGGTAGTTACCCTTATCTAAGGCATGGTCTTGTGAGTGGGGGATATGGTTATCCTTCGCAGTTAGACAAGGGTAAGAAGGGTTAGTTTTGGAGGATAGAACACAGAGGAGAAGCAAAACAAGACTGAGCAAGGAGCAACAAGGTGAATGGTGAAAGGAAGATCGAACACCTTGGACCGGTTGGTGAGCAAACACTAGAGAATAACTTTAGTTTCTCTTCACCTTATCTCTGAGTAGTCGTAGTTTTTCTATTATGTTGTAATAAGTAATGTCTTTTCTTGTATTTCAAAAAAACTTAGTTTTGCTTAGAGGTGCAAGGTGTGAGTTGATACCACCTATAACTAGTGTGTTTATCACTGTCTAAACAGAAATCAATGAATTAACTCCTGCACAGCACTGCACCACAATCGCACTTCTGAAATCATTGTAATATTTTCCTTAGGAGTTTGTTTGGTTTGGTGTTAGGCGCATTAGAGATTAGTGTATGGATGTAAAACACCTCACAGCTAATACAAGCTACAGTGGCAAAACATTTGTCGACAGAGAATAAGATCTCTTTTGGACAGTCGAATACCAATGCTTGACTCTATCAAGTTTAAAGGTCAGCTAGTATTAGAGTAAAAGATTTGTTTGTGTCAACCATCGACAGAGGATTATCAATAGTGAGAGGTGCAAGTCATAACATGCAAGTCTTCATAGTCATCCTCTTTTCCTGAGTTAAAAACTGGTCGGTCGACCATGGTGGAATTATTAACCTAGCTGTGAATAATAACAAGTTTTAGACTATATGCTTTGAAGGTAATTCTTTTGCTATTGAAGTATTCAAACTAATGTTTTCCGAGAGAAGACCTTATAGTCATACCAAATAATTTTATGAAGTTTTACAAACAATGTAATGAGTCTTTTGTCAAGTTTCAAGCTTAGACTTGCATGTAATCTTATTGCTAGAAGAACCTATATGACAGGGTTTGCTAATGTTTAGATTGACAAAGTTTAAGCTATGTTGAAGATTTCAACAAGTCGAAGTAGAATCTTGAGTGTTAACTTTTATCGTAGTGTCTTCAAACATTGTATACTTTAAATTGGCTCTTAGTGAAACCTTCTGAAAACAACAAAGATGAGTTTAATGACCACTCTTGAGTGGATAAATTAAGCAATGGGCTGACTTAGAGATCAATGTAATAACTTTTAGCATTATCCAAAAAATTGATATGCTAGGAAACCATTCTTTTATCATGTGGATGGAGATGTTTCCATGAGCTTGTAGAGAGAGAGTAAACCTTAATGCCATGCGTTAATGCATGATGAATTTCAATCACCTTGAGGTTATCAAGGTTGTTATATAGAACTTATATATAGGTAACTATAGGATTGTGATTAATTCAAGTCGAGTGGGGTGGGTGAACTTATTACTTGCGTTGCTACAACGTTAATTATATTCAAATCCTTTGGCCAAGGTAATGCATGATCCTCAAGTGCATTGATAGTTTACTGTGACTGGATGGCATAGCTTGTGGAGTGGTCATGCTTGACTAGAGGGTATCTAGGGGATTGCATGAAAACAAGTTACATAGGTCACAACACCAGATCTCAGATGGCAAACACCATTGGTTATCCTAAGTCTATCCTCTTTGAGTAGGGTAGGGCCACTTCCAGATAGGAAGGAGTGTAGGAGACCGACGGTCTATGGTTGGAGGTTAAGCTCCTTGAAGATACTTTCTCTTCTATATCCTTGAGGATTGCCGAGACTTGAATTTGGATGGTCAACAATCGAGATGTAGTGAAATTGGTAAGTTTCTATTTTTAGAATTGTTCTTAGTAACTTTTAACAACATATTGTTTAAATGTTGTAGATGGATATATCCTTTTGGATAATTTGTAATTTCATGAATATTGATAGTCAATGATGAACTACCTGATTTTAATTTAGAAACAAATTACTTTTTTGTTTTAATCTTTCAAAAAAAATTGTTACTGTTGGTTAAACTTAGTTTTTAGGGTGAAATCAAAACTGAGTGTTACACTAGCCCTATCCATGATGCACAAACTTCCACTTGTCATGATGAGACACACGCCTCCCAAGAAAACATAAAATCTCAAACAAATACCTTGGATCTTAGTGAACATAATGATAATCAAGATCCTAATGATCCTTCCACATCCACTATCAATCCCATTTCAAGTCCACCATCATATCCCATTGGTCTTACCACCTTCATCCATGAATGTTTTCTCCTAGTACAACAACAACCTTTATCCTCCACCTCACCTTCTCCATCCAATAATGAACTCAAGTCTAGTGTCCAAACTACACCTAGTGCCATAGTCCATCGCATACTCCAAAACATGAATTATCAAGGTAAAGGCTTAGGCCTTCATGAACAAGGAATTTTGGAGCCCATTCATGTCAAAGTCCCTCCACACTCATATGGCCTTGGATATACACCCCAAAGTAAACAATCTAAATATGTTGGTATTTCCTCCATTCCTCCTAAGTCCACCACTTCCCATCACACATCCTATCATGTACGTAAGACATATGTCGCCATTCCACCTCCATTGTCCTACAAATGTCAAAAGCATGTGACCATACACCTCCCTCCATCCACTTTACCTCCACTTCTCCCAATGCCAAATCCATCCATTTACACATTTCCTCACATTCCTAATCATGACCAATCAATGCACACATCATCTAAACAAGAAGCTTCCACCCATTCCAAAAGATTCAAAAGTAAAAAATTGGATGCCTCCTTTCATAAAGCTAAAAATCCTAAGGATCCTCATGCCTTAGGACATCAATGCAAAAGGTCAAAGAAAAATACATTCAAAAATCTATCCAATCCCATACCTCCAAAAGCAAAGTCAAAAACTAAAATGGTTTGGGTCCCTAAGAAAAAATAAAGCAAGTCAAGTGAGGCATCCACCTCTCAAAAATCCCAACCATCCTCTTCCATCCAAAAATGCCATTCCATTCAAAAATTTCAAATTCCTTCATTCCACAAGCAAAGTAAAAATCATAAAGATTCTAAGTCTATGTGGGTCCCTAAATGCTTATGTCATCCATCTCCTAAGCAAAAATCTCCATTGCTTCCTACGCCACCTCCAAATTGCAAGCTTCAATGTTTATCACGGTGTGTGTAACCATTGGTCATGATTCCTTTCCATACCTCCATCACCCAATTATTCAACTATTATCCTACATATATTCCCCATCCTATTCCTATGATATATGCTTTTGTATAAGTCCTACATAATTCACTTCATAATCCACTATCTACCTACTCCATCTCACTCTCATACCAACATCTAGGAGCATAATGACATGGTCCATGCGATGACATTCCATCTCTAATGGGACTATCACCTTCATGGCACTAGAAACTTGAGTCCCTCTCGTCCATATCCACCTATCCCATTCAAAAAATTCAAAAATTTTTTTTAAAAAATCAAAAAAGTAAAGATAAATCCCTTTGTCCAATGATGAAAACCACCCTTGGTGGCACCTTGGATAAGTACCATGATGAAAACCTGGCAAATAGGCATCATGTGTAGGTTGATCTTCTATGTCACTTACACTCAGGGGCAAGTTGTCTCATCCATACAACTATCATTTTCCATTCTATCCTATCCTATCTTACCATCCTTATCCATTACGCTCATATAGCATCCATCCTCCCTTCCTCCTTTTTGATCTTGATAAAGATATGGGGGAAAAATGTTGAAACATGTTTTGGGTATCTCTTGACATACCTCATCCTTTCCAAACCATTCCTATCATCCTATTTTCATAGCCTTTGTCCTATAAAATCCTAAGTATTGCACCTAGAATGGGGCATGCTATTCCTATACGACATAGTCTTTGGAGATCACATCCTTGTCCTCTTACACATACATCCTTTCCATCCACTATTGCCTATCCTTTTATCCATCCATCTATCATGTGCTTTCCATCCTATCAACCCCCTTTTATCCATCCATCTAATCCAATCCTACCTTCATCCTTGCACCTAGACTTGGTTTTCCCTTGTCATTGGTATCTAGTACAAAGGCTATCAAAATTGTCATCCAATGCCATTCCCCAAAACATCCAAAAATTTAAAAAAAAATCACAACATTTCAAAAATACAAAAACATCAAAACATGTCAAAATCCAAAAAAATCAAAACATTCAAAAAAATCCAAAAAATCAAAAACTTTCCACAACACAAAAAAATCAAATACCAACAAAATCCAAGAAATAAAATAAAATTTAATCTACTCAATCCACCATTCTTGAAATCAAATCAAATCATCTTCAAATCAATCAAATTCATCAAATCACATCAATCTAAATCATCAAATCAATCACTTCTTCCAATCAATTCTTCAATCATTTCAAATCAATTCATCATTTATTCAATTCCAATCATCATCCTCAAATCAAATCAAATCAACTTCTTCAAACATATTATTCAAATCAATCAATTCATCTAATCAAATGCAAGTAATCAATTCATCCAATCAAGTCAATCAATTCAATTCATCCAAATCATCAAAATCAACCAATTCATTCAAATCCAATTATCAAATCAATCAATCTAATCACTCTAATCTTCCAATCAATCAACATCACTTCTTCATCATTCAAATCAATTCAAATCAAATGAATTCTTCAATCATTTCAATCAATCACATCAATCAAATCATCAAATCAATTCTTCAAATCCAATCTTCAATCAATCAAACATTTTGTTCAATCAATTCATCACTTCTTCAAATCAATACATTCCAATCAATTCAATTCATCAATCAATTCATCACTGCTTCAATTCAAATAAATCACTTCAATTCAATCCAAATCATCAAATTAATTACTTCTTCCAAATCAATCCTTTAATCACTTCAAATCACATTCATCAATTCAAGTCTTCCAAGTCAATCCAATCACATCATTCAATTTCTCAATCATCCAAATCAATTCTTCAATCACTTCATCCATCATCCTTATCAAATCAATTCAATTCCAAGAAATAAACTCAAATGCAAGTCATCATCAATCCATACCAATCAAGTCAAATTATCCAATCACATCAATGGTCTTGATCCTAATCTTGATGTAAACTAAATCAATCAGTCAATCATTAATCAAATCCTGGTGTTGATTCGCATGGCTAACAACACTAGTGACAATCAATCAATCAATTGTCTTCTACAGGATGTTGTATTGTTGAAACCAGACTAGGTGTCTTATATGGCATGTTTCATTTCTTGAAACCAGACACTTTCACAATCGATAATCATCAATAAATCACTTAATCATTAGTTTATATCTTGACAAAGGCAATACCTTGTTTGTTTTTGTATCATTTGTGCATGATTGTTTACTTTCTTGTGTGTGTTATCTTTTTATCTTGCATTTGTATCACATCCAAATCTTTCTAGCTAATATTCATATCTTGTATATATGTTGGAATGGCTTTTTGCATTATCCTTTGTATCTAAGGTCATATCATACCTTTTGTGCATTAGGACTTTAATGCTCTAAGCTTTCTTCCTCATATGTCTAGACAAGGTTGTATTACGCTAGGTGTACAAGACACATCATCACATTGGTCCTTATACCTTGGTGCATAATGTCTAGTGCTATATCAAACTCCATGGTTGCTCACCATCATTGTAGCATAATATATCATTCATTCCATCTATCCATTCCCTTATCTTTCTTCCTTGACCAATCCATTTCATTTCGAGAGCCTACCCATGTTTGTCCAACCCACCTATCCTCTCGAGGGGGCATCATCATCCTATCTTTACATTATCATCCCATACCTTAGCTTCTTTGAAATGATGTTACTCGACACAAATCTCATCATCTCAAACATCATCTCAAAGAGGGGCAAAATGTAGATACTTAAATTTGTCCATGTCTTGCAACACCTTGTCAATACATTATTAGAGACATTATTTCCCAAAGCAAAACATAATGCGAGAGCATTATAATGTGCTCGTGTTATGTTTTACATTGCATTTTTCCTTTCCCGCAAAAGTTTGTGTTTGTCATGTTTGACATAACGCGAGCGCGTTATAACATGCTCGTGTTATGTCCCCCTTGAATTTTTTTATGTTCAAGGTTATTAATCATGTATGTATGTATGTATGTATGCCTATATGTATGTATGTATCTATGTATGCCTATATGTATGTATGTATAGTGTCGAGGCTAGAGGAGGGTAGAGATGGGGGTGAGCCAGATAGGGGAGGAGAGGGGTGGATAAGGATTGAGTGATTAAGGTTTAAGGTTGAGGGTTGAGGGTTTAGGGATAGGATTTAGATTTTAGGGATAAGGGATTAGAGTTTGGGACCTTGAGGGATTAGGGTTTAGGGTTGAGGGTCAAGGGATTAGGGTTAAGGTAGAGTCTTGAGGGTATAGGGATTAGGGATAGAGTTTAGGGTTGAAATTTTAGGGTTGAGGGATTAGGGTTTAAGGTATAGTTTTGAGGGTTGAGGGTTTAGGGATAGGGTTTAGGATTTAAGGTTTAAGTGTTGAGGGTTGAGGATTTAGGGATAGGGTTTATGATTTAGGGATAAGGGATTAGGGTTTAGGGTTTAGGGATTAGAGTACCATAAATTATAATTAGGGATTAGGGTTTATGGTTTAGGGACTAGGGATTAGGGTTTAGGGTTAAGGGATTAGGGTTTAGGGTTTAGGGATGTATAATTAAGGGGTTCTGTCTTCAAATATTTACCTTTTTATTTAATGAAAATGAAGTCACGGAATGTAAACTGACCATGCATACTAATAAGATCAAATTCTCTGCCTTCTATTCTTATTACTCTTACTTTATTAAGAGAAGAGTGTCAAAAAGAATGGGTTTAATTGTAAGCTAACATAAGGCAAAGCAGTTTTGTTATTACATTTTTTTGAGGGATCTCTAATAGTCTAATATAATTGAGTCTTCTATAATATGAACATCTGCATTTGTGTGAATGCTAAGCTTTAATATAGTAGAGTATTAAATGAATGCAATCAGCTATTTATTAGGTTAAAATAACTTAGTTTTTGTAATGGTTTGGGAATGTAGGAGTTGCCAAAAATAGGTGAATGTCCTCTACAATTACCAAGAGAAAAAAATTTAGTAGTTCTTGTGGATAGAGCCAGTAAATAATGGGAGATTATTTGCCTATTTCATAACAATATACCTCCCCTAAGTGTGGGGTGGACAGCAAGAAACATAGATGTACCCCAATGCAAATCTTTTCTCATAATGATCATCCTTCTGATTTCAATTGTTAATTACTCACTATGGATGTACCATACGCAAAGCTTTTCTCATAGTTTGTACACCTATTGGCATAATGAACCCTAGATGGGCCAAAAAAACATGCCATATAACATTACTAACATTAAAAAAGTTCATAGCCAACTCAGATATCTTTAAGAGAAGAGTGTCAAAGATGATGGGTTTAACAACCTAACATAAGGCAAAGCAGTTTTGTTGGGTTTAGGGATAGGATTTAGGGTTTAGGGTTTAGGGATTAGGGTTTAGGGTTTAGGGATTATGGTTTAAGGTATAGTGTTGAGGGTTGAGGGTTTAGGGATAGGGTTTAGGGTTGACATATTAGGGTTTAGGATTGATGGATTAGGCTTAATGTTGAGAGTTGAGGGTTGAGGGTTGAGGGTTGAGGGTTTAGGGATAGGGTTGATGGTCAAGGGATTAGGGTTAAAGTAGAGTGTTGAGGTTAGAGGGATTGGGGATAGGGTTTAGGCTTGAAGGTTTAATGATTGAGGGTTGAGGCTTTAGGGCTGAGGGTTAAGGGATTGGGGTTTAAAATATAGTGTTGAGCATCGAGAGTTTATGGATAGGTTTTAGGGTTTAAGTTTTAAGGGTTAAGGGTTGAGGGATAGGGTTTAGGGTTTAGGGATAAGGGATTAGGGTTGAAGGTATAGTGTCAAGGGTTGAGGGTTTAGGAATAGGGATAGTATTTAGGGTTTAGGGATGAGGGATTAGGGTTTAGGGTTGAGGGATTAGGGTTTAAGGTATAGTGTTGAGGGTTGAGGGTTTATCGATAGTGTTTAAGGTTGAGGGTTGAGGGATTAGGTTTTAGGGTTGATGGATTAGGTTTTAAGGTATAGTGTTGAGGGTTGAGGGTTTAGGGATAGGGTTTAGGGTTGACGGATTAGGGTTTAGGGTTGACGGATAGGGTTTAGGGTTGAAGGTTTAAGGATTGAGGGTTAAGGCTTTAGGGATGAGGGTTTAAGGCTTAAGATATAGTGTTGAGTGTTGAGGGTGTAGGGATAGGGTTTAAGTTTTAAGGGTTAAGGGTTGAGGGATAGGGATTAGGGTTTAAGGTATAGTGTTCAGGGTTGATGGTTTAGGGATAGGGTTTGGGTTTGAGGGATTAGGGTTTAGGGAACTGATGAATTAGGGTTTAATGTTGAGAGTTGAGGGTTGAGGGTTTAGGGATAGGGTTGATGGTCAAGGGATTAGGGTTAAAGAAGAGTGTCGAGGGTAGAGGGATTAGGGATAGGGTTTAGGGTTGAAGGTTTAAGGATTTAGGGTTGAGGCTTTAGGGATGAGGGTTAAGGGATTAGGGTTTAAGATATAGTGTCGAGTGTCGAGTGTGTAGGGATAGGTTTTAGGGTTCAAGTTTTAAGGGTTAAGGGTCGAGGGATCAGAGTTAAGGGTTGAGGTATAGGGTTTGACGTTGAGGGTTGAGTACATTGAGGTTTGAGGGTTGAGGGTTTCGGGATAGGGTTGAGGGTAGAGGGATTAGGGTTAAAGTAGAGTGTTTAGGGTATAAGGATTAGGGATAGGGTAGGAGGGCTTAGGGATAAAGGATTAGGGTTTAAGGTATAGTATCGAGCCCATTGAGGGTTTAGGAATGGGGATAGTGTTTAGGGTTTAGGGATAGGGTTTAGGGTTGAGGGATTAGAGTTAAGGGTTGAGGGATTAGGATTTGACATTGAGGGTTGAGGGTTGAGGCTTTAGGGTTTAGGGTTTAGGGATAGGGTTGAGGGTTGAGGTTTGACGGTCGAGGGTTTAGGGATAGGGTTGAGGGTTGAGAGATTAGGGTTAAAGTAGAGTGTTGAGGGTATAAGGATTAGGGATAGGGTTAGAGGGTTTAGGGATACGGGATTAGGGTTTAAGGTATAGTATTGAGCTCGTTGAGGGTTTAGGAATAGGGATAGTGTTTAGGGTTTAGGGATAGGGTTTAGGGTTGAGGGATTAGAGTTAAGGGTTGAGGAATTAGGATTTGACATTGAGGGTTGAGGGTTGAGGCTTTAGGGTTTAGGGTTTAGGAATAGGGTTAAGGGTTGAGGTTCGAGGGTCGAGGGTTTAGGGATAGAGTTGAGGGTTGAGGGATTAGGGTTAAAGTAGAGTGTTGAGGGTATAAGGATTAGGGATAGGGTTGGGGGGTTTAGGGATAAGGGATTAGGGTTTAAGGTATAGTATCGAGCCCATTGAGGGTTTAGGAATAGGGATAGTGTTTAGGGTTTAGGGTTGAGGCTTTAGGGTTTAGGGTTTAGGGATAGGATTGAGGGTTGAGGTTTGAGGGTTGAGGGTTTAGGGATAGGGTTGAGGGTCGAGGGATTATGGTTAAAGTAGAGTGTCGAGGGTATAAGGATTAGGGATAGGGTTGGAGGATTTAGGGATAAGGGATTAGGGTTTAGGTATAGTATTAAGCTCGTTGAGGGTTTAGGAATAGGGAAAGTGTTTAGGCTTTAGGGATAGGGTTTAGGGTTAAGGGATTAGAGTTAAGGGTTGAGGGATTAGGATTTGATGTTGAGGGTTGAGGGTTGAGGCTTTAGGGTTTAGGGTTTAAGGATATGGGTGAGGGTTGAGGTTCGAAGGTCAAGGGTTTAGGGATAGAGTTGAGGGTTGAGGGATTATGGTTAAAGTAGAGTGTCGAGGGTATAAGGATTAGGGATAGGGTTGGAGGGTTTAGGGATAAGGGATTAGGGTTTAAGGTATAGTATCAAGCCCATTGATGGTTTAGCAATAGGGATAGTGTTTATGGTTTAGGGATAGGGTTTAGGGTTGATGGATTAGAGTTAAGGGTTGAGGGATTAAGATTTGAGATTGAGGGTTGAGGGTTGAGGCTTTAGGGTTTAGGGTTTAGGGTTTAGGGATAGGGTTGAGGGTTGAGGTTCAAGGGTCAAGGGTTTAGGGATAGGGTTGAGGGTCAAGGGATTAGGGTTAAAGTAGAGTGTTGAGGGTATAAGGATTAGGGATAAGGGATTAGGGTTTAAGGTATAGTATTGAGCCTGTTGAGGGTTTAGGAATAGGGATAGTGTTTAGGGTTTAGGGATAGGGTTTAGGGTTGAGGGATTAGGATTTGACCTTGAGGGTTGAGGCTTTAGGGTTTAGGGTTTAGGGATAGGGTTGAGGGTTGAGGTTTGAGGGTCAAGGGTTTAGGGATAGGGTTAAGGGTCAAGGGATTAGGGTTAAAGTAGAGTGTCAAGGGTATAAGGATTAGGGATAGGGTTGGAAGGTTTAGGGATAAGGGATTAGGGTTTAAGGTATAGTATCAAGCCCATTGAGGGTTTAGGAATAGGGATAGTGTTTAGGGTTTAGGGATAGGGTTTAGGGTCAAGGGATCAGACTTAAGGGTTGAGGGATTAGGGTTTGACATTGAGGGTTGAGTACATTAAGGTTTGAGGGTTGAGGGTTGAGGGATAGGGTGGAGGGTCGAGGGATTAGGGTTAAAGTAGAGTGTTGAGGGTATAAGGATTAGGGATAGGGTTGGAGGGTTTAGGGTAAGGGATTAGGGTTTAAGGTATAGTATTGAGTCCATTGAGGGTGTAGGAATAGGGATAGTGTTTAGGGTTTAGGGATGAGGGATTAGAATTGAGGGTTGACGGATTAGTGTTGAGGGTTGAGGGATTAAGGTTTAGGGATAAGGTTTAGGGTTGAGGTAGACAAGGAGCAACTGAGAGACATAGAGAGGGGAGAGGTAGAGAGGTAGAGAGGTGAGGGGGAGAGATAAGTGAGATATAGAACATGAGCTAATGGAACTAGAGGTGAGATATTGTAAAGGTTCTATCAAAGGTCAGATAGGCACAAATATTTATGGATCAATCTATAGCAGGACATAACACAAGCATGTTATAACGTGAGCACGTTATAACGCGATCGCATTTTGTCCTGCTATAGAAATGGTAAAAAAATTGTTGACCCCTATGATCCAGGCCCACATGCTTTATTTTCATATTGATTATGCATGTGCTCTGACAAAAAAGTACTTTCATGTTGTTGGGAAGTTGACATGCACATTTTACACATTCTACCACCTTTGCATGATCTTTCCACCACCTTTTCTACTTTTCCAACTTGAGAAGGAGGAAATTGTTGATAACTGAGAGGGGGGGGGGTGAATCAGTTATCCTAATTATTTCCCTTATTAAACTTTCCTTTTAATTGAAGCAGCATAAAATCAAACACAAAACATTAACCATGAAATAAGAAACACATGACACAGTATTTTTGACGTGGAAACCCTGTTAAGGGAGAAAACCACGGGGTGATTAACCCAAGAATTATTCTCTGTTAGAAGAATAGGAAATTACAAAAATGGCACTTGCCAATTAGGGCTCACTGCCCGAGCACACTGCTCACAAGAGGCCCACTGCCTACAAGAAGACACACTGTCTACAAAGTGATGAGAATCACAGTCTTGAACTGATTGGAAGCATCTGCATATGCTGGAGTTCAGTTCCGGTTAGGCTCAGTACACTGATTTGCTGCACTTCATCTTTCCTCTGTTCTTTATTCTGCTATCTTTCACATACTGGATCTTTTCTGCTATCTCTGCTCTTTCTCTGGACTTATTCGCATTTATCTCCACACTAACACACATTTCACAACTAAATCCATCCTCTATATATATCCGCACAAGTAATTTCATCACCTTTCTAGTCGGCATCCGGAACAGTCTAGTTTCTTACAAACTCTCATTCTGTCGGCTGAATCCTTCCTCACCAAGCAATGCGGATCAAGCATATACTTGTAGATATCATTAATCATGTCGGCCAAACATGATTCATGCCTTCACAACCTCTGTCATCAACAGTAACACATCCGGAAAGCAGTCTGATACTCTGCCAGTCAGTTCTTCCTCTGTTTTCACTGTCTCTCAGAAATCCGGTACTCAACCATTCATATCTTTTTCCTTGTCCATCACCGGAGGCTAAATCCTTGGAATATACCACTCAAGGTAGTCCTCTTAACTTCCCCAAATCTGCACTGCACCAAGACACTTCCTCTGAGAGGTCCGGACCAATCT
Organism: Cunninghamia lanceolata; assembly: GCA_027924645.1. Lineage (NCBI taxonomy): Eukaryota > Viridiplantae > Streptophyta > Pinopsida > Cupressales > Cupressaceae > Cunninghamia > Cunninghamia lanceolata. The sequence continues at coordinate 3,318,486 of BSBN01001091.1, forward strand.
GTCGGACCTTGCCACATGCTCTGTTCTTCTTCACCGGATCACAACATTCTTTATTCTGACTTCCGGTAGAGACATATCATGTCTTGCGGATATGTGGGATGACCTTTGTTGCCATCAATGACAACAACCATGAATCCATATAGTGTCTCTTGCCAACAATCTCTCCCTTTGGCATTGATGGCAACACTTAGTGAAAAATGACTAAGTGTTTTCACTATGCTCCCCCTTTGCTGATGCTCTGTCTTTATATACAATTTCCGGAACTCCCCCTTAGTTGGATCCCTCATTTTTCACTGCTCCTCACTCCCCCTTTGACATCAATGGCAAAGGGTAGGGTCCGCATATCAAAATTTTCAAAAATTTCTTATACTTAGCCGCATATTTACATACTCACATATATTGAAGAATGTCTGCAAAGGATGTCTGTAATTGAATCATTTCGGTAGCCCAACTTTGCTTCATTCTATCCAAAATTGAAATGTGACCACTTAACAAAAATGCAAACGCTTCTGCCCGCTTGAGATCTGTCGGATCTTTTGTTTGGGCGGTGGTCCTAGCATCACTGATGGCCTCATGCATGGTTTCCAACTTAGGGATTATAATCCTTCTAAGTTCTCCCATCCGGTTGGTGATGTTCTTCCTTTCCTTCTCAAGATTCTTTATTTCGTTCAAGACTGCAATAGTCTGACATTCTTGATTTATTATAGAGGAAGAGAGAGGATCAAAACTTTGAGATAAGCTTTGTAGCTTATCCGGTTCCTCTTTTATTTTCTTGTCAAATGCTGCTGTTGCCTTTGACCAGGATATACAAAATTTATAGATATCACCGCCATCCTTAAGAGCATTCTCTAAGCTCCTTATTCCAATGCTTACAATCTTTCTATCCTTAGAGATTAATTCTAATATTTCTGAAAATCTCTTATCCAAAAATTCCTTCCGGACCTTTTCTTCAGCTGATTTTTCTAAAGAATCAAAATGTGTATCAACACTGCTGACTAAGGTTTTTAGATTACCGGAAGTGGAGGCTGTCGGATCTATCTGGATTGATGGCATGATCTTTACAAGTATTCCGGAAGCAGCCTCTATCAACTCACAGTCTTCCATATGAGACTTCAGGAGCTTTTCATTTGCCTTGGCATTTGCAAATGAAGCTATCTTCATTGTTTGTACCGGAGAGAGAGAGTCAAAATCAAATGGACCTTTGAGAAGCTCCGGTTCATCAATCTCTAGAGTTTCTTTACTCAAAAATTGTTGAACAGTTTGTGCAGTGTCTCTTGCCGGAGACAGATGTTTCTTTTCTTCTGCAGTCTTAGAACTGTCAACCTCTTTGTCTTTCACCACTGCTTCCTTCTCCTGTAGTTGCTCTTCTTCTTTGGATCCGGAGACTGTAGGGGAAATCGGAGGAGAGATGCTAACTTGTTCATGGGCCACTTCTTCTTGAGCAGAGGGTCCCAAGTCCTCACTTGTCTGTTCAGGGCTCACTTCTTCCGGAACAGAAGATTCCAAATCAGCAGCTGTTTCTGCACCTATGTCCTCTACAACAGGAAGATTGAACCTTTTGAAGGCCTTCCGGAGGATCTCTTCTGTTTCTTGGGCCACTTTGTCAGTCTCACCAAGCATGAGTTGATTCATCCTGGCTTTGCTTCTGAACTCATCTTTACAGTCCTTGAAGATAATGTTCATTGTCTTGGGATCAATTTGAGGATATAGCTGAATAGCTATCTGCTCCCGGATCTCAAGATCTTTAGCATGAGCATTATTCTTTCTTACTTCCATTTCCTTTTCTAGGCTTTTAGGAATAAGAGATATTATTTCAATGAAAGCCTTATTATATATGTTAAGATATTTCACTGTGGCCTCCTGCAGAGTCTTTTGGTCGGCCTCACTGAAGTCATCATATGATTCAGTCATTGGTTGAAGGTTTCCATCCACCGTGACCGACTTGATTATGCTCTCTAGTGACAGAGTGGGCTTTTCAACAGTTACCTCTGCCATTTCCTCCTTGTCTTGGCCTGTGGAGGGCTTACCGGATCCTTTCTTTTTCTGTTTCTTTACTTCTCTTACTCCTTCATCTGATTCTGTTTCCTCTTCATCCTTTTGGCTTCCATAAGCCCTTGTGGCTTTTGCCTTTGATCTCTTACCGGATGCCTGGACTTCCGGTTTTGAACTTTTGGTTGAGGGAGGTGCAGATCTCTTTGTTGATCTGGTCCGGGTGGGAGCTCCAACCGGAGCACTTTCTTTGCTTTTCTCTTCTTCCTCGGCCTTCCTCCTCTTTTCCCGGCTGGCATCAAGTGCCTCCTTTGAGATACCTAGGCCTTGAGCAATGTGCTCTACTTCTTTTCTTACCTTTCTTTTAATCTCAGGTTCCCTGAGTTCTACATGTATTTTTACACTCAGCTCCTCAAAGGTTCCAAACCTTTCTGCCTTAGGATCTTTGGGCTGACTTAGCATGTGTTGAACATGCAGCTCCACTATCTGTTCATCAACTTCATACCCCATGGGCATGATCCAGACAGTCCTTGGCTCTACTGCCTCCATTAGGCACTGATCAGTGTCAACCATAAAGCACACTGAGTCCTTGTATTTCTCAATGAGAGACTGGGGAATTCTCTCTCTTGCTTGCATCATGCTCTGAAAGTTTTTGAAGTATCCCCATAGAGCTGAATTTCTCGCTTTTGCATCCCCAAGTCCATGCAAGTAGTCTCTTATCTGGACTGCAACAGGTTTGTCATTCTGCCATACCCATCCACTTGTTCTGGGTAGCTCATTCATGAAGTAGAAGAATAGACATACAATCAGAGTACCATACTTAAAGGAATTCTTCTTATCCTTCTTAATTTTCTGTATATTTTCCATTAATTGGCTTAGCAGTAGTTCGCAGAGATCATACTCTGCATTCTTTCTTAGCATCTCATAGGCAGTGTATACTGCAGTTCCGGATACAGAATTCTCCCTGCTGGAGTGGTAGATCTTGTATCCTATTATCATTGATGCATATTTGATATCCGGATCGGAGATGTCTTCAATGGTCATTGCCCTTTTGTCAAATTTTGATCCGGTGGCCTCAGTTACAATGTTGTTCTTGACAGATTTGAGGATAGGTACTCCTCCGGAAGAGTATAGGCCAGTTACTGCTCTAATTGCCTCTTTTGTGATCTTGCAGGGTCTATCTAGCCATAGAAAGTTGTCATGCATCCTGCTCAGCACATACCGGACCCATTCATCTTCTTCAAAGCAGGGGAAATGAATAAATTGCTCAAATTGTTTCTTCTGAATATCCTTATACTCTGGTTTAAGCTCAAAAGCATTGTCAATCAGCTGTTTGTGATAGAGGTCTCTTAATTTGAATTCCCCAAATTCCTCAATGTTTGCATGTATGTAAACCCTAATGTCTTCGGTGTGTAAAACTCCGTGAGGAACACTAGAGAAGGCTCCTAGTGGGTCTACCTCCAATGATTTGTAGGGATGTTTCTTGAATGAGGGGTGAGGTCTATCAGAGATCTTAACTATGTTTGGAGTAGCCATTCTTCAAGGATTTGCAGTGAGGTAATGAAAAACGGAGAATACCTTATGCGCCTTCGGTTTGCACGGAGTGGTTGGATTGATTTCTTTATCCAATAGCTTTGGCAGGAGATCCTTGGTGTGCTTGAAGAACCTTGTTGCAGAGCTCCACTTTTCGCTTCTTCTCAAGTGCAGAATGAGCAAATGACCTTTGAGAAATCCCTTAAATTGCTCCGCGAACCCTAATACCTGTCTGCAATAAATGCTTCACCTACATCATTCTGGTTTGCCTTGTCTGAATAGCTTGGAGTATCCCGGATTAGTCCTGATCTGTGGATATCATCCGGATCTTTCAATCATGAATAAATCGAGGTAGCATATTACAAGATCATCTCAAACACTCTGTCCAATCCGCAGAACAAGATAGTGCATTTCCGGATCTTTCCGGACCTTTTTGTAATCCTTTATCATACCGGAGCATCTCCCTGAACAGGTCTTATTTGATCGATCATAGCTTCTTCATAACTCCATGCGGACCTCTGAAAACTTGACTGAAGTATCTCAAGACTCATATCTACAAACCCTTTGATCCGCATCTTGTGCCACATCCGGCACCACTTGTTTGGCTGGGGGAACAAGATTTTCTTTGAGTCTCCCCCTGAGCCTGAGCTTACTTTTTAATTTCCGGAAGAAATATCAGCACCAGAGTCTGGTGCGGATCCAACCTCTACATTCTCTGAACTTTTCTTTACCCAAATCTTGCTCATCTGATTCCTAACCTCATCCGCATTCATCTTTTGTTTACCCTTGTCTTGATTCTGATTATACACCGGACCTCTCTTGTCCTGATTCTTGTTTCTGCAGACTTTAGCATTATGACCGGACCTATTGCAGATTTGGCAAATAACATTCCTTTGCATTTTTGACTGATATCCTCTTGATCTGCATTGATTAGCCCTATGACCTATTCTATTGCATGTGAAGCATCTACCTTTGAATGATTTGTTTACTTGCATAATTCTACATTCATGGGATTTGTGTCCATACCTTTTGCAGTTGAAGCACTGTCCGGAGAAGGATGAATTATTCTGATTCATTCTCATTCTGCACTGATTAGCTTTGTGACCAAAGTGGTTGCAGCTGTGGCAGTATCCATTGAAGGATGGATATCTTTGAGCATTTGGCTGTCTTACCGGAGGTCTTCTAGGCCTGCTCCTTGGATTTTCTGATCCAAGATTCTTCTGACCGGATCCGGAGCTTTCTCCTTTCTCATATCCCAAGCCATACTTGTCATCTGTCCTCTTTTGACTTCCAAGAAGAACTTCAAGTTGAGCAGAACTTATCTTGAATTTATCTTTATATTCATTTGCTGTTTGAAGGTCTCTTTTGAGAGAGGTAATTTGATCCTCAAGTTTTCCTTCATTATCTTTGGCATCTTCAAGATCAGATTCAAGATGTCTGATAATCCTGTCCATCTGGTGGCATTCTTCTGATTTTTCTTTAAGAGATTGTCTTAGATTGTCTTCAGCCTTTCTTTTTTCTTCAATCTCTTGAGTAAACTTTATAGTTCCTGATTCCATTTCATGTCTTAACATAATGACTTCTTTTGATAACTTTTCACTTAACTTGGTTTGCTCAGTCAATTCTTCATTTGTATTGCTTTCTTCACTTTGTCTTGCCAACTATTGAAGCAGCTCCTTTCTCTTTTTCATAGAGAGACTTAATTTGTCTTTTAATTCTCTCATGAATTCATCAGCCTGTTTGAGTCTTTCCTTTAATTCACTGACTTCAGAATTTGACTGTTCAAGATCCTCAAGGGCAGTCTTGAGTTGCTCCCTTAAACCATATGCATCCATTTGAAATCCCAGATCTTCCTCAAGCTGTTAGGCTCTATTAGGAGGAACTTGGCTCTGATACCAATTGTTGATAACTGAGAGGGGGGGGGTGAATCAGTTATCCTAATTATTTCCCTTATTGAACTTTCCTTTTAATTGAAGCAGCATAAAATCAAACACAAAACATTAACCATGAAATAAGAAACACATGACACAGTATTTTTGACGTGGAAACCCTGTTAAGGGAGAAAACCACGGGGTGATTAACCCAAGAATTATTCTCTGTTAGAAGAATAGGAAATTACAAAAATGGCACTTGCCAATTAGGGCTCACTGCCCGAGCACACTGCTCACAAGAGGCCCACTGCCTACAAGAAGACACACTGTCTACAAAGTGATGAGAATCACAGTCTTGAACTGATTGGAAGCATCTGCATATGCTGGAGTTCAGTTCCGGTTAGGCTCAGTACACTGATTTGCTGCACTTCATCTTTCCTCTGTTCTTTATTCTGCTATCTTTCACATACCGGATCTTTTCTGCTATCTCTGCTCTTTCTCTGGACTTATTCGCATTTATCTCCACACTAACACACATTTCACAACTAAATCCATCCTCTATATATATCCGCACAAGTAATTTCATCACCTTTCTAGTCGGCATCCGGAACAGTCTAGTTTCTTACAAACTCTCATTCTGTCGGCTGAATCCTTCCTCACCAAGCAATGCGGATCAAGCATATACTTGTAGATATCATTAATCATGTCGGCCAAACATGATTCATGCCTTCACAACCTCTGTCATCAACAGTAACACATCCGGAAAGCAGTCTGATACTCTGCCAGTCAGTTCTTCCTCTGTTTTCACTGTCTCTCAGAAATCCGGTACTCAACCATTCATATCTTTTTCCTTGTCCATCACCGGAGGCTAAATCCTTGGAATATACCACTCAAGGTAGTCCTCTTAACTTCCCCAAATCCGTACTGCACCAAGACACTTCCTCTGAGAGGTCCGGACCAATCTGTCGGACCTTGCCACATGCTCTGTTCTTCTTCACCGGATCACAACATTCTTTATTCTGACTTCCGGTAGAGACATATCATGTCTTGCGGATATGTGGGATGACCTTTGTTGCCATCAATGACAACAACCATGAATCCATATAGTGTCTCTTGCCAACAGAAATAACATAGTTTTCACAGCAAGTTTGATATATATCTATTCAAGTTTCAATTTTTGTAGTGTTGCAATGTTAATTGTCATTCAATTTTAGGAATTTAACATTATAGATTGGTTAATAGTAGTGTTGTTAGTAATTATATCTGAGTGTTATTCAATTTAACATTGAAAAGGAAGCAAGTGGTGAAAAAATCAAATTATTGAGGAGTTTGATGCAAGAAGAAAAAAACACTACATAATTGGGTACTCTCTCCATTCGAATCTTCATTTTTTAGGTATGTCAAGTCTTTACATGCATGTTCTTTACATTTTCCTTAATTCTATTTGAATTACTTTATCATGCTTTATCATACATGTTTAAAATAGACACATTCCCAATCAAGAAAGTAGCCTACAATCTCACATGATGCCATGTATATTTTCTACACTTGGGCTCTTTAATAATTATGTGTAATAAATAGACCTTAACATACCATGATGTCAAACTATACAAGAATAAATCCTTACAACATAATAAAAATACAATCCCACTATTATCTTGTCATATTAACAAGTTAAAATACAAATGAATAGGTGCCAAGATCATACAAGTATGCATATGACATGATGATTTGTATGCACATATCTTGGGCTAGGACATTCCTTATGCACCTATTCATGATGATTTGTACATGCACATGACACAACAATTGTTGTCTATTCTTTCACAAGCCACCCAAATCCTAGTATCCCTAGTACCAACAAAACACCTTCTCAATTCCAAATCCTAGTAGCCCTAGTAACAACAAACATGTCAAATTGGGTCTACCTCAACCTTTTCAAGCATGAAGTCCCATGTACTCTTTTCATGGCTGCAACAATTTTCTTTGTATGCTTTGTACCTATTTTGGTTGAGTGACATTTACTCTTTTACATCATGATTGTATGTACATTTACTATGAAGGGTTGAATGACATATATTTTATTTATTTGTATAGATTCATTTCTTAGGAACTAATATTGGTCTCTTTATCATGCTATAGACAAATTCTTCGTCATGCCGAGGAAACGATCAAGAATTAAACCAACACAGGAAGAGATAGAAGCTAAGAATGCAAAGAAAGCAATGGCTATGAGGGAACTTCGTGAGAAGAGGAAATTGGACACAATAAATGAAGACATGCCAATTGAAGAGGAACCACAACCATCACAAAGAGTTTTGGTATTGATGGCACAAAGAGAACGAATGCAAAAACTTCATGCTATGAGAGATTTGAATACCATAGTTGGAGACACGTCCTCTACCGCAAGCCAACATGTAGGGACACCATCTACCACATCTCAAGTTGAGAGTACATCATCACTCACATGTGATGAAGGAGGTATGCCATCGTTCCCACCTCAACCTCAGGGTATGTCATCTATTCCATCTTCGATCGAAGGTATGCCATATAGCCCATCTCATTTAAATATTGATGAAATTCCTAATGTTGAGATGAATTTATCTAACTTAACACCACCTAGAATTTTGCATAGAAAGCCAAAGTATTTGATTGATATTGATGAGAATATTTTGTAGCCAATGGAAGGTAAGATTCCAAAATGTACTTATAGAAGATATGCTCATAAGATTTAGAGATTGTTCTTTGAAAAGTTAAATGAGACTACAAGATGTAAACTATTCCTTGAAATGATGCGAAGTATAAAGTACAGGTCCATCATGAAGAGTCTTTGGTTGAGAACATCAGAGGCTTCAAGTGAAAAATCTATTGTCAAGAATCTAATGAGTGCGTATGAGAGTGTGGGTAACACCTCACGCATAAAAGATAGTAATGCAACACGGTGTGTGATTACATTGACTATAATAAGTAGTCAAACGAGGAAAGCTCATCTCATTAGAAAGATGATTCAAGAATTGAGAATTAATAGGAAAACTTTATCAAGAGGCATTGGAAGACACCAAAGAATTGAGGACACTAATGCCAATGAATTATGGACATTCTCGAGGAGACTACCATGAAAAGATAAACCAATTGTTGAAGCATTGAGATCACTAATTGAAGACTTTTGGAAGAATTACACAAGGGTATCTCTGAATCAAAGGGATGTGGTAAGAAGGAGAATTGGTAGTCAGAACCATGAGCCACATCTAAAGCATTTTTTGGATGAGACTCAAACACAATTTTATGGTAAATTTCTAGAGAAGTATCCTCAAATTAAAATTTGTCAAAGATATTTTGAAATGCTAAAACCTTTCTATGTCAAGATAAATCACACACACACTACTTGTTGTTGTAGATTACATATTGAATTTTCTAACCATTTTGATGTTTATAGGTCTATATGTTTAGATATGCATACTAACAATGTTTTGCAGGGTTGTGCCATATGTGCCCCACCAACATCTTCAAGAGACTTCATATCAAGAATTTTATGTGAAAGAGAGGAAGGTCAAATATTCTACAAGAAATTATGCTTGGATGGCACATGTCATCATTGTGGTGGCTTGCAACATTTGCCAATATGTGAACATATGGAAAGAACACATATGGTTGGAAACGAACTAGTAGAGTTTGGCAAGTATAAAACAGTGGCATACAATACAAAATATGGTAAAGAAGCAAAGAGGTGTGAATTGGTTATTGAAAAGATTCCAGTGTATCAGTTTATGCCTATATTTTGTGATAGCATAGTGTATGAGTATGCAAGACATGCCCATAGAGCTCGATGGTTGGACTTGTAATTCAAGTTATGCAAGGACGCATTTCTAGTTGGTAGCATTGTTTCAGTCATCGACTTTGCAGAGAACTACAGTCTACAGTGACAGCGTGAGGTGAAATCATAATATTACAACTCCACACAGGTTTCTATATTTGTGCACATCGCATTCATTCATGCGAATGATAGTACAGAGGATGACAAAAAGATCATAAGTGAGTATAATTTCTATATTAGTGATGATCACACGCATTCTACAAAGTTCATGCAAGGTTGCTTTCAGGTGTTCTATAATGATTTGGCTAGAAGGGGCATATCATTCAGTCAACATATCATATGGTCAGATAACTGTGCATCACAATTCAAGAACTCATGGAATTTCTATTGGCTGAGTAGGAGGCATAATTTTACAGGTATTCAGCATATATGGAACTTTTGTGAGGCCGGGCATGGAAAGGGGGAGCATGATGGTGCATGAGCATGTATCAAAAGAGCCATAGCACAAGAAGAGTTAAAGTATAAAGACAATGCAAAGTTGACAGATGCAAAATTGATTGTTGAGTGGTGTAATGCTTCCATGAGTCCAGGTAATGAAGGTAAGTCTTCAGTTCATAGATTTTTTTGGTTGATAGATGATACTAACATTGCACCATATGAGGACTATTGTACATTGATAGGATCAAATGAAATGCACTCTTTCAGAAGCTTAATTGCAAGTTCATGGAGTATCCATACGCGAAAGATGTCATGCTTTTGTTCTTCCTGTACAATTCAAGTCTGGGATGAGTGCGAGTCAAAGGAGTGGGTTGACGAATGGCAGTTAAGTTATCTTAGCCCACTTGACACATATCGACCCCCGATGGTACTGGAACTAACATAGATGGAATCATCAGTTGACTTTGACCACATATCAGATCTAGTTCAACCAAGTAATATATCTATTTGCATAGTTTTTGAAATTCCTAATGTCATCTTACTTTGTAGTGTTTTTGTAATGTTGACTAATTTCATCTAATTTGCTACACATATCAATGTAGGGAACGTATATGCAGTTATTGCAAATGAAGATAATGAAGAGGGAATAGATTATTAATTATGTCGTGTTGAGGCCAAAAAGAAATTGGAGGCCCCAATTATAGATGGAGAAAACATCGAATACCCTACAGGCTAAGTGGTTATTACTAGAACATGGCTTAGAAGGTACCCACATAAGAGTGTTAATGTTTGGCTGTTTCAGGACTTTGACACACATCAGAAGATTCTTCATTACTCGAACCTTGTCGTGGCATCCAATGTTCATTTGATATAGTATCGGGATAGACCTTTGAACAAAATCTTGTGGAAGGTGCGTGAATCTGACCATGAAGCAATACTTGACACAATAAAGAGTAGAGCAGACCCGAATGGTTCATTAGATTAATTTGTAAGTATTCACATTGATTTTGTAAAGTCATGTTACATTGAGTTGTAAGTATACACATTAATTTGTAAGGTTTGTCTTTTTTTGTTTCCTACTACACTTTTACACATATACACATTTTTGCATCATCATGTTATGCTTCATGGGGTTAGACCTAAGTGATGGATGAAGTTGATCCTGAGAATAATGTATAAAATCTAGGTAATGTATAAAATATAGGTGTCTCTAGGTGTCTTGGTTTCTAACTATATAATAGGTGTCTCTAATTGTGATGTAGAGGCAATGGGATAGTTGGAGGATGGCAAACTAGACAAGGTTTCCTTATGCTCTAAAGCCCAAATTTCATGATCATTATACAAAAGTGGGAACAACACTTAGAGACTCTAAATTCTTCATGGAAAAGGTGATTTCAGATGCTATGGGACCCATTCCAATCACTGCCAAAGGCAGACCAAACTCAGGATTAACACTTCCTTCACAAACCCAAGAAATGGCTTGTAGCCCTAAAAAAGGACATCAGTCCTAATAACTTTTGATATAGATCTTCAAACATAGAACTTGTAAAATCATTAGATACCCATTTGGACTCCCTATCACATATCCAAAACTGGGTATAGGTTGTTTTGGATGATATACCCTAACCTATAACTCCTCTCAATAACCTAGAGCCCCAATTAGGCCTAAAATACAAAGAGACCCCCCTTAAATTCACACACAGAACTCAACCAATGACTTGATCACTTAGTATTCATGCCAAAATTATGAATTTTGTGGGTTTTGTCCACCTACAATCTTTTGTTCCCAAAAATGCCTCTATGGCTCCTTCTCTATGTCTCTAAACATCACCTAACACATGGTTTTGTTAGGTTTCCTCAAAGAAAACTTCTTCTCCTTAGATTTCCTACCAAAAACTCATCATAGCATACTAGAACAGACCTACTACAACCCATTCTACTAATCAAAAGTGAATCAAATCAGTGGAATGGCCAAAAAATGCATGATTCTTACCAAAACCCTAGATAAGGGTTTCTTAAACTATTTTCAGGAAAATGAGTCTTACTCTACTCTAGAACTGTTTCAAGATGCCAAACTAGATGCAAATGAACGTAAACTCACTCTAGTTTCATGCCACCACCATAGTCCTTCACAACCTGTCTGTACAGAAACAGGGTACGGACTGCTACATCGAAATTATACAGAAAATACGGAATTTCTAAGTTTTTATTACTATTTCTCCTCCAAAAGACTTCTCCTCCAATTCCAAAGTCTTAGCAAGTATATACAATGGATTCAGAGGGAGTTGGGTTTGATGGAGGGTGTATAATTTTTCTTCCACCATCGAACTGCCCTGTCAGTTTCAAAATAGCAACTACTTGTTATTGTTGCAACTGTCCTAATTAGGATTGCAGCGACTTGTTTAGGCTTAGTGAAGCCTTCAAAACACTTGACAATTGTATTAAACCTTTGACAAGACTTGGCATTCCTTTCTAACACTTTGACATGCCTTTGCAAGGCTTACAACATGAGGTTTTACATGACTGCCCCTTAAGACATTATGACTGCCTCCTATACAATGTATGATTGTATGATGGCTTATTGCAAACATGGCATTATAGCCCTTATTACAACATGAGAATGGCCTCCAAGACCTTATTGAATCCACAAAACAAAATGAACAACAAAGCAAGAGAACTCAAGACCTTAGTCTTCTTGGTGCTCCTGCACCAAATTGTGTCTTAGGTGTATACGATATGTCAACTAGGTAGATAGAGACTAGAAAATAGGTGTCTTAGGTGTCCTGCATCTACTAGACTACATGTGTCTTAGGTCTTAGGTGATGCCACATGAGCTTCCACCTTCACATGGTTTGCCTTGTCAGTATAGAATATTTATATTTCTTGAAGCTAAGGGAAGCATTTTTTCTTAATAGGAAAACTTTATCGACTTCAGTTGCACTAATGGTGCAGGGGCACCTAGGTTGTCATGCCTCCAAGAGGGGTCAAAAAATGAAATTTTATTTTGATTGATTCAATTATATGTAATAATGTCTTCTAAGACCATTTCATTTGTTTTTAAGTCACTTTGAGTCATTTGGGGTCAATTTGAGTCTTTGAGTCCTGTTGCAAAAAAGTGTCAATGTTGTCAAGTTGCACAAAACAACTTTTGCATTTTTGGTGTCTTGCTCCTGATGCAACCAAACTGACAGTTCCAATGCATCTGGATGGGTACGTTTAGACTAGGCATGGTTCTATTTTTCACCCAAACATGTTGAAACAATCCGAGCTACATTGTACCGACGATATCCCTAAAGAGTCCAAAGTGCAAAAAGGTAGCAATCTTTGACGAGATGTTACTTGAAAATCGTGTCACTTAGAAACATTCTATCTAAGACAACATGATCATGTAGAGTGCTTCTACAATAACCTCTCTCATTTTTTTATATCTCTAAGGCATTTACCCGTGGTGAAAGGTTTTCTGCTGCCCCAAAAATAGTCAGAAGGAGGCAGTGTAAAGTTGCAAAGGGGTGTAACTTTCGTCTTGCTCCTGATGTGACCAAAATGACTATTCCAATGTGTTTGGATGGGTACATTTATGCTAGACATGGTCCTATTTTTCACCCAAACATGTCAAAATAGTCTGAGCTACATTGTACCGACGATATCCCTGAAGAGTCCAAAGTGCAAAAAGGCAGCAATCTTTGATGAAATGTTACTTGAAAACTGTGTAACTTAGAAACATTCCATCTAAGGGAACACGATCATGTAGAGTGCCTCTACAATAACCTCTCTTAGTTTTTTATATCTTCGAGGCATTTGCCCGTGGTGAAAGGTTTTCTGCTGCCCCAAAAATCGTCAGAAGGAGGCAGTGTAAAGTTGCAAAGGGGTGTAACTTTCATCCTACTCCTGATGCGACCAAACTGACTATTCCAACATGTCTAGATGGGTACATTTACACTAGTCATGGTCCTATTTTTCACCCAAACATATCGAAACAATCCGAGCTACATTGTACCGACGATATCCCTAAAGAGTCCAAAGTGCAAAAAGGCAGCAATCTTTGACGAGATGTTACTCAAAAATTGTGTCACTTAGAAATATTCCATCTGAGGCAACATGATCATGTAGAGTGCCTCTACAATAACCTCTCTCAGTTTTTTATATCTTTGAGGCATTTGCCTGTGGTGAAAGGTTTTCTGCTGCCCCAAAAATTGTCAGAAGGAGGCAGTGTAAAGTTGCAAAGGGGTGTAACTTTCATCCTGCTCCTGATGTGACCAAAATGACTATTCCAATGCATCCAAATAGGTACATTTATGCTAGGCATGGTCCTATTTTTCACCCAAACATGTCGAAACAGTCCGAGCTACATTGTACCGATGATATCCCTGAAGAGTCCAAAGTGCAAAAAGGCAGCAATCTTTGATGAGATGTTACTCAAAAACTGTGTCACTTAGAAACATTATGTCTAAGGCAACGCGATCATGTAGAGTGCCTCTACAATAACCTCACTTGGTTTTTTATATCTCTAAGGCGTTTGCTCGTGGTGAAAGGTTTTCTACCACCCCAAAAATCATCAGAAGGAGGTAGTGTAAAGTTGCAAAGGGGTGTAACTTTTGTTCTTCTCCTCATGTGGCCAAACTGACAGTTCCAACGCATCTGGATGGGTACATTTAGGCTAGGCATGGTCATGTTTTGCACCCAAACATGCCAAAACAGTCTGAGCTACATTGTACCAGCATATTAAATTATTGACAAATATTGAATCATATAAACACATAGAAATCATTTTAAAGTATAAACTAACTCCTCCAAGTCAAGGCGCAGATTAAGGTATGTGAAAAAAGTAAATATTGAATAGGCACCTAAGCTAGATGGAGACTTTTTACCCACCTCATCCTTTAATCATTATAATTGTTCTCAAAAGACATCATCGAAACATGAAAAAACTCCAAGACTTGTAGTTTTAAGTTGATTTCCTCCAAGGTGCCAATGTGAGGTTGTTTTGATGGCAAAGGGCGCCTTGATTCATGATGTTGAATCTCCTTCCTCCTAGGCGCCAAAATGGATAGTTTAGACAAGAAAAGGCACCTTAGTATACTTAGCTTATTTCTTGGCAATTTGATGGCTTCAATCACTTGTTCAAACCTATAGGAGACCATTTTACACTTAGGCGCTAGATCTTAGGATTTAGAACATCTTCCTTCAAGGCACCAAAATGAGGTTATTTAGACACAAAAGTGCACCTCCATACAAGATGCTTATTCTCCTTCCACTTAGGCGCTCATTCATGATGATCCAAGTGACAATAGGCGCCTAGACTTCCTTTGGTAAGATTTAGTCATTTTGAAGGTTCTAACACTAGGCGCTATAGTTGGAAGTGATTTGAAGTTCATTTTTCTCTAGGCACCCAAAATGGATGGTGGAGACAAGAAAAGGCACCTAGGCTTCTTTTTACGATTTTCAAAGTCTTCCTAAGTTATATTATGTTATATTGACCCTTAGGCACAAATGGATGATCTAGGATGACTCTAGGTGCATATCCAAGGTGATATCTTTCTAGGCGCAATCTTCACTAAGTTTAGACTTCACTTTACATCAAGGCACCAAAATGGATAGTTTAGAGAGAGGCAAAAATGCACCTAGAGGTATGATGCTCAGTCTGATGTGTTTGATCAACTTTGATAATCAAGATGAATTGCCTCCCTTAAGGCACCCTCCTTTATACTTTGAAACATCCTTTCAATATCAAGGCACAATTTTGAGGTTGTTTGGATGATGAAAGGTGCCTTGAGTTCTAGGCGGAGTTTTAAGGTTGTACAAGTAGAGAAATGCGCCTAAGGTCTTAAAGCAAATTTGAGCCTAAAACTGAAAATCCCCGAGGTATGACTTATGGAAGCCTATAGCCCAATGTTATGTTACATACTAAAATTAGGTAAGGCTCAATGTAATCTCATAATCTCACCTTATATGCAAGAGGAATTACATTTAATAACCACAATGGTCATCAGGTGCTCATAAGCATATGATTTTGACTATTTTATTCAAAACAACAAACATACTCTTTGCATCCCAATATGGTATAATAACAAGAATTAAGAAATATTTTCAATTGACCAACTCATAAAGAATATGGATCAGCATACTCATTTGAATATTTTAAATTGAGCAACTCATAAAGAATATGAATATTTTATGTTCAACATGATGATTCATTTTTTTTTTAAATACAACTTTTATCTTTTAGTTCCAAAATGAGGTTTAGGTAATACTTGAATAACAATAGCTAGCTTATTGGATCAACAAACATCCTATGTAATACAATTGGACTTTAAATATTTAAAGTAGCCATCTACAAATATCCATTCAAACATGGATTTATAATGCAAGTATGGATGCCATCAATAAAAAAGAATTGTATTAACCAAATATCTATATAGGCATACATCAATATCTGTCGATATAAGTATAACATATATACAAAATAGCCATATAGGCATACAATGTCAACTATATACAATACAAAATATATGTCCACAAATGCCATATAGGCATACAACAAAGGAACACAATAAAAAGTCATTCCCCTTTGGTTGGTGAAGAGAATAGATCATGGGTAGCCTTTGATCTTCTAGGGGATGGAGACGTGTATGTGGGTGGTCTACTATGAACCCGAGGGCTACTCCTCCTATTTAGTTCTTCCTGCATCTTTAGCTATTACAATAAAAAGTATAGACATTAATATATAGAAATTACATGTTATAAAAAATGAAACATTTAACAAAATAATCACTTACCGCTACCATATAATCTATCTCCTCACTTGCCTCAGTAGCAGGAATAGGCCGTGGTGATGTCATGTCCTATAGAAACCATCTAGATAGAAATTAAACTTCAAATCAATAATCTTTTGATTTTTTAAAAATAAACAACTATAACAATGAATGTAAATTAAAATTTACTAATCTGCCTCATACCCTTGTCAATGCCATGGAGCTATGAATCGTAGAGGTCACACCATGCTCCATTGCCCTATGAACATCAGGAGGTGTCTCCATAGCCTGGATCATCTAGAATTAAAACAACATTATTCAATTATGAAAACTATAATAGTGATGCAAATCATGGCTCCTAACATACACACATGGTCATCTAAACATGGAAGTACACACAATAAAGCACACAAGTCACATACAAAAATCTAGTAAGTACAATTCATTCATTAAACTATTTATTTTATTACCTCCATGAAGCTTTGAAGTCCACCACCGCTGGCAGGTGTTGTTGTGAAATCTCCAATATTAACCTATTCAACATCCAAAATTAGATATTAGAATACCATTCATATAACGATGCTATTCACATGTAATATTTATAATTGTTTACTAGTTACATACCCTGACAGTAGATGATGTAGTGTAATATGTAGGTGGAGAACCACTGAAAACTGCATCAACGCTATGACCCTAAAATTTCATTAAAATCATCAAACTAAATTAGTTCATCTTGCATTTCAAAAATAAAATTTAATAAATTCAATTCAATAAACTTGCTAATATTTACTTGAGTATCAAGGCCAAAAGTCTCATTCAGGAGGGTATCTGTCATCACCATCTACTCAGCTGCAAATGTAGCCTGTGCACCTGCGTTTTGACTATCCATGGGGTCATAACCACAGGCTGACCCGCAAGTCTAACAAGCATGGGGTGGGACCCTACTCCTCACGCTATCTCCCAACCCATGCTATGCTACAGGACTAGCATGCTCTATGATGCTCTAGGTCAAGGCACTAATGGACTGAAGTGTATCAACCTCAACACTCTCCTTCACAATTGAAGGGATAGAAACATGCTCATGGGCTGGTCTGTTGATTACTCATCTCACTGCCCGCTATGGGTCAACACATGCCCTTGGTCTATCTTGTGCTGACCCCCAACCTCTACCCTAGAAGTCTTGCATATCAAAATAGTTTGGCACTTTATTGAGGACAAACTCGCAATAGAGTTTCCTCAAAAAGTATTGTGGGACGTCATTATTATTGCATGGAGGATGTTAAAAAACCATCCACCACCTCTACCCAAAATTGTCCCTTATCACTTGGTTGTTGCACTAATGGATAGGGAACCCCTTGCATGTAATGAGTGGAGGTTGATTTGTTTGTGGATTTGTGAAAATGGAACACAAGTCTAATTTTGTAATTTGTAATTTTTTCACATCTTCATATGATAGCTTGTCTGCATAATAGTCTCTAAACTCTCTCCTCTTATCCATCCAACTAGATATTTGCTTGCTAATTGAATCTACATTTGATAACATAGATTCAAGAGATTGAGTAAGCATGGACCTATCCAAGGTTGAAGTGGAAGGATCTTTCAACCTTGCAATTATGTCTTCAATTTCTTTTTTATTATTTTCAATTTGCCCCATTAGATTTTCTTGTGTTCTAGGGGCATGTCAAGGAATGGATGGAGGAGTTTGTTGTTCGGCAAGTATTTCCTCTTCAAGATTTTGTGGATTTTGAGGAGGAGGAGGTGCATTAACATTTCCTGACAATTAACAAAATTTACATCAAAAATCAACTCAAACCTACCTATTTAGAAACAAATTCAAACAAAAAAAGAAATAAAACTCACTCCTTTGGCCTACTCGACGTCGTGGCAGCGTTTTGGTGACGAATCGGTAAGATTTTGGTGACGAATCAACTTTTCTAAAATGTGAGCGTGCTTCTTAGGGTTTGCAGGCCGTGGGTGTAGAGGAAAACAAAGAAATGAAATGAGCAAAAATGCTCTTTTTTTAAATTTATAGTTAGTCATAACACGCTCGTGTTATAACGCGAGCGCGTTATGGTTTGGTTTTGACAAGCCTTAGGCTCATCATTACCAAACCATAATGTGAGCACATTATAACACACTCGCATTATGTATTAAATTTTTTTGAAAAAAAATTGGCCACTTTTTGGCCCCCCATCTTTTTGCACTTACCCCTATGCGAGGTTGAGAAGAGAAATGGAGATAAATCAAATCTAGCTTAGAGATCAGTTTACTTTGCTTTCTTGTTTTGATTTTCATGGTAGTTTGTACTCTATTGTGCTAGTTAGGGTTTGATATCTTGTTGTTTTAGTTTCAGACCTAATTTTTGCCCTAACAACAATAGTAATAGATTCTAGTTTCATTCTTATCTTTAATTTGAATGAATAATAACTCACAATAAAATAATTAATTCATAAATATATTCAATTATAAATTAATATAGGGTCATGACAATTTACCACCTTTGCATTCACAAATCCAACTTCACTGATCAAGCGTATTGAAGTGCACCCAACTCCAATCAACTGCTCTTTGCTCTTTGATATGTAGATTGCTCTGTTCATTAGCATAAGCTTGTGATGTGAGGATGATAAGATTTAGAATGATTTCAGTAATGTGATGTTGTATGAAGATCAAAGAGACCTAGATGGTTTGGAGAACATTTTATTTATAGACCCTCAAGGATGAAGATCAATGGTTGTGGATGATCTGAGAGATCAATGGCTAAGAAAGGTTGAGAGTATGTGCATGAATGAGAGAAAGATAAGTGTCCCTATCTTCTCATGAATCATGGAGGCTAACAAATCTGATTAAGGAGTTGACTAAATTGATTGATCAGATGACTGAATTGATTGACTAGTCAACTAAATTGATTGATTAGTTAACTAGATTGACTATGTTGTTAACTGATTTGATTGATTTAGTTAACTAATTTGATTGAGAGTGAATTATGGAGGAGAGGGAATAATAATAAATTAAATAAATTAATTATTTAATTTCATGCACATGGATAAATAAATAAAATATTGAATTTTATTTATTTTGAAGAAATGGAATATTAGCTTTAATTAAATAAATAATTTAAATTTATTTAATTAATATGTGGAGGAAAATTGATTTAATTAAATAATTAGAATTATTTAATTAACATGGAGGATTTAAATTGATGGTTATCGATAGATGAACTTAATCAAATAATTAAGAATTATTTAACTAATGTGATGTATGGTAGATGAATGCCTGATCTGGGAACGTGATAATTTTAGGTGTTTACATCCATTTCAAATAAATGATCTATACTTTTGTAAGAAATTTTCTCTTTGTTGCACACTTGTTACCTAAGGTTGTCACTGATGTGGTTGTGTGGTTGTCATTGATGTCAACACTAATGATTGTTGCACATATGTTACACATGGTTGTCACTATTATTGTTGTCATTGATGTCAACACTCAATTTATGGTGTGCTAGTAGTTGTTTTTGATGTTCATGGTTGGATGTCATGCCTTGTTCAATATCAATTAAGGTTGTATTGAGTATGTTTGTTATTAGCAGAGATGGTATCATGATGATATATTAAGATGGGAATTAGAAGCATCAAGATGAAGAATGATATATTAAGATGGGAATTAGAAGCAATGTTAATACCGTGAAGATGTTGTTGATGGACTATAGCTTGTTGTATGCTCTTTCTTGATGATCCTAAGGAAGTATGTGTTTCCATAAGAAGGTTTTGGTCTCTGGAAGTTGGTGAAGGTTTCTACTGCAGGAAGTTTCCTTGAAGACTGGTTGGTAAAATGCTCTACATTCCTCTACATTTGAAGATATGGTCATGTAGTTCAGAAGTTAAGTTTATTATGTTGTAAAGGTGCTAAATCTAAAGTTTCATAGCATTTTCTCCTCTGCAGTGAAAGTTATAAGTGACAGAGCTTCGGTCTGTGCTCTAGCAGAATGAGGTGATGATGAAGGATTGTTGGAGTGCTCTGCATTTCTCTACAGAGATAAATATAGCTACGCGATTTTGAGGATATGTTCATAGTGGTCTATGAGTGCATCCATATAATGAGTTTCAAATGTTTTGATGGTCTGCAAATTTAGTTTTTCAAATGACAGTGTGCTACAGATAGTTCTAGAAGCCTAATTATTCTTAGAATACATGTTGGTGATGTGCACCACAAAGTTCTTGTTGTGCAGAGTTCAAGGAGTGTTTGGAGATGGTGTATAGGTCTTGCCAACTCATCTAGAAGAAGAACAAGTATTGCTTAATCATTCATGAGTACCACCAAAGTTGTAATGGCCGAAGTGCTACAAGTTTCATGTTTTCTCACTTAAGGGCAATCTATTTCAAATGAGCATGATGTACAGATGTTATTATTTGAAGGATGATATTGTGAAGGATTTTTTGGACTAGGTTAAGCATGTATTGGGATCCACAAGGTGTGTTTCTCTCCTTGGTGTTGTGTGTAGTTCATGTTAGGGCTTGCCCTCTACATGTTTCAGGTTGTGTGATCTCTGGCTGACTTGTAAATAGTAATATTCTTATTCTATTGGCCGAATTGTAATGTAATCAATGTAATATCATGTATATATTGTAAACCTAGTTGATCTAGGTGAGGTATGATTGTGAATATTAGTGTATGAAGAGAAGAATATGAATATGATATGCATTATGATGTACGACTGAAGGAGAAAGAGAAGAAGCAATAAGGTCTATCTAGATTCATCTTGAAGACATGTTTGTGACAAAAAGGAAGTGAAGAGTGTGCCTAACTAAATCAATCATCAAAAGGAGAAAGACAGACAGAATTGTATTCATCAAAGGAGTGAGCTTCATTGTTAGTTTCAGACAGTAGAAGGACTGTCATGCTGTAATCTTTTATGAGTTCATTCTTAGTTTATGGAGTAGTTGCTTCCTTAGGTTGTAGCCCTAAAACAAAGTCTGTAGGGATTTGTAGCTTCCTTGGGAGTGACTCTAAAACTTTTCTTCAGGGAGTAGTAGCTTCCTTGGTTTGTAGCTCTAAAATAAAGTTAGTAGGGAGTAGTAGCTTCCTTAGGTTGTAGCCCTAAAACAAAGTTTTAATTTTGAGCTCCATATATTATGAGTTAATCCTCACCATGGTTTTTCCCCTTTTGGGGCTTTCCACATATCTAGTGTTATGTGTTGTTATGCATTGTGTTGATCTTTCATGTTTATGTTAATATTGTAATGTTCAAGTTTTAATATGCTCCAAAGGATTTGAAGTTTGTTTGGATACTGATTCACCCCCCCAGTATCCAAGTGTGTTCAACAATTGGTATTAGAGTCAAGTTACTTAGAAGAAGCTTAACTACTTGAGGAAGGT
Organism: Cunninghamia lanceolata; assembly: GCA_027924645.1. Taxonomy (NCBI): domain Eukaryota; kingdom Viridiplantae; phylum Streptophyta; class Pinopsida; order Cupressales; family Cupressaceae; genus Cunninghamia; species Cunninghamia lanceolata. Next base: position 3,340,259 of record BSBN01001091.1, read on the forward strand.
CTGGGATGGCTCATAATGGATCTCACAAGGAACCTATGTTTGATGGAACAAATTATTCCTTTTAGAAGCTAAGGATGGAAAACTATCTATCTTCTCTAGGGTATGGTATTTGGAAATCTATCAAGAAGGGTTGCATTGCTCTTGCTAGTGATCTTACAGATGCAGATGAGATTAAGTTGTATGAGAACAATGCCAAGGCAAAGAGTGATATCATGAGTGGGCTAGCTGATTTAGAACTTCTGAAGGTAATGAGTTCCAATTTTGCTAAGGATGTATGGGAAAAACTTCGTAGCATTTATGAAGGAGATAGTAAAGTAAAGAAAGCCAAGATGCAAATCTTCAAGAGCAAATTTGAGACCCTAAGGATGACAAAAGATGAATACATTGCTAGTTACATGCTCCAGGCAGATGAAATATTTAATGGTGTCAAAGGTCTTGGTGGAGAAGTGAAAGAAGATGAGATTGTGAAGAAGGTTCTGAGATCTCTTCCTAAATCTTACAGTCATAAGATGTCTTCTATTGAGGAGACTCAGAAGTTGGATAAATATATAGTAGATCAATTATTTGGCTCTCTCACAGCCTTTGAAATGAGAGGATTTGACAAAGGTGCTCCAAAGAAGGAAGCAGAATTCAAAGCAAGTAAGAAGACAAAAGATGAAGTAGCTAATCAAGATGATGACCTTGATGAGGTAGAGGCAAACTTTGTAAGAAGATTGAAGAAGGGCACAGGCAAATACAAAGGTAAGTTACCTTTCAAATATTTCAATTGTGGGAAAATTGGTCATTTTTCTTCTAAATGTCCTTTTAAAGTTCAAAGCATAACAACAAAAGAGAGAAGCCCTAAAAGAAGTTTGTATTCCATGGAGAACAATTGTTCTTTAGAAGATGAGGATCATGATGATTCAAATGATGAAACACTTTTCATGGCTTTGAATGTTGGTGACAAAAAGGATGATTTTGGGAATTGTGAAAAGTCTGATACCTTGCATAATGATCAAGATAATGAAAAAGCAATGGTTGTATGGACTACCTTTCATGTAAAAGAAGAATCTAGTGCTTGGGTAATTGACAGAGGTTGATCTAACCACATGATTGATGACAAGGAGAAGTTTATCAACCTTAAGAAGTGGAATGGTGGAGCTGTTAAGTTTGGTGGTGATGAGTCAACACAAATCTGTGGAAAGGGTGCTATAACTATTAATGGGAAGAATAGGATTGAGGATGTCCTCTATGTCAAAGGGTTAAAGAATAACCTTCTCAGTATCAGTCAGATGTGTAGTAAAGGATACAATATTGCTTTTCATGCCAAAGGATGTGAAATTGGGAAGGCAGGGTCTGGAAGACTAGTTACAGAAGGTTTTAAGACATATGGAGATATATATAATCTAAAGGAGGTAAATGGAAGACCCTGTCTATTGGCTCAATCTAGTGAGCATTGGCTGTGGCACAAGTAAATGGGACACATCAAATTTGACATTATGGTAAAGATCAACTCTATTCATGCAGTGAGAGATATGCCTAAGATAACCAAGCCTGCTAAAACATTATGCAAGGAATGTCAAATGGGAATGTAGACAAAGACAAATTTCAAGAGCAAGGAGTATTCTTCTACAATGCCATTGGAGCTAATTCACACTAGCCTATGTTTTCCTACAAGAATAAAGAGTCAATAAGGTGAAAGGTACTTTATGTTGCTTATTGATGATTACTCTAGAATGACTTGGGTTACTTTTTTAATAGAAAAATTAGAAGCCTTTGATAAGTTTAATATTTTCAAAGCAATAGTTGAGAATGAAATGGATGCTAAGATCAAATGCTTGAGGTCTGATAGAGGAGGTGAGTTTACTTCAAATGAATTTGAAAAGTTCTATGAAGATCATGGTATTAGGAGACATTTGTCTACTCCTAGGACCCCTCAATAGAATGGGGTGGTGGAAAAGAAGAATAGGATTGTGCAAGAGATGGCTAGAGCAATGTTGAAAGATGGGGATGTGCCTGATATATACTGGAAGGAAGTAGTTCACACTACTTTCTATTTGATTAACAAAGTACAACTGAGGGTCAATAGCACTAAGACCCCTTATGAGCTATGGTATGGAAGATCTCCAACTGTCAGATACTTCAGGATCTTTGGCAGCAAATGCTATATTAGGAGAGATGAAGAAGAACTTGGGAAGTTTTATTCAAGAAGTGATGAAGGGATCTTTCTTAGTTACTCAACCAGAAGCAAGGCCTATAGATGTTACAAAAAGAGATTGGTAGAAATTATTGAAAGCACAAATGTCAAGGTGGATGAAGACTTGTATCAAATCTCACAAGAACCAAAGGACTATGGATCTGATATACCTCTCTCCATTGAAGAAGAAGAAGAGGAGAAAAAACAAAAGAAATAAGATTCAAAGCAGATCCCTAAAACTCCAGAAAAATATGTTCAGAGGAATCATTTAGTAGATCAGATCATTGGGGATAAGAATGAAGGTGTACAGACTAGGAGAATGATTCCAAAAACATGTGAGCAAGTGAATTTGTGTTTACTATCAAACATAGAACCCAAAACCTTTGCTAATGCTAGAAAAGATGATGGATGGTTGACGGCAATGTAAGAAGAATTGAATTAGATAGAAAAGAATCAGGCATGGGAACTGGTTCCCAAACCAACCAATAAGAATGTTATAGGAACAAAGTGGGTGTTCCAGAACAAATTGAATGAAGATGGTGAAGTTGTGAGGAACAAAGCAAGATTGGTATGTAAGGGTTATTCACAAGTTGAAGGCATTGATTTTGAGGAGACTTTTGCTTTGATAGCCATGATGGAGGCAATTAGGATGTTTCTTTCCCTTGCTTCTCACAAGAACTTCAAGGTTTATTAGATGGATGTCAAGTCAACATTCTTGAATGGTGATCTAGAGGAAGAGGTCTACATTAAGCAACCAGATGGTTTTCAATTATCAGAGGATTTGGACATGGTGTGCAGACTCAAGGAAGCTTTGTATGGACTCAAGTAAGCTCCTAGAACTTGGTATGCTAGGCTGGATATGTACTTACTTTATCAAAGCTTCAAGAAAGGTACCACAGATAGTAATCTATACATTAAGGAAGAGGGAGACATGATTTTAATAGTTGCAGTATATGTTGATGACATTATCTTTGGTGGAGATGATGATATGTGTAAGAAGTTTGTAGAGGAGATGCAAAAAGAGTTTGAGATGACTATGATTGGTAAGATGTCTTTCTTCCTTAGACTTCAAATTATTCATCTAAATGATGGTATCTTTATTTCTCAAGCTAAGTATGTTAGAGAGATGTTGAAGAAGTTTGGTATGGAGGACTCCAAACTAGTAAGTACTCCTATGGTTATTGGTTGTTATTTTAGAAAAGCATATGAGTCACCAGAGGTTGATCAGACTCTTTATAGATCCATGATTGGAGGATTATTGTACTTGACTACTTCTAGACTTGATATTATGCATGCAGTATGTTTGGTTGCCAGGTTTTAAGCTAATCCTAAGCAAACTCATGAGAAGGTAGTAAAAAGAATATTCAGATATTTGAAGGGAACTCCAAATTATGGCTTATGGTATCCAAGAGGTAATGACTTTAATCTGAATGCTTACACTAATGTTGATTGGGTTGGGTGTATTGATCATAGAAGAAGTACATGTGGTGGTGCTTTCCTTTTAGGAAGCAGATTGGTTTCATGGCAGAGTAAGAAACAAGATTTATTATCTTTATCAACTACAAAAGCATAGTATATTACAGCATCATCTTGTGTACACAAGTGTTGTGGATGAAGCAAACATTGAAGGATATCAAGGTCCTATATGATAAGTCTATTCCTATTTTGTGTGATAATACAAGTGCTATCAATATTTCTAGGAATCCAATGATGCATTCTAGAACCAACCATATATCAATCAAATATCACTTTTTGAGAGAGAAGGTTGCAGAGAAAGAAGTGAAGTTGGAGTATGTTCCAACAAAGGATCATATTTAAAAATATTTTTACAAAGGATCTTGCAAAGGATACTTTTGAGTATCTCTAGCATAAGTAAGGAGTAATTACCCATCCTTCTTGCTAGATACATAGTTGGTGCATCTATCCAGGAGGAGTAATTCATGCTATATATTTTTCCTGGATTGATGGTGGCTACCTCTCAGGAGGAGCATGTAGTGGTTGTTGCTAATAGGAGGAGAAGGTTGAAAAGGAGAGTTTGTGCCTAAGGAGGAGAAGAAGTTTCCCTTTGTCCTTGATTTCAAAGCAGGAGAATTAGCAAGTGTGTGTTGCCATCAATGCCAAAGGAGGAGATTGTTGCACACATGTTACCTAATGTTGTCACTGATGTGGTTGTGTGGTTGTCATTGATTTCAACACTAATGATTGTTGCACATATGTTACACATGGTTGTCACTGTTGATGTTATCATTGATGTCAACACTCAGTTTATAGTGTGCTAGCAGTGGTTGTTGATGTTGATGGTTGGATGTCATGCCTTGTTCAATATCAATTAAGGTTGTATTGAGTATGTTTTTTATCATCAGAGATGATATCATGATGATATATTAAGATGAGAATTAGAAGCATCAAGATGAAGAATGATATATTAAGATGGGAATTAGAAGCTATGTTGATAATGTGAAGATATTACTGATGGCCTGTAGCTTGTTGTATGCTCTTTCTTGATGATCCTAAGGAAGTATGTGTTGCTAAAAGAAGGTTTTGATCTCTAGAAGTTGGTGAAGGTTTCTGATGCATGAAGTTGCCTTGAAATCTAGTCGATAAAATGTTCTGCATTCCTCTACATTTGAAGATATGGTCATGTGGTTTAGAAGTTAAGTTCAATATGTTGTAAAGGTGCTAAATCTAAAGTTTCATATCATTTGCTCCTCCACAGTGAAAGTTATAAGTGACAAAGCTCTGGTCTGTGCTCTAGTAGAATGAGGTGATGATGAAGGATTGTTGGAATGCTCCGCATTTCTCCATAGAGATAGATATTGCTATGTGGTTTTGGGGACATGTTTAGAGTGGTGTATGAGTGCATCCATATGAGTTTTAGATGTTTTTGATGGTCCACAAGTTTAGTTTTTCAAATGACAGTGTGCTACAAATAGTTCTGGAAGCCTAATTATTCCCAAAATACATGTTGGTGATGTTCACCACAAAGTTCTTGTTGTGTAGAATTCAAGGAGTGTTTGGAGATGGTGTATAGGTCTTGCCAACTCATCTAGAAGAAGAACAAGTATTGTTTAATCATTCATGAGTACTGCCAAAGTTGTAATGGCCGAAGTGCTACAAGTTTCATGTTTTCTTGCTTAAGGGTGACCTATTTCAAATGAGCATGACGTGCGGATGTTATTCTTTGAAGGATGATGTTGTGGAGGATGTTTTGGATTGGGTTAAGCATGTATTGGGATCTGCAAGGTGTGTTTCTCTTCTTGGTGTTGTGTGTAGTTCATGTTAGGGCTTGCCCTCTACATGTTTCATGTTGTGTGATCTCTGGCCAATTTGTAATGTAATCAATGTAATATCATGTATATATTGTAAACCTAGTTGATCTAGGTGAGGTATGATTGTGAATATCAATATATGAAGAGCAAAATATGAATATAATATGCATTATGATGTGCGACTGAAGGAGAAAGAGCAAAAGCAATAAGGTCTATATGGATTCATCTTGAAGACATTTTTGTGATAGAAAGGAAAACTAAATCAATCATCAAAGGAGAAAGATAGGCAGAATTGCAATCATCAAAGGAGTGAGCTTCATTGTCAATTTCAGACAGTAGAAGGACTGTCATGTTGTAATCTTTTCTGAGCTCATTCTCAGTTTAGGGAGTAGTTGCTTCCTTAGGTTGTAGCCCTAAAACAAATTTTGCATGGAGTTGTAGCTTCCTTGGGAGTGACCCTAAAACATTTCTTCAGGGAGTAGTAGCTTCCTTGGGTTGTAGCCCTAAAACAAAGTTGTAATTTTTGAGCTTCATATATTGTGAGTTAATCCTCACCGTTGTTTTTCTCCTTTTGGGGTTTTCCATGTATCTCTAGTGTTATGTGTTGTTATGCATTGTGTTGATCTTTCATGTTTATGTTAAAGTTGTAATGTTCAAGTTTTAATCTGCTCTAGAGGATTTTAAGTTTGTTTAGATACTAATTCACCCCCCCCTCTCAGTATTTGGGTGTGTTCAACACTCTTCACCTCTTTAATTAGATTCATATGCATATCTATAGAAGGATGTAATCCTAACCCCTCTCCAAAATCAATGTGTGGACGGGCCTCCTCTCTAACATGAATTGTTTGTATTTGGGCCTCCTCCCTAACATCAACTATGTGTGCTTCGGCCTTCTCTACTCCAATATCTTAACTAGGCTTGACTTCTACACTAGTATCTGTATGTTGAGCCCCTACACATATCATATAAAAGAGAAGATTTTAGAATATATTTAAGGGATGGATATATATGTAAAGTTCTCATTTTCAAATGTATAGCATTGTTTTTTTCATTTACTCTCAAATCACGATAAAATTAAACATGTAAATTTCTAATGTATCATTTTCCTCATGTCTAGATATATACTTGTATTTAATGGTAGCATAAATAGGTGTATAAACATAGTTTGAGGTGACTTGAATATCATTTTAAATTATTTAGATAACATACAAGATTGAATCCAAGATGTGGTGCCCATAATGTGGGAAAGAAATATTACTTACATCCACGTGGGCTTGTATTACTTGTCAATGCATATATATGAAAGATGAATTTAGGACATGTGGGAAGCACTATTGAACTAACTCCATCCTACTTATGGGAAAGAACACCATGATGAAGAGGTCCATACATATTTATGCCAAGAAGACTAGGAACACCACTTCCCAAAACTTAATTCCCTTTCTTATGGGAAATGTTGGTCTTATTTTCACAAAAGGTGACTTGAAGGAGGTGTGTGAGGAAGTAGCAAAATATAAGGTTGGAGCTTAAGAAAACATGTGGGTTTGGTTTCTCTAGTTGATGTGGTTGTTCCCCCTAGAAACACTGGTCTAGATCCATCTCAGACTTCTTGTTTTCATGTGTTAAAAATGTTCCCACAAAAGTACTATTTAAAAAGGTTATTGCTGAAATTATAACATCTGTAGAGTTCATTACGAAGGGAGACAAAGTTAGTTCTTCTAACGTAGCTTTTCTTTCCAAGTGTGGTATTCATCCATTTTCACATCGGTTTATTGTACAAATTGTATATGAATATGGATCAGTATTTGATCCTATTGGTCCTAATAAAGTATAGAAGATGATTTAATTGAAAAATATTTATGATTTATAGAAGATGATTTAATTGAAAAATTAGGTTATGATGCTAATTATGTTTGACATTGTACAAGTGAGGTGTCATGTTATTAAGGCAAGTATATCTCTTTGATTCAAATATCTCTTTGTGGTGGTTGAAAGGCCAAGAAATTTAAATGAATGTAGAACATGTATGAATCTAATTTTAAAATATAAAATTAGAAACTATATTCAAGTTCCCTACAGTTGAGGAAGTAGGGTAAAGAGTTACAAACACTAGAGATAAACTAGGGTCCATCTAGTGAATTTAACTTAGACAATTTAGATTAATGTAGAACATCTAAGAGTCTAATTCTAGTTTAAAATTAAATCTAAAACTAGAAAGTATATTGAAACCCTAGAGTTGACGAAGGAGGGGAAAGAGATACAAACCCTAGAGAGGAACTGGTGAAATTAATCTAGAGAATTTATTTGAAATCTATGTAGAAATTGAAATTTAGATGAATGTAGGAATCTAATTTTTATTCAAATTAAATTTAAAATAATAAACTAAATTAGGGATAAATACAAATCTAATATTTGTCTGAAATACAAATCTAAAATTCTAAACTACAGTTGAGGAAGTAGTGATAAATGCAAACTAATATTTTTGAAACATTTTTATAGAAATTAAAAAATACATACCTTCTCTTTGTCTATAATATCTTTGCATCCTTTCTTCACATAATTCATATTCCTTTTCTGTTGAATATGACCCCACAATCTTATTTTTCCTTATCTTTTTATTTCCCATCTCCTTCTTTGCAAAATATCATTCAAAAATTAATTTGCCAAATAGCTTGTCATCCAAGTCTCCCAAAATTGCAAACACAAATTTTTCAATTCCTTTCCAAATTTTTCACTTGCAAAAAATCAGAAAAAAATGCAAAATTTTCTTTATTTTTAATTTAAAAAATACAAAAAATGACCTCATTTTTATATGTCATTCACATAAACATTTTCTTTAAAACTGTTGGCTCAAAGGACCTTTGTTTGAAGGTTGGCAATTACGAATTTTTAATTTTTTTTAACTAAGGGACCTTTGTTCGAAGGTCGACCATTATGATTTTTTTATATTATTTCGGCCGGCCAAAAGGACCCTTGAATAAAGGTAGCTTTGTTCATGGGTACCTTTGTGTGAAGGTGAAACCTTCACACAAAGGGTCCTTTGCTCGAAGGTCCTTCAAAGAAAGGTGTTTGGCTAGCCTCTCCCACTCTCTGCCTCAAATTTTCCTCAGGAATTTCAGTTTCAAAACTCAGGTTGGACCTTCAAATGGAATGAACTTGACAAGAAAATTTGTAGGATTGTATCCCTTGAAATAAGCTTTCTAACAAGTATAATTTTTAATATATTTAATTTGATTATATTTTTTTTAATTTTTTACTGAACATAGGTTTTTCACCGAACATCAAGTTCTCTATTCTACACGTGGAAAAATAGTAAACTAGTGAAAAAAGATCTGAAAATATCTACGCCCTAGGTATTGATGTCCTTGTTTCAACCAAAAAAAAGAATTTTGATACATTCAAAACAAGTTATGCATTACGACATAAACCTATATTGAAATTATAATTAATCTCACTTCAAAAATTAATTAAAAAATATGCAACAAAAAATATGAAAAAATATCCATGCCTTAGATATTGGTGTTACAAATCTATATTTTAAAAATTAGAATTTAATCATTTCTATAAAAATAGCTATGCATTACAGAAACAATGTCACATTTTTAAAATGCTATTTACTATAAAAACAAGTTATTAGAAGTTATGTAAAAAAATTCATAATTTATTTCTAATTTTTTTAATATATATATATATATAATCTATACACAATGTCTCACAAATTACTAGTTCGCATCATCTTCAAATTCTTAATGGTTTAGTTGCTACATGTGTTAGAAAGTGAAGATTTGGTTAAAAATGTTGATTTCAATGTCCCACTTTGGCCAAAAAGTGGAACACGGTATTGTGGGATCACCCCCATGCTTTTAGTAGCACAATCATGTTATAAAATATATTTTTTCTAGTTTTTGGGCCCCCATCTCCATGCACATGCCCAAGTGATAGTCTATTGATGTATTTGAGCCTTTTATGTTACTCAAGAAGGTTCTCATGTAGAATGAAAGAGTAGTCATGGTACTTGTTCATGTAATCTTCCACTGATTACTCCATTCTTTGGTATCCATTCCACATGATACCACAATACAACTAACACCATATAGGTTTTACACTTGGCATCATCTCATTCACATGCAAGAAGTTTTTGTTAGCATCTACATGGATCCTAACTAATGATATAGCTATACTATTTTGTATAAATACTTGCTTTGTACATCTTCTATAGTAAGAGAGGAATCCATACATTCACACCTAAACCCTATGTACATTTCCCTTAGTCTTTATAGGAATAGAATTGACATGTCTATGAATAGAACACTATTTTGAGATTAGGTGTGTGCTAGCATCCATTATCAGACTATATGAGAATTATTTTGGATGAGAATATGAAGTTGATTATATTTTGTTTAACACTTCACCACCCTTAAGTAGTCAGTCACTCATTCTTAATCATCAATGTTTAAACAATTCTTAGGCCTTCACATCTCATCAAAATTATTTCTTAACACCTTTCATTCCACGAAGGATGCCAAATTAAAAAATTATTACCTTCACTTGCAATCAAATGACATATACAATTTGTAGCAATAATGATTTTCAAATCAACCTACATTCAATATCCTCCTTATTGAGATGATTAAAGTTTAAAATTATCCCCAAATGTATCTCAAGCATTGAACTTAGCATTAGTAATGCAAACCACCTTGCTTTCAATAGGGTAATTATCTAGGAAGTCTACTTATCTATTAACATGTTGAATATGAATTTTTCTAAAGAGTCAAGAATGGGCCATATGCTTTTTAGAATGTTTGTAATTTTCTAGTTTGGAGATCCTTTCTTCTTCAATGCATTTATAATTATTAATAAGTTCCCTTCTATATGAACTACGTCTACATCATATCACTTGAAAACTTGAATGTTAATAAGAGAGATTGAGTTTCAACTTTATTGTTTGATCTAATCTTCAATTTCTTCAATTCTACACATATTATCTTTCCCTTCTCATCACAGATAATGCATACAACACAAAACAATCCCAAATTACCTCTTATGGCCTTATCAAAGTTAACTTTCATCCATCTAGTGGGGTGGGGGGCATTTGATGTTCTTTCAAGGATTAGAAGTGGAGTTAAAATTACCAACCCCTTGAATGGGGGGCTTTCAATCCTCTCCATTTTCCCAAAATCTCACTGCCCCAAGATGAAAATTTATTTTTTTGGATGACTAAGCCACCACTCCATCTTGAGAAACTTCTTTAATGGAGGCTTCTAGTTTGATAAAAAACTTCCCTCTTCTAGTATTTTATCCAAGAAAATTATTCTAGATTCTTTTCTTTCTATATTTCCAAATAAGTAATGAAGGAGTGATAGTCCATAAACATGAAAAAACTGAACCTTTTGGGTTATTGAGCTAGGACTCAAAGATTGCAATAAGATCATCTAGAAATACACTAGACCATCCCAACCTTGCAAAAATCCATTATCAATAATTAACTACAAAGGAACAATTGACCAAAATGTGATTGATTGTTTCCTCTACTAGACTAAATAGGAAACATTTTGAGGAATCAATAAAGATAAGTTTCTAGAGTCTATTTTTTGTTAGGATCTTCTTGTTGATTACAAGCCATGTAAATGTGTCTACTTTGGGAAGGTAATTCTTGTGCCAACATAGATGTGATGGCCACTTGCTATTGATTGATGAAGCCTCTACCACCATATAAACTAGCTTGGTATTGTAATTGCTTGTTTTGAGTAGCACCATTTAAGCATGTCTTGTTCTTTAATGAAAATATTTTGAAGTGACAAATATTCTTCTAGAATTATTGGTTGAACTTCTTGAATTCCAAGTCCAATTGCATATTTCCAACCTAATCATTACTTCTTGTTCTATTATCTAACATTACATAATCCTTCACCTTCACCCTCCATTCCTATAAAAAAGTGTTTTTTGTTGATTTCAAATCCTCCCTTCCAACTAATTTTGGATACTCATTCTAAGAATCTTCCCAAAAGTTTGCACTTCACTTGTTGACCTCTCATGTTAAGTGGTTCGTAATAATGTCTCTACATGAAAACATGAATTTCCAAAGGTGGGAACTTCTAAAAGGGTTATTTTTTATTATGCAAGTGGGAAACAAGGGTCCCAACCATTTATAAAATCTTCCCTAAGGAAAAGAAAAATAGGCCCAGCCTGGCCAAATACAATAGTTTAACAATTCACAAACAACTAATCAAAAATAGAAAACACATATAGAAACCAAGAGAAAGACATAGAGGCAACTAGGGGAATAACTTCCCTCAATTATTAGTAAGGAACTTGTACATCTCATCATACTGATCCATGTTGGTTCTAGCACTCCCCTACTTTTTTTGCTCCTTATCTTGCAAAAAAATAGAGTTATGATAATCTTCATACTGAACCTAACATAGTATTCAAATTCTTTTCCATGACATCTATTCTAGTCTTAATAGCTACCATATGACTTGCAGTTTGAGGACAAAGATCATAGTGAGTCTATTTTTCCTCATTAATAATAGGGGCCTATGGAGAATCAACTGAATCATCATCAATGTATGTTGCATTCATTTCTTCAAATAGACTGTTTCCCTCAAACTTCAGGGGATGGGTGTTCTCAAAGGTTTTATATTTTGCATCACCTTCCACACTAACCTTATCCTACCGCATCTCCAAAGTGTCACTGAATATCTCTATATCCTTCAAGTCTAGTGGTTGAACTCCAACCAATCTAGTGGATCTTCTCACACCAACACCTTTACCCTCATGTTTGTCAAAAGTATCTTCTTGAGCATCCTTTTTTTCATAGGGGTGGGATTAAATAGAGCCTCTCCAACAAACTGACTAATGCCCTCCTATATTTGAACACCCTTACTATCCTAGCCCTGAATCTTTTTGGAGACATTTTTACCAACAACGTCATCAAGTTTCCTCTTTTCAACTACTTTATTCTTAACAGAGACTCCTTGTTTAGTCAAAGGACTTTTTTAACATAGACCTACAACAACCTCCTCCTTAGAAGTGGAAGATTTACCTTTAGCAATGGGGGTTGTGGGGAGAGAAGAATCGGGCTGCTTAGAAGTTTTCTTAGAAGAAACTGAAGATTGCTTCTTAGTATTCACCCCCTTTGACCAACTATCAACCCCTTCAACAATATTACCCTGGAGCTTTGAAGAAGGATGCAGAATAGAGTCACTAGACAAGGGTACCAAAGGCTTTTTACCCTTACCCAAGGGATCACTATTAAGGACATCAACTAGGCAAGTGGTTATAGGTTTTGTTGAGAATAATGCAAGAGGGAAATGATACAATTTAAGGATGAGACCTTGATGCAGAGGGATAGGCAGATTGCTAGGGTTGTTAGCATGATTTTCCATAGCTTCATCAATTGAATTTTTTAAAGAGGTCAATAGAAAAAATGGGAATCTAATCAAAATCTTATGGTGTAGATGGTTTAAAAGAGGGAAGTGATAATTAAAAAAGTATTTGAACTGACCCTCTAAAGTGAAATGCTTAATTAACAACACCCAACAAACCTAGTCCTAGGGTTTGGGCAACTCCTCTCTATTGAAACCATTTTGGAATTTGACTGCTTCTTCTCCTTCATTAAAAAATGTCTTCATGCTTTCAATGTCCTAGACTTTGCTTTGACATCAAACATTTTGCCCCTGACATTTGAGCCTCATGGCAGCACCAATCACTTCTTCATTAACTTCAATACCCACACCTCCAACCTAAACATGTCTTCTATTCCATGATTCAGAAAACTAAATTGAGAGGGTTTGAACAAATCCATTGAATCATTCCATGTAAGGAGAGATACCACCCTCTTTGCAAATATACTAGAGGGTGTTGTCTCTTTTAACCTCTGCATACGAAATCGGCTCAGTTCAGACTCTATCACCACCTATTTCTAGAAACAAAGCTCAAGGAGGTAGATTGGAATTATGAAGAATGAAAATAACACAATTCTTAAACTAATAGTCTTTGACCCTTCGAGATAACCCACCTTTATCATTAAACAAAGTGTAGATAATTTTTCCATAATCATTAAAAGTTGATGTGCTTTCAAAATACCACACAATGGGTGTGTAATTTTAGTGATAAATATTCTTCCTCATATTATGAAATTTAGTGTCAGATCTAAAATAGTAATGATTGTTGAGTAAGGTTGCGAGGGGATGGTACTCCAAGACCTATATCACATAACTCCACCAATAATAATACCAAGTCATCATATTGACAAATTTTTAAAAGTTAAGCAAAATAATACAAGTAAGATTATCCCAGCTATTAAAGATAGCAACCACCAAGCACCTTAGATTAATAAGAAACCTATTATTTATCATGCATAGAAAATTGAATGAAATCATTTTGGAGAAAAGGGGGTATAGTAATATTAGAAAGATTCATCTCTCTTCATTGACATCACCAAGAAACCATGTTGATTCCAAGGTTTGCCAAGGAATTTGCAACCTTATTCCCTTCACGATAAATATGAAGGACTTCAAAATTCATAAGACTATTGATAAGCCCTTAAATATCCTGAATCAAGTTAGCAATGTTCCAACCAGGGGTACACTGACTAGAAATGGCATCAATGATAAGTTTAGAGTCACCTTCAATTTGCATACATTGAATACCTAAAGAGAGAGCCAACTTAATACCCCACATCACCGCTAAGGCTTCAACTTCATTATTTGTTTTAACTCCCAAACCTCATGTATAAGCTACAATTAATTCCCCCTCATGAGATCTTATAATTCCCCCACCACTAGAAAGCCTAGGATTGCCTTTAGAAGCCCCATCAAAGTTTATCTTGACCTAACCATTATGAGGTTTCCAAAAGGTGTTTGCATGAGCCATTTTTTTGGTACTATCCACTTCGTGTATATTATTAATTATACCTCAGCTTTGGCTATGCCAACCTCAAAAAGATGAGGAGGGACTTTTCATTTCTTGATACTGAAGTTGGAAACAATTTCCAACAGAAGTTTTGAGAAAGATAAAAAGACCTCTTTAGCACTCTTTCCTGTGTCATGAAAAATATGATTGTTTCTTTCTTTCCATACACTCCAAACAATGTGGGGAGGAAGCTACTCCCAAAGTTCCTTAATAGTGGGGTGAGAAAAGGGGAAATACCAACTTTCAACAAAAGTGATCATATTGCTTTTCATCACCCAATAGATACCAAACTTCTGCATGGATTTTTTCTAAATTAATCTTGAAAATTCACAATGGAAAATAAATGAGGCATGATCTCTTCATCTCTCTAGCACAACACACATCTATTTGAGAGTTTAAATCCTCATTTCTATAAATCGTGTTGAGTGAAGGTTTTGTTGTGAGTAGTTGATGCAGGAGCATCCAGTGGTGTAAGGGCAATCTTGCATCACCGAAAAAGAAGTTGATTCAAAATCATTGTAGTTGTTTTCATTTCTTTCCATAATTAGTGTTTTTGGTTCCATAATCTCTTAAATAATGATGTAGGACTTTCCGTTTTTCCAAACTACTAAAAATAGCAAATTGCTAGTTCTGGAAAGTTTAACTGCCATTTTAGGAAAGTTTGTATTTGGGCACGGATTGAAGTAAAAATTTATAGAAAGCTTCATAACTGAAATATAAGACCTTTGGCAAAGGAATCAGACAAAGATCATTTGTGAGTTGAAAGATATTAAAGTTTTTATTTTCCGAAAAGCCCCTGAAAATTTCTGAAATGAGATAAGAGGCACTAAAACATCCCATAACATCCTGAAAAGTTGATGGAAATCTATTTACAGATTTTTGGCATGATAGTTCACACCACGAGATTTCCAATGCTTAAAAAGGTTCATCAATCAGACACCCGAATCAAAAGTTATGCTTCCTGAAAGTTGACCTACTTTTGGAGGGAGTTGCAAATTTGGAAATTTAGTTGGAGGCCACCAAAAAGTGTTATTTATGACTATTTTGGGAACCCTGGGTGGTAGTAGAGTTAAGGGGGAAAGTGTAGAGTCAAGAATAGGTGAGAAAACAGAAACCCTAGCTGATTTGGGGTTACAGAAGGTAGATGATTCCAGAGTCTAGAGATAGGGAAGTTGTAGTGTGTTGCATCCTATAGAGGATTCATCCTATGATTGTATTTGAGCTTCTATAATGTAATGAGTTTCCCAAATCAATGAAATAATATTCTATTTTCTATGTACAATTTCTATTGTTGTGTGTTTTATAATTTACCCCCTTCTTCAAGTGGTATTAGAGCAAGGGTTCTTAAGTGTGTAGACAGATTGCTGACCGTGAGGCAGTTTGCACCAGGACCTGAGGTTGTGGGTTTGTTGTGGAGATCAAGATGCCTCCACAAAGAAGTCATAACGGGAGGAATGCTTTGATAGAAGAGGGTTTTAGAGCCCTACAAAGGCAAATCGATGCATTGCAAGAGGAGCTGCGAAGAGGGTTTGAGTTGAGAACAAGAGAAGAAAGTGAGGATGAAGCTAAGGAAGAGCTATCTGAGGAAGAACAAGAAGTTGTAGGAGATCCTGCAGAAGTTAGGTTGTTGAGGGCCATTTCTAAGATTGGAAAGAGGCCTAGGATCAAATTTTCTACATATTCTAGAGATTTGAATATGGAACAACTTATTGATTGGATCAATGACATGGAGTATTTCAAATATGAAGACGTGGAGGACCCAAATCGGGTCAAGTTTGCAAAAACAAAGTTGAAGGGCCATGCAAATATTTGGTGGAAGGAGGTCTAGTTAGAGAGGAATAGGATAGGAAAAGGAAAGATTACGAGATGGGATTGGATGGTGGAGAAACTAAAGAAGCAGTTCATTCCTGTGGACTACGAGATGGAGTTGCTAAAGAAGCTGCAAGGACTGAAGCAAGGTAACAAGTCTGTTAAGGAGTATACAGAAGAGTTTTATAAGATTACTATTAGGACAAGCCATGTAGAGGCCAACAAGGAGAAGGTATCCTATTACATTAATAGGTTGATGCCAAGTATTCAAGAGGAGCTAAGCCTGGTCAGAATGACCACCATAGAAGATGCGTACCAGTTTTCCCTGAAGGTGGAAGCGAAGCTAAATAAAATATTTAATAGAAAGAAAGGGGGAAGAAGTCAAGGTAGAAGGACTGGTGGAAGACCCTATGGAGGCCATAACAAAGATCAAAAGAAAAGTGAAGAAGCTGGCACCAGTCTAAATCAAAGAAGGGATAATGCCTACCACCCTTGTTGTCATGCCCACATTTTCCTTGTGGTCACAACACACTTCACACGTGTCATAGCCACATTTGTTATGTGGTTATGACACGAGATATGAAAAACTTTTCTCACACTGTCCTACAAACCCCCTTGCATGCGTACGCATGCTTGGCGGTGTTCTCTCATGGCGAAAATACTACAGCTTCCGGCGGGATATAAGTACAATTGCGTGAAACCAGACGCAAGCAGACAAACAAGAGGATCTCTACGACGCCGCTAACGTCATTGCAAGAGTGAGATTACCAAAATTCCTAAATCTAAACCTCGGTAATTTCCGGCAGCATAACGCCTTACGGCGTTAGTGGGAATTACGCTGCACTCATTTACGCACGTGGTTCGCTGATAGACTAACAACTTCCCACGACGCCTTGTTCCGACTAAACCGACTAGTGATCTCCCTATTTAGTCATTTTTCAGCCAGGCACGGTTGTCTGTCTCCTCTCTTGTTTCCTGAAACATACTCCTCCTACGACTTAGCATTCTCAACATGGCGGTTTGTTTGCTCTCTCTTCCCTTTTCACTGGTTCTTAATTTTGATTGTATTTTTATCGCCCTTACCTTAACTATTTCTCTGTTAATTTAGTGTGTTTATATTTCGGTCTCTCTCTCTTTCGTTTTCTATGCTTTCTTTATGTGTATCCGGTCCTTTCTTCATGATTTACGTCAATCAGGGTTATCACTGCAGCTATTGTTGATATTAAACCTAACTTCAGGATGGTCTAGGTCACATAGACTGGTTTACTACTTCACTGGACTCGATCTCCTAGTCTTCTCCGATCACGGTATCTCCTCTTCGTTTGTATTAATTAAACTTGTTCCTAAACAGATTTAGCAGAAGGGTCCGTCAACTTAGTTCTCTTATCCCATGTGGGAAATGTCACGCATTTTCTCCTCTGTGTTTTCCAATGTTAGTTTTTCTTCTTCGGACTCTCTTACAGGTTTACTTATGAGGTCGTTTACTGCAGTTGGGATTAAAATGGCCACATGGAATGTCTGTGATGGCTTCTTAAGTTTATTTCTAGTGATCTTTTAAGCAAGGTGACGTGTAATTTTCCTCTTCATTTTCCTTCTTTTTTTCCTGGTTATTGACATTATGTTGGTAGTGGAAACTTCCGAGAAACTCTTTCCGGAGTATTACAGTATATTCCTTTATGCTCCCATGAAATTATAATTTTATTTTCTCTTATCTATAATTACTGTTGTTATTATTACTAATCAGTATTATTAATACTCTTATTGTAAATCATTTACCGTTGTTAATACATGTAGGAGGCTCTCCACTTTATAAAACCCTGATCATGGAAACATAACTTCTGGGGTTGTTGTGTTCAACACTTAATAAAAAAACTACTGTGAAAATATATTTTTTTATTTTTTTTTTTGTATATCCATGTGTCACATTTTATCAAGATTTTAAATGAGGGTCCAATAAAATGGCTCTTAAAACTATTTCCAAAAATAGATATATATATATATATATATATATATATTAATGTATATGTAGTTTACAAAAATGATCTTTTAACTTTGTTTAACAAACTCCTCGTCATCCCTTATATATATATATATATATATATATATATATATATATATATATATATATATATATATATATATATATATATATATATATATATATATATAGATATATTAATTCTTTCATTATATATATTGCTATATATATAGACATATATAGTATCTATATATGTCTATATATATGGCATTTATAATGTGTTTCCTTTTTAAAAGAGATCAACTCATATGTTAGGGCCAAAAGCCCTAACTTTTTTTTTGTTTTGTTTTAGACACAACAGCGGCGAATATGGGCGGCGGTGGCCGCAGCGGCAGAGGAGACAGTCGGCCGCGCAGAGTGATGGCCTGTGTAGGCCGCGGAGTTATAAGGGAAGGGGGATGTGGGGAGGGGCGGAGCCCCACCCACATCCCACGATGTGGGGTGTGGGTGGGGCTCCACCCCTCCCCACACCTCTTAACAAACAAAAAGGGGACTGCGGTGGGGATTTCTCCCCACCGCCCAATATGAAGCTGCGGCTGTGTGTTTACACAGCGAGTCCACAATTTTTGCATATCGACTGTCATTCGAATGTAATCCGAATTTATTATTAATCAATGCTAATTAATTATAAATATATATATATTTATTTATTTATTTATATATATATTACTCAGTTTCAAATTGTCATGTAAATTTTCTCAATCAACCATTTATTCCGTATCCCTAATTCTGTCAAAATGTTAATTTATAACAACTGATATATATATATATATTTCATAATTTTCTCAAATTTCAACCTGTTATAATGATAATTAAATAACAATTATATAGATTTATATTCCAGTTTCACTTATTCGGTAGCAATGGTAAATATATATATATATATATATATATATTGCGATATATATTTCATTTTCATAACACATTTAAGTTTCTTAAATTAACAAACAGAAATATATACATGCTAGATTTCCTCTAATCTTTTCAGATTAACTGAAACCACTATATCTGAAGAATAAACTTAAACATTTAAAATTGTCTTTTCCTTTAGAACAATGAACCATAAAACTAACATTTCAACTAGTTAAGCAATTCCAAACTTTCAATTTCATAAACAAACTCAGATTAGATTGCAAATAAGAGATGAATTTTCTATTGAAAAAGGTATACAAAGCAACAAACTTGAAAATTTAAGCACATTCATATTACAGATTTTAAACCATGGATACAACAACCAACTTCCTAGATATGAACTTTCTTCACCCAAACAGTATACAACTGATAACTTGAGACAACCAAGTAGAAGTCCATTAATAACAAGATCAGGGAGGTGATTTCCTTCACCCCCAGGATAACAATAAATTACAGCAATAACAAGAGAGGTGCTCTCTCTTCAACTCTTAAGAAATGAACCAGGCCTAATTCTCATGATAAAGAAGAATAACTGTTTCTTCACAAATATAACTTCTCCCAAGCCAACCAGAAGCTCCAAGGGAAAACCTGCATATCAAAGACAAACAAAGAAGAAAACACCACTCATCTAGCTCTCCTCCCTTCCGTAGACCCGCAAGTGGGTCACCCCCGAGCTAGGGAGACCATACTCACACCTGGGTAACTCAAACACTCCACTTCACAACAGTAACAACAACAATCCCAAAGCACACAAACACCCCTGGGTCATTTACACAACACGGAAACTCATCTACAGTGAGTTTCATAAGGGGCAGGAGAGTGGACACACTCGACTCCAGAGTGTCACCCTGACAGATAAGTTAACCAATACAATTTCTCTTGGTCTCAAACCAAGTTTGATCACAAATTTGTAAGAAATCTGTATATGACTCTCAAGTCAAAGATACAGACACAGATACATGCCCTCAAGGCTTTCAACATCCCAAAAGATGGAAACAGGTATGCACCCGAGGAGGATCTCTCCTCCCCTACCCCAAACTTGATGAGCATTTCTCCCAAGTGGGAGAAGCTCTGTCAAACAACCTGACAACAAACCCCACAGAAAACAAATCTAAACACAAATTCACACACTTTACATATTCAGCTATACGAAACAAAGGTAGAATTCAAACCAACCTTACAAAGCCTTCCTGGAATGAAGCTGTTGCTGAGCCCACAGAGTTCTCTTCCAACCTTAGCCACCAACTCCCTCTCCCTTCTCTCTCCTACAAGCTAACTTTTCTATTTTTGGTAAGGCAAAATGAAAGTTTTCCCAAAATTCAACTAACTCTCTCTCATCCCAAAATTGGAAACAAATAACCAAATTCTTTTCAGTTTTGAGGAATGGGGAGGTGACACTTGTCACCTTCTCACTCTCCCCCAAAACCACTATTCTGCCCCGGTGGCTTATGTCACTCACCCTTCCCAAGAGTACTCCTTATTCCTCTCCTCATGTGATTCCTCTTACGCATGGGAGAAATAAAAGGAGTTAAAGGGGGAAGAAGACAGGTGACCCATGCCCCTTCTTCCCTTCTTCACATGGGTGTCCCCACAGCACATGGGGGAATCTCACTATGGAAGGGGTGACTTTAAGTCAATCCTTCAATAATGGATGGCATCTCTTACCTTGGGGAAAGTAGAGGGGATGGGTTGGGTGTTGGTACAACCCATCATGTCCCCTCCTACCTCCAATTTTCGCCACTTAACTTCAGGGGGAAGTTAAGATGACTAGATGGAGGTTACTCAAGGGTTACCCATGCCAAATGGGCCCCTGGACCCATGGGGTATAACCCAGGGTCAACTTTAACCCATACAAGACACCCCTGGTCAAGGTAAAGCACAAGAAAAGGCCTCATAAATTTAAATTAAATAAGGAAATTCAATTTCAATCCTTTTTACAACACAAATTATAAAATAATGTTACATGAGGGTAACTTAACCCACTCGACCATACGAAAGACCACAGTACATCATTACATCAAACACAAAGAGATCTTGGTTCCTCGTGGAACCAGATCGGCTTAACAGGGAATAACAAATAACAAGGTGCGGAATGATCTCCAAATTCTGTGGTTCGATTAGTAATTCCTGCACACTAAATTACAAGATCAGTAACCACATAAAATCATCATAGCCGAAGCAACTTGAAAACATGCATTATCATGACATAGTACTAATTAACATAAATAAAATCATCTTACAATTTTCCATCATCACCTAATTAATGTTTTTCTGAAATGTAAACTTATCCAAACATCACCCAATTAGTTTTTCCGAAATCATAATAAAGTTTAATAGTTTGACAATTCCGGGAACTGCTATCCCACAAATATAAAAAGTAACAATAACAGTAATGTAAATAGTCATAACAACAGAAGTAAAAAGGGCGGTCCTCACATCCTCTCCCCCTAAGACGGTACTTCCTCCTGGAAGTCGTCAAAAAGGTGAGGATAAAGGGTCTTCAGTCTCTCTGCATCTTCCCATGTTGCAGTGACTTTGTCGTATAGGTCCCACTGGACTCTAACCTGGTCCAGCTCTCAACCTCGAAGGGCCAGCATCCGACGAGCCAATATGCGAATTGGCTCCAACGCCAGTTGTCCGTCTGCCTCTACCTGGAGAGCACTCCAATCCAACACGTGAGATAAGTCAAAAATATATTGACGTAAAACTAATACATGAAATACATCGTGGATACGTGACAGGCTAGGTGGCAAGGCTAGACGATAGGCTACTGGTCCTATCCGCTCCAAGATTTTGAAAGGTCCTACAAATCGAGGTGCGAGCTTAGAGCCTTTTCCGTAACGGATTGGACTCTTGTGCGGCCGCACTCTCAAAAATACTCTTTCCCCCACAGAGAAGCTTCGGTCGGTCCTCTTAGCATCGGCATACTTTTTCTGCCTGTCCTGTGCTTCCTGGAGCCTTTGTCTAATCTGTTTGACTTGCAGTTCCATATTCTGAACTATCTCTGGACCGATGACTGTTCTGTCCTCTATCCGATCCCAACTCAAAGGTGTTCTGCATGGTCTGCCATATAACGCCTGGAAAGGAGGCATACCCAACGAGCTATGATGCCCATTATTGTAGGCAAACTCAACTAGATATAGGTACTCCTCCCATCTAGACTGATGGTCCATCACATACATGCGAAGCATGTCTTCTAACACCTGGTTAACTCTCTCTGTCTATCCGTCAGTTTCTGGATGATATGCTGAACTGAAGTTGAGCTGTGTGCCCAACGCCTGATGTAAGGCTTTCCAGAACGATGAAGTGAATACGGAGTCTCTGTCAGATATAATGCGGCGAGGTACCCCATGAAGTCTAACAATCTGATCAAGAAACACCTTTGCCACTGATGGTGCATTGTAAGTTGTGCATATTGGTGAAAAATGCGCCACTTTGGTCAGCTTGTCAACTGTCACCATAATAGCATCATGGCGACATGATGACATAGGTAGACCAACGATAAAATCCATAGAAATGGTGTCCCATTTCCATTCAGGTATTTCGTGAGGGTACAACAGTCCCGCTGGATGCTGATGTTCGGCCTTGACCCTCTGACATTCCAGGCAACGAGCAACAAATTTGGCAATGTCACGCCTCATCCCGGCCCAATGATAAAGCTGTCGTAAGTCAGCATGCATCTTCTTCACTCCTGGGTGTGCTACATAGGGTGCTCTATGAGCCTCTGATAGGATTACTGTGCGAAGATTACCCACATGGGGTACATAGATGCACTGCCGATGTCGAAGCATACCATCAGACTCAAGGGTATATCCTGTAAATTTGCTCTTAAGGGCCTTCTGATTTAGCAATGCCTGTTGTACCTCAATAAACCATTCGTCCTTCGGTAAATGCTGTAAGATGCGATCTTTCAAGTCCACCTTCAAGGTTAGGGTTAGGATCTCGTGGCGCCTTTGACTCAAAGCATCAGCGACCACGTTCTCCTTCCCCTTGATGTAGTGGACATCGAAATCGTATTCGCATAGGAATTCCATCCAACGCCGTTGGCGGGCGTTCAAATTAGGCTGTGTAAAAATATACTGCAAACTATGATGATCCGAATGGAGTTCAAAGCGTCGACCGAAGAGGAAGTGTCTCCAGCGGACCAAAGCATGTACAACTGCTGCGAGCTCTAAGTCGTGAGTAGGATAGTTTAACTCATGTGTCTTTAGTTTCCGCGATTCGTATGCAATCGCTCGACCATCCTGCATAAGCACGGCTCCCAAACCTTCTAATGATGCATCTGTGCAAACTACAAACTCCTCTGTAGGATCTGGGACCGCTAAAATAGGAGCACTAGTAAGACGCTCCTTGAGGACTCCAAAAGCCTTTTCGCACTGCTCGGTCCAAGTGAAACCCTTCCCTTTTCGCTGAAGGGAAGTAATGGGATGTGCTATCCTGGAGAAGCCCTCGACAAACCGACGATAATATCTGGCTAACCCCATAAAGCTTCGGACCTCTGTCACGTTAGTGGGTGCCGGCCATTCCTGGATTGCTCTAATTTTAGATGGATCTACGGAGATGCCATCGCCTGATAAAATGTGTCCCAAATACTGCACCTCTGTCCTGAAGAAGGCACACTTCGCCAAGTTGCCATAAAGCTGCTGCCCTCGTAATTGCTGCAAAACTTGACGCAAGTGCTCTACATGCTCCTCCTCAGTCCGTGAATAAATCAAAATGTCATCAAGGAATATTATCACGAACCGATCTAGGTATGTACAGAACACCCCGTTCATGAGACTCATGAATACTGCAGGAGCGTTTGTCAACCCGAAGGGTACCACTGTGAATTTGTAATGGCCATATCTGGTTCGAAAAGCAGTTTTATGAATATCTGACTCCGTGATGCGCAATTGGTGATACCCAGATTTTAGATCGATTTTTGAGAACACTCTGGCTCCCTGCATCTGATCAAAAAGTTCGTCAATCCTAGGCAGAGGATAACGGTTCTTCACCGTCACCTTGTTCAACTGCCTGTAGTCCATACATAGACGAAGAGACCCATCCTTCTTCTTCACGAAGATAACTGGTGCGCCCCATGGTGAAACGCTAGGTCGGATGTGTCCCTTCTCAAGTAATTCCTCTAACTGCAGTTTAAGTTCAGTGAGTTCATGTGTAGTCATCCTATAGGGTGCACGGGATATCGGTTCTGCACCTGGCACTAAGTCGATGTGGAAGTCCACTTCTCTGTGTGGAGGCATACCTGGTAATTCCGGCGGAAATACATCGGCAAACTCTCTAAGGACAGGGTGATCATCTAAAGTAGCCTCAGGTTCATCCTCTGCTCTATCACTAACTGTGATGGCAAACATTTGACATCCCTTCCACATACAGCGCTTAAGCTGCTGAGCGGATATCATACGAGCAACCGTGGGCTTTTGAATACCCACTATCTCAACCGATGAACCATGATCGTCTAAACAGCTAATCGTCCTCTGGCGACAATCAAGCTTGGCTCTATGTGCCACAAGCCAATCCATACCCAGAACTACTCCGTAGGATCCTAATGGCATAATCCTAAGGTCACATGTTGTGGTGAATGACCCCAATGTGATCTCACAATCTCTAACCAAGGAATCTACTGACATCCTGGCCCCTAAGGCCAACTCAACTTCCCACCTAATGTCTTGCCTAGAAGCCATCAGCCTGCAACGCTCCACTAACGATGTAGACAAAAAAGAGTCAGTAGCTCCTGAGTCAAAAAGGATCGAAATAGAAAAGTCTCCAATCGTACCTGCTGCCTTGATGACAGAAGCCTGGAAATCAGCCTGGCGGTTATCAACCGCTGCAAACATGTGGTGGGTTCTGCCCACGTCACCTACGGTCTGCTCAGATCCTCCTAATCGGGGCTGTCCCCCTGCAGTAAATCCCTGCGGGCACTCTCTAGCCAGATGCCCTGCCCCACCACACACATAACATGGTCCTCGAACCTGTAACTGCCCTGACTGTGTTCTGCCCGATTGTTGTTGCCCAATCCGTCCAGTGGATCCCTGTGAGCCTCTGTAAGACTGCTGGGACCTCGCGGGTCCTGTCGATGAACCCTGCTGTCTCTGATCTCTGCGTGGACCCTGCTGCTGCCATCCACGATTCTGTCCTCCCTGTCCCCTCTGTTGAAATTTGGATTTTTGCTGATGTTGCTGCTGCTGTGGAGGCCTAGGAGGTAATGACGAAGGATTATATCCTCCTCTCTGTGTTGTGTTTTGAGGCCTTCGAAAGTTTTGTTGTTGTTGGGGATTACGTTCCTGGTACTGTGGGCGTGAATTCTGCCCTCGTCCCTGAATTTCCTCTGATATAAGGGCCTTTTCAACAGCCTCACTCATGGTCTGGGGATTTGCCATATGAACTGGTCCTGCTATCTCGTGATTTAGCCCTCTGATGAATTTGTGTATTAAGATTTTCTCGTCATGGAGGTATTCCGCGTAACGAGAAAGCTCTATAAATCGGCTCTCATACTGAGTCACGGTGAGTCCCCTCTGCTGTAAATCATGGAACTCATCGATCCTACGCTGTCTATAATGTTCGGACAAATATCGCGCATTGAAGCGCTCAATGAAGATGTCCCATGTGAGTGTATCCACGGATAGTCGGTGCTTGCACTCCTCTGTGCGCCACCAGGTGGCTGCTGCATCCCTAAGAAGATGGACTGCCACTCGTGCTTTCGTGTTGCTCCCATATGGTCGCAATGCGAAACACCTGTCTAAGCTAATCAGCTAAGCCTCGGCCACAGCTCCCTCTGTAGCACCTGCGAAAGTGGGTGGGTTGAGCCTCAGTAGATCTCTGATGGGGTCCCCTCTGTCTCTAAGCCTCACAAGTGGCTCTTCCACACCATCCTCATATAATCCATGCTGAACTTGTTCTTGTCTCAAAAGTCTCGGAGGACTCCTGCTCTGTGCTCGGGAGGCTGACCCTACCTCCTCTACTGTTGTGTCGGGAATCTCAACGAAGGGCTCCACACGTGGCACCTCTAGTGGATCAACGCAGGGCTCCATACGTGGCTCAATACGTGACTCGGCACGTGGCTCCTCTCGCGGATCGACACGAGGCTCTATACGTGGCTCAGGAATTACTGGTGGTAACCTGTCTAACATAGTCTGTAGTGCCTGTAAAATCTGTGGACCTATATCCAATACTGGTGTCGCCTGTGGTTCTAATGGTGCTTGTGGTACAGGTGGTACAGGTGGTGCTGCTGTAACTACAGGTGCCAGTCCCTCGGCTGAGGAATCGCTGTGCACCTCGACTGACGCTGTGTGGCGTGATCGCGCTCGTCGAACATGTCGGGGAGGCATCCTACAACACAAGGTAGAAACTAATTAGCCAAAGTTGCAGAATAATAATGTGCCCAAATACGCCCAGTGTTTAAAACTTGGCTCTGATACCAAATGTCATGCCCACATTTTCCTTGTGGTCACAACACACTTCACACGTGTCATAGCCACATCTGTTATGTGGTTATGACACGAGATATGAAAAAACTTTTCTCACACTGTCCTACAAACCCCCTTGCATGCGTACGCATGCTTGGCGGTGTTCTCTCATGGCGAAAATACTACAGCTTTCGGCGGGATATAAGTACAATTGCGTGCAACCAGACGCAAGCAGACAAACAAGAGGATCTCTACGACGCCGCTAACGTCATTGCAAGAGTGAGATTACCAAAATTCCTAAATCTAAACCTCGGCAATTTCCGGCAGCATAACGCCTTACGGCGTTAGTGGGAATTACGCTGCACTCATTTACGCACGTGGTTCGCTGATAGACTAACAACTTCCCACGACGCCTTGTTCCGACTAAACCGACTAGTGATCTCCCTATTTAGTCATTTTTCAGCCAGGCACGGTTGTCTGTCTCCTCTCTTGTTTCCTGAAACATACTCCTCCTACGACTTAGCATTCTCAACAAGGCGGTTTGTTTGCTCTCTCTTCCCTTTTCACTGGTTCTTAATTTTGATTATATTTTTATCGCCCTTGCCTTAACTATTTCTCTGTTAATTTAGTGTGTTTATATTTCGGTCTCTCTCTCTTTCGTTTTCTATGCTTTCTTTATGTGTATCCGGTCCTTTCTTCATGATTTACGTCAATCAGGGTTATCACTGCAGCTATTGTTGATATTAAACCTAACTTCAGGATGGTCTAGGTCACATAGACTGGTTTACTACTTCGCTGGACTCGGTCTCCTAGTCTTCTCCGATCACGGTATCTCCTCTTCGTTTGTATTAATTAAACTTGTTCCTAAGCAGATTTAGCAGAAGGGTCCGTCAACTTAGTTCTCTTATCCCATGTGGGAAATGTCGCGCATTTTCTCCTCTGTGTTTTCCAATGTTAGTTTTTCTTCTTCGAACTCTCTTACAGGTTTACTTATGAGATCGTTTACTGCAGTTGGGATTAAAATGGCCACATGGAATGTCTGTGATGGCTTCTTAAGTTTATTTCCAGTGATCTTTTAAGCAAGGTGACGTGTAATTTTCCTCTTCATTTTCCTTCTTTTTTTCCTGGTTATTGACATTATGTTGGTAGTGGAAACTTCCGAGAAACTCTTTCCGGAGTATTACAGTATATTCCTTTATGCTCCCATGAAATTATAATTTTTTTTTCTCTTATCTATAATTACTGTTGTTATTATTACTAATCAGTATTATTAATACTCTTATTGTAAATCATTTACCGTTGTTAATACATGTAGGAGGCTCTCCACTTTATAAAACCCTGATCATGGAAACATAACTTCTGGGGTTGTTGTGTTCAACACTTAATAAAAAAACTACTGTGAAAATATATTTTTTATTTTTTATTTTTTGTATATCCATGTGTCACATTTTATCAAGATTTTAAACGAGGGTCCAATAAAATGGCTCATAAAACTATTTCCAAAAATAGATATTTATATATATATATATATATATATTAATGTATATGTAGTTTACAAAAATGATCTTTTAACTTTGTTTAACAAACTCCTCGTCATCCCTTATATATATATATATATATATATATATATATATATTTATACATATATATATAGATATATTAATTCTTTCATTATATATATTGCTATATATATAGACATATATAGTATCTATATATGTCTATATATATGGCATTTATAATGTGTTTCCTTTTTAAAAGAGATCAACTCATATGTTAGGGCCAAAAGCCCTAACTTTTTTTTTGTTTTGTTTTAGACACAGCAGCGGCGAATATGGGCGGCGGTGGCCGCAGCGGCAGAGGAGACAGTCGGCCGCGCAGAGTGATGGCCTGTGTAGGCTGCGGAGTTATAAGGGAAGGGGGATGTGGGGAGGGGCGGAGCCCCACCCACATCCCACAATGTGGGGTGTGGGTGGGGCTCCGCCCCTCCCCACACCTCTTAACAAACAAAAAGGGGACTGCGGTGGGGATTTCTCCCCACCGCCCAATATGAAGCTGCGGCTGTGTGTTTACACAGCGAGTCCACAATTTTTGCATATCGACTGTCATTCGAATGTAATCCGAATTTATTATTAATCAATGCTAATTAATTATAAATATATATATATATATATATATTTATTTATTTATTTATATATATATATTACTCAGTTTCAAATTGTCATGTAAATTTTCTCAATCAACCATTTATTCCGTATCTCTAATTCTGTCAAAATGTTAATTTATAACAACTGATATATATATATATATATATTTATTTCATAATTTTCTCAAATTTCAACCTGTTATAATGATAATTAAATAACAATTATATAGATTTATATTCCAGTTTCACTTATTCGGTAGCAATGGTAAATATATATATATTTATACATATATATATATATATATATTGCGATATATATTTTATTTTCATAACACATTTAAGTTTCTTAAATTAACAAATAGAAATATATACATGCTAGATTTCCTCTAATCTTTTCAGATTAACTGAAACCACTATATCTGAAGAATAAACTTAAACATTTAAAATTGTCTTTTCCTTTAGAACAATGAACCATAAAACTAACATTTCAACTAGTTAAGCAATTCCAAACTTTCAATTTCATAAACAAACTCAGATTAGATTGCAAATAAGAGATGAATTTTCTATTGAAAAAGGTATACAAAGCAACAAACTTGAAAATTTAAGCACATTCATATTACAGATTTTAAACCATGGATACAACAACCAACTTCCCAGATATGAACTTTCTTCACCCAAATAGTATACAACTGATAACTTGAGACAACCAAGTAGAAGTCCATTAATAACAAGATCAGGGAGGTGATTTCCTTCACCCCCAGGATAACAATAAATTACAGCAATAACAAGAGAGGTGCTCTCTCTTCAACTCTTAAGAAATGAACCAGGCCTAATTCTCATGACAAAGAAGAATAACTTTTTCTTCACAAATATAACTTCTCCCAAGCCAACCAGAAGCTCCAAGGGAAAACCTGCGTATCAAAGACAAACAAAGAAGAAAACACCACTCATCTAGCTCTCCTCCCTTCCGTAGACCCGCAAGTGGGTCACCCCTGAGCTAGGGAGACCATACTCACACCTAGGTAACTTAAACACTCCACTTCACAACAGTAACAACAACAATCCCAAAGCACACAAACACCCGTGGGTCATTTACACAACACGGAAACTCATCTACAGTGAGTTTCATAAGGGGCAGGAGAGTGGACACACTCGACTCTAGAGTGTCACCCTGACAGATAAGTTAACCAATACAATTTCTCTTGGTCTCAAACCAAGTTTGATCACAAATTTGTAAGAAATCTGTATATGACTCTCAAGTCAAAGATACAGACACAGATACATGCCCTCAAGGCTTTCAACATCCCAAAAGATGGAAACAGGTATGCACCCGAGGAGGATCTCTCCTCCCCTACCCCAAACTTGATGAGCATTTCTCCCAAGTGGGAGAAGCTCTGTCAAACAACCCGACAACAAACCCCACAGAAAACAAATCTAAACACAAATTCACACACTTTACATATTCAGCTATACGAAACAAAGGTAGAATTCAAACCAACCTTACAAAGCCTTCTTGGAATGAAGCTGTTGCTGAGCCCACAGAGTTCTCTTCCAACCTTAGCCACCAACTCCCTCTCCCTTCTCTCTCCTACAAGCTAACTTTTCTATTTTTGGTAAGGCAAAATGAAAGTTTTCCCAAAATTCAACTAACTCTCTCTCATCCCAAAATTGGAAACAAATAACCAAATTCTTTTTAGTTTTGAGGAATGGGGAGGTGACACTTGTCACCTTCTCACTCTCCCCCAAAACCACTATTCTACCCTGGTGGCTTATGTCACTCACCCTTCCCCAGAGTACTCCTTATTCCTCTCCTCATGTGATTCCTCTTACGCATGGGAGAAATAAAAGGAGTTAAAGGGGGAAGAAGACAGGTGACCCATGCCCCTTTTTCCCTTCTTCACATGGGTGTCCCCACAGCACATGGGGGAATCTCACTATGGAAGGGGTGACTTTAAGTCAATCCTTCAATAATGGATGGCATCTCTTACCTTGGGGAAAGTGGAGGGGATGGGTTGGGTGTTGGTACAACCCATCATGTCCCCTCCTACCTCCAATTTTCGCCACTTAACTTTAGGGGGAAGTTAAGATGACTAGATGGAGGTTACTCAAGGGTTACCCATGCCAAATGGGCCCCTGGACCCATGGGGTATAACCCAGGGTCAACTTTAACCCATACAAGACACCCCTGGTCAAGGTAAAGCACAAGAAAAGGCCTCATAAATTTAAATTAAATAAGGAAATTCAATTTCAATCCTTTTTACAACACAAATTATAAAATAATGTTACATGAGGGTAACTTAACCCACTCGACCATACGAAAGACCACAGTACATCATTACATCAAACACAAAGAGATCTTGGTTCCTCGTGGAACCAGATCGGCTTAACAGGGAATAACAAATAACAAGGTGCGGAATGATCTCCGAATTCTGTGGTTCGATTAGTAATTCCTGCACACTAAATTACAAGATCAGTAACCACATAAAATCATCATAGCCAAAGCAACTTGAAAACATGCATTATCATGACATAGTACTAATTAACATAAATGAAATCATCTTACAATTTTCCATCATCACCTAATTAATGTTTTTCTGAAATGTAAACTTATCCAAACATCACCCAATTAGTTTTTCCGAAATCATAATAAAGTTTAATAGTTTGACAATTCCGAGAACTGCTATCCCACAAATATAAAAAGTAACAATAACAGTAATGTAAATAGTCATAACAACAGAAGTAAAAAGGGCAGTCTTCACACTTGTGACCAAAACAATGGTGAGCAAAGAGGAAGAGGAAGAGGCTGACCTGGGCAAGGACCTAGAAGAGGAGGTTTCAGAGGAACCTATTTCCAATGTGGAGAAGAAGGGCATCGAGCATATGAGTGTCTGCAACATCAAGGAAGGACAAATAGAAGACCTAAAGGTAATGCATGAGTTGCACATGTAGATGAAGATGAGTAGTCTGAGCATTCTAAAGATGTTGAAAGGGGAGAAACCCTAATTGTCAGAAGAACTTTGTTGAATTAGGAGAAAGAACCAAATCAAAGGAAAAGTTTATTCCACACAAGGTGCAAATGTGAAGGTAAGTGTTGTGATATTATTATTGACAATGGAAGCACTGACAATCTTGTTTCAGAGGAGATGGTTGAAAAGTTGAAGTTGACAAGAACAAAGCATCTGCATCCATATTGGATCGCATGGTTGCAGAAGGACCATAGAGCTTTGGTCAATGAATAGTGTTTAGTTAAGTTCAATATTGGTGACTACCATGATGAGGTGCTATGTGACATCATACTGATGGATACATGTCATATGTTATTGGGGAGGTCATGGCAGTATGATAGGAGTGTTGTCCACGATGGTCGTGTAAACACATATTCCCTAACAAAGGATGGAGTTTGTCATAAGTTAAATCCCTTGAAGGAGGTGGAAGAAAAAGTATGTAGTACTGCTGGAATTTGCTTGGTAGATGGTAGGAAATTTTTGGAGGGTATGAAGCATAAGCGTCATTGCTTTCCATTGATTCCTAAGATTAGTCAAGAGAAATGTGAAGATGTACCAATAGAAGTTTCAGATATGTTGGAAGAATTTTAGGACATTATCTTTGATAATGTACCAAAAGGTTTACCACCAGTGAGGAAGATAAGTCATCAAATGGATTTGATACCAGGAGCCAGTTTGCCAAATAAGGTAGCCCACAGAATGACTCCAGCAAAGAATGAAGAGTTGAATAGACAAGTTCACGAGTTGTTAAGGAAGGGATTGATAAGGGAGAGCCTGAGTCCATGTGCAGTACCTGTAGTACTTGCATGAAAGAAAGATGGATAGTGGAGAATGTGTACAGATTCTTGAGCCATAAATAAGATCACAATCAAGTAAAGATTTCCATTGCCAAGAATGGATGACATAATGGATTGTTTGAGTGGAGCTAAGTACTTCATGAAGATTGACCTGAAGAGTGGGTATCACCAGATCTGAATCAGAGAAGGAGATGAATGGAAGACAGCCTTCAAGACAAAGGAGGGTTTGTATGAGTGGTTGGTCATGCCATTTGGGCTAACCAACGCACCGAGCACATTCATGTGGCTCATGAATGAGGTACTGAAAGAAATTTTGGGAAGTTTTGTTATTGTTTATTTGAATAATATTTTGATTTTTAGTAAGACTTGGGATGAACATCTGATGCATATTAGAAGAGTTTTAGAGAAGCTGAGAGAGGAGAAGTTGTTGATTAATCTGAAGAAATGTAGTTTTGCAAAGAAGGAGTTGGTATACCTAGGATTTTTTTTCTCAGAGGAAGGTCTTAAGATGGACCCAGAGAAGGTGAGAGCTATCCTTGAATGGCCTATGCCAAGGAGTGCCACAGAGGTATGATATTTTCATGGTTTGGCAAGTTTTTATAGAAAGTTTATCAAAAAAATTAGTAGCATTTGTGCACCCCTAACTGAGACAATGAGAGGGGATAGAAAATAATTTAGATGGACTAAAGGAGCAGACAAAATCTTTGATACATTAAAGCAGAAAGTCACAGAGCAACCTATTTTGGCACTTCCAAATTTCAATAAGGTATTTTAGGTAGATTGTGATGCTAGTGGTAGTGCTATAAGAGCTGTTTTGAGTCAAGAAGGTAAGCCCATTGCCTATTTTAGTGAGAAGCTTAATGATGCCAAGAAAAAGTATTCTGTTTATGATCAGGAATTTTATGCTATAGTTTAGGCTTTAAAGAAATGGAGACATTATTTGTTGCCAAAAGAGTGTTTTATATTCTGATCATCAGGTTTTGCAGTATCTTAATAGTCAAGGAAAGTTGAACCAGAGGCACTTAAAATGGGTTGAGTTTTTGCAGAGTTATACTTTTGTTTTGAAGCACAGGAGTGGGAAGTCCAACAAAGTTGCAGATGCCTTGAGCAGAAGGCAAAATTTGTTGACAGAAATGAAGATAGAAGTTGTTGGGTTTGATGAGCTCAAAAGTTTGTATCTTGAAGATCCAGATTTTGCAGAGGCTTTGAAAGCTTGTCTAGAACCTATTACTTTGGACAAGATAAAATGGTTGGATTTCATAATCCAAGATGACATGTTGTTTAAAGGAATCCAATTGTATATTCTGAGGAGTTCCATGAGAGAGAACCTAATTAAGGAGAAGCATAGTGGAGGATTGGCTGGACACTTTGGTCAAGATAAGACCATTGCTATTGTTGGTGAAAATTATTATTGGCCACAGTTGTAGCAAGATGTGAGGAAATTTGTACAGAGTTGCAGAGTATGTCAGATGGTGAAAGGAGCAAGTCAGAATACAGGTCTATATCAGCCACTACCTATACCAGAGAAGCCATGGGATGATATTAGTATGGATTTTGTTCTTGGTTTACCAAGGACATAGAGAGGACATAATTCCATTTTTGTGGTGGTGGATAGATTCTCGAAGATGGCACATTTCATTCATTGCAAGAAGACTAATGATGTTGTTCATATTAATGAATTATTTTTCAGAGAGGTGGTGAGATTACACAGTCTACCAAAGAGCATAGTTTCAGATCGAGATACCAAGTTTGTTGGTTATTTCTGGAGGACATTGTGGAAGAGGTTGAAGACAGATTTGAAGTTTAGTTCTGCACACCATCCACAGACTGATGGATAGACAGAAGTGGTGAATAGGAGTTTGGGTTACCTTCTACGATGCTTAGTAGGAGATAAGCCCAAGGGATGGGATTTAATTTTACCACAGGTAGAATTTTCTTACAATAATTCTATCAATAGGAGTACTGGCAAATCACCATTCCAGATTGTATATGGCAATAGCCTAAGAAATTCTTCTTACTTAAGGAAGATGGACAAAGGAGAAAAGACAAGTGCTAAAGCTAAAGACTTTGTAGGACATCTGAAGAATTTGCATGAAGAGGTGAGAAAGCACATTAATAAGATGAATATTCAGTACAAGGCTAAGCTAGATCAGAAGAGGAGATATAAGGAGTTCCAAGTAGGAGATGAAGTCATGGTTCACTTGAGAAAAGAAAGGTTCCCAATTGGAACTTATAATAAGTTGAAAATGAAGAAATTTGGACCGTGCAAAATCCTGAAGAAGCATGATTCAGGAAATGCATATGAAGTAGAGCTGCCAAGTGGGATCATTATTTCCCCTATTTTCAACATTGTTGATTTATCAGAATATCATGAAGGAGGAACAGAGGATGGACCAATAGAAGAATAGTGGAGTATTCCGACATCTACTTCAACAAAGGAGATAGAAGAGATCTTGGATAGTCGTGTGGGAAGAAGTACTCGGAACAGGCAATATGAAGAATATCTGGTGAAATGGAAAGGAAGGCCTATTGAAGATTATTCTTGGTTCTCTAAGGCAGAGGTTGACCATTTGGGTTTTCCACAAACAAACACCTAAGACGTGACAGGGTCACTTCTCAAATTACCCTGGGTGTCTGATGCAGGAGCATCCAGTGGTGTAAGGGTAGTCTTGCATCACCCAAAAAGAAGTTGATTCAGAATCATTGTATTTGTTTTTATTTCTTTCCATAATTAGTGAACTTTTGGTTCCATAATCTCTTGAATAATAATGTAGGACTTTTAGTTTTTCCAAACTGCTAAAAATAGTAAACTGCCAGTTTTGGAAAGTTTAACTGCCATTTCAGGAAAGTTTGCATTTGGGCATGGATTGAAACAAAAATTTACAGAAAGATTCATAACTAAAATATAAGACCTTTGGCAAAGGAATCAAGCAAAGATCATTTATGAGCTGAAAGATATTAAAGTTTTTGTTTTCTAAAAAGCCCATAAAAATTTCCAAAATGAGATATGAGGCACTAAAACATCCCATAACATCCTGAAAAGTTGACGGAAATCTATTTACAGATTTCAGGCGTGATAGTTCACATTGCGATCTTTCTGGTGCTTAAAACAGTTCGTTAGTCAGACACCCAAATCAAAAGTTATGCTTCCTAGAAGTTGACCTACTTTTGGAGGGAGTTGTAAATTTTGAAATTTAGCTGGAGGCCACCAAAAAGTGCTATTTATGACTATTTTGGGAACCCTGGGTGGTAGTAGAGTTAAGGGGGAAAGTGTAGAGTCAAGAATAGGTAGGAAAATAGAAACCATAGCTGATGTGGGGTTACAGAAGGCATATGATTCCAGAGTCTAGAGATAGGGAAGCTGTAGTGTGTTGCAGCCTATAGAGGATTCATCCTCTGATTGTATTTGAGCTTCTGTAATGTAATGAGTTGCCCAAATCAATGAAATAATATTCTATTTTCTGTGTGCAATTTCTGTTGTTGTATGTTTATGATTTACCCCCTTCATTAGTAGTTGCCCACCAGAAGAAGTTGATCTTAGGGAGTAGATTATGGTTACAAATCTTCTTCCAATAGGAGTCTCTAGTAGGTCGGTCCAACAGCAAACTATAAGAAGATTTGACAGAAAAAATGCCTTTGCTATCTTGAGTCCAAATAGTTTCATCTTCAATAGGGAAAATTGGAATTCTATAATCCAAAAGCCTCCTTTGTAGATCTCCAACAGTAGCTATCAAATTATTCTAATTGAGACAATATTCTTGTATGTCCTTCCATTGATTCAATACCCCATTTCTATAAAAATAGTCCTTCACAAAAGGACCAAATAAATTAATGGAAAGATCATGCAAATAACCAAACGTATTGTGGGAGTTTAGAGGTTGTTGATCCAACCACATATCCTCCCAAAATATTATGTTCTTCCTATTCCCAATCTTCCACTTAACCCCTTTTTGCAAAATTCATCTAGATTTAAGCACATTGTTCCAAATAATTGAACCCCTTGGAATACTAGCCTTTGAAAGAAAATTAGTCTCTTGCTCACTATTCAAATATTTAGCTTTCATTATAATACACATATCCTTATTATCCTTCATGAGTCCCCAACCCACTTTAGCCAATAAAGCCTTATTATTCAAGTGGATTTTTCTAATGCCCAGACCCCCATGAGATTTAGGAACACAAACCTTATCCCAGCTAACAAGTGTCAATCTCTTTTTTTCCTCCACTCTTGTCTAAAGAAACCTCCTCTAAATTTGCTCAAATTTCTCAGCAAGATACTTAAGAATCTTGAATAAGGAAAGGAAATAGAAAGGAATACCTTGAAGAGAAGCCTTGAGCAGCTAGAACTTACCAGCTTGACTCAAAATTTTTCCTTTCCAACCAAAAAAAATTCTATTAATTCTTTCAAGGACAACATTCAAGAAAGTTAGAGTAACTTTCTTAATAGTTAAAGGAAGCCCTAGATAAGTGGCCAGAAGTTGAGCACAATTACACCCCAAAATAGACTTTATCTTCAACTATAGGCGAGTTGTGGTGTTGAAAAAGTATATATGACTCTTCTCATAGTTAATACTTTGTCTAGAAATAGCAGCATAATCCTCCAAAAAATGTTTCCAATATTTGGCTTCCACCATAGAAACCAAGCCAAAAAGGATAGTATCATGATCCACAAACTATTGAATAGTTGAAGGTTGAAAGGAGGTAGTAGCTTTAACACCATTAATAACCCTTAACCTTATCATTTTCATAATGTTTCTGCCAAGGAATTCTACCAAAAAAATAAAAAGGTATTGAGATAATGGATCACCTTATCTAAGGCCCCTGCAAATATTGAAGAAACCTCTAGGAGTACCATTAACCATAACAAAAAATTTAGGAGTAACTATGACACACTCCTTAATCAAATTGACAACTCTATCTTGAAATCCAAATTTTCTAAGGACTTTAAATAGAAAATCCCAAGAAACACTATCATAAGTTTTGTAAATATCAAGTTTCAACTCCATACCTTGTGATTCCTTTCCATAGAATGAATAATTTCATGGGTAGCTATAGCAGCATCCAAAATTTGCCTCCCATGCACAAAGCCTTTTTGGTTATTTGAAATCATCTTAGCAAGTAAAGGCTAAATTTTGTAGACTAAGATTTTAGAGAACACCTTATAAATTATGTTACATAGGCTAATAAGCCTAAACTCTGCCATGGAATACTAGATCCACCTTCTTAGGAATGAGGGAAATAAAAGTATTATTCAGTTGTTTTAGAATTTTAGCAATCCTAAAGAAATCCTAAGAAACAACAGTGACATCTTTACCCACAATCTCCTAGAAGTCTTAAAAAATGCAGGAGGGAAACCATTAGGCCTAGGATCCTTATAAGCCCCAAAAGAGAAAACAACTAATCTAACTTCCTCCTTAGTAATAGGCTTGGAAATAAGAGAGTTATCTTCTTCCAAAAGTAAGGAAGGGATATTGTCTAATAGCTAGTCAGCAAGAGAATGATTGGAACATTGAGGCTATTCAACAAAAAGAGATTAGAAATATCTTGAGGCTAGGTGGCCCAATTACTCATCAGTATTAACCTCTAAACCCATTTCATCAAGAAGTCTAGTGATAGTATTTATTTTTCTTTGGTGGAGAACAGATTGGTGGAAAAAAGAGGTATTTCTATCTCCCTCCTTCAACCACTAAATTTTAGACTTTTGCTTCCAATAGATCTCTTCTTTTTGCATTATACCATTCCAATATTTGATGAGAGAGTTTTCCAGCCTAAGGGTTTCCTCATCTATGCCACCTTCATCCATATCTTTCTAGACCTCCAATAATTTATTTGAAACAACCTTTTTCTACTCAAACACATTTCCAAAAGAATAATTATTCCAATATTTAACTTTATTCTTAATATTGATTAATTTTTTAGTCAACCTATACATAGCTGACCCTTGAACCTTGATTCCCCACCAAGAAGCAATATACTCTCTAAAATAAGGATGTTTTGCCCACATGATTTCATATCTAAATGGGTATGGACCTTTATGAATAATATCAATGTAGTTGAGCACCAAACGATTATGGTCTAAACTAGCTCTAGGAAGAGTAGAAAGTTTAATATCTCCAATGATATCCCAATTAGAAGAGATAAAAAATCTATCAATTCTAACCTAGATAAGATGTTCCCCCATATTCCTATTAGACCAAGTGAAAAGATGACCATTAAGGTCAACATACATCAGACATGCAGCACTTAGGAATTCAACAAAATCAACCATACAATATAAATAGTCCATGATTCCACCCAACTTTTCAGAAGGATAAAGGGGGGTATTGAAGTCCCAACTAGCATCCAAGGATCATCCCTATAAGAATTAATAAGTGAAGAAATAGCCTCCCAAACCTCATTTCTAGTTGTTTTAGAGTTAGGGCATAAATATTAGAAAGAATCTACTTCTTAGTGGATGAGGAAAACATCACCTCCAAACCGTTTCTAGAATAATTAATATAGGTACCACTAGTATTGCTCTAATTCCACATAGTAACAATCCCACCAAATTCTCCATGGGCTTCACTAATACAAAAGTCAGCATTGGGCCATATTCTATTAGCTATAACTTTGAAACTAGATTCAAACATTTTCACTTCTTGAAGAAGAAGAATGCCAATCATATTGTTAATATAATGCAACTTTTAACTAAAAACTACTTGTGAGGACTATTAATTCCTCTTATATTCCAATAAAGAATCAACATTTTCAATTCTTCCTGGAGGAAACCTCCAAGATTCTTTGTCTCCCATTAGTTATTTCTCGAGCTACTTCTCTTTGTCTTGTTTCTCTATGACTAGTTCTTATAGTCTTATTATCCACCCCCACATCTATAGATTTCTTATTGGGTCATTTTCCTTTTCTTTGTGGAGTTTACCACCCTTGCAAATCAGAAGTAATGGTATTTTGCCTACTTTTATGACTACTGCTCCCAGTTAACAATGTGGAGGATTCTTGTTTTGGATTTGAAGGAGAAAGATCATCCCTTTGAGATTGATTTCCTCGCATCTCAACATTCTCATTATCCTTTTCAATGGGATTGTATGATTTAATCTATTGAATAACATCCTCAAAGCCTCCCATGGGCTTTGTATTATCCTCAAGAAGGGGTTGAGCCTCCCCATTCACAATACTCTCCTTGTTTTATTCCTCTTGGCTCTCAGTAGACTTTTCCATTTCTTCATTCTTCGCATGTGAAATGAATTCTCCCTCCTCCTTCTCCTCAAAGATCTATTCACCCATATCAGGGCAAAGATCCTTGTTCAACTAGCTATTGGTATGCTATTTGTGAGACTTGTTCAATAGGTTGTTGGTCTCCTATTCATGTGAGGGTTTAGTAGGATTCCTACCTGTAGCCTCCATAACAAACTCCATCTCAAAAATATTCCCATCAACAACCTCCATAGTAAACTCCATTAACTTGCCTTGAGGGGTTAACAAGGGTGTATCCTTCAACTTCCCTTGAGGAGAAGTAATAATATTTATGAGATCTTCTTTAAAGGGGTGTCCTTTTGAGTTATCTACCAGCTCTTTTAGCTTCTCCTCTGGTTTGTTCAGCTTAGGTTCTTGAACCACTTTTCTTGGGGAAGCAAATTGAGTTATTAGATGTCCCTATTTCTAACAATTTTGATAGAAAAATATTGAATTTTCATACAATATGGATTGATTCCATTTCCCATACTTAGAATCCAATATTATAGAATGAGGGAGAGTTTTGTACACCTCAGTCCTAACACAAAATCTAGCATATACCAACTTGGATTTTTCCTTTATAACTTTGTCAACTATAATGAAATGCCAAAGGAGCTCTCTATCCATGTAAAATTCTCCTCATCCCAAAACTCAAGAGGGAGGCCTAAGAGCCTAACCCAAATAGGTGCAATTTTGGTTAGATCTGCTTTGGGATCAAAACTTGACTTCCATCTATAGAGGGAAAGAGTAATTTTACCATAGATCCATGACCCTCCAACAAGGACCTACAAAAGATCTTCCTATAGAGTGAATTTGAAAAGGAACATCCCTCCCAACATAGCACTCATAGCAACACTACCCTTAGGTTTTCATTTGTCATAGGCCTATCTCCTAACAAGGTCAATGTTGGGATAGAAAGAGAAAAACTTACCCACTAAAGTGTTATCTATGGAGGATATGATCTTGTTGACCATTGAATCTAGTAGCTTAATAGTTGTGCCTTCTTCCAACACTAACAACTTAGGAACAACATTAACAAGACTAGGCCCATGGGTCTTACATTCATTACACAATAAGGCATCCTTCCAAATTTTGGAACCACCCACCTAAGGTAGCAGAGGTACTACCTGAGGTTGTACCAACATACCCCTAAAAAGGAGGGGGGCATAGACCCCCCCAAGCTGTCAATCACCATTTCTGCTCAAAAAAATAAAACATGGGGGGTTTAAAGAATGCTTCAGAATAGGGTTTTTTGTAGAGTGAATTTTTAATGAGACTATGGGAGGGATCAAGGGAGTCTATATACCTTTTCTAAGGAATCTTAGAGCATTTCAAATTTGGTTTTGTGAATAGATTCCAAGTTAGTTTAGATCAAAAAAGGCTTTATTTTGTATCTTACTCTTTTCTCAATCTACTTCCGCTAGTGTCCAAGGTTAGGGGAGCACATTGTGTCTGAACTAATTAGAGGAAACATTTTGGTATTCAAGTTACCTTGTCATAGGAAGAACTTCATTAATCTCTCCAAATCACCACATATTTTAGTTGGAATTTTGAGAGAAGACATTAGGTATATTAAAATGGTTGAAATTAATATTTTCAATATTAGGATCCCTCCATAAAGGAAAACCATTTTCCTTTCTAGAATGTTATTTTAGCTCTTCAATTATTTACTAGACTTTCCCAATTTGTTTCTTTACTTGCTCTTTTGAATAGTGGAATATCAAAATATTTACTTGGCAATGTTCCAACTTTATATCCTAAATAGCCCATAAATTGTCTTTGAAGATATAGCCTTACAATAAAAAAGAAAATGTCAAATTTCTCATTGTTTATGATTTTCCCCAAGACTTTAGTGTATTTCTAAGGATACCTTTCATTTGCATTGCCTCGCACACACTAGCATCACTAAAAAGGATGGTGTAATCTACAAACTATTGATGGGAGACTAAACTTACATCATTCATTACCTTTAAAGTTCTTTCCACAATTTGTTGTTGAAGGCCACAAGAATGGATCTTCCCAAATCTTAAGCCATAATTATGAAGAGAAAGGGGGAAATGGGATCCCCTTGTCTAAGGCCTCTCTAAGAAGCAAAAAAAACAGAGGGATTACCATTTACAATTACCAAGAACTTGAGGCTAGAGATGCAACTAAAAACCCAATCAATCCAATGCTAACAAAACCTAAAGTTTTCCATAATTTTCATCAAAAAATACCAATCTACTCTATCATAAGATTTTCTCACGTCAAGATTAAAAGTCATACACTTTTCATTTCTAGAGTGAATAAAGTAGAGTGCTTTGTGTTATGATTATTCCATCTAATATGATTCTCCCTAGAACAAATATGCTTTTCTCCTCTAAGATGATGTCTAGAAGGAGTTTTAGTCTATTTCCATTATTTCAAGGCAATAATCTTGCACATCATATTACATAGAGATATAAGGTGTAAAACATCAAAATATGAGATCGCCTCCTTCTTAGGGATGAGAAAAATGGAAGTGTTATTTAGGTCTTTCAATATTTTCTAGTGTTTCCTAGATTCATTTGTTGCCTCCCAAATCTATTTTCTAATGAAACACCAACATTTGTGCAAAAAATTATAGGAAATCCATTTAGACTAGGGGAATTGTTTGAGTGTAATTGGGTGGAAATCATTTTAGTTTACTCCTCTGAAAATGGAGCTATGAGAATTTTGTTGTGTTCCTCTATCACCAATCTTGGAATGACATTTAATATTTCCCTCTAATTCCACATATCTAATCTCTCTATATTGTTGAGAAGCTCCTAAAAGAAGATAGCATCTTACAAGCTAATATCCTTTGGGTCATCAAGAGTTTTTCCATCATGTGCTAAGATGGATAATATTTCGTTGGTGCTCTTCTTGGCTTTGGTTGCATTGTGGTAAAATTTAGTATTTTTGCCCCCATC
Source organism: Cunninghamia lanceolata (assembly GCA_027924645.1). NCBI lineage: Eukaryota > Viridiplantae > Streptophyta > Pinopsida > Cupressales > Cupressaceae > Cunninghamia > Cunninghamia lanceolata. The sequence goes on from BSBN01001091.1 coordinate 3,382,887, forward strand.
TTTTAACCACCATTCTCTATATTTCTATCTCCAAAAGATTTCCTCTCTGGCCATTAATTCTCCATGTTGGGCAAATAACTCTTTTTATTTATGATAGGCATCTTGACCCATCCCTTTGACTATTATTTCCTCATGTAGAGCTTCCATTTCTACCTCTACATTTTCTTTCTCTAAGAAGATGTTCTTGGAATGAAGCCTATTCCATTGCTTGAGATACCATTTTATTGAATTCAACTTTTTGTATAAGAGAAACATCTTCAATCCTTTTTGCTTAGATGGTTCCTTTCACCACCCTTCAACTATGTGAAGGAAATCTAGGTCCCACAACCATATATTTTCAAAATTAAATGGACATCTATTTGGTTAGCAGTCCTTAGTGATGTGAATTTGGATGGGGAAGTGATTTGAGCTAGAGTTGGGAAAGATCAAGTATTCCAATTGATGGGGAGATAGTAGCCAATTGCTACTACACAAAAATCTATCCAATGTTTTAGCTATATTATAGAAGCCAATCTTTATATTGGTCCAAGTGAACAATCCATTCCTTGGGATGATATTTATTAGGCCCCATAATGCTCTAGAACAAAATATAAAAAATCATTTAGGGATTGTGTTGCCCTACTAATATTAAGTCTTTTTTGTCTATGTTAGATAGGATCGTATTAAAGTCCTCTTTAATTATAAATGGGGAATTAAAAAAGGTGGATATAGGATCTATAGGAGTTGTTCCCAGACCCTCTTCTTGATATTAACCAACAAAACCATATATATTGATTAAAAAGAAGTAAAGATCAGAGGAAAGACTCTTAACCTTTCATACCTACCAATTGTTCCTAGCTCCTTCCATAGTAATGTTGACCAATTTAGGTATCTAGAGAATGCCAAGACATCTAGAAGCCTCTGTTGCATCTACAAATACCCCTTGCTATCATTTCCATTTCTTAACTAGGATGTTAGCATCATTCTAAAATTTAATTTAGTTTCTTGTAGTAGAATTATCTCTAAATTAGATACATCTAGATGACACTAATTAAGCATCATTTGTTAAGGTTGTTGAGGCCCTTAATATTCCACAAAGTGATCTTCATTGATGGATATCTCCTTCCCATATCTCAGAACCATAGCTATTAATTTCAATTAGATTTTTGATGCTCCATTTTCTATTCTTTTGACTGTTTTATTTTTCTACCTTTTCTTTTTTGTTCACCACAATTGGGTGACTTCATCTAGCTCACCATCCTTTCCTCTAAAATATCAATATCATCTTCATTTTACTCCTCTTCCTCTTCCCCCTCCCCCTTTTTTGCATTTCCACCCTCTATTATAGGAATTCCCTAGTCCATCATGGCCTTTTTGCTTGGGGTAATACTTAAGTGTTCCAATGTCAATTTGAAAATAGATCCTTCTTTTGGGGGTTCCTTTGTTAAATTCCATCTTCCAATTGTTCCCTCTATTATCATGGTCACTTGTCTATACTATGATTAGAGGTGTATCCCTTGCGGATTTCTACGATTCTAACCGAGAAGTGTCTATGGATTTTCCTCCAACTCAATATTCCCATTTTTGCAAATTCATCCTTCATATGCTTTGATTTCTTACATCTTTTGCAGACCATTGATGACCCTTATAATTCCACCCCTTAGATCCATGATCTTGAAGTAGATATCGATTGTATCATTTCTAGGAGAGGGCTCACAAGATCCATGTAAATGGACATCCTTGCATAGATACCCGTCTCTCCTTCTAATACATTCTCATCAACCTTAATGAAGGTGCCTATTGGATTTTTATATTTGCAATGATTCTAGGGTCTCAATATTTTGAAGGAAGAGTGTAGAGGTGAATCCACATTAGAGTTCTAGAAATTGTATATCTTGGTGGTTCAAAATTTGGTTCTCAATCTCTTAGATATATTCCAACCTTGTCCATCATCCAAGGTCTACCCTCCATTATTTCTATCTTTTTCTCTTTATTTGGGCAATTAATTAGATAGAAGCCTTTGGGAATCAATTTGAATTTCACAATATTTCCCTAACTATTTTGGATCCAAGAGTGAAGTTTATCTTTGGAGGGCTAGTGATTTACTACTTTGGCAAAGAAGGCAGATTCTTTGATATGGAGGGTATTAATGCCCAAGACTGACTCATCCATTTCTACCTTTATATAGTAGGGTTTTGACTATTTTGATCTATCTCCCAATTGAATTGTGTTTACTTCTTCAAAATTCTTAAAAGGATCAGTCCTATTTGGTATTTGTCTCCACTACTTTGTTAGAGTTTGAATTTGATTTACTTGCCAAAAATGTCTTCCACTTTTTTCCCTAACATTGTGTTGTTGCCCTCTATTCTCATTTGTTCTCCAATTTTGATCTTCCTTGTAGTTAAGGTATTTCCTCTGTTTGCACCTTTCACCATTATTTTGACAACTTTTGTTGTTGTGACTTTGCTTATTCTGTAGGTCTTGTTCTTATTTGTTGCCATTATTGCATCCTTTGCTCATTTTCACACCTCTAAACCTTTCTTTCCAACTATTATTTTATATGCCCCTTCTTTAATGATACCATTCTTGCTCTACTTTTTATTAGTCCCAAAATCAATATATTTTATTTATACCCAAAAAAACTTTATTTTAGTAGTATATGATTTACAACAATTTTATTAATATATTGATTTTAAAATTATTATTATTTATTTCCATTTTTTTATAATTTTTATATAAATTTAATTTTAAAGTCTTCATGTTTCAAAAATATATTTTAAAAACTTATATTTCAACAATAAATATATATTCTTTGTTTGTTTCCATTGATTACTGTCTCAATACAATTTGTAATTTTATAAATAGTCCCATTATTTCTTTATTTTCATTAATTCATCTTCCTTTATACACTCTTAATGAGTTGAACAAATTTCCTATAATAGTTATCATTTCTTTTTTAGAATTTTCATCCACTTCCCATTTTTTCAATTCGATTATCGTCTTGAGTGGCATATTTCTCCTTTAAGCCTTTAATTTTTTTTAAGTAGGTTAAATACATGGGTCACAATAATTAGTTACTTCTAATAAAAAAGTGCTTGTTTTTTCTAATCTTCAAAGTCATGTTTCATTTATCCTCCTCCATGTACACCTTTTTATGACTTCATTTTCATAAAGATTGATTGATTGATTTTTTTTAGGGTTTTATATCAAATTCATATCATTTTTATTATTGGTCAGTATTGAGAGAGCAATTATTTAGATGGAAAGTTTTATATCAAATTTTGGAATCTCATAATATTGGAACACTTTTTTGATGGAAAGTTTTATATCAAATTTTGGAATCTCATAATATTGGAACAAATTTTTGATCGAAGGTTTTATATCAAATCTACATCATTTTTACAATCCCTTAATATTGAAACACTTTATTGATAAACAGTTTTATATAAAATTCATATCATTTTTACAATTAATTAGTATTGGGAGCACAAGTCTAATTTAATATATCCTTGGTTAAGATTTAAGGAGTGTGGGTATCCATTCTAGCAAAGTCATTTAGGGCACAATCCTATCCTCATCCCTTTGTTGTCGAAGGTGCTTTACACTAAACAAGACTTGATCCCTACAAACTCATTCAAAACCATTCAACTTTAGTAGAAGACTAAAAACCCTTTAACTAAGCATGATTGATTTCAACGAAACAGTCTTGTCATTTCTCTCTTATGTATATATTGATGGTTACAATTAAATTCCATTTAAACATTAGTATTTTTGTCTTTAAGTAGATTATAATATGATGAATAAATATTTATCTATTTTTAAAATATCTATATATTTCTTCTTCAATAGTTTCCTTATGCCACCATTTTTTATAGTTTCCTTTTTTCAAAAAACAAAAAACTATGAATGGTTGTGAATGAGCCCACCAGGGATCAAATCTTGCTAAGTGCAAGGCCCTCAACACCATAAGGGACGAGGTCAGGATTGTGCCTCGGGCGAATTTGGCGGAATGGATACCCCTCAATCCTTAACTCTTAGCCGAAGAGGTTCAACCTAAAGCTTGTGCTCCGGTATCAGATAGCAAAAATGCTCTTATGGATGATCTCCATTTAAAAAAAAAAAAAAAAAACTCAATATTCTCATCAACACTAAAAGATGTTAAGTGTAAATAAGCCTTAATTTTGAAGCTTAGCATTAACAACCACTTTTGTAGACTACTAGTGATATGCGTAGAGGTCTTGCAATGTTTGTTATGCTCCCTCCTAACGGTATAATACTCCTCACGACTATCTGGGCTTTGTGATGTGACCACGTTGGTGGCAAGGACTTGAAATGGATCCCGCCCAGATTTAACGTACTCGCGGCATACAGTATTTCCCACTCAAAACCCTCGTCCTATTTTTTTCACTCCCCTTACATAAGGCCAGTACGATTCGTCCCGTCCGCTGTGGCAACGCCAAGCACTTGAGACTAGTCCCACTAAACGGACAAGTGGAGAATGAGAGAATCAGATTGCATTTCCATCCCGTTAACGTCCGAATCCGAGTATCTTATAAACCAGCATTTAACCAAACCCTGAGTATTTGACCTAGGTATTCTGAGCACGGAAAACTTAATGGTAAAGGGTGAAAGGGAAGGGTAAGTAGAAAGTGGTAGGTAGGGCATGTTTACTTTGTTTGGCAGTATTCCCATGGGGGTATGTATTGTCAGTTGTGTGTCCTTATCTTGGGGCGTGAAAATGAGAGGAGACAAAGAGGTATGTTGCGTGCAAAAAGGAAGAACAAACCCCAAAACAGGAAGAGAAGACCAGATCGTGGATTGTAATTTGCAGTTTGCAGTCGCCGCAGCAGCAGACAATTTCAATTTATGCTCACTCATCCACCATTATCATCATCATCATCATCACCATGATCATCATCCATGGCCATTTGGACATACGCGTACGGGGGATTTTTATTTGTATTGGGGAGAGTATGGAAGGGAGAAGTGGGATTTAAGGTTTGCTATTTCGGCGTACACACTCTATCACTGCTCACCAAACTATTCACCATTTTATGCGCCGGAAACGTCACGTGCATAGATTTTGACTCGTTTGTTTTATGCATTTTCTTTTCCGATTTCACGCCCGCTCTGCGAACTCTTCACTGTTCGCTCTCACCAGGTACTTTTCACTCGCTTTTCGAGAGGTCGGTGAAGTATCTCCTCTCCTCTCCTGTCTTATCGGCGGGACTACGTTTACTCAATTTTGTTATATATCAACATTATTCGTAGAAAACAGGTTTTAAAGAAAGTTTGCCCTCAAAGCAATATTTTCTAAGTTACGTCCATTCTTGGTTTTTTCAAGAATGGACTATTTTTTGTTATTTTTTAATTTTTCCTTTCTTTCCTATTGTGATGCTCAAAATTGTATGCCCATGTGTTTTCCTTTTATAGTTTCATTTAGTTTTCACTTAAGTGTTGTATACATAATAATAAGTGTATAAGTGGTATATTCTTATGTAGATTTGGTTCATAACATTACATAGTCTCAATCTTTTTTTATCTTTGATTCCTATAAATTTATTCATGATTTTCATACCATTTGTCATTCAAGATTAGATACTTCTTATGTAGATTTGGTTCATGACATTACATAATCTCAATCTTTTTTATCTTTGATTCCTATAAATTTATTCATGATCTCCATACCGTTTGTCACTCAAGATTAGATACTTCTTATTAGATTTGGTTCATGACATTACATAGTCTCAATCTTTTTTATCTTTGATTCCTATAAATTTATTCATGATCTCCATACCGTTTGTCACTCAAGATTAGATATGTGGGAGCAAACTTGACCTTGGTCACTTCCACAATCATGGATCTAATTTTTTTAACTTTTTAAAATTCAAATTCAAAATAAATCATGTTGACTCCCATTTCACTAGTCATTGTGAGCAAACCTAGCACATGTCTATGTTGATTTGTGTGCTTAGTTGTTGTATTTAAGGATACTCATTCACTCATTTGAAGTCATGCTGAAATATTGGAGATCATTTGGGGCTTATGCAATAAGTTGTCATAGAACATTTATGAAAGCATCATAGCATAATTTTCATAGCACATCATCCTAGGTTCCATTATACACTTATTGTCTTCAAATCTTTTGCTCAAATTCATAAACTTGGTTTGTTAGGGGTTTGAATGACCTTTGCATTTTGACAAATTCCAGAAAGGTGTTCCTAAACATTGTATGTCCTTATGGACATTCATATGGTAGAAACTAAAGCAAAGCAAATTCTAATAGTCCATACATTACTAGTTTAGATCCACAAGTTTCAATTCAAATCCATGCAAAGGTTTAGATCTCCACTTAGCGATCAAGTCTACACTCGCATAGGTGATCCAGAGAGGAAAACAATCATTTTGTAGAATCTGAGATCTTCATCTAAGTCAAATCCTAAAATTCAAAAATATTGGCAAATCAACTTCTAACATTTGTCACAACATTTCTCCATCATCAAATTTAACCCAAGTATTACATTTAATTTATTTCAATTTCTACGTTTAATCTCAAGAATTCCAATTATCAGTTTCAACTCTAAATCCTAAGCATCTATATTTTTTAATTATTGTCATAGGTAAATTATATTGAAAAACACATCAAAGCATTTATTTTTCATTACATTATTTGGTGAACATGTTCCCTCTTACACCTAGGTTTTTGACCTTAGTGTAATATTTTCTTCCTGTTATGGAGTAAAAAGTAACCTCATGCCTTTTTACCTCCTAGTTTAGCTCCTAGGTCCCCTCACATTATGCAAGCTTAATACTTATCCCGGAGCAATTTCCCCTGAGACCCATGTCAAATGGGACTTAGGGGCCCATCTTAAATGTTAATCAAGACCAAAATAAGGCCTTGGGACTTGGGCACCCGCAACCAAGTCTAGGTTGATTTGTTAGGATCCAAATTTTAATATGTCAGCTTGGGCCCTCTCAAAAGGTTTCCCTTTGTCGGTCTTTTCAATTTGAATTACGAAATTTAGTAGGAATGCATATATAAGTGATTTTATGTCTTCATTTTACACTTAGATGGATAACACGAACTTGTGATATTGAGCTAAGGGATTTCAAGGCATTCATTGTATTGCAGAGCAGAATTGTGTTGTTATTGTGTTTCTTTGTTACAGATTTGGCTTCATCAATCTGTCTCCTCATGATTTGAAGGATTTTCATCTCCATGAGGACTTCACCTCTAAGGTGACATCTATTTATGCTTCAATCATTTTACTTCATCAGTGCTTTGGCCTCTACCTCCATTGGGCACGCACTTTATCTAAAAACAGTGTTGGAAGACTTGAATGTCATTCCGGGGCTTGACCAAGGCAAGCTCCTAAACACCACAACCCCCAAACCCCTCTCTTTGTGATTGCAAGTTACAAGTGTGGGATTTGGCGAAGTGCAAGTACAGAGAAGCAATTTAGAGGATAAAGATTCAGGATCTTGCAGAAACTTGTTGATATTTTACCCTACTAGACTAGGGCACTTGCCCCGTAGTCCTCCCGACAGGATTTATCTCAAACTCAAGAGTTGAACATCATCTGATACTGATCACTATTCCAAATCTACAGAAAAGTTGCCCTATCAGACTTGGGCACCTGCCCCATCGTCCGCAAAGTTATCAATTCTAGAAATCCAACTTCTAGTAAGTTTCTGATCATTCCTGGGTGCCTTCCTATCTGATTGTCTATAGCATTTTGTTCGTCTATACCCAATTTCATTATAATTAGGGTTTAAGGCTTATTGAATCTAGGGTTTGACAAATCTCTCAATCTAATCTATCTTTCCATATCATTTCTAAGTACACCAACCTATAACTGAGTCCTCTTCATTTGTAGTGACTTGTCTTAATTGTTGTCCTTGAGTGTTATTGTGAAAGGAGGGTTTGATTTGATAGACTTGGCACTATTTACTGTCTTCCCACTTTTCATACATAACATTTTGGTGAACCCATGTTTTACTGCACTTGCATCTTGTTGAGTGTTGTAATCATTTTTTTCATTCATTCATATCATATTTATCATCTTGCATTGAAAAATCTAGCATACATTTTAAAAAATTGAAAAAAACAAGCATTTTAAGCTTGCATTAAGGCATAGTCTTGCATATTTTGTGTTGCATATCATAAAAAGATTTAATTTTCTAATATTTACATCAAATCTTATCCTTATTACAATAATTCACCATTAACTCATATCAAATTTGCATTTAAAACCTTCATTTGCTAGGGTTTTACCTAAAAAGTTGCATTTTTCATATAACCTAGTCTTTGCAAAAACTAGGGTTTGTAGTCAAAATTTCATTTTCAGATTTTGCTACTCCATTTCAACATTCATTCAAATATGATTTTGAACTATAGTGTTGGATCATAGTGCATACTTTTGCATCCTATCTTTGAAACTTTCACCTTTTGTAATTACACATTATGTAATTCAACATACATATCTTAATCATATCATTAATTGCTTTTCATTAGTGCATTGTGTGTTATAAAATTTTGCATGAGTGTTGTAACTCACTGCCCTAAAACAAACACCTTACTAAAAATAAATCTTAGACTAATGGGTTCTAGTGCTCCCAATAGCAACAGTGTACCAACATCGAAAAATCCTATCTCTCACTACTTCACACAAGGTGAAACAATATCTTATCCAAACAACAACAATTCAAATATGACAAAAGAACAAACATTTCATGATTTTGAAGAAGCAATTGAAGTGATAGCACATGTACTTGATGAACAAATTAACAAGCTAGATAGAGAACTAGCTAAATTTCAAGCATTTGTAGAAAAAGAAAGGCTAGCAGAAGAATTCGTATCTATTGTTCATAATCTAAGAGAGTTATTAAAATAAGGAAAAAAATGGTGTTAACACACTCTGTGGGATAGCTCATATAGTGGGTAACAACATTATGCTAGCAGCTACTTGCACAAATATCATTAACAATGTGACATCATTGATTCATACATAAGTAACAACACCTATATCGACTACTGGAATATCCACTTTTACATCATCAATCCTCACTACTAATGCACAAGCTTGTAGTAATGCTACCACTAGCATGGGAGTATCTAATGGCATTAATTCATAGAATTACAAGGTTATGGGATTCAATTATCAAAACCTAGCACCTTAGGTGTCTTCCTATATGAATAACTATTCTCAACCACCTCTCCATTCCACTTATTCTCAACCACCTCTCACTTACAATTATTCTCAACCACCTTTCATTACCACTCACAACCAATCACCTCAAAATTTCATGACCACAACTTCTAATTCTTCTCACCAACAAACCGCATCACCTAATGATGCCCTTTTAAACCAACTCTTGCAAAGCATAACCTTCTTACAACAAAAGGTTACAAACTTGACTAATTCTTCTTCTCAATCTACTTTACCAACTTATCATGCTCGTAGTCCTTTATCCTTTGCAATCCTAAGAACTCCAATGCCTAAAAAATTTGAGACTCCTCGCTTTGAAAAGTATGGTGGTAAAAGTGACCCTAATACTCATGTGGCAACATTCACAGCAATGTGTAGTGATTTCTTCTTCGAAGAGGACTTGCTAGCAAAACTCTTCTTGCAATCTCTCAAAGATACTACTTTGGAATGGTTTTTCTCTTTACCTCCTAATTCAATAAATTCCTTCTCACAACTAGTTGATCAATTCTTGCAACACTTCCAAGCAAACATTGGACCTACTGTCTCCTTGATTGATTTGGTTTATTGTAAACAAGGCTCGAAATATAAATTAACAAAATTCATTAGTCGATATTAAGGTCTCATCTCGTAAATACAATATCTGATTAAAGATGAAGATCTTCATAAGGTATTCATTATGAATTTACAACCTAACATTCGTGATAAAATCCTCTTAATGAAGTATAATTCTTTTCAACATTTGTGCATAGCTCTTCGTGATTACTAGCTTTCGAGTCTAGTCAGTATGAGAATCAAAACTCATTGGCTCAAGTTGGTCAATCCATAGTTGGACCATCTCAAAACAACTTTAAGAGGAATAATGAGAGTTTCATCAAGATCAATGGATAGCAATCGAGTAATTTTCAATCACACGTGTTTGCTATCACAATCTTAAATGGGCACCATTTCAATTTAGACAATAACATAGACAATTTACTCCACTGTCTAACTCTCTTCAATCAATTATGAATCAAGCAATAAGAAACGACCTTTTGAAGCTTCCTCCTGTTAAACCATTCAATAGAAACAAGATACAAGGACCTTCATTTGATGTGAATGCTTACTACCACTATCACCGCTCACAAGGACATGACACTAAATGATATGCATCTTAAACATGAAATTCAAGACCTCATCAACTCTAATGAAATATAGGTAACTGGTGTGAATGATAATGGAAATAAATCGGTTGCCCCTCCGAACCAAAATTTACAGATCTTCACTAACCCTTTTCCTAAGCATAGTGACAACAATATGGTAAAACAAAATACAATGGAGCAGACCGATGACTACCTTGTGTTGGTTCTTCTTCTGAATCAGCATTAGGGTTTGCCACTTCTAATGCACAGGCAGATTCAACCAACTAAATACAGGAGGTTGCGTGAGCTGCCTCCCCTTCACTTCTGGTTCTGCCGCACCAAGGGGGGTATCCCTATAACTCAAGATGTAACCTTGACTAGCTCAAAGATAGAAAGATTTAACTTGACAACAACAGGCAGAATACTCTCATGTATGGACCAAGATCTGTATGATAGATCACAAGGTTGGCAACATTCTTGGACATGATGTCTGGTTGGGTATGAGAGCATGCAGGGGGTTCCTAATCCTACTCCTACAACTAACAGGTGGAAGTATGAAATGGTTTGAAATGATGTTTGGATGCAAACCTGGACCTAGTGTATAACCTCAACACAGAGTTAGATTGGTGCCTATCCAGGGCTTGGAGTCGGTAGACATACACCTGTGAATGATCAACATGAATAGCTAAAACTGGATTTCAGGGGGATACACATGATATCTGCCTTACAGATATCTCCCAATAAAGAGTGTTAAGCTGTCTATACTTATGGCATCCCTACTGCAGTAAGAAAGATACATGCAAAATTGGAGACAGAATCAGCATAACACATGCAAACATGGCATTATTCATATAAGATTAACCATGAAATCAGTGGATTCATGCCAAATCGTACAACAGGAGATACATAAACTCACAAGTTTAGCTGCACAGAGCAACCAAAACCAGTTGTATCTTATTACAGAGCCAAAATGTCCAGTTTTCAACAACCTTCAAATGAGCAACACAACCTGCTATATACAGCAAGGAGGTGCTCAGCCTTAATTACATAGTTGACCAAAAAAATCTGCCAGATACACAGTATCATCAGATTGGCGCTCAAACATTCAATGCAGTAGGTGGGAGAGGAGACAGGAAGAAATCTCGAGCGTTGCGCCGCTGCCTAGGGATCCACATCTTCAATCGGGTACTAGATCCGTCCACACCATCGCCCATACCTCTGCAACAATCACCATTAATGGCGCACCAACCCGCGGCCTTGGGAAATGCAGAATACTGTGCGTCGCAACCGTTTCCCGCCAAGATACATCGTCATGATATTTGAAAATATGCAGGGTCGAATTATCCCACATGCACCCCGCGGCGACCTTTTCAACACTTTATATACTAGGTCGCGAGCATATATCATGTCGGTGCTTTTGCTCCTGACAACACTAGTATAAACCTTCATCATCATCCTCCAGCAGCATGATATCCTGTTGCTTGAAATATCACCCTGACGTCAGCATCATCATCACAATATCACCTACATGATAATCACCTTCATCAGCACAGCCTGATGCATCCAAGGAAGATCCTCCTGCTTAACCAATATCAAAAGTCTGGCCGATGAAAAATCCTGATGACGTCACCGTCATATCCTGCTGACGTCATCAGCATATCTGCCTACTGCGCACCTCCTCATATCCGGATGACGTCATCATCATGTTTGCAAATATCAGGGGATCTCCACAAGATAATCAGTGTTAGAAATATGACCCCCCCGGACCTTGATGACGTCACCACCACATGTCGGCATCAGGATGATATTCGGAAGATAATCGGATATTTGGAAATATCATCCTGATGCACAAATATCATGCTGCACTGTAGCTCCGCTATAAGATCGGGGTGATATATGAATATGATAGATATTTGAAATGATCACCCCCCACTGGATAATGCATGAAGCCGACAGGCAGATATCTCCCTGATATCAGCATCATCATGATGCTGGAACAAACATACATCCGGGTGATATTCAAATATGAAAATATCACCCCCTCCTTCAGAAATATCATGATGCAGATAGGCAGAGAAATAGATATCACCCTGACATAAGAATGACATCAGCATCATCAGGGTGATAAAACAACGAACATGAAGTGATAAAACAACATCAGGATGATCTTGACTAAGATCACCCGATGTTCAAATATGATGACCCCGATGAAGATCGGATCATACTTAGGACTTTGCAACAACATCATCAGGATGATCTTAAGTAAGATCACCCGATGTTAGAATATCACCCCAGCGAAAGATCATGCTGACAGAAAATATGATGACCCTCGTAAGCAACATCAGGGTGATGTCTGGAAACATGATGATGATGACCTCCTCCAAAGAAAATATGATGCTGATGTTAAAACATGCTGAGGAGGCCCAAAGACTTAGAACTTTTTGGATTTTTTGGGAAGGTGCCTACATGTTTATATGCTTGAAAACTGACTGCTCATGCAGGCACCAACAGTGGCTCTGTCTGGGGACGTGCAGGTGCAAGACTGCAGCGAGTAGCCCAGATTTCTGGGATGCAGACCAGTCCCTTATCCATTGGGCACAGAGTCAAATACTGCACTGACCTGCATCACCAAACACACTTGATGGCCTAAGGCCACCAAGAAAAGGAAAAACATGTATCTCCCTTTGTCAAATATCTTGTTTTCATCTGCATGCACTGGGTCAAGCCTGGAGATACTGCCATGATCTGACCCCAAACAAACCTGGTCATCTGCACATTCATCCCTCTGATTTAGCTTGTCACTGTCATCCCTGTGCAGATAACCCTTAGCATCCGGCAACAAGTGGATGCAGAATGTATCAGGAAATGCATACTCAAAGGGAATATAACACATGTTATCATTTGTATCAGCATTATGCATTGCAAAATGATCTCCTAGCTGGACTGAAAACTGAAAACACTCAAAGTCCACCATGCAGCTAGGAAGATCAGAGCTCATTTCATATGCTGGCCTTTCAAAAGAAAAGCTTTCAAATTCACAATTGTGCACATCATGTACACAACCAATAGCAGCACCAAACTAGAAAAGATCAGGCTCCGGCACCTCTTTCAAATCAGGCACATTTTTACAATCACTTACCTGATGTATGTTGTTTCCTCTTTCATCAGGATGAGAAACAGAATCCAAGCCAAAAATAGTGTCTAGATCTTCACCATACTCAGATAGATCCTCATCACCATATGTGTCATAGATGGGTGACCCAGGTGCATCAGTTTCATCATAGTATGCCATTTGTTCATGGGCAACAGAGCATGCATCTTCATCACCAATGGATTCCCTCTGTGGAGGAGTATCAGCCTGTGTGTCATAAGCAAAACAGCCATCAATCAAAGAACAATCATGCTCTGCACTAGCACTTATTTCAATCTCTGACTGCTCTTCATGATCCTCATGTGTTTGAAAGGAAGGCAATGGGTCACACATGGGACTACTTCTCTGTTTGCTTATATCTTCTCTGTCTTGATTACAATACTCACAATTGTCTCCACAGGTCCATTCCAAAAATTGCTCATTGTTGTCCACAACCTCATTGTTGTTTTCATGGTCAGATGCCTCATCATTGCAATGGGAATCCTCATTAGTCCTTTCACTGGCATCCTCAACATTCATCTTTTCATCTTCACATGATGCCCTAATTATTTGGTCATTTGCAGCTTTACAACTATTATTCACACCAAGGCCTGGGGACAGGGGTTTCAGCAGGTGCACATTTCTAATTTTTTCTATCTTTTCTATGAACCAGTATGCCATCTGCATACTTGTCACCTTGAAATCCCTCAGTATTGCACTAAAGCCCTCCTCAAAAGCTTCAAAGAATATGCCAACACAGGCTGAAATATCAGGTCTGAAGACTTCTGGGATCTGTGAAAGGGCTATTGCAAACCTATGACTGAAATCAACACATGGCTCTTCATCTTGTTTTCTGATTCTCATCAATTCTGCAACAAGATCAGCCGGTTCTTTTGCAAATTCTTCCTTGAAACAGTCAGCAAGCTCATCCCAACAGGCAAAGGATCCTTTTGAAAAGCTCAAATACCAGTCTTTTGCTTTTGCATCAAAGGACCTAACAAAAAACCTCATCCACATATCCTCATCTCTAAATGAATGTTTTCCCATGAAACTGTGAAAATTTTGGATATGTGCATTCCCATCACACACACTGTGACCACTAAATCTAGGCATCTGACGATATATCCTAGCAGGCATAGTTTCTACTTTATAATCCACCCATGACAAATCCAGTTGGTCATACAAAGGATCAAAAGGGCTGAGAAGAGGTTTAGCCTTCTGACTAGCAGACACAACAGGGTTACTACTTTTTAACTGGGCCTGCTCAGCCTCTAAGAATATCAACCTATTTCTTATCTCTTCTATTCTTTTCTCCAACATTTCACCACTGAGTATGGGATAATTCATACTTGGATTCATAAAAAACTTACTCTTAGACATCCTTTGTCTGCCTAAGACCTGTAATCTCCCCTGGCATCTAACCTATGCAGTAAAATAGCAAATATAAAGGGGAAGGAACAAGGTACCTTTCTTATACAGATGCTGAAGTCTAAACAGCACATTTTCTGTCACAACACACACATCAGCTTTTCATGTGCATTTAGATCTTTTGCAGAGTCGCCGCCTCTCCAGAGAGGACAAAATTTTCAATAGCTAAAAGCTACTTTTCCAGGTTCATTCCACCAGCAGAGCATCATTTTGTTCACATGAAAGACTCCCCAGCAGAGTCGCCATTTTGTTGGTTCTTCTTCTGAATCAGCATTAGGGTTTGCCACTTCTAATGCACAGGCAGATTCAGCCAACTAAATACAAGAGGTTGCGTGAGCTGCCTCCCCTTCACTTCTGGTTCTGCCGCACCAAGGGGGGTATCCCTATAACTCAAGATGTAACCTTGACTAGCTCAAAGATAGAAAGATTTAACTTGACAACAACAGGCAGAATACTCTTATGTATGGACCAAGATCTGTATGATAGATCACAAGGTTGGCAACATTCTTGGACATGATGTCTAGTTGGGTATGAGAGCATGCAGGGGGTTCCTAATCCTACTCCTACAACTAATAGGTGGAAGTATGAAATGGTTTGAAATGATGTTTGGATGCAAACCTGGACCTGGTGTATAACCTCAACACAGAGCTAGATTGGTGCCTATCCAGGGCTTGGAGTCGGTAGACATACACCTGTGAATGATCAACATGAATAGCTAAAACTGGATTTCAGGGGGATACACATGATATCTGCCTTACAGATATCTCCCAATAAAGAGTGTTAAGCTGTCTATACTTATGGCATCCCTACTGCAGTAAGAAAGATACATGCAAAACTGGAGACAGAATCAGCATAACACATGCAAACATGGCATTATTCATATAAGATTAACCATGAAATCAGTGGATTCATGCCAAATCGTACAACAGGAGATACATAAACTCACAAGTTTAGCTGCACAGAGCAACCAAAACCAGTTGTATCTTATTACAGAGCCAAAATGTCCAGTTTTCAACAACCTTCAAATGAGCAACACAACCTGCTATATACAGCAAGAAGGTGCTCAGCCTTAATTACATAGTTGACCAAAAAAATCCGCCAGATACACAGTATCATCAGATTGGCGCTCAAACATTCAATGCAGTAGATGGGAGAGGAGACAGGAAGAAATCTCGAGCCTTGCGCCGCCGCCTAGGGATCCACATCTTCAATCGGGTACTAGATCCGTCCACACCATCGCCCATACCTGATGCAGAGGCATCCACACTAAAACCTTGACATACAGCATGTATGTCTAAAACCCATCATCATCATCATATTTTCCCTAACACTGTCAGCATCATCATATTTTCTCTGCCGACCGATATCCTCCTGCAGACAAACCTTCGACCTTTCGCCTGTCAGCAGCATCATCATATTCGGCTATCAGCAGCATCATCATATTCGGCAAGCGTAAACATCCTCTTGATGTCCACTGTTCATCTTACCGCCAAACTCTATCTTCATCATCATGATGTTCAACATCATGTTCATCAGCAGGATATAGAACATCCGGTTCCTCCCATATATCCTGATGACGACAACCTCATGCACCTTTCCTTCGATGCTTACGTCACCCCGATATCCTGATGACGATTATCCTGATGACGATGACGTCACATGCAGTTCCTTTAATATCTTGCTGTCGGCTAAACTTAACATTATCGGCCCACGATGGTTTTATCAACCCGATCTTCTACCTTATGCCGATACGCTCCTCCTCGGCAACACCTGATGATGATCACCCCGATGCACATTCACTTTATGCAATCGACTGCATCATGCTCACCTCCACTTACTCGGATGACGCCCGAAGTAACTATAGGATATACACAGAAATATCCTGATGATGCCGTTGCGACGAATTTCCAACCTTAGCGAATTTCGATCCACCGAACCTCCTGAGGTGACCCGATCTGCTTCCAGGGCAACTTTCCAGACTCTAACAACCAGCACGACCTAGCACATACCCATGCTAGGGTTCTCAACACCTTTCGACTGCGATCCTGCAAACATGCACATGAACAAACAGAAAATGCATACTAAATCCTAACCTACTGTACATAGCCATTCCACCGATTCGACGAATCAACCGGTGGAATGGATCAACGAATCCATGAAACCACCAAAACAGCAAATCAATTTCACAATGGAGATCAAGCAGAAATGAACACAAACAAGATCTTTATTGATTTCAAAAGATGCAATACAGTACTCTGTCTCACTCTCTGTCACTCCTCTTCAATGCAATGCTATCTCTAAAATCAACCGATCCTAATACATAAATAGGATCTCTTGCGAGTACTACCACTCGATTCCAAGCGGCTGGGAAATCTCTCCAGGCGGCTGGGAGATCCAACCGAACATACAGCATAACAGCTGTCCAAACAAACTAGCTAAAAATAGTAAAGTATGGTCAACATGACCTTATTACATGCATTGGTCTTATCAGACCTTCTTGGAAACATTAACAAGACTTAAAACAAACTAACTACCTCATGGAGGCCAGCTGTTAGGTAGGTGCTCCTGCACCATACTCCCCAACAGAAAAGAACTCATGTCCCATGAGTTAGGTTGTGGAAGTCCTCCACCTTTACACTTTGCCTTTGCAGTGTCTTGACCTGTTCCAGCTGTATCCTCTGCTGGCTCTTGGCTGCTCCAAGACTTCTGAACTGTAACTTGCCTTGTTGCAAGTAAATCCTCATGCCTGTCAATGTAGGGCCTTCTCTCACATACCTTGTGTTTGTCAGGTTGTCTGACCAGAACCTCTGTCTGAACTGCCTCTTGAACTTCTGCAATGTTCAACTCTATCTTCCTTTCAACCTTTATAGGACAAACAATAGTCCCAACTATGACAACATCCTTGTCATTCCTCTCAACTGGTTGCTGTTTGCAAACCTATTTCTGAACCTGCTGCTGACCTCTGTCAGTCAAAACTGTAACTTTCTTCAACCTGTTGTTCTTAACAACTTCTTTCCCTGCAGTGTCCTCAACTGCCTTTATGCCTGCTCCTATAGGCATCTGCACAAACTCCTTCTTTCCCACTAAAATGATTTTGGCTGCCCCCTGTGCTGCAGCATCTTCCTGCAATGGCATCAACATAATAGTCTTCCCATCTTTCTTGATGGTGTAGGTATTAGTATACCCATCATACAGTACCCTCATATCAAATTGCCATGGTCTACCCAACAGTAGGTGACAACATTCCATGGGCAAAATGTCACACAAAACTCTATCATGATATGCTCCAATCTGAAAATCAACATATGCCTGTTCATAGACAAAAAGTGATTGACTATCACTCACCCAAGATGCCTTGTAAGGATGTTGGTGTGGAATCCTTTCCAAATTCAGTTTATCCACCATTTCCTGAGATACCATGTTGTCTGTTGAACCAGTATCAATGACAACCTTACATACCTTACCTTTGCTCTTGCATGTGGTCTTGAAAAGAGCTCTTCTTTGCATCATATCCTTTGATGCCTGCAAACTAATCCTCCTTAGCATCAATGCTTCTCCCTCCTCAGGATATCCATAACTGTCAGGAACTCTATCTCCTTGATAAGTGTTTGAACTTTGCACACTTTGCTCTACTTTCTCTTCTTGCACAAGTTGTACTCTCTTGTCATTCATTCTATCATTTCTAGATGATGAACCTTTGCTTTCTGGACATTTGAAAAATGGATGACCAAACTCACCATAGGTGTAACACTTTCCTGAAAATGTAGTAGAACCTCTACCACTTCCAAATCTTCCTCTATTACCTTTCCATCCACCTCTGAAATCAGACTGTCCCTGTCCTTTGCCAGTGTCTTCTTGACCCTCATTGGTTTGCCTTGTTGTAGGGGCTGCTCCTCTTCCCCTCATATTGCTGCCTCTTCCTCTCATGGACTTACCTTGTCCCCTATTCATCTTTTCTTCAATCCTGATTACCATTTGGTAACAATCCTCCACACTCTTAGGGTTAGCTAAAACTAACTCATCCTGTATGTTCAATCTCAAACCAGCCAAGTACCTAGCCACCTTTTCTACCTCATTCTCATGATGACCAGATCTCATACTTAACTTATAAAACTCCTCAGTATATGCCTTCACATCCATTTCCTTCTGCCTTAAAAATTGCAGCTTCTTAAACATCTGAATTTCATAATCCTTGGGCAAGAATTTACCTTTGATCCTTGCTACCATCTTATCCCATGAAGTGATCTTTGACTTTCCTTGTTTCCTTCTCTCGGATTGTACATAATCCCACCATACCAAAGCATGACCTCCTAACTTGGTCTTTGCAATCTTTACCTTCTGATCCTCAGCAACATCTTCACATTCAAAGTGATTATCAAGTGCAGCAATCCAATCCAGTAACTCATCTTCATTCAAACTTCCATTATACTTGGAAACATCAACCTTTACCTTAGGTTTATCACTCTGCACTGCCTTTAACAGTTTTGCAAATCTCTGGTCTTTAGCATCTAGATCTTCAGCTACCCCTTCATACTCTTCAACAGTATCTTCGTCTTCTTCTGATTCACTGTCATCCACTTCCCTCTTTTTGTTCTTTTCCAGGGCTACAAGCCTGGTTTGAAGTGCTTCAGCAAGCTCCTTCATCTTCCTCATCTCTCTGGCATGTTTTTCCTTCATCTCCTGCAATTCCCTTGCAGTACCAGTACCTTTCGGAGGCATTTTGTCAACCTCTCACTTCTCTACCTCTGTCCTTTCAGTGACAGAATCAACACACAACAGCCCAGACCTTTTGCTGAGCTCTGATACCACTATGATGTAGAGGCATCCACACTAAAACCTTGACATACAGCATGTATGTCTAAAACCCATCATCATCATCATATTTTCCCTAACACTGTCAGCATCATCATATTTTCTCTGCCGACCGATATCCTCCTGCAGACAAACCTTCGACCTTTCGCCTGTCAGCAGCATCATCATATTCGGCTATCGGCAGCATCATCATATTCGGCAAGCGCAAACATCCTCCTGATGTCCACTGTTCATCTTACCGCCAAACTCTATCTTCATCATCATGATGTTCAACATCATGTTCATCAGCAGGATATAGAACATCCGGTTCCTCCCATATATCCTGATGATGACAACCTCATGCACCTTTCCTTCGATGCTTACATCACCCTGATATCCTGATGACAATTATCCTGATGACGATGACGTCACATGCAGTTCCTTCAATATCCTGCTGTCGGCCAAACTTAACATTATTGGCCCGCGATGGTTTTATCAACCTGATCTTCTACCTTATGCCGATACGCTCCTCCTCGGCAACACCTGATGATGATCACCCCGATGCACATTCACTTTATGCAATCGACTGCATCATGCTCACCTCCACTTACTCGGATGACGCCCGAAGTAACTATAGGATATACACAGAAATATCCTGATGATGCCGTTGCGACGAATTTCCAACCTTAGCGAATTTTGATCCGCCGAACCTCCTGAGGTGACCCGATCTGCTTCCAGGGCAACTTTCCAGACTCTAACAACCAGCACGACCTAGCACATACCCATGCTAGGGTTCTCAACACCTTTCGACTGCGATCCTGCAAACATGCACATGAACAAACAGAAAATGCATACTAAATCCTAACCTACTGTACATAGCCATTCCACCGATTCGACGAATCAACCGGTGGAATGGATCAGCGAATCCATGAAACCACCAAAACAGCAAATCAATTTCACAATGGAGATCAAGCAGAAATGAACACAAACAGGATCTTTATTGATTTCAAAAGATGCAATACAGTACTCTATCTCACTCTCTGTCACTCCTCTTCAATGCAATGCTATCTCTAAAATCAACCGATCCTAATACATAAATAGGATCTCTTGCGAGTACTACCACTCGATTCCAAGCGGCTGGGAAATCTCTCCAGGCGGCTGGGAGATCCAACCGAACATACAACATAACAGTTGTCCAAACAAACTAGCTAAAAATAGTAAAGTATGGTCAACATGACCTTATTACATGCATTGGTCTTATCAGACCTTCTTGGAAACATTAACAAGACTTAAAACAAACTAACTGCCTCATGGAGGCCAGCTGTCAGGTAGGTGCTCCTGCACCAATACCTCTGCAACAATCGCCATTAATGGTGCACCAACCCGCGGCCTTGGGAAATGCAGAATACTGTGCGTCGCAACCGTTTCCCGCCAAGATACATCGTCATGATATTTGAAAATATGCAGGGTCGAATTATCCCACATGCACCCCGCGGCGACCTTTTCAACACTTTATATACTAAGTCGCGAGCATATATGATGTCGGTGCTTTTGCTCCCGACGACACTAGTATAAACCTTCATCATCATCCTCCAGCAGCATGATATCCTGTTGCTTGAAATATCACCTTGACGTCAGCATCATCATCGCAATATCACCTACATGATAATCACCTTCATCGGCACAACCTGATGCATCGGAGGAAGATCCTCCTGCTTAACGAATATCAAAAGTCTGGCCGATGAAAAATCCTGATGACGTCACCGTCATATCTTGCTGACGTCATCAGCATATCTGCCTACTGCGCACCTCCTCATATCCGGATGACGTCATCGTCATGTTTGCAAATATCGGGGGATCTCCACAAGATAATCAGTGTTAGAAATATGACCCCCCCGGACCTTGATGACATCACCACCACATGTCGGCATCAGGATGATATTCGGAAGATAATCAGATATTTGGAAATATCATCCTGATGCACAAATATCATGCTGCACTGTAGCTCCGCTATAAGATCGGGGTGATATATGAATATGACAGATATTTGAAATGATCACCCCCCACTGGATAATGCATGAAGCCGACAGGCGGATATCTCCCTGATATCAGCATCATCATGATGCTGGAACAAACATACATCCGGGTGATATTCAAATATGAAAATATCACCCCCTCCTTCAGAAATATCATGATGCAGATAGGCAGAGAAATAGATATCACCCTGACATAAGAATGATGTCAGCATCGTCAGGGTGATAAAACAACGAACATGAAGTGATAAAACAACATCAGGATGATCTTGACTAAGATCACCCGATGTTCAAATATGATGACCCCGATGAAGATCGGATCATACTTAGGACTTTGCAGCAACATCATCAGGATGATCTTAAGTAAGATCACCCGATGTTAGAATATCACCCCAGCGAAAGATCATGCTGACAGAAAATATGATGACCCTCGTAAGCAACATCAGGGTGATGTCTGGAAACATGATGATGATGACCTCCTCCAAAGAAAATATGATGCTGATGTTAAAACATGCTGAGGAGGCCCAAAGACTTAGAACTTTTTGGATTTTTTGGGAAGGTGCCTGCATGTTTATATGCTTGAAAACTGACTGCTCATGCAGGCACCAACACCTTGACTATGATGAAATAATCAACATGATAGGAGTGGATAAGGAGAAGGTTGAAGACCCATCTCATCCATGAGGAAAAGGTATCTATGCTGAGGTTCCTCCATCATTATCCCTTCAAGGATCAGGAGACAACCAAGATGCACCAAATACACAAATTGAACTTCAACAGGATAACATTAGGCAAGAAAAAGTTGTAACGATGGAAAGCATCCCATTTCATTGCGAAAGACTCCTTCATCAAGAAAATCATAATAAGAAAGTAAAGGATTGAAAAAGAATAAGGCTATTGTCATCGACTAGAAATAGTAATGATTCTCCTCCTCGAATGCAACAAAAGACTGTCAACATATAGGGTCTTGAGAAATAAGCACTGCATGATCATTCCATAAATAAGAATCAATTAGGTATGAACTTCTCACATAATTTCACACTTGATGGAGCACCTCTCTAAGATGCTTGCAAGTTTGAATTCCTCTTATATATATGTGTGTGTGTGTGTGTGTGTGTGTCGTGTTGTTTTCTTTCGTGATGTGTTATGTGTTGTTTAGGTCTCCTAGGATGACCCTTGATACTCTTGTAAGGTCAAGGATACCAAGAGACTGCCTCTATTGTGACCATTCTTCTATTTGTTTATGCATTCTTCTGCTTCTTCTCTCTATTTTATTGTTGTGTGTTGTGCCTTGGGGGCATAGCGTTGCTGATGATGTCTTGCGGGCATCCTCCTACATGGTGTTCCTAAGGCACTTGATTCTCCTCTCTCATTTTTATTGTTTACCTTCTTTAGTGATTCTACCTAGTCGACAGATGATGAAAACAAACAAATACTGATAAGGACCATATGTCCCTTCAACAAGTAAGCAAAAATGGACCTAGTGCATATATGAAGATGGGGTTGATATATATATTTAACGCTTGACTAGTAGAATCACTCTGTATGATATATCAAGTTGTCATACCTCTTCTAACTATTGAACACACCAAGATACTGAGAGGGGGGCTAAATCAGTATCTAATCTACTTTCTATTTTAACAACTTCAACTTATCCAGAGTAGAATTAAACCTTGAGCATCATAGTATTAACATGAACATGAAAGATTAACACAATGCACATCAACACATAACACCAGATATACGTGGAAAACCCTAGAAGGGAAAATCCATGGTGAGGATTAACTCACAATATATGAAGCTCAAATAATAACTTTGTTTTAGGGGCTTTAACCCAAGGAAGCTTCTACTCCCTAAGTAACTTTGATTTAGGGTCACTCCTAGGGAAGCTTCTACTCCTTGATCAATTTATTTTAGGGTCACTCCCAACGAAGCTACTACTCCCTAAAATGAGAACACACTTACAAAAGATTATAGTATGATAGTCTTTCTACTTTATGAAAACTGACATTGAAACTCACACTTTTGATGATTACACTTCTGCCTCTACACACTTCCTTCTAAGGATCTAATCAGTTAGGCACACTCTATACTTGATCACTATCACAAATATGTCTTCAAGATGAATCCAGACAACATCAACAACCTCTTCTATTTCTCCTTCAGTCGCACATCAATAATGCATTTATTCTACCTTTTATCTGCTTGTGAACATTTTAATCACATTGCAATCACACTTCACCTCACTCACTTTGATTCACCTTTTATACATGATATTACATTGATTACATTGTTTGTTAGCTAGATACAACATGAAAAATACATTTACAAGTCGGCCAAACAACACACAATATGAAATGTGTAGAAGATAGGTCCTAAGTGAAGCCACACGTTACATCAACAGAAGATCCATGCCTTGTGGACACCAACACTTTCTTAACCAAGTCCAAAACATCTTTCATAGCTTTAAACACCAAGGAATTACATTTACACACTCCACTCATTTGAAAATAGGATAGCTTAAAGGAAGACACATGAAGACCTGAAGTATAACAACCATATCAACTTGAAAACCTTGTGGGTATAGAAAACAAAAAAGATCTTCATGAAACTTTTCCAGATGAGTCCATATGACTCATACAACATCCCCAAACACTCTTTTACCACTACACATCAAGGAATTATGCTGCACAACTTCAATCATTAACTCTAAGAGCAATTTGTCATCTAGAACACAATGAATCATGTTGTCATTTGAAAAAATGAGTTACGAACCACCAAGAATCTTGAAACTACAAGGAAGCATGTAATACACATTCATAAACACTTTCTCAAAACTACAAAGCCAATCATTCATTTTCAAAGGAATGCAGAGCATTCCAATAGGCTTTCAACACTAGCATACTTTGCCAGAATACATGCCAGTACTCTATCATGCATAACTTTCACAGTGGAAGGACAAATGATCTAAAAACTTGGAATTATCACCTTTGTTGCCTCCTAAACACAATTCCAGAACTGTATAGCCATATCTACAAATGTGGAGGAATGCAGAGCATTCCATTGTCCTATACAGGACATCTTCACATAAATAACATTGTCTTCAAACAATTAACAACAAATACTCTTCTTATAATGCAATCATCATGGAACTTGGAATATGCATACTATAGGCAATCAATAGCATCAACAACACATTTGATCATCTTTGTGCTTCTAATTCCCATTTTAATATGCTCTATATCTTCTCCCTTCTCTTGTTGGACGAGGCATGACATCCAACCATGAGCCATATCTTCTTCTCTTTCTCTTCTTCTCACCGTATCTTCTTCTCTTGCTAGATGGGGCATGACATCTAACCATGAACACCATCACACCACCATGATAGTGTTGACATCAATGATAACCTAGTGACAGTGTTGACATCAATGACAACCCTAAGAACCATATGTGTAACACTAACAAACCTTTGCAATACATCTGCTCCATGCACTTTGGATGGTTTGTATCTCACCTTGTTGTTACACTTGGTTCTGAGGTACCTGTAGTATAAGCCCAATGGCTATACTCAAATCTGAACCCATAAGTGTAGCCTTGGTCTCTGATGTGATTTAATTGATTATCTTAGCATATCTTATCAATGTGTTTGTGGGAACATTCAGGGATCGTGGCACATGCCACCTCTGGGGGCATGGGCTTTGCAAGAGCTCTTGTTCCCTTGCATGTTTTCACTCTACCTTAATGTGATTGATATCGGTAAGAGACATCAACCACTTTAAGGTGGGGGCATATATAATGGTACTTGCTTGATTATTTTGGCAATGATAACGCATGTTTGTAATCCCTCTCTGTGAGGAAGGATGTTGTATCTCTTGAGTGAGTGTACATCCTTTTTAAAAAGCAAAAAGCCCTCTCTATGAGGATGGATGTTGTATCTCCTGAGTGAGTGCACATCCTTTTATATGCAAAGAAAGAAAGCCCTCTTCGTGAGGTAGGATAACATATCTCTTGAGATAATGCATATCCTTTATCCAAAGCCCTTCTGCGGAAGGTGGGATGGTGTATCTCTTGAGCTAGTGCACATCCTTTTATACAAAGTCCTCTGCAAAGGTAGAGCTGGATCTTAAATCATCCTCCTGTAAGCATGTCTTAGTGGTTGTGGTAGCATAGCTCAATTGTTAGGTGTGTTTGGCGTGTTTTAGATGGTGGGACTTAGCAATAAGCTCCTTCCCATCACTCATGTTTGTCATGTATAAGACGTATAGTGTGTCTATGGCATACTATGCAGTGCTCGTGTATTTCGTGTGTTTTCCTTACATGTTTGTTGTGTCTTCCCCTGAGTGTGGTATAAAGGCATGTAGCGATGAGCTCCCTCCACACTTGGGTCTTTGTTTGGCATGTCTTCCCCCCTAGTGTGGTCTAAAGGCATGCAACGATGAGCTCCCTCCATATTTTGGGTTTTGTTTTGTGTGTTTTTGGTGGTCTAAAGGAGCGTAGCAATGAGCTCCCTTCGCCCCCTAGTTTAGGATTTATTTTAATTGTTAAATCAATGTATTATTCGTGTATTGCATGACTTCTCTAATGTCTTCTTCATATATTGCATGCTTCACTATATTCTCTGTGTTTTACGTGCTTCTTACTATCTTCCTTGTGTCTTGTGTGTCTTTCATGTGTTTTCTAGTGCTTACCTGAGATTGGGGGCTAGAAATAGTTCTCTAACCTTTGGGTGTGCCTTAGCTTTATGTGCTTGGTGTGTTTGATGTGTTTTCGACCATACTTTAATGCATGTATTGAATCGTAAGATCATACATACATTAAAGTGGGGGCTAAATGTTGTGGAGTAAAATGTAACTTCATGCCTTTTTACCTCCTAGTTTAGCTCCTAGGTCCCCTCATTTACATTATTCAAGCTTATTACATATCCCAGAGCAATTTTCCTCAAGACCCATGTCAAATGGGACTCAGGGGCCCATCTTAAATGTTAATCAAGACCAAAAGAAGGCCTTGGGACTTGGGCACTTGTGCCCAAGTCTAGGTTGATTTGTCGAGTTCCAAATTTTAATGTGTCAGCTTGGGCCCTCTCAAAAGGTTTCCCTTTATCGGCCTATTCAATTTGAATTATGAAAGTTAGCAGGAATGCATATATAAGTGAGTTTATGTCTTCATTTTACACCTAGATGGATAACACGAACTTGTGATATTGAGCTAAAGGATTTCAAGGCATTTATTCTGTTATAGAGAAAGAATTGTGTTGTCATTGTGTTTGTTTGTTGCAGATTTGGCTTCATCAATCCATCTCCTCATGATTTGGAGGATCTTCATCTCTGTGAGGGATTCACCTCTAAGGTGACATCTATTTGTGTTCCAATCATTTTATTTCATCATTGCTTTGGCCTCTTCCCTCCATTGGGCACACATTCTATCTAACATCGGTGTTGGAAGACTTGAATGTCATTCCGGGGCTTGACTGAGGCAAGCTCCTAAACACCACAACCCCTAAACCCCCCTCTTTGTGATTGGAGGTTACAAGTGCAGGATTTGGCAAAGTGCAGGTACAAAGAAGCAATTCAAAGGATAAAGATCCAAGATCTTGTAGAAAGTTGCTAATATTTTACCCTACTGGACTAGGGCACCTACCCCGTAGTCCTCCTGATAGGATTTATCCCAAACTCAAGAGTTGAACATCATTTGACACTGATCACTATTCCGGATCTACAGAAAAGTTGCCCTATCAAACTTGGCCACCCACCCTGTAGTCCGCAAAGTTATCAATTCTATAAATCTAACTTCTAGTAAGTTTTTGATCCTTCCTAGGTGCCTTCCTGTCTGATTATCTGTAGCATTTTATTTGTCTGTACTTGATTTCATTATAATTAAGGTTTGAGGCTTATTGAATCTAGGGTCTGGCAAATCTCTCAATCTAATCTATCTTTTCATATCATTCCTAAGTACACTAGCTTGTAGCTGAGTCCTCTTCATCTGTAGTGACTTGGCTCGGTTGTTTTCCTTGATTATTATTGTGAAAGGAGAGTTTGATTTGATAGACTTGGCACTATTCACTATCTTTCCAATTTTCATACATAACACTTCCATTAGGGTTTTTAGATTTGATTTTTTATTGCATTATCTTATTTCATATCTCATTATAGTTTGGACTCCCTTTTATTTATACTCCATAACTATTCCTTTCTTTAAGATTTTGAGATTCATTACTTCATCTTGTCTTCACCCATTTACCTATCCTTGAATTTACCTCTAGGGTTTTGTTTGCTAATTCATTTTTATATCTAAGTGTAACTAACTAATTTATTTAAATTTTAAATAAGATGTTGCCTCTCTTTTGGACATTTAGGGTTTGTGTGTTGCTTGCATGCCAAGATCTCATTCTTTTACTCACATTCCATTAATAAGAAGCCCTCATTTGAACCCTCACTTGGCTTAATCTATTGAGAATGGTGTTCCTAATGATGTTCCCATAAACATTGTTATCATTCTTTTGTTAAAAATGAGGCTGAAGATTATGATTACAAAGCACATTTAGAACAACAATTTGCACATGAGATTGCTTGTTTGGCTAAGATGGATAGTCCTAAAATTTTGGTTTAGGCTCTACATGATTTATTACTTACTAAACCTTTTGGGTGGAAAGTAATTCAAGGTATTAGTGCTAAAAGTGACTCCTTATAGTTCTTTGAATGTTGTATCCTCTTCATGCAATTTCCTCCCAATTTTGTCTCTAAGTATGTCATACTTCTTACTTTTGTTCCTTCCACTATACCTACTTCTCATATGGAGTTTTTCAAATCTAATCTCCCTTCTTCTTGTTAGCAGGATAGAGTCGACATTAGAACAATAATCACCCACTATAGAAAAAATGTGCCAACAAACAAGCCAAAAGACACAAAATAAAACAAGGAGACATACCTTTTACTTATACTTAGGTGTAAGTAAAGGTGCCACAAAGATATAAGAGAAAAGAGGATAATTAGCAGAGAGAGAACAACTAGCCAATGGTCAATATAGAGATCTATATGAAGAAAAAGGTACAATAAAGAGGAAGAGAAAAGAAATAGAGAATAAAAGATAAGACAAAAATATGGATAGAAGTAGAATGTAATATACATAAGATAGGATATAGATCTATACATGGATATGATTGTAAGAATGAACAATGAATGAAGATATCTAAATGTAATCTCTTGCTATACATGAATATAAGATACCACAAAGTATTGGACTCTCTTATGCCATGTTATGATGAATGCCATAGTTGTTAATCATTTCTTTTTATTGATTGCACATGTTCTTGTTGCAAGTATGTGCCTAATCAGTGTTGTCATTGATGTCAACATATATTTGTTGTCATTGGTGTCAACTATGTTCTATTCCATTACTTGGTTAAAAGCTTTGAATGTTGAGGATATTGAGAAAATTGACCTCTCTGGAAGAAACAAGTGAGTTACAGTGAAGTGCAGTATAGACAGTGAGTTGTATGCTGAAGAACAGTCCGGTAGATTACTCCACATTTCTTGCTGCTTGAAGATCTTGGTCTATGCATTGGAAGTTATTTAAAGGGATGTCTAAAGATGCTAAATTCTGAGTTTGAGACTCCAATGTGAAGAATTGAGAGAGTTGCATTCACCAGAGTAAAACCTGCTTTCTTTGATTATTCTCTAGTGACAGGGAGAAAGTATTTTGCTTCGCATTCCTCTGCATTAAAGGTTTTGCTCTATGGTTCTAAAGGGAAGTCTGGGA
The DNA here is from genome assembly GCA_027924645.1 of Cunninghamia lanceolata. NCBI lineage: Eukaryota > Viridiplantae > Streptophyta > Pinopsida > Cupressales > Cupressaceae > Cunninghamia > Cunninghamia lanceolata. The sequence continues at coordinate 3,412,330 of BSBN01001091.1, forward strand.
TGATGATAAGTGCCTACAATTGCAATGGTTCATGTTTTGGTGGTCCGCAAGCTATCTTTCTTTTATGACAGTTGAAGACAGTGATGTTCATGTGCTCTAGTGTGAAGAATCTCATGAATAAACTGGTTTGAGTTTGTGTGGTTGCTCTTGATGATTTCAATGTGCTTGTGGATTCCTCCTAATCATGCTCCAACCTTTACATTGGTCCGTGTTAAGGAAATGATCATGTTTGAAGATTATTCCCATATAACGTAGTGTGCAACCAGTCTTAGCCGACTTGATTAATTCCAGCAATTGCGGAGATCCCTTGAATATTATGGAAGTATTTTATGGCATGGAAGATTGTGTTTGAGTCCCAGCTAAGGCACGGTGTGATCCGCATACATCTATACTACAAATCCTTAGCATAATTTTGTATTAGGTCAAGACCTACTTTGTAAAATGTTTGTAATGCCGACCTTGGAGATTGTTCCAATGGTTGATGATTGTAATGCCGGCCTTGATGATCAGTCCAAGGTTGATGAAGTGTATAAATACTTGTAATTGAGTTGTGGAAAAGATGTCCTTGTACGGAAATGGGAAGATAAGGAAAAGGGTGAGCAGATAAGGCAAAGCAGGGAAGAGCAAAGCAGAGGAACCATTGTACTTCAATGTATTAATCTCAGACATGAAGAAGATGGTGATTTTGGTAGTGAACTACCATTAGAGTTTAACAGCCCTTAGGGTTTAACAGTCCTTATTGTAATCTTTCTAGGTTTAGGGTTGAGGCAGTGAGATTGCTAGACCTAGCTGTCCTTCATGGCAGTGAGCCAGTATGTTCTAGGTCTGTGGAGTGACCAACCCTGAATATCATTTTTCAAAGATTATAATATATTTTGAGAGCTAATCCTCTCTGTGCTTTTTCCCCACCTTGGGGTTTTCGATGTAAAAATCTGGTGTCTCTTGTGTTTAATGTTGCATCTGTGTTTAAGTTTCTAATTTCGTGGATTCTTTATTTAATCATAATAAGTGCAGATAAGTGTGTATACACCTAAAAATGGCAAAGAAAAATTAAATAAATATTTATTATTTATTTAATTCCCATTCTTCTATCATTTAATAAATTCATCAATTTATCTATTTGATTCATGTTCAGCATTAATAGTCCAAATATTAAATAAATATCAATTTATTTAATTAAATCAATTAAACCTATTCTTCTAATGTCATTCCTTTATTAAATAATAATCAAATTATTTAATCACAAATCATCCTATTCCAAAGTCTTCATTCATAATTGCACATCATCTATTCCATGTCACACATCCACGTCATCATCTTGCACATGTAATTAAATATTTTAATATTTAATTAATCTATTTTCCCTCACCCACATGGGCCTATTATTCCTCCAACCATCCCTATTCCAAAGGGCATGGTCTCTCCATGTCATCATGGTCAAAGGGACACTTTGTGACACTTGTTTCATAGTCCCTAGAATCTTTCCAACCTCCCTACAAACATGGTCTCCTTGTTTGACCTTCTCTCTTTGGTCACTGTGAGCCTTGTGACATGTGGATTCATGTCACACCTTTCTCTCCTCCATGTCAAGGTGAGAGGAACATCTTCCCTCTTTCTCTCCCTCATCTCAACCAACTTAATCCTCATCATACACCTTTCAAGACTTCTCCACTGTTAATATCTTGACACATGGATTGGCCCCCTCCTTGGCCTATAAAAGGAAGCTCATTCCCTCATTCTATCATCCACAAGCTATAGCAAAGTTACTCTGTAGAAATTCCAGCATGCCTTTGGCAAAGCATCCATATTGCTCATTGTATTTTACATCCATTATCTTCATATCCATACAACCATGGCTTTAATCATCCATCCCTCATCCTCATAATAGTTGCATTGTAGGTAATCTCCATTGCATTTTATCCAACTACAACCATTCAAGTATTGTGATCTTCAAATAGTGAGGAAGCATGCTTCTGAGAGCTCTATTCATCAACAAGATCAATACAAGATAGGCAACAATAGAAGCATTCGAGGTAAATCAATCTTCAAGGTAATATTGCTTTGTTTATTTAATTTACATCATATTTCATTAAGATTATTGGATTATTAGTAGTTTAATATTGTTGACAATATTTCCATTAACATTTTTGGCACCCACCATGGAGACTTTGCCCCGTTTTTAACTTCCATTTGAGTGTTTTGTGAAGGTTCTATCACGACAGGTTGCTTCTACGCATACAACTTCCAGTTCTGCGCATTTAACACTTTTTGCCGCACTTTTACCTTTCGGCACATTCAACTTGTTCTATTGCGCATATGATTCATTTTGCCATGCATTTGATATTCCTGCGCATATACAACATAGTCCTGTGCTTTTGACTGTTATTACTATGCATTTGCGAATCTGCACATATAATACGCAGTGTTGCGCATATGACCTGCAGTCCTAGGCATTCAATTTGTAACAGAGTTGTAAAAGTTTTATAAGTGTATACACCTAAAAATGACACAAATCATCCTAAATAAATATTCTAAATATTTATTCCATTCTTCTATTAATTAAATAAATATTCTAAATTTATTTAATCGATTCACTGTTCCATAATTAAATAAATTCAATTCATTTAATTAAAATTCTTCTAAAATCCCTCACAATTAAATAATCATAAATTATTTAATTAAGCCTAACTCCTCTATCCTAAAGTTCTAAATTCAAAATTCCACATCACCTTTACACCTCACCTTTTCCACCTCACCTTGTCCACCTCATCAGGTTGCACATGTAATTAAATATATTCAATATTTAATTACCTTATTTTCCCTCACCCACATGGCCTATTTCTTCTCCAATCAGAGGTCAGTTAACCAATCAATCAAATCTGTTAACTAACCTGTCAGTTGAGTCAAATCCTCAATCAATCCAGTCAGTTCCACAATCCACTCTTCTAACTGATCAATCAATTCTGTTAACAGACCAGTCAATGGAGTTAACTCTCCAATCAGTTTTGTCACATCCCACCTTTCATGATGGAGCTGGGACACTTGGCACGTTTCCACTGGTTGCACATTCCTCAACCATCTTCAGCCGTTGATCTTCATATCTTCTCTCAACCGTTGATTCCTATTCCTCCGAGTCTATAAATGAAGCTTCATCCCTCCATTCTAATCATCTAGGCTTTTGACATCGTTACTCTGCAGAAATATCACCAGCGCGCCTTTGGCACCCATTTGTCATCCTCAAGCTTGAGATCACCATTGTTGCATTGGAGCTCACCTTCCTTGCATATCACACCATAGCCGTTCACCATCGACTTCCTCAAACAGCTTTAAAAGATTGCACTCTCTGAGGGCTCATCTCATCTGCGAAAGGACGATTCGTGATAGGCGAACAACAGAAGTTTCGAAACGGAAGAGGTTTGCTGTGTTCGTTCATTGCTTTGTTTAATCTTCTGTGCTTCTCTATTCTGTTGATGTTTGGGTCATCTGTTATTCATTTTATTGATGCACTATTTTACCCTCACATTTTTGGTGCCCACCGTGGGGCCGTTGCCCCTTTATTTTACCGTTTTTGAGCTTTTTTGAAGGCAGGTTCCGTACAGGTCCCGCAGAGTCACGCACAGGTTCTTTCGGCGCATCTGTTCATTTTTATGGCGCTTTTGAAGACTGTTACGGCGCTTTTGTAAAACTGCGCATTTGTTGACTGTAACTACGCTTTTATAGACTGTTGCTGCGCTTTTGTTGAAACTGCGCATTTGTTGATTTTAGCTGCGCTTTCATACAATATTGCTGCGCATACGTTAAAACGGCGCATCTGTTGTCTGTTGCGGCGCTTCTGACGACTATTGCTGCGCATACGTTAAAACGGCGCATCTGTTGTCTGTTACGGCGCTTATGACAACTGTTGCTGCGCATACGTTAAAACTGCGCATATGTTCATTTTAACGGCGCATCTGTTCATTTTTACGGCGCATTCGTTAATGTTGCGCTTCTGTTGATCACTTCTGCGCATCTGATCACTGAAGCTGCGCATTTGTAACTGGCTCAGGTTCTAGCACTTTTCTAGAGTATTTTGCTAACGCTAACCCTTTTGCAGGTGTTTGCTGGAGCGGTTTTGCAAGTTAGGCTCGGGTTCAGTTACATGTAGTTGCATCTAACTAAGCTCACATTTCATTTTCTGGGAAAGAGTAAAATGGTTGTTCATTACAAATCTTCATCTAGTCTTAATTAGGGAGGAAGTAACTGGTTTATTTCATGCTTGCATTGCAAACAAACTTCCAAGTTATTGCTATCTAAGACTTAAAATTGAACTCACAACTGCATTCTGAAGTTAAAATGAACCATTGCTATATCGTGAGACCTGCATTTCAAAGTTAACAATCTCGTGCAACGTGGACCTAAAATTGAACTCACAACTGCTTTCTGAAGTTAAAATGAACCATTGCTATATCGTGAGACCTGAATTTCAAAGTTAACAATCTCGCGCAACGTGGATTTAAAACTGAACTCACAACTGCTTTCTGGGACTTAAAATTGAACCACTGCAATATTGTTGAAATCACTTCAAAGTTTTGTTTGACTAGCTTAGCCCATTTAGTTTTTATCTTTTTAAACTAGGGTGGATTAATCAGTGTATTCTGTGCTTGCGAATGACAATAGGCTTATGCTCTCCCCTCTTCTGGGTGACCAGAGTGCCAGACTTGTCATTCTACTTGTTTAAACCTTTAGGAGGGGCCTGCCCTTGGATGCACGCTTGTCCAAGCGGGAATGACCCTGAGTGGTAACAGGCTAATGCCAAGCCCTACCGAGCCACTTAAAATAAATTGTGCTTGAGGTGAAAACCTCCTGCAACGAGTGCTGTTATGTTACACCGATGGCCAACCTCCCCCAAAACCCTCTCAGGTGCAACCCTGTGAGGCTGGGAGACTCCATAACGGAGAGTAGCGCCGCCGCACGTGTAACCACTTGAACGGTTGCCCGAATTACAAAACCTCTTGTTTTAGTGGCCCAAATCCCTTATAATCCATTTCTCGCCTAGGATTTCGTACTTGCTTTTGTCCAAAATAGAGTCGAAAAACCACAAAAACAATGGAAAACTACAAAATACTCTTTGTGCTTGCTGTGTTTTCTTGCTAAATTAATTCATAATATCAGATCAGGAAGACCTATTCCAGCCAAAGAATACCAAAAACAGAGAAAAATCCCAAAAATTTGCCAAAAAAATACCAGAACTGCGCATATATCCATTTCTACGGCGCATATACAGTGACTTGCTGCGCTTTTGTACCGACTTGCGGTGCTTTTATACCTTTTTGCTGCGCATATACACTGTTCTGCTGCGCTTTTACAGCGACTTGCTGCGCATATACGCCGACCTGCTGCGCATATACTTTTCTGCTGCGCATTTGCGCACTGTTACTGCACGTACATGCCTCACCAGAGCGGCGCATATACAACGACTTACTGCGCATTTACCTATTCTTGCTGCGCATATGTTTCTGCGCATGTGTGACAGTGAGCATCTGCCCTATTTTTGAGAAATTTTCGTCAGCTGTTTGGAGTACCCATTTCAGCCTAGTTTCATTTTTCGAGGTCAGAAATCAACCTTGCAGTCAGTTTTCATCCATTTCACCCATTTCTCTCTCTTTCGACGGTCGTCCCTGTCACCTTCTGTCCTAGTCACTCTTGCCCCAACGTCATTCTGTCCCATACCGATTCGACATAGGTCCTTCTTTAGTGAATTCGTGTAAGCCTAGTAGGTCACAGTACCTTTTGCTAGTAGTCTTGTTGAACGACTAAGCCCTACACAGTGAGACTGGTATCGACTACCCTTGCTAGTGGCTAGAGTCTTGTGTCAACCGTCTTACCTGAAGTCATTGAGCGAGAGAACCCTTTGTCCAAGTCTTGTCCTAGATATCCCATTCATTACAGTCTTAGTCGGCACCTTGCCAAGATTTCTAATCCTAGTCCATTTCATCCCACCCCACCTTGCATGGTTCTTACTCGATCCCAGTACAACAAGCTAACTGAAATGGCCGACTCTTTCGATCACATCGCCCCACCACGCGATGATGATGAAGAAATTTCTCATGAAGAATTAGTGGCACACATGCAAGATAGCAAATTCCAACGCCTAGTGGAGAGAGTACTCCTTGAGGATCCCACCAAATATTTCCATCATCTTGCTAGTCTCGGACTCAAACTCCCCGCAGACTTTGACATTAGCTCCATCATGGAAAATGCAAACAATGAACGTGAGAGGGACACAAATGACACAGTCCCAAATGCACATGAGAGAGGCACAAATGACACGGTCCCCCAGGCCAATGAAAGAGGAAAACAACACATAGATCAAAATGCTCCTATAGCGGATGTGAGACAACAAATTGAGAGTCTAAAGCTAGAAATCTCCAACCTTAAGATCGGCACCAGTTCCAAGAACTACTCCTTGGAAGATATAGCACCATACCCCTTTGATAGAAATTTGGTCATGAAACCATTCCCCTTTCAGTTCGGAATCCTGAAATTCGACAAATACAAAGGGAAGGGGGACCCTAGAGATCATATCAGGGAATCCACTGCAGCATGTTTAGAAGTAGCTCACAACGAGACCTACTTAATGAGACTGTTCCCAAGATCTTTAGGAGGTCAAGCTATGGAGTGGTTCTCGCGTCTTCCACCAGGAATCAAAACTTTTGATGAACTTGTCAATAAATTCATAACGCACTTCTCTTACAACATAGAACACGAAGTATCTATGCTAGACCTATGCAACACCAAACAAAAAGGTGGTGAGTCTTTCGCCACCTTCTTACAATGATGGCGACAGCTAGCTAGCAAGTGTTCTTACGACATGCCTGAGAAACAACTATTGGAAATGTTTGTCCACAATTTGAATCCCGATCTTAGCTATCAGATTCAGATACAATGCCCTACCTCATTCACCAAAGTCATCGAAATGGGGCTATTCATTGAGAAAGCTATGATCGCTAAAGGAACTCTCAAGCTCTACAAGGACACACCTCCTTCCAATTACACAACTGACAAGTCAAAGTTTTGGACCAAGAACAAGAATGTGGTCAACGACGGAGTAGTGGATGCCAAGGCGGCAGCCCCTAAACAACAACCCATATTCACTCGTAAGGAAGAAGCAAATAACGGTGCACTCAACAAGCCACCCCCTCTGGAATCTAGACCTTGGTTCAATTCGAATCCAAGGAGAAAATTCACGCCGTTAGGAGAATCTCAAGAGTCTGCTCTCAGGAAGTTGTTGGCTAACAATGAAATTTCTCTACCACCAACAAGTGACTATGAGCCTATAGTCAAACCTCCCTATTGGAAGGACATAGACTATTGCGAGTATCACCGAGGAAGGGGGCACACAACCAATAATTGCATCCGTCTTAAGAACGTCATACAGGATATACTGGATCAGAATCAAGGAGGGACACAACCGCATACCTCCAATGAATCTCATGTGGCCTACCGGGATCCTCTCCTAAACCACAACTGGCCGTATAACAACAACCACAACAGCGGTCACAATAACAACAATGGTTACAACCACAACAATGGTCACAATGGCAACAACTCCAATGGTCATAACAATAATGACAACAATCGCAACAGGCCAAACCAGAACAGTGGGTCGAGTAGTGCTAACTTTGCAAGCGTTCCCTTTGAGTACACCATTAACTGCATTTCTGAGCACGTTCCGCAAGTCAACGTCATATCCCCCAACCAACAACCAGGACCTAACGGAACTGGTTGTAGTATAATTACCCGCAGTGGTAGAGTCACGATCAACACCACTCCTCCAAGGTCGTCGCCATCTCCGTCCAACCCCCGCCCATATAATGTCATCGACCAATTGCAAAAGACTCCGGCTCATATTTCTATATTGGAGCTCCTGCGTCTATCTCCTTCTCATAAGGAGATTCTTGAGAAAGCCTTAGTGGAGACTACTGTCCCCACTAACCTAGCCCAAGAAAAGTTTCAAACCATGGTGGGTAATTTGACATCCTCCCCTTCCATATCATTCACAGAACAAGATGACCTTTCCATGTCTCAACCCCACAACACTCCTCTACACATTGTCGCATTCGTACACAGGCACCGCATCAAGAGGGTTCTCATTGATGGGGGTGCCGGTTTGAATATTTGCACTTTGAAGCTAGTCCTTGCATTGGGGTTCTCTGAACAGGCAGTGGATCCACGGAGGAAGATTACCATAAAGGCCTATGACGAGGAGGAACGCACCACGAAGGGCACGGTTGTCCTACCCATTCAAGTGGGACCGGTAATTAAAGATGTGGTGTGCCAGGTCCTTGATCGAGAGCTTGCTTACAATATTCTGCTAGGGAGACCATGGATCCACGCCATGAAGGCTATCCCCTCCACCTACCATCAATGCATAAAGTTCCCACATGATGGCAAGCAGGTCACCATACACGGCGACCCCGATCCCTATCAACACTGCAATTCTTTTCAAGCTAAACCTGAATGCGTCATTCCCAACAATAGAGCCCATATCTCCCCTACTCCGCCACAAGACCATACTGCCGAAGCTTCCTCTTCACAACCTAAACCAATGAAAATCACCATAAAAGAAAATGGCGTGGGGGAATATCAGATTGAGCACAGCCTCAACCTTGCAAAAATGCCCTTGTCTCCTCGCTCCTTTGGCCAGCCCAAGCATCAACCCAGGCATTTTTCAAAGCCCTCTGCTCCTCCTACAACTCCCGCAAACCCCTTTGTAAAATGGGGGACCTTATCCGATGAATCAGAGGAGCGATATCTCTTGCAATGGCTTTATGCCGAAGAAGAAAACACATCCCAAGATCCACCCAGACTCCCTACAGAGCTCTATGGGCGAGGTGAAACCATCTTGCATAGGATGGGATATGAAGGACAAGGCCCTATCGGCCTCAGAAAAGAGGGGATCATCGAACCTATACAACCCTCTTCCTCCTCTTCGGCTAGAAACACGACTGGCCTAGGCTACAAAGGTAAAGGTAAAGCCAAAGAAAATGCCTGCCTAGTGGAGACAATTCAAACACTCCAAGAGGATAGTGACACAGATTCAGATGATTCCAATCAGTATGAATGGGACGAGCTGACAGAACACTCCTACGATGACAAGGAGATTGACACCATCCAAAACCTTAGCCCATATCATGAGAGACAAACGCAACGGGACAGACCACTGGAGTCTGATTTGCCCCTCCCTGAAGTTATGGCTTTCGAGGAAAGTATAGATTCCATTGCGATAAACAACCTGGAAGAAAGTACCACCCAGAACACTACCCCCACCTGTGCTCCTAGTATTTCCATCCACACTATCAACGAATCAGGTCTTTCATCTGACTCCCTTCCCCTCTTACACCCTGAGCTTATTGACTGGGACCTGAAAGGGACCCCTCAATTAGATGTGTTCCAGAACGATGATGCCTACATTGACTATATGGGACTTCGAGATCATTTACCAAAAGGAGATCATAAAGCCAGTTTCACTATCGAACTCAATACTGTAGCATACTTTGGGGAGGGTGCCAAGCCTTCTAGTCGCAAAAATGTAAAGATCAAAAAGGGATCTGACGGTGAAAACCGCCATGCGGCAGTGTCAGATCATAAAACAGTAAAAAGAAAGGACGTATCTGAAGGTGAAAACCCAACTGTGGCACCTGACGATGGATTGCTTGACACCCTCCCAAGTGACATGTATCAAGAAAGGTCACAGATCGTGGTAGAGCCAACAGAGCCAGTGAACATTGGAACTGAAGAGCAGCCTAAGATAATCCACTTTACAAAATCTCTCACGCCACCTGAGAAAACCAGGTTTGTACCATTCTTTAAAAAGAAGAGAGGCAGTTTTGCTTGGTCATATGCCGACATGCCAGGTTTGGACCCAAACCTGATTCTACATCACTTACCATTGGATCTAGGGGTGAAACCCGTAAAGCAAAAACTGAGAAAAATGCATCCCCATATTGCCCTCCTGGTCAAGGAAGAACTCAAGAAATTGCTAGACGTGGGGTTCATCAGGGCCATTGATTACCCCGAATGGATATCAAACATCGTGCCAGTGTCTAAACCAGACGGCAGGGTTTGACTATGCAACGATTTTAGAGACTTAAACAAAGCATGCCGCAAGGATGACTTTCCCTTGCCTAACATCGATATCATAGTCGACCTCACGGCGGGACATACAATGTTGTCACTTATGGATGGATTCTCGGGGTACAACCAGATCAAAATAGCACCAGAGGATCAGCACAAAACTGCTTTCACTTGTCCATGGGGTACTTTTTGCTGGAATGTCATGCCGTTTGGGCTGAAAAATGCAGGTGCTACATATCAGCGGGCCATGACAACTATATTTCACGACATGATGCATGTGACCATGGAAGATTATGTTGACGACATCTTGGCAAAATCACTCACCAGGGACTCACACCTGGACACATTAGAGAAAGTCTTCCAACGGCTGGACCAATTCCAAGTAAAATTGAACCCGAAGAAATGTGTGTTTGGGGTCACTTCAGGCAAGCTGCTAGGCTTCATCGTGTCAGCAAACGGCATAGAGGTAGACCCGGCCAAGGTCAAAGCAATCATGGACATGCCTCCGCCCAAAACTCTAACACAGTTGAGATCCTTACAGGGCAAGCTACAGGCCATCCGCAGGTTCATCTCACAGTTGGCTGACAAGTGCCATCCTTTCAGCCATCTCCTACATAAGAACGTTCCATTTAAATGGGATGAGCAGTGCGAAGAGGCATTCAACAAGCTCAAGGAGTACCTCATGAATCCTCCTATACTCATGCCTCTGATCCAAGGAAAACCTTTGATTCTCTACATATCCGCTACACCTACTGCTCTTGGGGCTCTCCTAGCGCAGCAAGACTATGAGAACAAGGAAAGAGCTGTGTACTATATCAGTCGAACCTTAGTGGGCTACGAGTTGCAGTACTCACAGGTGGAACGTTCATGCCTTGCGGTGGTTTTTGCCTCACAAAAAATCTGACACTACATGTTGGCACATCCTGTCAAACTCATTGCCAAGATCGACCCACTAAAATATCTTCTCAGCAAAGCAGCTCTCACAGGTCGACTAGACAAATGGGTTATGCTTCTTAGCGAATACGATATAGAGTATGTGGATAGAAAAGCCGTCAAGGGGCAAATCATCGCAGACCAACTAGCTGAGGCACCATTACAGGACACTTCACCCATGCAGTTTGAGTTCCCAGATGAGTCTTTATTCACCCTGTCAACATCTCCTTGGAAACTCTACTTCGACGGGTCTTACACCAACCATGGATCGGGGGCAGGTATCTTGTTTATCACTGCCCAAGGCGACACAATTCCAAAGTCCTACAGGTTGTTATTCCCATGCACTAACAATATAGCAGAGTATGAGGCTTTGGTAATTGGTCTCAAGATGGCCACTGAGTGGAAAATTCAAGCACTATGTGTCTATGGTGATTCTCAGCTTGTCATAAACCAGGTCAACGACGAGTATCAGACCAAAGATGAGAAGCTCATCCCATACAAGCAAATGGTCGACGACCTCAAAGAACATTTTGGGACCATCTCGTTTGAGCAAATACCCAGGATAGCGAACAAAGCAGCCGACGCAATGGCGACCATCGCCTCTCTTCTTGAGATACCTGAACATGAGTCACGCTATGAGTTCTTAGTAGAAACAATTCGACAGCCAGCTTCTGATCTCCTCGAAACCCATTCCATTTGCCACCTAGTAGGATCTAATTCACCTTGGTACGGTAAGACCTACACTTACCTCAAGGACAACATCCTTCCTTTGGACCTCTCTTCCAACCAAAAACGAACCTTCATCCGACAAGCCTCCCGTTACACCATTATCGCCAATACCCTTTACCGACGTGGTCTGGATGGTACTTTACTCCGTTGTCTAGAACAAGAAGAATCTATAACTGCCTTGCGAGACGTACACGAAGGGATCTGCGGAACACACTCCAGTGGTCCTTCCTTAGCTAAGAAACTCATGCGTTTGGGTTATTACTGGCCCCATATGGAAATGGATTCATATCAGTTCGTCAAAAAGTGCAAACAATGCCAGATACATGGGAACCTGATACATGCACCGGCTCAGGAGTTGAGACCTCTAATGACACCCTGGCCCTTCTGCCAGTGGGGACTAGACCTCATGGGAAAGATTCATCAGCCTTCTTCCAACGGCCATAAATTCATCATAACCGCCACTGAGTACTTTACAAAGTGGATTGAAGCCGTTCCCTTATCAACCGTCACAGGAAAGCAAATTTCCTCTTTTATTCTGAATTACATCATCTGCCGATATGGCATCCCTTCATCCATCATAACGGATAACGGGAGACCTTTCAAAAATCAAGATGTCCAGGAACTTTGTGAGCGTTTCAAGATCCAACATCGCTTCTCCACCCCATATTACCCCCAAGGTAACGGCCAAGCTGAGGCATCAAACAAAACCATTCTGAAAATCCTAAAGAAGACTGTCAATGAAGCCGGTCGCGATTGGCACGTCCAGCTCAATCCCGCTATGTGGGCCTATCGAACCAGCATACGCACTCCCACAGGTGCTACACCCTACGCCCTCGTCTATGGTTCCGAAGCCATCCTTCCTATTGAGGTTGAACTCCCATCCCTTCGGGTGTCATTGAAAGGTCTCATATCAGATGAAGAGTACAGAGTCTCCAGACTGCAAGAGCTAGAATTGCTAGAGGAACGGCGCCAGAAAGCTTTTGACCATCTCAAAGCCTATCAACAGATGATGTCAAGAAGCTACAACCACAAGGTTAGACCAAGATGCTTCAAGATTGGGGACCTCGTCCTAAAAGAGAACCCTCGCAATCAACAGGACAGAGAAAAGAAAGGTGAGTTCGAGCCTAACTGGCTTGGACCCTATGTAATTGTAGCAGCTTACGGATCGGGGGCATATCAGTTGGCCACATCAGAAGGTGAGTTGTTTGATGATCCAATCAACAGCATGCACCTTCGCAGGTTCTATACCTAAGAGAACCCCAATGCAAGGGGGCGCAATAAAATCAAAAAAATCAACAAAAGTTACAAAGAGAAAATACAAAAAAATTGAAAAAAATAGAAAGCATGCAAAAAAATCGTCCTTTGGTGAAAACCTGGCAAACAGGCGCCTTGGATAGGTATCCTGATGAAAACCTGGCAATCAGGCGTCATGTTACTTTCTAGCTTCTCGTGCAAATAAAAGCAAGTGATGAAAACCTGGTAAACAGGCGTTACTTGTGACAAACCGCATTCTCCATCTTTAGGAATCCAATCACCTTGAGCCCATTCTCCCTCTATTTTCCCCATTCGACCCATATCCATCCCACAGTAAACACTTGACAATTACCTATCATGGCTTGATACTCACCTTGTGGCCTTGACAACCAAGGTTTTGTCCCATATCGTCTCCTCGAAGTGAGCCTAGTGTAGTGTCTCTCGTCAGTGTCTGTGGTCTGATTCCATAAACTACGTTGCCTCTGCGCCGTCACGTAGGCAAGGCCATTATTCTAATGCGCCCCCGAGGCTTCCATCTCTCCCAAAGTCCCATTCGTCTCCTCTCTTGTCTTCATTCCTGTCGTCTTTCTTCTAGTCCATCCATGGTCCATTAGGGTTTACCCCGAACTACGTTGCCTCTGCGTCGTCACGTAGGCAAGGCCATTTAGCAATGAGCCCCCGAGGCACTAGGTCAGTCCCTTAGGGTCCGTCTTCTCAATAAGGATTGTGCCATCTTCTCACCAAGCAAGCAAATACAAGCAAACACCCGCGCTTCGAGCAGAAATCTTGACTATGAGCATCTTAACCTATCCAATGCAAGGCAAATACCCAAGGTCTTCTAAATGATTTTATGCAAATTAAGGCAAGAAATGAACACATATCAACGCAAATATGCTTTTGTAGATTGGCACCTAGGGTTAAGTTACAGAGTCTTGATTTTTGCTATCATACCTTCCTATGCTACTCAAGGATGCCAAAAGCTAGAGATGCTCTGAGGGGGGCATGATTACTTTCTTTGTTTGTTATTTGTGGATTAAACTTTAGTAATGCGACGCCTTGTCTAAGGACATGATCAGCAAAAGATCATCGAGGACATCAAAGGTCTTACATGAACGGGGGCAATCCTTGCTTGTTGAAACGCAAGAAGTACTCAGGTCATCTAGATTCAACTTTGACTAGATGCTTGTATTAACTTGCTAAATTACACTCCATGTAAGCGATACTCAGGTCATCTCGGTTCAATTATACCTCGATGCTTGTATTCACTTACAACATTTCAGAAAAGTACCAAAAACACAATGCCCAATGATGAAATAAAGCAATCTAAAAGCAAAACATCCGTCCTATATCCATACACCCATCCATACAGTCCTCATCATTCAAACTATGCAGAGTAACGATATCAAGAAAAGTCCCTAAGTCATTCCTTCGCAACCATTCCTCTATCCATCATGTCATTCTTCTGTCGATAGAGTACATTTGGACATCACAAAAACCAGGCATCTAGGAGCATATCATATCATTCGCAGAAACTAGTCATGCACATGATTAGGTTCGTAGAATGCACCATCCAATGCATTAGGTCACCAATACATTTGCATCACATCTTAATCTTAAAAGCCCAGAAAATCAAACAACATAAGTGCATCACATATATAGTTACATCACCCCATAGTACTCAGGTTACAAATGCATACATTCAAAGCATTACATCATATAAACATCCAGTAGCATCTCACATATCTATACAGCATCATAACATAGAAATCATGCTCCATACACACATCTGCATTAGCTCATTCTAGACACCACGTATACAGTTATATCATAACATAGAAATCATGGTTCATATATATACCTTTGCATCATCACATAGATATCATATTACATTTTGCATTCATTTGTCACATTAGATCATATAGACATCATATAGCAGCATATCAAAGTATTTCTCATATAACATCATATAAACCATCTAACTATGCAATAGCATCACATCATGCAATAGAAGTAATCATCTCACAAACACATGCAATAGATACACAAAGCTGCATCATCATCCATACTATCATATACAAAGAGGTCCAAATGTACAATATCACCATCTCTCTCAAAATCAAAGTGTCATATACAATGTACGTCTAAATAGACGGTGATACATGTCCCAAAATGTACAAAATCTGGTCTCTGACTACCCCTGCTGCTGTGGGCCACCACTGCCAGCTCCTGACTGCTGAGGTCCCATGACAGATGCCCCTGACTGGGATGGACCTGCTCTGTGAGCCACCCCAGACTGAGTCCTGAAACTCCCTGCCCTCTGGCTCGACGACACGGCACCATGGTACAAGCCTCGGTAGTACTGTGCCTGCTGCTGCGCTCTGGCTAAGTCTGTCTACGCCTATGCCAACTGCGTCTGCAACTGGCCTACCTGTGCCTGTGCCTGCTGCACCTGCCCAACTAGAAAAGAGCTCACTGCATCTGTACCCATGGCAGCCACTGCTGTGTCCCTCTCTACTCGAATAAGGCATACCCGGGCATCGGCCATGTCTCGCTCGCGAGTCAAACCAGCGATCACCGCTGCGTCTGTATCTCGCCTCCTCTCCACTCTCCTCAGCTGTGCCTGCAACTCTCGCACCTGTCCCCTCAGACTGGCTATAGTCCTGTCATGTGCCTCACCCTGCACTGGCCCCTGTGCTGCCTCTGCCTGTCCTAGCCCCTGCCGCTGAGGCACCTGCTGCTGTGGCACCTGCTGCTGTGGCACCTGCTGCTGTGGTACCTGCTGGGGTGGTGGCATCTGTGCCTGCTACTGCACCTGCTGCGGTACCTCTCCCTGTCCTGGCACTGCCTGCCCAACCCGATCTATCCTCCTCCTCTGCCTCGGCCTCTCTGCAGCCCGGCCACCCCGTCCTCGTCCTCCTCTAGCGGCCCTCCGCCCTGGGCCAGCCTCTCCCTCCTCCTCTGAGTCCGCCTCATCAATACGAGGCACCAGCATGCCAGGTCCTGAATATCTCGGGAATGGATGTGCAGTAATCCAATCCTCATACTCCTGTGTAATCGCCGCATCCGCTATCTCTCGCCTCATGTCCCATGCCACATAAGGCAACTGCTGGAACTCTGCCAGAGCCTCCTCATAAGAAGCCATCGGCCCCCATCGGACCCTCTCTGCATGTGTCCGTGCAAACATGGCTTGTCCCTGCGGCATGCCCTGTCTCCTGCCGAACTGTCTCAGTACTCGGCCCACTGTCTGCCTCTCCAAGATGTGCTGTGTCCGGCCTATCAACCACCTGGTCTGAAAGCAAAAGGGTAGCTCATCTCCCTCATCATCCCAAGGCTCGCAGTCCAGATATGGTCGCTAGACGACCACATCTATCCCATCCAACGTATGCCGCCAATACTCTAGCTTCCCCAGCCTGTGCTGGGAAATCACTCCTGCGTAGCCATAGCTGTACGGCTCTCCCCTCTGCCTAGCAAAGACGCATATCGGCCTGGTCACCGCTATGTGCTCCCACAGCCAAAACTGTAACAGCAACACCCCAGCCGATAGACTCGTGCTGCGGTGGTACACCACCTGATGCATGTCGTGGTATAAGTGGGCTAGCACGCATGGTCCCCACGCATATCGGGTGCCCTCAGTCAGCATCCGCTCCATGATCCTGCCCCATCCAATAGGGAACCCGTGCGATCTCCTGTCCGGGCATACAACGCCCGCAATCAGTCCAGCCACAATCCCAGGGAAGTAGTCGTAACAGTCATAGATATCCTGCCAAGGGATGACCTGTCCCACCAGCTCGGGATCGTCAAATACTCGCTGACACTCGGCGAGTCCCGCGTCCCGCTGTGCGTCGTACTCCACCAACTCGCCTACCACGGGCAAGTGCAGTATCCTATAGACGTCCTCCAACGTCACCGTCATCTCTCCAGTGGGGAAGTGGAAAGTCCCGTCCTCGCTGTGGAATCTCTCCACGGTAGCTGTCAACAGTCCTCGGTTCGCCCGCACCTCGGGCATAAAGCAAACATAATCTAATCCCATGGCACCAAGCGCCACTCTGTCAGCCTCCGTCAGCATATGTCTCTGCAATAGAGGCATAGGGAACGTCTCCCTCGACTGCAACGTCTCTCGTATCTCCTCCTGCAAGCACGCAAAGCAAGGTTTCAGTCTCACGCCGCATATACCATACTCAACATATCTATTGGACTATATCAACTAAACTTAGCATTTCAAATTGATCAAAACAGCACACTACATCTCTTGACTAGATTCCTGCAATCTCGGAGATAGCTCATCGATTCTTGCTTCAAACAGGACGCTAATCGAATCAATTTGGCTAAGTAATTTGCCATCCCAAGCAAATGCGCCACTACAGGTGGTAAATGCGCCATTTCTGGTATATGCGCCGCAAAAATCAACATATGCGCCGCAAAAATGCATATGCGCCGCTACAGGGCACATATGCGCCGCTACAGGGCACATATGCGCCGTTCTAACGCATGCGCCGCAGAAATCCACGTATGCGCCGCTAAATTACGAATGCGCCACAGGAAGTCACATATGCGCAACTTTAACAAATGCACTGCTACATTTCACGCATGCGCGGCAAAAATACCAAAGCGCCGCCCAATTACGAAAGCGCCGCCAAAATGCACAAATGCGCAGCTTTCACGCATGCACCGCCGAAACCGGCATATGCGCTGTGAAATCACAAAAGCGCAGCTTCGCGAGGCATATGCGCCGTTCTGCGTTTCAGCGCATTCATTTCACCTATTTTCTACGAGCATTTATGACACCTAAACTCGACCCTAGGAGAAATTTTTTGAAGCACATACCGGGGGTCCTGCCTCTGCTGGCTGCCCGAATCGTCGGACTCGCTCGAATCAGTGCTCCTCGCGTGGAATGTCTGCTGCTTTGGCCGCCATGCTGCTCTAAGTTTGCTCTGAGCTCTCTTTCTCCAATCCAGATCAACCAAGTGTGCAAATGACTATTCTTGTGGACCCAGCTCCTATTTATAGCCTCCAAACCCTAATTCTGGCTAGGTGATGACTGTGACTACTTCCCGTGTCCGTTTTTCCTCCCATTTTCTTCCCGCATCCCTGACCGCATCCCTATTCCTCCAACTTATCCTTACCCCTTCCTCGTCGTGAGATTGTCCGTCTCCAAAACTTTCGCCATTTTTCCCGTCCAATCTCCTGAGGGGGCATCCTATCGTCATTTAACCTGTACCAGGGGCAAACTGGGGCATGTATCATCATTCAGACTATCAATTTCTTTGAAGCAACGCTGTAAACTGCATTGCATCAAAGAGGGGCAAAATGTATACGCCTAAAAATGACACAAATCATCCTAAATAAATATTCTAAATATTTATTCCATTCTTCTATTAATTAAATAAATATTCTAAATTTATTTAATCGATTCACTGTTCCATAATTAAATAAATTCAATTCATTTAATTAAAATTCTTCTAAAATCCCTCACAATTAAATAATCATAAATTATTTAATTAAGACTAACTCCTCTATCCTAAAGTTCTAAATTCAAAATTCCACATCACCTTTACACCTCACCTTTTCCACCTCACCTTGTCCACCTCATCAGGTTGCACATGTAATTAAATATATTCAATATTTAATTACCTTATTTTCCCTCACCCACATGGCCTATTTCTTCTCCAATCAGAGGTCAGTTAACCAATCAATCAAATCTGTTAACTAACCTGTCAGTTGAGTCAAATCCTCAATCAATCCAGTCAGTTCCACAATCCACTCTTCTAACTGATCAATCAATTCTGTTAACAGACCAGTCAATGGAGTTAACTCTCCAATCAGTTTTGTCACATCCCACCTTTCATGATGGAGCTAGGACACTTGGCACGTTTCCACTGGTTGCACATTCCTCAACCATCTTCAGCCGTTGATCTTCATATCTTCTCTCAACCGTTGATTCCTATTCCTACGAGTCTATAAATGAAGCTTCATCCCTCCATTCTAATCATCCAGGCTTTTGACATCGTTACTCTGCAGAAATATCACCAGCACGCCTTTGGCACCCATTTGTCATCCTCAAGCTTGAGATCACCATTGTTGCATTGGAGCTCACCTTCCTTGCATATCACACCATAGCCGTTCACCATCGACTTCCTCAAACAGCTTTAAAAGATTGCACTCTCTGAGGGCTCATCTCATCTACGAAAGGACGATTCGTGATAGGCGAACAACAGAAGTTTCGAAACGGAAGAGGTTTGCTGTGTTCGTTCATTGCTTTGTTTAATCTTCTGTGCTTCTCTATTCTGTTGATGTTTGGGTCATCTGTTATTCATTTGATTGATGCACTATTTTACCCTCACAATAAGGTTTTTCATACTAACTTAGAGAGTTGTAAAAGTTTTATAAGGTTTTTCATACCAACTTTCATTTGCAGGTATTAGGAGCTGGATTTAGTCATTTTAGCTGCATTATTAAGTGATCTAGAACTAATTAGGAAGGAGTAACTTAATATGTTCAGGCAAACCATCACATAGACTTAACTAGGAGGAAAATAAACTGTTTTGTTGCATCACAAACTTTCATCTAGTCCCAACCTAGGGGTTAAAACTGAACAATTCATTTATGTTTTTACTATCTTGCACTATAATCTATCACATAGCATAATAGGGGAAAGTAATACTTGTCTTATTTCTTCAAACAATAATCTACACCTAGATTTGTTAGAGGGATAAAATTAACAAAATCTTTTCCAAGTTATTGCTATCTTGTTACAAATTTATGTGCTTTGTAGAGTTAACACATTTAGTTATTTTTCTTTTAACTAGGGAGATAAAGAACCAGTGTTCTCTGTGTTTTTAGAATGATAATAGGACTATGCTCTCCCCTTAACTAGGTGACCAAAATATCAAACTTATCATTTTGCATGTTTTACCTTTAGAGAGGCCTGCCCTTGCAATTCCTTCCTTCCAAGTGGGATGACCTTAAGTGATAATGGGCTAAATCCAAGCACCTCCAAGTCACTATAAATAAATTGCATTTGTGACAAAAGTTGCAAGTGATAGGTGCTGTTGTGTTACACCGACCAATGTTCCCCCAAAACCCTATGGAGCGTAACCTTTGCAGGCTGGGAAGCCTTCTTATCGAAGTGAATGGCTGCATGTGTAACCACCTGAATGGATGCCTTGACTAAAATTCTTTTGTTCTAGTAAGCCAAAATCCCCTATTTGGTGACACAGGAGGAGGAACCTCTAGAGCCATCTAACGTCATACACTCATTTAGTGTAGAGACAAAAAAGTTCAACTCTTCGGAGGAATAATAACTTGGTATGCGTGAGAAGTGAGTGCCGTGGAGGCAATCCGATGCTACCAAGTTATTAGTTGTCTACCTTTATACAAGTGGCTGGTGTAAAAACCAAGTTAGAACTCATCAAATATTGTCTTTGCCATCCCTAGGGTGTAATTTTCTGTTTTTAATTTTTGTTAAATAATCATGGAAACCTTTTGTTCTCTGTGTTTTCTAGCAATAACTTGAACCAAAATCAGCATTGAAAACCTTAGATTAACTTAGGAAAACATTCCAAATTAATCAAACTGTCAAACTGAAACAGAAAACCAAGTACCTGCAGTTTTGCGCATATAAAACATTTTGCTGCGCTTATAACAATTTTTGCTACACATTTAACCTATTTTGCTACGCATCTGAACCATTTTGTTGCGCATATAATCTTTTAGTGCATTTAACACAGAGTTGCGCATTTAAAACATAGTGTTGTGCTTTCAAAATCAACTAGACCTGAGTATTTGACACACAGAGCTGCACATTTGACCCATTATTTTGCTCTTTTGAAGCTGCACATCCAAAACAAAGAGATATTTTGTACAGTTTGGGATAAAAACATTACCAGTTTTAGGTACCATTTTTGCTTAGTTTCACCCTGAAAAATTAGTTATACCATGTAAACACCTTTTTGCATCATTTTCACAAAC
The DNA here is from genome assembly GCA_027924645.1 of Cunninghamia lanceolata. NCBI lineage: Eukaryota > Viridiplantae > Streptophyta > Pinopsida > Cupressales > Cupressaceae > Cunninghamia > Cunninghamia lanceolata. The sequence continues at coordinate 3,433,330 of BSBN01001091.1, forward strand.
ATCTTCTTTTCACATCATTGCCTTGCTATCAAAACACCTCAAAACCAAACCACAACTTGCTTCTAGGACCTAGTTGATACTCTACCAACCCAAACAAGAGCTAGGTAGTTTTATAATAGGATTTCAAATCATCCTTCTTAACAAAACTATACTAGTGTAACCTTGACAATAAAATAGTCCTCATCAAATAGCGATGTTAATCTATCTGTATTTGGACTACCACTTGTATTGACACTTTGATAGCTATTAGACATTATAGCTTAAGATTTACCTTGTTTGAGACAAACATAGAATCAACGAAGACCTTAGCAAAATCAATTTCAATCAAACTCACCTTCTACCACATCACACCTCCAATCAAAAAAAGCAAATTCAAACAAATCTCATTTCATTCCATCCCAAAAATCTTGCATGGTGCAAACTAGGTCTCAATAAAAACAAAAGAAAAACATGGACAACCTTAACAATAATATACCTGATCCGAATGATGAGGAAGTTACTCAAGAGGAAATCCTCCAACAACTCCAAGATCCTTAGTTCCAAAAGATAATGGATAGAGTTGTTACTACCGATCCCAAAAGTATTTCCTCATGCTTGCTCAACAAGGAGCAAAGCTACCCGCAGACTTTGATATCTCTAATCTATGGGAGACTAATGCCTCAAATGAAGCTAAGTCGTTGAAAGATGGCTCCAAAACTGAAAAAGAAACTCCAAAAATAGAAAAGGCTAAGAATACATTTAATCCCTTGGATACATTGACAACCCAAATCCAAGCCTTACAACAACAATTGGTAGATATCCAAAGTGAAACCTCAATGAAACATTATTCGCTGGAAGATATCTCACCTTACCCATTTGACAAATCCTTGAACATGATACCTTTTCCTATAAGATTTGAAGTGCCAAAATTTGACAAGTATAGAGGAAAAGGAGATCCTAGAGATCATATTAGGGAATTCAATGCCACTTGTCTTGAAGCCACCCACAATGAAACTTATCTAATGAGACTATTCCCTAGAAGCCTAGGAGGACAAGCTATGGAGTGGTTTTTACGTCTACCTCCTGGCATCTGCACCTTTAACGAATTAGTGGATAAATTTGTCACACATTTCTCTTATAACATAGAACATGAAATCTCCATGCTAGACCTTTACAATAATAAACAAAAAGGAGGAGAATCATTTGTATCTTTCCTACAAAGGTGGAGGCAGCTTGAGAGCAAGTGTCCCTATCACATACCTAAAAAACAAATGATAGAAATGTTCGTGCCTAATTTGTCCACTGAGCTAAGCTATCAAATACAAATTCAATGTCCATCAACTTTTAGTAAGGTCATTGAGATGGGGCTTCTCATTGAGAAAGCCTTGATAGCAAAGGGGCAAGTAAAGATATACAAAGACACCCCAAGCTCTAACAACAATGCAGATAAGTCACAGTTTTGGACTAAAAACAAACCCATAGTGAATGATGGTGTGGTAGATGCAAAATATGCAGCACCTAAGCAACCTATTTTCAACCTATCCAATCCACAGAGCAATGTACCATCTACCAAGCCTCAAGGCACTGAACAAAAACAAAACAACTTACCTCCAAGAAGAAAGTTCACACAACTTGGTGAATCACTTGAATACGCACTTAGAAAGTTAATTGGAGGCAATATGATCACACTTCCACTGGTGCGTGAATATGAACCCAAGTTCAAATCTCCTTGGTGGAATGAAAATGACTTTTGTGAATACCATAGGAGCAAAGGTCATAAAACCAATGATTTTATGAAACTCAAGCATGTCATTCAAGACCTTCTTGACCAAAAGTGCATATCCATTAATGAAGGACATACTACCAATGATGAACATATAGCATTCAAGAATCCTCTTCCTCATTATGAGAAGGTAGGATCTTCAAACCAAAACAACAAAAATGACACTGAGAAAGTAAGCTATAACAATGCTTCTTTTGATTACACCATCAATCATATCTCCAAAAGTGATTCACACATCAATGTGATCACCATCAATAATCAACCTGATTGTAATGTGGCCACATGTCATGGAAACATAACTCTACAAGGAGCTCAACCAAAACCATCTTCCACATCCAAATCATCTTCCACCTCAAACCAGTACAACATCATCGACCAACTTCACAAAACACCCACACATATCTATCTTGGAGTTATTACGTTTATCACCTTCCCATAAGGCCATTTTGGAAAAAGTTATCTTGGAGACAACGGTTCCTATGAACCTTGCCCAAGAACAATTCTAGGCTATGGTAGGCCATCTCACCACACCGCATTTCCTATCCTTCACTAAGAAGGATGACATGTCAATAAATCAACCACACAATGCATCCCTACACATTGAGGCCCTAATACATAAGCACATAATAAAAAGGGTCCTAATAGATGGAGGGGCTGGTTTGAGCATTTGTACACTCAAGTTAATCCTTGCATTGGGGTTTTCTGAAAATGCCATTGATCCCAAGAAAAAGATAACCATCAAGGCATATGATGAGGAAGAAAGGAACGGTGGTTTTGCCAATACGAGTGGGACTGGTAGAAAAAGATGTAGTGTGCCAAGTTCTTGACATGGAGCTTGCATATAACATTCTTCTAGGTAAACCTTAGATCCATGCAATGAAGGCTGTCCCATCAATGTATCACCAATGTATCCAATTCCTGCATAACGATCAAGAAATAACCATACAAGGGGACCCCGATCCTTTTCAGTATTACAATACCATATAGTCTAAACCAGATGTTGTAATACCCACCAATAGAGCAGCTTCTTCTTCCTCCAACCAAGTGGACCCAAGTTCCTTAGCTTCTACCTTAAAAACATTAGAGTTTAAAATCAAGGTTAAAGACAAGGGCGTCGGGGAGTATATTGTTGAACAATCTTTCTCTCTAGCATAATTGACACTATCACCAAAGTCTTATGGGAGACCATCCCAAAACAAAGCTAAGTCACTTGAGACTCCCGTGGGTCCTTTCATTAAATGGGGAAGCCTATCCGATGAGATTGATGAGAAAGATGTTTTACAATGGCTTTTCAAAGATGAAGACAATCAAACCATACCAGAGGACCAACAACCTAAGCTTCCTATTGAATAGTATGGTCAAGGTTTTTCCATTTTGCAAAGGATGGGATACAATGGTCATGGTCCCATAGGACTAAGAAAGGATGGTATCGTAGAACCTATCAGACCCCCTACTCACATAGCCCAAGACGCTACTGGGTTAGGATACCAAGGTCAGCACAAGAACAAAGGCAAAGGTAAACAAAAGGTTGAAGATAGACAAGCAGCTACCACTAACTTAGTGGAACAAATTCACCACTTGTAAGAGGCTAGTGAAACTGATTCAAATGAGTATGAGTGGGATAACCTCTTTGAGATGTCTTGTGAAGACAAAGGGATTGATGTGGTCCAATGATATAGCAACACTCCAACAATGCATGAGGGACAAAGCTCTAGGGCTAGACCGCTGGAGTTCAGACTGTAACATGACGAGAATGAATTTCACGAAGAGATGCGATATCAAGCTTGATGAATGAACTTGAGGAGGGTACCATATTAGACCTCATCAATACCTCATCCCATTCAAATGAATTCTTTGTCCTAACCATAACTAACCTTGAGTCTGATCAACCTGATGATCCCTTACCTTTTGTTCACCCTGAATTAATAGATTGGGATCTGTCTAAAACATCACCTGAGCTTGACACCTTTGAAAATGATGATGCCATCATTGACTACTTAGAGCTTAGAGAACACTTACCTACAGGGGACCATAAGGCCGGCTTCCCCATCAACCTTAATGACAAGGCATACTTTAGAGAGAGTGCCAATCCTTTCAGTCATAAAAATGATAAAATAAATATGAGATATAATGGTGAAAACTGCTCTCCAACAGTGTTAGATCATGAAAAGAGAAAAAGAAAAGACGTATCTGAAGGTGAAAACCTCTTTGAGGTACCAACAGATGAAAGGCTTGACCCTCTCCCCCTTTATACACATCTAGAAAGATCTTCAGTATTGATTGAACCTGCAGAATCAATCAACATTGGCACAGAGGCACAACCAATACTCCTTTATCAAGCAGAGTCATTAACTACACAAGAAAAGATAGAATTTGCTAAGTTCTACAGAAGAAAGAAAATAAACTTTGCTTGTTCTTACATTGATATGCCAGGTATTGACCCTGATCTAATCATGCACCATCTGTCACTAGCTCCGGGAGCCAAGCTAGTTAAACAGAAGCTGAGGAAAATGCACCCCACATAGCTTTAATGGTAAAAGAAGAGCTCAAGAAATTACTAGATGTGGGGTTCATTAAATCCATTGACTACCTAGAGTGGGTCTGTAATATTGTACCTATTTTAAAGCCTGACAAAAGAATCAGAATATGCAACAAATTCAAGGATTTAAATAAGGCTTGTCTGAAAAATGATTTTCCTTTACCAAACATTGATATCATCATTGACCTCACATCAGGTCACACCATGTTGTCCTTAATGGATGGTTTCTCTGGATATAACCAAATCAAGATAGCACCAGAGGATCAACATAAAACGACATTCACATGTCCATGGGGCACCTATTATTGGTGCATTATGCCATTCGGTCTCAAGAATGTAGGAACAACATATCAATGAACAATGACAACGATATTCCATGATATGATGCATACCATCATGGAGGATTATGTTGATGATATCTTAGGGAAGTCACTCACCAAAGAAGGACATCTTGAAGTCTTAGACAAAATATTCACAAGATTAGAGCAATTCAATGTACAGTTGAATCCTAAAAAGTGTGTTTTCAGAGTAACATCTGGAAAACTACTTGGATACATCGTATCAACAAACATAATAGAGGTGGACCTAGCAAAGGTCAAAGCAATTATGGAAATGTTGCCACCAAAGAATCTGAGTCAACTATGGTCTTTACAGGGAAAGTTACAGTCAATTAGAAGGTTCATCTCCCAACTGGTAGACAAGTGCCACCCATTCTCACATCTGCTACATAAAAATGTTCCATTCAAATGGGATGATAACTGTGAGCAAGTATTTTAGTGCTTAAAAGAATATCTGATGAATCCACCAGTCCTAATGCTGCCAATTCAAGGCAAACCTATATTGTTATATATCTCAGCTACACCCACAGCTTTGGGAGCATTGCTAGCACAAGAAAACCATGAAGGAAAGGAGCAGACAATCTACTATATTAGTAGGACATTAGTAGGTTATGAGCTTCAGTACACACCAATTGAAAGGGCATGCCTTGTAGTCATCTTCGCTTCACAAAAGTGGAGACACTACATGCTCTCTTACTCTATAAAGCTAGTAGCAAAGATTGACCCACTAAAGTATCTCCTCAACAAAGCTACCCTAATAGGTAGAATATCAAAATGGGTTATGATCCTCAATGAGTTTGACATTGAGTACGTGGACAGAAGAGCCATAAAAGGATAGGTCATCTCAGATCAGCTGGCGGATGCACCTTTGATTGATAAAAACCCCTTGAGTTTTGAGTTTCCTGATGAATCCATATTCAATAGCTTGGAAGCTCTACTTTGATGGGTCATACACACAACATGGGTCTGGAGTAGGTATCTTGCTAGTAACACCATAGGGGGATACAATCCCTAAATCATACAGACTTCTATTCCCATGCACCAACAATGTAGCTGAGTATGAAGCTCTGGTTATTGGCATAAAGATGGTAATTGAGTGGAAGATCAAAGAACTTCATGTGTATGAGGATTCACAACTTGTCATTAATCAACTAAATGATGAATACCAAAGAAAGGATGATAAGTTGATACCATACAAGCGTATGGTGGACGGCTTCAAGGAATATTTTGTTGTGATCTCCTTCGAGCAAATACCAAGGTTGGAAAACAAAGTAGCAGATGCAATGGCCACTATTACAGCCCTTCTAGATATCCCTGAAAATCACTCACATTATGAGTTTTTGGTGGAACAGTCTCCCATCCCACCTATGAAAGCCCAGACAATAACACCATTTGCCACATTGTAGGGGCCAATTCTCCTTTATATGGCAAGGTTTTCACCTATCTTAAAGAGAATATCCTACCTCCCAACCTGTCAAACAACCAAAAATGTATGTTCATATGCCAATCATCCATATATACCATTGTTGCCAACACCATGTATAGATGAGGTTTAGATGGTACTCTCCTTAGGTGTTTAGATAGTGATGAATATCAGACCACTCTAAGGGAGGTTTATGAAGGCATTTGTGGGATGCACTCTAGTGGTCCTACTCTGGTGAAGAAACTCATGTATTTAGGATATTACTGGCTAAGTATGGAAAAATATTCCTATCAGTTTGTCAAGCAGTGTAAGAAATGCTAGATTCATGATAATTTGATACATGCACGCATTCAAGAATTATAACCTTTAATGAAACCTTGGCCCTTCTATCAATGGGGACTTGATCTAGTTGGCAAGATTCACCCTTCCTCCTCCAACGGCCACAAATTCATCATCACAACCACATAGTACTTTACGAAGTGGATTAAGGCCGTTCCATTGACCACCATCACAGGGAAATAGATTTCATCCTTCATCCTTAACTATATCATATGCAGATATGGTATTATATTATCTATTGTCACAGATAATGGAAGACCCTTCAAGAATCAAGATGTACAGGAACTCTGTAGTAAATTCCATATCCAACATCATTTCTCCACCCCATACTACCCGCAAGGTAACGGCCAAGCCGAGTCATCAAATAAAACCATTCTAAAGATACTCAAAAAGACTGTCGATGACACTGGCTGGGACTGGCATATGCAATTGAACCCTGTTCTATGGGTCTACATAAACAATATATGCACACCCACAGGTACGACACCATACTCCCTTGTCTATGGCTCTAAAGCCATATTGCCTATCAAAGTTGAAATTTCTTCCCTTAGGGTGTCATTAAAGGGACTCATAACTGATGAGGAATACAGAGTATCAAGGCTTCAAGAATTAGAACTACTAGAAGAATGGAGACAACATGCCTTTAACCATCTTAAGGCATACCAACAGAGAATTTCAAGGAGCTACAATCACAAGGTTAAGCCAAGGGTCTTTTAGGTAGGTGATCTAGTCCTAAGAGAGAACCCACACAATCAACAGGATAGGGAGAAGAAGGGGAAGTTTGAACCCAATTGGTTGGGTCCCTATATCATAATCGCTGCCTACAGATCAAGTGTATATTAGCTCTCAACATTAGAAGGTGAACTGCTTGATGATCCCATCAATAGTATGCACCTTCGAAGGTTCTATACCTAATAACCCCAATGCAAGGGACACCAAAAAAAATGGTACAAGTGGTGAAAACCTGGAAACAGGTGCTATTTGCAACTAACTGCTACCTCCATCTGTTAGTACAACTAAACCCGCATCCATCTTTCCTATCATATTCATCCAGTGATCGCATCCATTTCGCATCTACCTCACAATAATTTACCATAGATTGGTGTCTTGTCACCCCTATCACATTATCCAACAGGGTCATCCAATCACATTATCCTATTGTTCATCCTATCACAAGTCTATCTTCAATATCATTCATCTTTGAACTATGTTGCCTCTACATCATCACATAGGCAAGGACATCATTGATGCACCCCCAAGGCTCCTTTTACATCCATTCCATTCCATGTCATCCATCTCGTGGTCCATTCAAATTTACACCTTTTCTCATCGCCCAGGTCTTTAGATCCACATAGGTCCACCCCGAACTACGTTGCCTCTACGTCGTCATGTAGGCAAGGCCATTTAGCAATGAGCCCTCGAGGCACTAGGTTAGTCCCTTTAGGCCCATCACATTGTTCATCGTCAGTTCATCCATAATAAATAAACCCTCTACTTGAATGGGGGTAAATCCTCGACCTAGTCAGGGAATAGGATTCTTGAATGCTATAAATTCAGAGGGTAAACAATCAGATCATAGTTTTATCACTAGACAACAAGAAACATGACAAGCAAACTTTAAGCCTCATCTTGAAACAAAAGACAACAAAAATGCACTTGGTAAATCCCTTTTGACCTAAGACATCAAACTGATTCTATCAAGTTATTGCAAGGAAACATGTTTTGGGCAAGAAATTTTTTCAATGGTTGTTTTAGAAGTCTTATATCATGATTTTTGTTATTATGTCTTTCTATGCTACTCAAGGATGTATCAAACTAGAGAAGCTATGATGGGGGCATAATTATTTTATTTGTATGTTGTTTGTGGATTTATCTTTGGTAATGTGAAAACATTGTCTAACGACATGATCAACAAAATGATCATCGAGGACATCAAAGGTCTAAACATGAAATAGGTTTAATCCTTGTCTGTTGATACACAAGCAATACTTAGGTCATCATGGTTCAATTATACTTAGATGCTTGTACTAACTTGCTAAATTAAAATCCATGTAAGAAATACTCAGGTCATCATGGTTTAATTATACCTAGATGCTTGTATTTTCTTACAACATTTTAAAAGCTCAATGATGAAACAAAGCACTTCAAAAACTCGCACAATCGAAGATGACAAGAATTCACATCCATACATACCAAATTGCATTCCATTTCATTATAATCATTCCATCATTATCAAAATTCCAAGTGTCTCAGGATTTAAGTTATCCATTTATTCATTTATCCAAATCATTTCATCAATCTTTCAAATCACTTCTTCTAATCAATTTTTCATTCATTCATATCAATCAAATTCATTCAAATCAAATCTTTAATCACTTCTTCCATTCATCAAATCAATTCAATCAAATCAAGCAATGATCCAAATTCAAGTCATCCTTAATCCATACCAATCGAGTAAATCAATATTGTCAAAATTATCCAATCGCAATCAATGGTCTTGATCCTAATCTCGTCGTAAACCAAATCAATCAATCATCATCATCAGTGGGATATATCTTTCCTACATATTTGTGTTGATCTAGGGATATATCGTTCCCCGCAATGATAACCGCATCTTTGTGTTGATCTAGGGATATATCATTCCCCGTAATGAAAACACTATCATCAATCATTATCTATTAATCATTGGTTTACAGCTGGACAGGAGCAATACATTGCTTGTTCTTGTGTCATTTGTGCATACTTGCTTTCTTTCTTGTGTGTGTTATCATTTTATCTTGCATAACATATCATTTCATCCATCTCTTATCTTGCATCCTCCTTTTTCTTAGTCATCCTTTATCATTCTATCTCATCATGAGATTGTTTGTCATCCTGTCATCACTTTATTCCCGTCCAATCTCCTGAGGGGACATCCATTCATCATAAACCTATACCAGGGGCAAATTGGGGAATGTATCAATTGCAGAAATTATTTATTCTTTGAAACAACGTGATAAAACACATTGTCTCAAAAAGGGGTAAAATGTATACACCTAAAAATGGCAAAGACAAATTAAATAAATATTTATTATTTATTTAATTCCCATTCTTCTATCATTTAATAAATTCATCAATTTATCTATTTGATTCACATTCATCATTAATAGTCCAAATATTAAATAAATATCAATTTATTTAATTAAATCAATTAAACCTATTCTTCTAATGTCATTCCTTAATTAAATAATAATCAAATTATTTAATCACAAATCATCCTATTCCAAAGTCTTCATTCATAATTCCACATCATCTATTCCATGTCACACATCCACCTCATCATCTTGCACATGTAATTAAATATTTTAATATTTAATTAATCCATTTTCCCTCACCCACATGGGCCTATTCTTCCTCCAACCATCCCTATTCCAAAGGGCATGGTCTCTCCATGTCATCATGGTCAAAGGGACACTTTGTGACACTTGTTTCATAGTCCCTACAATCTTTCCAACCTCCCTACAAACATGGTCTCCTTGTTTGACCTTCTCTCTTTGCTCATTGTGAGCCTTGTGACATGTGGACTCATGTCACACCTTTCTCTCCTCCATGTCAAGGTGAGAGGAACATCTTCCCTCTTTCTCTCCCTCATCTCAACCAACTCAATTCTCACCATACACCTTTCAAGACTTATCCATCATTAAGATCTTGACACATGGATTGGCCCCCCTCCTTGGCCTATAAAAGGAATCTTATTCCCTCATTCTATCATCCACAAGCTATAGCAAAGTTACTCTACAGAAATTCCAGCATGCCTTTGGCGAAGCATCCATAGTGCTCATTGCATTTTACATCCATTATCATCATATCCATATAACCATGGCTTCAATCATCCATCCCTCGTCCTCATAATAGTTGCATTGTAGGTAATCTCCATTGCATTTTATCCAACTACAACCATTCAAGTATTGTCATCTTCAAATAGTGAGGAAGCATGCTTCCGAGAGCTCTATTCATCAATAAGGTCAATACAAGATAGGCAACAATGGAAGCATTCGAGGTAAATCAGTCTTCAAGGTAATATTGCTTTGTTTATTTGATTTGCATCATATTTCATTGAGATTATTGGATTATTAGTAGTTTAATACTGTTGACAATATTTCCATTAACAAAGTGATTAATGTGTAAGTGAAGAAGTGTTTAAGTTTTTGGGACAACTAATTCACCCCCCTCTCAGTTGTCCAGCGCATTTTAACAATTGGTATCAGAGCAAGGTTCCTCTAAAGAAAGTCTAATAGCTTGAGGAAGATCCAAAAATGTCTTATAAGAAGGAAGCACCACATTTTAATGGGATGAACTATGCTCTTTGGAAGGCATGAATGAGAAGTCATCTTCTTTGTCTTGGTTACAAAGTATGGAAAGCTGCAGAAACAAAATACACCTTACCTCAGAATGGTTTGACGACTGAAGACAAAATTAAGGAATATGAAGTGGATGTCAAAGCAAAAGATGCTCTGTTAAGTTCATTGAATGACACAGTACTGACAAAAGTGGTGGATCTTGAAACTACAAATGAGGTATGGGAAAAGCTAAAAAATCTATATGAGGGAGATGATTTTGTGAAAGAGGCTAAGCTACAAAGTTTGAAGGTGAAATATGAAAGTTTGAAGATGAATGAAGATGAAAACATAATAGCCTTTATGCAAAGAGTTGATGAACTTGTCATCGGAATAAAAGGTATGGGGGGAACTCTCGATGATAAGGAAGTTGTGATGAAAATTCGTAGATCACTACCAAAGTCCTATAGTCACAAGGTAGCTGCAATTGAAGAATTTATGCAATTGAAAGCTACTGACAGAGATCAGTTACTTGGTAAGCTTATTGCCTTTGAGATGAGATAGTTTGGTGATGCCCTGCTAAAAGTCGAGGTTGCCTTCAAAGCCAGTACTTCTGGGAAAACCTCTAGATCAAAAAAGTACAAGGTAGAATCTGATGATAATTTTGATGAAATTGAAGCCAACTTTGTGAATAAACTGCAAAGAGGATCTGGTAAGTTCAAAGGTAAATTACCTTTTAAATGTTTTTCCTGTGGTAAAGTAGGCCACTTTTCTTCTAGATGTCCTGAAAGAATTGAAAGAAATAGGAAAAGATATGAGAATAGGCCTAGGATCCAAAATAAATGTTATTATGTTGAAGATTTTGATGATGATGAAGGAGTATCAGATAATGGTGAACCGGATAATGTTAGTACTTTTGGTAATGAATGCTTTTTTATTGCTATTAAAGAAGAACCTGTGTCTACTAATCTTGCTAGCTGTGTGAAGGAAGAAAACCTAGTGGAAAGTTCTTTGGCTGCTCAGGTTGTTGAAGATAAAGATGAATGGGTTATTGATAGTGGCTTCTCTCACCACATGACTGCTGACAAAAGTAAGTTTGTGAGTTTGGAAAGATATGATGGTGGACTGGTTAGGTCTGTAGATGATATAACTAGTAAGATTTGTGGAAAAGGATCTATTTCTTTTGATGGCAAGCATAGTATTGAAGATGTCTTATATGTGAAAGGATTAAAGTATAATCTTTTGAGTGTGGGTTAGATGTGTGACAAAGTTTATGACTTAAGCTTCAAGGACAATGGATACAAGATCAGGGAAATCTCCAGAATAGTCATTGCAACTAGTAAGAAGACTAGAGGTAATATCTATCACTTGAAAGGACCTGATAATTATTGTTTGTTGGCTTAGACTGATGAAAGTTGGCTATGGAATAGAAGGCTGTGTCACATCAATTTTGATAACATTATGAAGATAAGTATTGCATAGGCTGTTAGAGATTTGCTTAAGCTTGTGAAGCCTGCTAATCCTACTTGCAAGGAGTTTCAAATTGGGAAACAAACAAGAACAAGTTTCAAAAGCAAGGACCAATCAGTTGATGGACTACTGAAACTAGTGCATACAGATTTGTGTGGACCTACCAGAGTAAGAAGTTTGCAAGGAGATATGTATTTCATGTTGCTTATTGATGATTATTCTAGAATGACTTGGGTTACCTTTTTGAAAGAAAAATCAGAAGCTCTAGATAAGTTCAAGGCATTTAAGGCAATGGTTGAAAATGAGATGGATTTGAAGATCAAATGTTTAAGGTCTGATAGAGGAGGAGAGTTCACATCAAATGAATTCAATTTATTTTACGAATAACATGGGATAAAGAGACAATTATCTGCACCTAGAACTCCACAACAAAATGGAGTCGTTGAAAGGAAAAACAAAACAATTCAAGAAGCTTTTAGAACCATGATGAAGGAAGTTGATCTTCTGGTAGTATATTGGAGAGAGGCAATTCACACTGCTATATATATCATAAAAAAAGTCCAAGTCAAAGGTAATAGTTCTAAGACTCGTTATGAATTGTGGTATGGTAAAGTTCCTACTATGAAATATCTCAAAGTTTTTGGTAGAAAATGTTATATCAAAAGAGAAGAAGATCTAGGCAAGTTTGATGCTAGGTGTGATGAAGGAATTTTCCTTGGTTACTCCACCAAGAGCAAGGCTTACCAATGTTATAATAAGAGGCCAAATAGGATCATTGAGAGTGCAAATGTTAAAGTTGATGAAAGCAAGGAAAGGTCTCCAAAATCAAGTGGATATGAATCAGATAAACTAGATGCTTCAAAAGTGGTGCAGCATGAAGACAACTCAAATGAAGAGGACCAAGCTCCAGAAAGTGCTACCAAGACACCAAGGTATGTAAAACTTAATCATTCTGAAGATCAAATCATAGGTGATAAGAGCAAAGGAATCCTGACTAGAAGAAGAGCCGCAGAAGAACAAGTATATTTATGTCTGATTTCCAAGATTGAACCTAAGACTGTGAATGAAGCTTACAATGATTAGAATTGGATAAAAGCTATGAAAGAAGAATTGATGCAAATAGAGAAGAATCAGACTTGGGATCTTGTTCCTAGACCAATAGATAAAAAAGTAATTGGTACCTATTAGGAACTCGTGTTTAACCCTTCTCTTTACTTTGTTAGTATGTTACATTTGGACACATATGCTTTGTAAGTCATCCTGTGAGTATATTCTATTATCCCACATTCATGGGAAGTAATAGTTGTTTAGATTAGACTTAGTATATAAGTACGTGTTGAGGCCAATGAAGGCATCCATGAATTTATTGTATTGAGCTTGCTCCAAGGAGGTTGCCTCCTTAAAGTGGCCTGCGATCAATAAATTCCTTTTGTGTTTCTGCTATTTCTGTTATTTCGTGCATTTTTCATTATATTGTTGCAGGAGGTTCCTCTCAGTACCTAGTGGGTTTTTCAGAAACAAGATGAATGAGAATGGTGAAGTAGTAAGAAATAAAGCAAGGTTGGTATGCAAAGGATACTCTCAAGTTGAAGGAATAGATTTTGAGGAAATATTTGCACCAGTGGGAAGGATTAAAGCTATAAGAATGTTTTTAGCATTTGTAGCCTACAAAGATTTTAAGGTATATCAGATGGATGTAAAGTTTGCATTCTTGAATGGAGAATTGGAAGAAGAAGTCTATATTGAACAACCAGAAGGATTCTAGTCATCACATCAGGGTGATATGCTATGCAAATTGAAGAAGGAATTGTATAGGTTAAAACAAGCCCCCAGGGCCTAGTATGCTAGGTTGGATAAGTATTTGATATAGTTAGGATTCACCAAGGGTACCACCAACAACAATCTCTATTTCAAGATCAATAATGAACAAATCCTAATTGTTGCAGTCTTTGTTGATGACATTATCTTTGGAGGCAATGAAGGTATATGCACAATTTTTGCTGGATAAATGCAAAGTGAATTTGAAATGTCCATGTTTGGTGAGATGAATTTCTTTTTAGGTTTGCAAATAAATCAATCAGATAAAGGTATCTTCATTTCTCAGTCTAAGTATGTGAAAGAGTTGTTAAAAAGTTTGGGATGGAAGACTCTAAACTAGTAAATACTCCCATGATAACTAGTTGTAAATTGAGCAAAAATGATGATTCACCTATGGCAGATTAGAAAAGGTACATATCTATGATTGGAGGATTACTTTATCTGACTCAAACCAAACCTGACATAATTCATGCAGTTTGTCTTGTGGCAAGATTTCAAGCAGAGCCTAAGGAGTCACATGTGATGGCAGTCAAGAGAATATTGAGATATTTGAAAGGCACAATGGATTATGGTTTGTGGTATCGAAAGGATAATGATTTCACTCTCAGTGCATACACAGATGTAGATTGGGCGGGCGATGTAGATGACAGAAAAAAGTACAAGTGGAGGTGCATTATTTTGGGGAAAAAGGATGGTGTCTTGGATAAGCAAAAAACAAGACTCAATATCTCTGTCCACTGCTGAAGCAAAATCTATTGCAGCAACATGTAGTTGTACTCAAGTGTTGTGGATGAAGCAGACATTGAAGGACATTAGAGTTGTGTATGAAGATCCAATTGCAATCTTCTGTGACAATACAAGTTCCATAAACATATCAAAAAATATAGTAATGCATTTAAGGACAAAGTAAATATCCATAAGATATCACTTTCTGAGGGAAAAAGTGATAGAGAATGAAGTCAAGTTGGAATATGTATCTACAAAAGACCAGTTTGCAGACATTTTCACCAAACCTCTGCCTAAGGATACTTTTGAGTATCTCAGAGAAAAGTTAGGGGTTATTACCCCTCCTCTAAAAGAAGATGCACAAGAGTGCATCAGTCTGGTGGTGCTTAGAGTTCCTTCTTTAGATCCAGATTGATGCTTTTAGGGCTACTTCTTAGGGGGAGTAGTCAGAGAGTTCACAAGAGAAATTGAATCAGAGCAGAAGAGTGCAAGTATGTGCCCTTTGCCATTGATGTCAAAGGGGGAGAGAAATATGTGAAAAAATTAGAAGGAAAGAGTGCAGATGTGTAAAGAGATAGGGGGAGAATCTTGTCTTGATGGCTATTGCAGTTTTTCACATCATATATTGCCATCAATTACAAAGGGGGAGATTGTTGCAAGTATGTGCCTAATCGGTGTTGTCATTGATGTAAACATATCTTTGTTGTCATTGGTGTCAACTATGTCCTATTATATTACTTGTTTAGAAGCTTTGTATGTTGAGGATATTGAGAAAATTAGCCTCTGGAAGAAACAAGTGAGTTACAGTGAAGTGCAGTATAGACAGTGAATTGTATGCTGAAGAACAGTCCAGTAGATTACTCCGCATTTCTTGCTTCTTGAAGATCTTGGTCTGCAGATTGGAAGTTTTTTAAAGGGATGTCTAAAGATGCTAAATCCTAAGTTTGAGCCTCTGGTGTGAAGAATTGAGAGAGTTGCATTCACTAGAGTAAAACCTGCTTTCTCTGATTATTCTTTGGTGATAGGGAGAAAGTATTTTTCTCTGCATTCCTCTACATTAAAGTGTTTTTCTCTGCAGTTCTAAAGGGAAGTCTGGGATGATGATAAGTTCATACAAATGCAATGGTTCATGTTTTGGTGGTCTGCAAGCTATCTTTCTTTTATGATAGTTGAAGATAGTGAAGTTCATCTGCTCTGGTGTGAAGAATCTCATGAATAAAGTGGTTTGAGTTTGTGTGGTTGCTCCTGATGATTTCAACATGCTTGTGGATTCCCCTTGATCATGTTCCTACCTTTACATTAGTTTGCATTAAGGAAATGAGATTGTGTTTCAAGATTATTCCCAAATAACGTAGCGTGCAACCAGTCTTAGTTGACTTGGTTAATTCCAGTAATTGTGGAGATCCCTTGAAGATTATGGAAGCATGTTATGGTGTGGAAGATCATGTTTGATTCCCAGCTAAGGTGTGGCATGATCTACATACATCTATACTACAAATCCTTAGCATAATTTTGTATTAGGTCAAGACCTATTTTGTAAAATGTTTGTAATGCGGACCTTGGAGATTGTTCCAATGGTTGATGATTGTAATGCCAACGTTGATGATCATTCCAAGGTTGATGAAGTGTATAAATACTTGTAATTGAGTCATGGAAAAGATGCCCTTGTGTGAAAATGGGAAGATAAGGAAAAGGGAGAGCAGATAAGGCAAAGTAGAGTAGAGGAACCATTGTACTTCAATGTATTAATCTCAGACATGAAGAAGATGTTGATTTTTGCAATGAGCCTCCAATAGGGTTTAACAGCCCTCAGGGTTTAACAACCCTTATTGTAATCTTTCTAGGTTTAGGGTTGAGGTAGTGAGCCTACTAGATCTAGTTGTACTTCATGGCAGTGAGCTAGTATGTTCTAGGCCCATGGAGTGACCAAGCTTGAACATCATTTTTCAAAGATTGCAATATATTTTGAGAGCTAATCCTCTCTGTGGTTTTTCCCCACCTTGGGGTTTTCCATGTAAAAATTTGGTGTGTCTTGTGTTTAATGTTGCATCTGTGTTTAAGTTTCTGATTTCATGGATTCTTTGTTTAATCATAATAAGTGCGGATAAGTGATTAATGTTTAAGTGTAGAAGTGTTTGAGTTTTTGGGACAACTAATTCACCCCCCTCTCAGTTGTCTGGTGCATTTCAATAGTTCTTTCCTACTACAACCTTCTATAATCTACTATAGTCATTCTAACTCTCTTCTTATCCCTAACATTGGGGTATATAAACAAATTTCCAAGTACATAAGCACAGATCTCTGATTTGCATCCATACTTGCCACCATCTTGGTTCTGTTGTCAAGACCCTGGTAAAAGGGATAGAATAGAGGTCTAACAACTACAAGATATAGCATTTGTGGAAGAAAAGGACCCTTGCAAAATAAGTAAAAGAAGGATCTAAACAATAGATAGATCAACCATAGTTAGGAATAATTACATAAAGAAGGAATAGAATCAAGAAGAAATAGGATTTTTGCGCTGCGATAGAGCCTAGGTTCTAGCCTCATGAGAGGGGGTTAGGCACCTAGGAGATGATGAATGGAAAGGAGAGGGATCCTAAAGGACCTTTGAAGAGATACAAATTTTAGAAAAAGAACAAGAATAAGCCATTAAGGGATGCATAAAAGGACTAATAGAACCCCAAATTAAAAATACCCATGGAAAAAGGAGATAATAAGAAGAAAATAGAGATTAGGGGAGAGATTGAATTGGTAATGGAGTTGAACATGAAAGGGAGGAAGGTGGGTAAAGTATCTCCTCTCCTTTTTTGTCTTATCGATGGGACTACATTTACTCAATTTTGTTATATATCTACATTATTAATAAAAGGCAGGTTTACGATATATTGCCCTCAAAGAAATATTTTCTAAGTTACGTCCATTCTTGGTTTCTCCAATTCCAATGAATGGACTAATTTTATTATTTTTAATTTTTCCTTTCTTTCCTATTGTGATGCTGAAAATTGCATGCTCATGCCTTTTTCCTTTTATAGTTTTGGTCAGTTTTTGCTTAAGTGTTGTATACATAATAATACTTGTGTATAAGTGGTATATTCTTATGTGAATTTGGCTCATGATATTATATAGTATCAATCTTTTTTATCTTTGATTCCTATAAATTTATTCATGATCACCATATCATTTGTCACTCAAGATTAGATATGTGGGTGTAAACTTGACCTTGGTCACTTCCACAATCATGGATCTAAATTTTTTAACTTTTTAAAATTCAAACTCAAAATAAATCATAGTGACTCCCATTTCACTAGTCATTGTAAATAAACCTAGCACACATCTATATTGATTTGTGTGCTTAGTTGTTGTATTTAAGGATATTCATTCACTCGTTTGAAGTCATATTGGAATATTGGAGATCATCTGGGGCTTATGCAAGAAATTTCATACAACATTTATGAAAGCAAAATAGCATAATTTTCATATTACATCATCCTAGGTACATTACACACTTATTGTCTTCAAATATTTTACTCAAAGTCATAAAGTTAGTTTGTTAGGGGTCTAAATGACCTTTACATTTTGACAAATTCCACAAAGGTGTTTCTAAACATTGCATGTCCTTATGCACATTTAGATGGTAGAATCTAAGGCAAAGCAAATTCTAATAGTCTTTAGTTTACTAGTTTAGATCCACAAGTTTTTGTAGACACGCAAAAATGGCCAATGTATTTTCATATCACTACATCGCATTCACATTACTTCCTAACTTAATTATCCCTCCATATTAATGAAATAATTCTAATTATTAAATTAAGCTAATTCCCCCCCACACCTTAATTTAATAAATTTGAATGATTTTATTTAATTAAAACTAATATTCCTTTTTCCTCCAAATAAATAAAATTTAATATTTTATTTATTTATCCATTTGCACATGAAATTAAATAATTAATTTATTTAATTTACCTATTATCTCCTTTCAACATAATTTCCTCTCATAACTCCATCAATCACTCTCAGTCTATTTTGTTAACAAATCAATCAAGCTCCCTAACCAAAGAAATGCTAGGAAGGAGTTGTGGGAAATGCTAACCTCCTTGGTTGAGGATAATAAAGAAGATTGTTGGATGCTGGTTGGTGACTTCAATTCCCTCTATACCCTTCAGAGAAGTCAAAGGGCATTATGGAT
Source organism: Cunninghamia lanceolata (assembly GCA_027924645.1). Taxonomy (NCBI): domain Eukaryota; kingdom Viridiplantae; phylum Streptophyta; class Pinopsida; order Cupressales; family Cupressaceae; genus Cunninghamia; species Cunninghamia lanceolata. The sequence goes on from BSBN01001091.1 coordinate 3,452,250, forward strand.
TTCATTGACAACATGACTGATCTTACTGAGTTCCTCAACAGTGTTGGCCTTCTGGATCTCGACCTTCAAGAGTAACTGTTCACCTAGACCAATAGAAGAAAAGGAGACAGTATGATTCAACTTAAGACTGGATAGATTTTTGGTCACCTCTAATTGGGAGTATACTAGTTCCTACCTATTGGAAGTCCTCCATAGGATGACTTATGACCACAATCCCCTCCTTTTATCTTGGAGAGATAGGGAGGTCAAGGATCCCTATCCCTTTAGGATTGAAATAATGTGGCCTCAACATTAGGAGTTCATAGATCAATTGGATGAATGGTGGAATACTTCTATTCAAGGCTCTCCCATGTTCAAGCTGGCCTAGAAACTGAACATTGTGAAAACTAAAGTCAGGGGATGGAATAAGTTTACTTTTGGGAATATCTTTGAGAATAAGAGAAGGATCTTTACTAACCTTGCTGACATTTAGCTGTTGATGGCCCAAGGGGACACTTCAAATGCCACTCTATAGCAAGAGGAATCCCTAAGGAATGAATGGAGTGAGCTGCTAAAGAAAGAGGAAATTTATTGGAAATAGAAATCCAGAGTGCAATGGCTATGAGAGGGGGATAGAAATATTGCCTTCTTCCATCAATCTACCATGAGACATAGGAAGAGGAACAACATTTTAAGGTTGATGGATGAGAGTGGGAACATACTCTATTCAGATTTCCATGTGGGACAGGTGGTGGCCAACTATTTTAAAAAAAATTAGCTTCACATGAATGTATGGAAAGATATGAATTAATGGATAACATCCCATCCCAATTGATGGAAGAAGACAATGTCCTCCTTACTAAACCAGTGATTGAAGAGGAAGTGAGAGCGTGCCTCTTTTCTATGGGATCTTTTAAATCTCCTGGACCAGATGGATTCCCTCTAGCCTTATTCCAAGAGTATTGGGATATTGTGGGACATGATGTTTCTGAGGCTGCTAAGGATTTCTTCAAGAATGGGAAGTTACTTAAACAAATTAATAATACTTTTATAGCACTGGTTCCCAAAAAACTGATCCTATCAATATGGGGGAATTTAGGACCATTAGCTTTTGTAACACTACCTACAAAATATTCTCCAAAATCCTTGTCTGCAGACTTCAGCCCATGCTGGACCACCTGATCAGTAGCAATCAGAAGGGATTTGTCCTGGTAGACAAATTCTAGATGCTGCCATTTCCACTCATGTGTTTATTCACTCTATGGATAGGAACAATATGCCTGGAATGGTGTTCAAATTGGATATCCCTAAGGAATATGATAGGGTGGCCTGAGATTTTGTATTCAAAGTCCTAGAAGATTAGCTTCCAAGATAAAACCATGCATCTTATTAAAGCTTGTGTCACCACTGTGAAATACTCTGTTCTAGTTAATGGAGTCCCACAAGGATTCTTCAATGCAAGGAGAAGGCTAGGAAAGGGGGCCCTTTATCCCCATACCTATTCATTCTTATGGCTGAAGTTCTTAGCAAAAGCATTATGAAGTTGCTAAGAAATAATGAGATCAAAGGTATTAAACCAGCTTCAACAATTGACCCTACTGCCATCTAACAATTCATGGATGACACTATCCTCTTTGGGTCTACCTCGGTGGTGGAGGCTAGAAGATGGAAGAAGGTACTTAATGAATATGCTATTGTGTTAGACCAATGCATTAATTATGAGGAAAGTCAGATCTATTTCTTTAACACTAGGGTGGACCTACAACAGAAAATTATGGGGATTTTGGGCTACTGAGTGGGGAGCTCCTAGGAACTTGCCTTAGCCTTCCCTTAGCTATCAAAGATGTTTCTCCCATTTATTGGAATTCTATTCTTGAAATGATTCAGAAGAAGCTGGCTGGGTGGAAAGGGAAGCTACTGAGTTAAGCAGGTAAATATCAAATGCTGAAGGCTTCTCTCTAGGGAATTCCCATTTACTTCTTGTTCCTCTTCAAAATCCCTAAATATATTTCTGAGAAATTTGAAAGGATTCAAAGAAACTTTTTATGGACAGGGGCAGAAGAGAAGAAGATGATTGCTTTGATTAGTTGGGATAAAGTGTGCAGGCCTAAATTGCAAGGAGGTCTTGGACTTAGAAAAATCCATTGGACCAACAAAGCCCTCCTGGCTAAGATTGGATGAACTTCTTGAAAAATAGAAAGGATTGGTGTAACATTATGAGGGCCAAATATCTTTCAAATAATATCCCCTATGGATTCCTTCATGCCGCAGGTATCCCTAAGGGATCGGTCATATGGATTAATGTGTTGAAGAGAAGAACCCTTTTGTAGAAGGGTATAAAGTGGAAGCTGGGGGAGGAAGAAACATCAACATCTAGGAAGGTAGCTAGCTAAAGGATGACCCTCTCTATAGTATTCAAAGATTTTAAAGACTTGTTGATAGGGCTACTAATTTTTTGGGCACTTGGTTGCTGACTATTTTATGCCAAGAGGTGGGGCCTGGAAACAACTATCAGAGTGTTGCCAGGGACAAATGGATCTTATGCTGGTTGCTAAGGATCTGTAGCAAACCATTCGGGGTGCAGGATTCCTATCTTTTCCTCCAATGATAAATTGTTGTGGGCTAAAGACAAGGTGGGGTCATTCTCTATTAGGTATGCTTATAACTTTCTTTTGGATTACAATGAGGACTCTAGCTTTTGGGGTAAGGTTTGGAATCATAACCTTATCCCCAAGATTAATCACTTCTAGTGGCTTGTGATGCACAATAGGATTCTAACTATGGATAACCTAAATATTAGAGGCTTCCAAATTCTAAACCGATGTGCTCTTTGTATGAAGGAGGAGGAGTTTGTTCCCCACTTGTTGCTTCAATGTGAATTCTCTTGGGAGGTGTGGAGCTTGGCCTTGTAGAACCTTGGTGTCTCTTGGATTATGAATATTGACCTTCCTACCTTTGTGAAGTGCTCATCTTCTCCCTTTTCCCATCCTATCTGTAAAGAAATATGGGCTCAGATTCCCCTATTCTAGATTGGGGTCTATGGAAGGAAAGCAACAACATGTTGTTTAGGGATAAAAGCTAAATTGGCTAAGTCTTCTGCATATTCGCTAAATTGCTACAAGAAAATATCTCTAACATTACTTTGAAAGAAGTGGACTCCCCCCCAATAAGTTTGAAACTAGCATTATTAATAAATAGAGTATCCCTCCCCATATTTACAAGGTGGTCAGTTCCAAGAAGATAACCCATAAAAACACTAGGTAGGTGCCCTCTACTGAAGGATGGACAAAGCTTAATTTTGATGGTGCTTCTAAAGGGAACCTAGGACTGGCCATTGGAGGTGGGGTCCTAAGATCATCAAAGGGGGAGCTAGTGGCTGCTTATGCGGGGGGAGTTGGGAGAAAATTCTAATAATGTGGCAGAGACTATGATACTCTTGTGGGGAATTAAGGTGGCCCTATCTATTGGAGTCAAAAATCTTATGATTGAAGGAGACTCAAAACTTATCCTTAATGTTGTTTAGGAGAAGGCTAGAGTTGGTTGGAAAATTGCAAATATTATACAAGACATTAGGGAGCTCCTTCTAGGCCTTTATGCTATTGATTTTAAACATACCTACAAAGAAGGTAATCATTTGGCGGATGCTATGACCAATATGGGAATTAATTTATTTCCCAAGAAATGTTGGAGGAACCCCAACAATATTCCCAGAAGTATGAGAGAATGCCTTTGGTTGGAGGCTTAAGTTTAATCTTCAATGATGGTGATTAGAAGCTCTTATTATTTCAAATATATTTTAATATATATTCTTATGTCTTACATTATGATGAATAGTGACCACTGAAGAATTCAGAGGGAGGTTGACACTATGAGTGACAAGATGACGTGTGATAGTCTTCTAATAGGTGAGGAATGCCACATCATTAGGGGCCAGGTTAGCAAGTTCATGTGGCTGATGCCAAGTTGGTCCACATGGCTAATTCAAAATTTGGTAGCGCACATCCCAAATGACAAACCACACATTTCTCATAACTACAACAATAATGATTTGAAAAGAGGAGACATTTGTAAGGACATGCAAAGTATTTCAAACAACACAGGAGTTGGATTAATAATTACATTCATGCTTGTGAAGATAGGAATTTCTCCAGATCCAAAACATATGATTTTGGTTAATTTTACAGTGCGCTCCTTTCCTATGGTTTTTTAATAGATTATCAATGGGAGGTGACAAAGTGAGAACCAAACCCTCATTCTATGCTAAATTTAAGGCCGATGCTATGCTTTGGAGCATATGCTATCAGGGTGGCCTCACTCCATTTTTTGAGTGCCTCAATGGCTATGACGAGAACCTCTCAGTTTAGTTTGCCATGTCATGGGATGATGCAAGGATGGTTCAGGTGGGAGGAGCCCTATTTGAAGTTAGTGAAGGTATGATTGCCAAAGCCACAAGCTTAAGTTGCAAAGGGAAATAACTGAAAAAATAGACGAAGGTGCAAGACTCGAAGAGCATGAGTAGGTTTTTCAAAGAAGGTGAGATGCCCGTTTGACTACAAGGTGGTTTCAAGAGGGAAATCTTAATCTACTCCCAAGATAAGCTATGCTTCCTCATCATGAAGTACATACATTTGGAGGACTGGTTTAGGTGTTTTTATCATTACCACTTTGCCCTTTTGAACCACTTCTAGCATAAATTGCTCATAAATTTTCCATTCTACTTGTTGACTTCCTTGGAATCCTTTGTGAAAGTAGCTAAAACTGCACACTCTAACAACCCTAGCCTTGTCATTGTGTCTCTTCACTAAGGTTTGATCCTCTAATTGTATCACTTTCATCTTGCTTTGCTCCCTCCCAAGACATATAGAGCATGCCTTGTCAAGGAGGTCAAGGAGGATGAGTCTGATGATAATATCCCATTGAGTGTTAAATATGGTAGCCTGACTAAGGGCAAGGCCTTAAATACCTCTGTTAAGGATTCTCTTGGCCTACTAGGTCCCTCCTGAACCCTAAGGCCTTAGCTGTAGAAACTTTGGTACCCTGAGCCCATAAGAAGAAAGGTGTCAAAGCCCTCCATGGTACCTAGAAAAAGACCTCCTCTCCGTCGAGCCCATCTAAATTGACCACCCCTATTGGTGGTGGGTTTGGGTCGCCTAGTCAAGCTCAAAAGGTGGTGGCTGAGGGTCTATGTGACCTTAAGAACAACCCTACTCACTCTGGTGAGAAAAAGCAGAAGAGAGACATAAGTGTGCATTCTGAGCCTAAGAAATCTGCTAAAAAGAAGGGTAAGAAATTTGCTGATGGTGAAGAACCTAAAGAGCTCTCCCCTAAAGGTGGTCACACTAATATTTAGGAATAGGGAGAAGAGGAGGTTGTGAAGGGAAAGGAGAGAGAGGTTAAGGATAATTCTATTTATGTGAGAAGGTTGTTCATTCGCTGATCTAGTAGGATGGTGGGAGTTAAGACCTCTGTGCTGAAAATTGTTGACTACTCTTTGGTTTTAGACCCTGAGGAGGAAGTAGAGATAAAGGAAGTGAAGTCAACCTGAGAGTAGCCAGAGGTTCAAGAGGGAGCTAGTTTGTTTGAACAGATGAACAATTCCTACTATGACACTAAGGAGGATGAGATTGAGGTTATGGAGTCTTCGGTTGAAGAGGTGGCCAGTGTGGAAAAGTGTGAAAATTGTAGCTTGATTAAAAAGGATATGGATGATCTAAAAGATAGGATGACCTTCCTCAAAGACAAGATGAAGGTGATGGAAAACCTGTGCTCCAAAGTGACCCATCAGGAAACTACCTCTTTGGTTCTTTTGCAGGATATTTAGGATGCTAAGAATGATGAGGAGAAAAACTCTGCTAGTAAAGATAAACTTCTAGGATTCCTCATGGGGGAATGGAACATGCTGCTTAAGAAGTTTTTGTTCTTGTTTTTGTTATTGGTATTGTATTTACTCTAATATGCTTAGTAGTTGTTAGTTTGTTGTTGCTCTATTGTTCATGGCCTACTGGCCTATTTTGCTACCCTCATGGCCTTTTGTAATAGGGATTTGCACCCTGGTTTGTAGCTTACCAATATAAAAAAGAAATCAATCAAGTCAGTTGACTAATCAATCAATTTAGATGACAGATCAATTTATTCAATCAACTCACTAATCAAGCTTGTTAACTCCGCTGATTCATGAGAGGAAAAGGACACTTGTCACTCTCTCATTCATTCAAATCCTCTCAATCAACTTCAACCATTGATCTCTCCAATCATTATCCACCATTGATCTTCATTTATGGAAATCTATAAATAAATCCTCTTCTAAGCCATGAAACCAAGTACCTTCATATTGCAAGTTTATGCTGCTAAATCATATATAGTCCTCCGTTATCACATGTCAAGGTTATGCTAAAGTAATGAGCAATCCACATAAGATCATATCATTCAAATCAAGGAAGCATAGCTATTGGATCTTGGTTTTACTCCTTTCCACTCCCTTGAGGAGAGGAATTGTATTTGAAGGGAAGGTAGTTGTGTTGTTTTATTTGTCTTCATTGTTTGTTCTTCTTATGCATTTTCTGATCCACATTCTGGCATGCTTGATGGGTCCCATGTCCCTAGATCTAACTTTTTCTTGTGAGAATTTCATGTTTTAGAAGTCAAGTTCCAAAAAGGTGCATTCGTCTGTAGAGTGGCACTTTCATTTGATAAGTTGACACAATTGGTTACTGTTTCGACACAATTATTCATTGCTTTGGCACATTTATTCACTATCTCAATGCAGTTGTTCACTATATTGGTGCATTTGTTCACTATTTTAGCACATTTGTTCTATAGTTTGGCACATCTGCTATGTCATAAAATGTGTATACTAGCATTTTACACTTAGTTTAACACCTGGGTGGACCTAAAATGTTTACACTTGTTAATCAAGACCTATTTTAACACCTTTTTAGATATTAAGCATGTAATTCTTGATCTTGATGATAAAACTTGATAAAATAACTATGAGACCAACCTAAGAATGCCTTAGTGACTTGTACCAGGATTTTGGGGCTAAAGGGCAAGGGTACCGAAGTGCCCTGGTCCCCCATTTAGCCCTGACCTATTTTATAGGAATGTTAGCTTAAGGCATTTAAGTGGTTCCTCTTGTCTACCTCATTTGGTTTTATCCATTGTTTGTGAGCAGGAATGGATATAAAGGCAAGTTAGTTTATTCATTTGAACATTTCTAAGTTCTCTAAGCAATCTAGACACTCTCACACTCTCTCTTTTTCTCTCATGCTCTCTACTCTTCTCTAAAGATCTCTATGGTGGATTATTGCTGTAACACTAACTTATTGCAGGTATTATGAAGATATTTCTACTTCTTTGGGCTACACCAACATCTTGAGTCAAGTTGTGACACTACATCAAGCATGCTAGGGTTTCCATGCTCATGGTGACATCTTTCCTTCATGCTTTGTTCTAGCATTCCATTCTACTTTAGATTTATCTCTGCCCTCCTAGGGCACATGCTCTTTATCTATCATCTTTATTATTGTGGAGGTGGAAACACCATTCATGGAGTTTGACTTAGGAAAGCTCATAAATAGCACCCAACCATTTTCCTTCTTATGTTTGTGCAGGTCATATCTAGAGGAATTTGTAGAAATCAAGTTACAAGGAGTAGGAACACATAAAGGTGAAGACACAAGAGGTTTGAAATTCTACAAAACCCTAATTAGTGTATAGATCAACACTCTAGATCTAGGTTCTCCTCTATTCACTGGTCTCTATTGTGCTTTCAGATTGTCTATATCTATTTCTGATTATCTGTTATGCTCTGATCTTGCTCAATTAGGGTTTCTTGTTTTTCCCTAGTTTGATTGGCTGGATTTGATTGATTCTCCTCTATACAAGAAAGGGACAAAGCCCATATAGTTTGTCTCTTCTTCAAGGGTAGAATTCATTCTTAGCTTGTGTCCAAATGTTGGATAGAAGAGGGTTTGACCTAGTTTGATCTATTGAGCTAGTCTCTCTTTTCTATACAACATTTTGGTGAACCCATCATTTCTTGCACTTTGGCATCCTTATTGCTTCAGATATAAGTCATTATCTACCCTAGATCTGAGTATATTTCATTCATTCATCATATTGCATAATTATATATCTGAATTTTGCATTCTTTCATTGTTAGGGTTTGCAAAAACCTTGCATTTCTAGGAAATCTAACTAATCTTCAACCTAGGGTTTATAGATTAGTGTGTTGTTTCAGATCTTGTTGCATTATTGGGTTGATTAAAGGGATTTAATTGGCTGTACCTTATCATCCTTTCTATTTTAGGACATTCTTGCATATTCGCATTGAAAAAAATGAAAAATCAAGCATTTTAGGCTTACAAAAAGGCATATTTATTGCATTGTTTCATTGCATATGTTGTAGATCATCATATAAATTTAAATCTCTGATTTTTGAATCAGATTTTATTGATATTATAGTATTTAATCATTTCATGGTGTTTCATCTTTCATTTAAAGATCTTATTTGCTAGGATTTGGTCAAAAAAGTTGCATTTTTTTTTGGAAAACCTAGGCAAACTCAAAACCTAGGGTTTGTAAGTAATGTCTTGTTTCAAATTTTTCTGCTATCATTTACATTTCAAATCTTATCTTTCATTTCTGTAGCATGTAATAAATATCATTTGTGTTCAAAAATAATTCTTGCATCAAAAAATTGTGGGTTAGGAAGTAAGCATTTACGATCTAGGGTTTTTGATAGTAAACCCTAGGTAGTATTGCATTTAGTGCATCTTCATCAAAGCAAAGTTCTCTCAATCTTTGTTTCATTTAAGTGGATAAATCATTTAGGCACTTCCTCTGCACATACTACACATCTTACATTTGCAAGACTTAGTTGTTGTGCTTACCAAGAATGTCACAATTTCTGGAAGACCCTGCTTCTCTTGCACTTGTAGGTCTTTGCTTACAATCTTATTATGATATTGGTTGTACTTGATTAATAAATTGTAAATTGTTGCTACATATCATATTTTCATATTGTAGACAAGGCATTTCATTATGGCCTCTTCTTGTTGTTCCTCTTTGGAATCTTTGCATGCATATATCATAGATTTTAAAATTTTCATTGATATGCATCCTCACATTTTAAATAACATAGCATACATGCATGGTATCAATGGTGATACTTCTTCTACTTCTACTATAAATCATGATAATGCAATGTCTATTCCAATGGATCTACTCTCTAATACATGTGATGTTGACCTAGATTTGTCTATTTCACCCTATGATTTGGATCCCTCTCCCAAACGTTTTCCCACTTGTGAGGATATTTTGGAGCAAGAGGATAATATTATTGACACATTCTTTAACATCAATCTAACCTCTCTTCATTCCAATGCTCTCCATCCAAAATATGAAGCATTAGTGGATGAGGAACCTTCTATCACAGAGGATCCTCCATGTCTTCATGGATAGATAATAAGCATTCATCTCATCATCTTAAATCTTCTATCTCTACCATAGTACATGAGGTTTCTATGGCTTATCCTATGGATCTTCCACATTTGATTGAATGTTTAAGTACCATGGATATCACTAAGGATGTGAAAACCCTTGATCTTCCTCCTTTGATTAAATGTTCAAGTACCTTGAATATCACTAAATATGTGAAGACCCTTGATAGTTCTCCTTTGGTTACATGTTCAAACCCCTTGGACATCACCGAAGATACAATCATACATTTTTTTCTTAACATCACTTTGACCTCCCTTCATTGCAATGCTCTCCCTTGAAAGGATGAAGAATTAGTGGATGAAGAGTGTTCTCTCACATTAAAAGCCTCGGGGTTGGATGTGGAGCTTACTAAAAAGGAAAACAATGTCAATTCAATCATCATTAATACACCTATTCTGCCCACTAAAGGGATAGTGAATAAGTGTACTAATGTTCCTAAAATCATTGTACATGAGGCACCTAATATGGCTCCTATCATCAAACCAGTGATTACAGTTCAAGGTGATCTAACACCACCTCGACCTCCCCATTACTATCTCAATTATGGAAAAAAAATTACTCAATGGAATCAAGGAGTTCAAAATGTGTCGCAACATCATAGATTGGTCACACATATAGTACCCACAATAAAAGTAAGCATGCCCCAAGTGTGCCTATTTCTCTTCCACCTTCTCAACCTTTTCTTCCTTCACCTCCTCATCTTCCTCCACATATTGGTAAAGAATATGATCTTGTCAAGCAACTCCATGCTACTTGTTGATCATGATGTTAGTCATAAACAAACATAGAATAAAATTTCACATTAACCTTTACTCATCTTGAAAGATATGATGAATTTAGAGAATTCATGATCTCAAGTCTCTGTTGATTAGTTCTTAATCTTCTGACGTTACTTAGAGGTTGATGTGTGTTGCTGTTTCCATTTTGGGGCCTTACATAGATCTCATCAGTAAGATAATGTTTCCTGTAATGATGTTGCACAGAGAGTTATTTCTACACAGGATATACTTCAAATATTGTGTTTATCTTTAAATCTTTGCATGATATTTGTCATTTGGACATGCTTTAACCTCAAATATGCTAAATGTGTTCAGTTATCTATGGGATGTCTGCATATTTGTATTATTTGCTTAAGATTGTTAACTATTTGCAATTATGATGATGAAATGCTCTGAAATTAAAAGAAACTGAAAGAAATACTTCAAATTAAAGTTGAATCTTTAGCTATTGATCTACATACATACTTGATACTATCACTATGAGAAGAAATCAAACCATATGTTCACTAGGATGTTCCACAGCTAGACATAGTTGATGCAAACTTCAGAGGATGGTGAATGAAAATAATACATGCAACATGATGAGCACTCCAAGGGACGCAGTAAATCAAAGCACATATCTAGAATTCAGACACATATTACTCAAGATTTACGAAGGTTTGTAATCAAAATGCTCTTCTCTTTCATTAAGTATGCAAAAGAAATGTACATATACAATAGCTTTGAAATGAGTCCTGAATACTTCAGCAAATAGATTTCAATTAAGTTTTGAATGAATAAAATAAGGCATCCCTACACCTTTTATAAAACAAGATGAGGGAGCGGTTACAATTGATCTATGATCAAGATTTATCTATTTAAAATCTACGGTTCACATTTCTCTTTGACCAAGTCAATCTTCTCATATGGCACAGGTTGCCAGTTGGTAACCATCTAAATAACTTATATTTTCAAAATCATCTGATGCATATATTCCCTTTTATGATGCCTCCTCATCAGGCTCTTTGTCGTCATCATCACTTTCACCGCTCTTGCTATCTTCATCATTCTAATGATGGTCTTCTTGAATATGAACTTGCATAGCTGTCCTTATACTCTAGTATGCTTGCACTATTTTCTCCAATTCTCTGCCATCCTGAGTTCTTGCTTTGGTGATGGCATGTTTATGCACTTGATATTTGTTTCGAAGAGATTCCAACTTACTCCTTCTGTTGCTGGATGTTTCATTATAGTCTTCCACCTTGACCTTTATTCTCATTACTTTATCTAGCACTTCTTCTGTCAAGTGGTTGAGAGGGTCCTCAGCAACTAGCTGGAAATTGCTATGTAGAGCTTTGATCACAAACTCCTCATCTTGATTTTCTATCTTGCCCTCTACATCTCCCTCCAATATTTCCAAAACCTCAGCCTCATGGGACATCATATCATGTAACTTCATGCTGATATTCCGTAGTTTACTATTGCATCTTTTGAGTACGTCACATTCAAATCTTACATCCTTATTCCAGATATCCATCAATAGGGCTGTGTTATTATTCAGTACTTGATTCTTTATTAGAATATGTGGATCAATCTTTTTCATTTCATCCAAAATGTTTAGGATCTTTTCTAATTGAAATGACCACGTGCCGATCTCCATCTGCAGTTTATCTACTTTTCTCCTGGAGGTATCCAAAGAATTCCACCTCTTTAGAGAGGCCTTTGTCACTTCCTCAGCTCCATCGAGCGCGGATGACATCCATTTCAACATTATTGTTGATTCATGCTTCATGAGGTTCAACTTATTAACCTCCTCCTGAGAAATAGCAGTCAATGGGACTGCATGATCAGTTGACGTATCATCAGGGTTAATTAACCCTCTTATATATGCATGCAGCTGAGCAATGTGCTCCTTATGCTGCTTATTCTTCTCTTTTTCTCTTTTCACCCTTTGGGTTAATGAATCAATAATGTCTTTACCTTGTCGGCCCTCTTGATCTTCATTAGCAAACCTAAGATCAACTGTGCTAATCTGGAATTCATCCAGAGCGATCTTACCCTTTTCTTTTTCCATAGTAGGGAGTGCTAACTGTGCAGTCCTCCTGCCTGTTATAGGATCTCTTCTTATTGCAGAAGTTAATCTTGCCTTCCTTTTAGGATTTATTAATGTTTCTAAAAATAATGTAGACACATCAAATTCCTATGCCTCTATACCTGGTTCTGCACCAATTTCTTTCTCGAGCCATGAAGGAGCTTGATCTTTTAGCTGCTGGTCTCCATCACCATTATGATGATCGCCTTGATCTCCAATATCCACCATCATGTTCGATGGGGAGGGTGATCTCCTTATTTCTTCCTCATGATGCTCCTCATGAGGGTGATCTTTGGGGATATCCTCCTGTTGAGGAATTTCCTTCTCTGGAGGGTGATCCTATTGATCATCTACACGTTTATCATGATCTTGATCTTTTGCTTCCTCCATGGGTAACTTATCTACCTTAATGATTTCTTCATCATGAGGCATATTTGTTTCCATAGATATCACTGTGTCTACCTTAGGCTTGTCCACCTGATCCACAATTGCAATTTGTTCTGCCGGTGCAACAATTACCTCTTGTACCTTTAGGGTAGGATCATCTGATATATCTATCTTTTCTCCTCCCTTGTCTTGTACTTCAACTATCTTGGGCCCAACAAGTATTTCCTCTTGTTGTTGCTCACCCATATCCAAAGTATGGCTTTCTATCTCTGCCATCTTTACTTCCTCAACATTTTCTTCTTTGTCTTGAATATTTCCTCTATTTTCGGGACTTGCATCCTGTCTATAGGTGAGATCAATTACTGTAGGACTAGTTACCTGCTTAATCAATGTATCTAGCCCTATCTCTTGAGCTATCTTTTCTGGGCTCTTTTCCTTTTCTAATTCCACTTGCTTTATCTCCTCCAACACTATTTGTACTGATGGAGTTCCACGAGGAGTTATTCGGGTGCTAGCAGTAAGGGTTTCCATCTCCTGTGAAGCTACATCCTTCACTACCTCATCATCAGATAGGTCAACTGTCTCCTCCAATGAAACAATACCACTTTGGAGTATCCTAGAGGTTTCTTTTACCTATTCTTCTGCTAATTCAGTTTTGAATTTTACAATAGTGGGGAGCAAAACTTTATGCTATAGCTCCTTCTTGAATACATCCCCACCTGCTCCCCTCAGCATTATGGGAGTTTGCTTTATTTCTCCTCTCATAGCGGTCCTCAGTTTCTTAGGTGTAGTGGTTATCACCTGAGGTGCTCTTCTCTTCCTTGTGAAGGACAAAGGGCCTTCTTCTTCAGATTCTTCTTCTAAAGGAATATCCTTCTCTTTATTCTTTTATGAGGTCTGGCCCTCTTTAGATGTACCAACAGGATGTGCAGTTGGCCCTTGGACTTGTTTAGGCTTTTGTTTATCCTAAGGAGGCTGCAATGATGAGGCTGATATTTGTCCTGATCTTGATGCATCCTTAGCTGGTACTGCCATTTTTTCCACTACAACCCCTTTGGGTTCAGTATCAGTCTTCTTACCTTTTGAGAACTTCTTGCCCTTTGCAGGAGGTGGTGCCTTCTCTCCTTTAGTCTTTCTCTTCTCAATTAGGAAGTCATCATATTCATCTTGAGCAATCTCTTATCTTTTCTTTTTGTTGTCCACTGTGATGACAACACCCCTTTTCTTTAGTAGATCTATCTGCTCATCTACCCAAGCTTGGGTTAACTGTAATATCCTGCCTGTGAATGGATCTAAGGAGATATCCTCCTATATAGTGAGATCCGGTGCAGAGATGGTATCATTATATATCTTTTTCTCTTCATACTCATCAGCCATAATCTTTCCATCATCCTTCTTCAGTTGCGCTAGGATGGAGATGCAATCAAAGGTCCTGATTTGGTTAAGTGTTAACCTTTGATACCTTCTTCTTCAGGCTTCAGCTTCACATTCACAATCTGCCCAGAAGTCTTCAAGGTTTCTTCGATGGATGGGTTTCCCCATGATCCTCTACATCCTCCCATAAGGGTCATATGACCTTACTAATGGAAAAGGCTAGAAATTCATCATATCTAGACTAGCTATGGCCTTCTTTATACTCTCAGAATATGGGCACATATACCAACCCATTACAACTGGAAACAACACTGGTGGAAGCTTGTTGTTTGCCTTATAGGCATTCAATATTGTAGAGATTTGCCTTAGAAACTCCATTAAGACAATTGCATATGTAGGGTACCTTGGGAGCATGAGAGGCTCCCCCTCAAAACCTTCAATCTTGATATAAGAGAAAGTGGCGAATTGGATAAACCAGGCTCCATGCCTATAGATAACTTCCTGAGCCTCCATGCTCAGTCTCTTGGTTCTATCTTCTTCTATTGTTCTCACTAGATGCATAGAGAATGCATCATTTACCAGCTTGTAATCCTAGAGATAATTTACTCTTTGTAGTTGGGGATGATGATCCCATATATGCACATCATTGGTTGTGCCTCCAATCTTTCCATCTGTGACCAGTGCATCAAATGTACCCTTGTAGGCACATGAATAAACTATATATGACGTCATGTAGAAGGAACAATCTGAACCTCCTAGGTTCATCAGCTGCTCATCTAGAGCATCACTTATTATTTTAGCCCACATGGGCTTGTTATCCGTGTAAAGGCACATCAGGATGACTGCATACATCCAGTCCTTAAAATTTCTAGCATCAGGCTAGCCTGTCACTCTGTTCAATAGTGCTATCATGTATTGATACTCATCATCAAAGTCATATTTATATAAATGAACAGGAAGTTTAGCTACTACAGGATAGGGACTATTCTTCACCCTCCATTGATACATCTTCTTCTTAGCAGTCTTCTTGTTATTCTCATACTCTACCTCTGATTTCTTCAAATCTATATTGGCGACCTTCTTGCCCAATGACAAATTGAAAGTGGCAGCAATACCCTTGATTGACAGATCTGCATATACTTTGCCATGTTTCTCTACCCTCCTTGTCTGCGGGTTATAATTTCTTGCACACTCAACAACCAGCTCAGGGGTTTCCATGAAGTAGGGAAAACCAGCTACATTCCACATTTCTGATATGAAGACCGCATCTAGCAGGGTGCTAGTATTCTTCTCATCATTCATTTTGACTGACCAGGCAGCCAGATCTATATTCCCCTAGTGTGTATCTGTGATGGCTCCATATTTGAATTGAACACCCCCAGGATGAGCAAACATAGGCTTCGAGAATTCTACCTCTGACTTAGCTAACCGTTTATCCGCCATGGATGCCTGCAATAGGACAAGGTTTGGTCTTACAATTGATATATATACAAGCATGCATATACATTACATATTCATTATTCATCATGCAAACTACTATTCTTTCCATATTTCATTTATCCTGACATGCATAACCTGAAACTTCAAACCAGAAGACTCCATGATACCCGGATATGCAAAACAAGATAACCAAAGGGTTTCAATTACTTACTTGATGCGCTTATCCTCTTACTTATACCCCAGATTATCCAAAAGTGATCTTGAGACTGCTAATAATCGATTTCTTTGTTCTGCTGTAAGCTACCAGATAGGATGTTGTCCGTCTGAAGGTTTGGAAGCTTTACTCTGTAAAAACTGGTTTTATCGCAGGGTAACTACAAAATGAACCTGTAAATCATCTTTAACCTCTTTACTAAGGTAGATTAGGGTAAATTAAATGCAACAGCTCATTTTCTTGTACGAAATTACTGGATCTCACCATGTGTATGTATCAAGTTCATAATCAGTGGGAACCAACCACCACGTATGCGTGCATTTAATGTTATGGTGGCAAGGCGCGGGGTGATCTCTGAAGATCGGGTGATATTCTGAATATCGGGTGATATTAAGAATATCACCCTCTTGGTATAACATGATTATCCTGTTTAGGTGAAAAGACTGATGTCAAAATATTGGGTTGGGTTAAAGAATATCAGGTGATATTCAAAATATTAGGGGATGTTCAGAATGTCTGGTGATGTTTGTAATATCACCCCCTTAAGACTAAGATGACCTTTCTGTCAGAATATCAGGATGACGTTAGCAGGATAATGACTTGGTTCAACGTTGTGGCTTTATGACGTCATCATCATGTTATGTAGGAAAGGTCATGCTTGGAAATATACCTCCTCGAGGTAAAAGAATGGTGACGTCATAATCATTTTTACTTCTTCAATTATCGAGTTTGGATGACGTCAGCAGGATATTGGTTCGGGGTGATATTTTGCGACAGGTCGATATTCAAATATCGGGACGATATTCAAATATCGGGGTGATGTTTAGGAATATGACCCTTGCAAAACATATAACATTGTTTGTCGGGTGGATATTGTTATCACCTAAAGTTGATGTCCGGATGTTTGGAGCAAGTGATTTTATCGGGTGATAATACTATATCGAGGTGATCTTTTATAAGATGACTGATGTTGAGAAATATGATCCTCCCCTTGGAATATCAGGTTTGACTAGATCTTTGACTCATCATAACTTTTGTTCCCTAAGGAATATCTGGGTGATCCAAAAGGCAAACTTGCATGGAATTTTGTACTTTATCCACCCATGAGGTTATCAACATGAAATACTAATTTAAAAAAAATTGACCTCATCATGATGACTTACCTAGTCCCCATTATACAGGATCACCTGCACTGACTTACTTTTACTAGACCGCCAACAAGCAGAAAACACAAGCAAAGCCAAAAAGTTGGGTCCCTGTTTTGCTAAGTCAAAATGGGGCGTGTTGTGTAACCACACAACACTACTCTGACTAAGATCTCTCTATGGGATTTAATACAAACATTGCCTACATACCATGGAATACTCCAAGAGGATTTACAAAAGGTGATTATTCCACCTACTATTCAGCTGACTGATGTAGCATCTCTATTTAATTGTATGCATGTGACAACGTCCAATATATCATTTCAACAACATAAATTACCTCTGATAGAAGTTCAAAACCAATATGGACCTCTCATGATATTCATCATGATTGGTAGAATGAGGGAAAGATGTACTTTGATTGATGGTGGATCAAGTCTTAATGTTTGTGGCATAGACTTGTTACATAAACTCAATGTTGATACATCTCTAATCAAACTAGATAAAATCAACATTCATGGATTTGATAATGTTGGTAAGCAATAACTAGGTACAATCACCTTAGATATTAAGGCTGGACTTGTGACATTGCCTATCATTATCCATGTCATGCCTAATTCTCTTTCATGTAATCTTCTTCTTGGTAGAACGTGGATTCATGCCATGGGGGCAGTTCTATCTACCATTCATCTTTCAATAAAGTTCATCTTTGAAAACAAATTACATACAATTAAAGTCGATTTGATTCCAGAAAGTTGCTTATAAATAGAAGTGAGATATCAAATTCCTTTAAGCAATTTGATCTATTTCTCAACAAAAACCAAACCACTATTCTCTGCTGCTAACAATAGTATTGGTCAGGATAGTGTTATCCTTCGAATGCATTTTTCAGTGATGATTGGGGTTCACTAGATTTTACACCCTCCTTTGTGGGAGAATATAAAATCCCACCCTCATGCCCAAAGACCTCGAAGGTAAATAAAATTTCTTCAACACAATCTCATACTCCTACAAAGTTTAAACTCAAGATTAATGATGATGGAACCTTTAAAATAGAGGAAGATCTGCCTTCTTCTATAGAAATGGTGGCCATTTTTGATAAAGTATCATCTAATTCTAATACATGTGGTCGTAGTGATGAGGTCCCTTTATATTTCAATCCCCATGGGATGGTTGAAACAAAGTTTGACCCTCCTCACCATGATGAAAAGAATGATCCTTCTTCTTCAACACATTTCAACAAAGACAGTCATATGACCTCTCCTCTTCCTTTAGACTTGGAGAAGTGTTATGTGCATGGATTCAAAATTCTTTCTAAACAAGGATACAATGGAAATGGGTTAGGATGTAAAGAACAAGGAATTAAGAAACCTATTGAACCAATGCCACACTTTCCTAAAATGCACCTAACAACTGAGAGGGGGGTGAATTAGTTATCCCAAAAACTTAAACACTTCTTCACTTACACAATAATCACTTATCCACAATTAATATGATATAATAATGAATGCATGAAATCAGAAACTTAAACATAGATGCAACATCATACACAAGAGACACCAAATTTTTACATGGAAAACCCCAAGGTGGGGAAAAACCATGGAGAGGATTAGCTCTCAAAATATATTGCAATCTTTGAAAAATGATGTTTAGGCTTGGTCACTCCATGGGCCCAGAACATACTGACTCATTGCCATGAAGTACAACTAGGTCTAGTAGGCTCACTGCCTCAACCCTAAACCTAGAAAGATTACAATAAGGGTTGTTAAACCCTACTGGTGGCTCACTGACACAATCACCATCTTCTTTATGTCTAAGATTAAAACATTGAAGTACAATTCGTCCTCTACTCTTCTCTTCCCTGCTCTGCCTTATCTCCTAGCCCCTTTTCCTTACTTTCCCATTCTCACTCAAGGACACCTTTTCCATGACTCAATTACAAGTATTTATACACTTCATCAACCTTGGGATGGGTGGGCATTACAATCATCAACCATTGGAATAATCTTCAAGGTTGGCATTATAAACATTTACAAAATAGGTTCTAACCTATTACAACAAAATGAAGTAAAGATGTATGTGGATCATGTCATGCCTTAGATGGGACTCAAACATGATCTTCCACACCACAACACACTTCCACAATCTTCAAGGAATCTCCACAATAACTGGAATTAACCAAGTCAGCTAAGACTGGTTACACGTTACACTATCTGGGAACAATCTTCAAACAAGATCTCAATTCCTTAACACGGACCAATGTCAAGATAGGAACATGAATAGGATACATCCACAAGCATGTTATAATCATCTGGAGCAACCGCATGAACCTTAGCCACTTTAGTCATAGGAATCTTCTCACTGAAACACATGAACTTCACTGTCTTTGACTGACATAAAAGAAAGATAGCTTGCAGACCACCAAAACATGAACCACTACATTTGTAGGCACTTATCATCATCCCAGACTTCCCTCTAGAACCGTAGAGAAAAATACTTTATTGCAGAGGAATGCGGAGAAAAATACTTTCTCCCTATCACCAGAGAATAGTTAGAGAAAGTAGGTTTTAATCAGGTGAATGCAACTCTCTTAATTCTTCACACTGGAGGTTCAAACTCAGGATTTAGAATCTTTAGGCATTCCTTTAAATAAATTCCAATCCACAGACCAAGATATTCAACTAGTGAGAAATGAAGAGCAATCTACCAGACTGTTCTTCAGCATACAACTCACTTTCTATACTACACTTCACTGTAACTCACTTGTATCTTCTGGAGGGGCCAATTTTCTCAATATCCTCAACATACAAAGATTCTAAACAAGTAATAGAATAGGACATAGTTGACACCAATGACAAAAAAGATATGTTGACATCAATGACAACACCGATTAGGCACATACTTGCAGCAATCTCCCCCTTTGTCATTGATGGCAACATATGATGTGAAAAACTGTAATAGCCATCAAGACAGGATTCTGCCCCTATCTCTTTACACATCTGCACTCTTTATTTCTGACCAAGATTCTCCCCCTATCTTTTTACACATCTGCACTCTTTCTTTATGAGTTTTTCACATAACTTCTCTCCCCCTTTGACATTAATGGCAAAGGGCACATACTTGCACTCTTCTGCTCTGATTCAATTTCTCTTCTAAACTCACTAACTACTCCCCCTGTGAATTAGCCCTAAAAGAATCAATTTGGAACTGAAGAAAGCACCACCGGACAGATGCACTTTTGTGCATCTTAGTTTAGAGAAGGAGGGGAATAACCCCTAACTTTTCTCTGAGATACTCAAAAGTATCCTTAGGCAGAGGTTTGGTGAAAATGTCTACAATCTGATCTTTTGTAGATACATACTCCAACTTGACTTCATTCTCTGTCACCTTTTATCTTAGAAAGTGGTATCTTATGGATATGTGCTTTGTCCTTGAATGCATCATTGGATTCTTTGATATGTTTATGGCACTTGTATTGTCACAAAAGATTGCAATTGGATCTTCATACATAACTCTAATGTCCTTCAAAGTCTACTTCATCCATAATACTTGAGTGCAACTACATGCTACTACAATGTATTCTACTTCTGCAGTAGACATGAGTATTGAATCATGTTTCTTGCTCAACCAAGATACCAACGTTTTTCCCAGAAAGAATGCACCTCCACTTGTACTTTTCCTGTCATCCATATCTCTGGCCCAATCTGCATCAGTGTATGCATTGAGAGTGAAATCATTATCTTTTGGATACCACAAACCTTAATCTATTGTGCCTTTCAAATATCTCAGACTTCTCTTGATTGCCATTATATGTGACTCCTTGAGCTCTGCTTGAAATCTTGCCACAAGACAAACTGCATGCATTATGTTAGGTCTAGTTTGGGTCAAATAGAGTAATCCTCCAATCATAGATCTGTACCTTTTCTGATTTGCCATAGGTGAATCATCATTTTTTCTTAACTTACAACTAGTTGCCATGGGAGTATTTACTGGTTTCGAGTCTTCCATCCCAAACTTCTTTAGCAACTCTTTCACATACTTAGACTGAGAAATGAAGATACCTTTATCTGATTGATTTATTTGTAGACCCAAAAAATAATTTCATCTCACCAAACATGGACATTTCAAATTCACTTTGCATTTCTCTAGAAAACACTATGCACTTACCTTCATTGCCTCCAAAGATAATGTCATCAACAAAGACTGCTACAACTAGGATTTGTTCATCATTGATCTTAAGGTAGAGATTGTTGTCTATAGTACATTTACTGAACCCTATCTATATTAGATACTTGTCCAACTGAGCATACCATTCCCTTGAGGCTTGTTTTAATCCATACAAATCCTTCTTCAATCTACATACCATGTCACCCTGATCTAATGACTGGAATCCTTCCGGTTGTTCAATGTAGACTTCTTCTTCCAACTCTCCATTCAAGAATGCAGATTTTACATCCATCTGATATACTTTAAAATATTTGTAGGCTGTAAATACCAGAAGCATTCTTATAGCTTCAATCCTTACCACTGGTGCAAATATTTCCTCAAAATCTATTCCTTCAACTTGAGAGTATCCTTTGCATACCAACCTTGCTTTGTTTCTTACTACTTCACCATTCTCATTCATCTTGTTTCTGAAAACCCACTTGGTACCAATTACATTTTTGTCTGCTGGTCTAGGAACAAGATCCCAGGTCTGATTCTTTTCTATCTACATCAATTCTTCTTTCATAGATTTTACCCAATTCTCATCAATGCAAGATTCATTCACAGCCTTAGGTTCAATCTTGGAAATCATACATAAATCTATTTGTTCTTCTGTAGCTCTTCTTCTAGTCAGGATTCTTTTACTTTTATCTCCTATGATTTGATCTTCAGAATGATTAAGTTTTACATACCTTGGTGTCTTGGTAGCACTTTCTAGAGCTTGATTCTCTTCATCTGAGCTATTTTCATGCTGCACCACTTTCAAAACATCTGGTTTATATGATTCATATCCACTTGAATCTGGAGACCTTTCCTTGCTTTCATCGACTTTGACATTTGCACTTTCAATGATCTTGTTTAGCCTCTTATTATAACACCGATAGGCCTTGATCTTAGTTGAATAAACAAGGAAGATTCCTTCATCACACCTAGCATCAAATTTGCCTAGATCTTCTTCTCTTTAGATATAGTATTTGCTACCAAAAACTTTGAGATATTTCACAGTAGGAATTTTACCATACCACAATTCATAAGGAGTCTTAGAACTATTACCTTTGACTTGGACTCTATTTAGGATATATACAGTAGTGTGAATTGCCTCTCTCCAATATACTTCTAGAAGATTAGCTTCCTTCATCATGGTTCTAGCAGCTTCTTGAACTATTTTGTTCTTTCTTTCAATAACTCCATTTTGTTGTGGAGTTCTAGGTGCAGATAATTGTCTCTTTATCCCATGTTCTTCACAAAAGAAATTGAATTCATTTGATGTGAACTCTCCTCCTCTATCAAACCTTAAACATTTGATCTTCAAATCCATCTCATCTTCAACCATTGCCTTAAATGCTTTGAACTTATCCAGAGCTTCTGATTTTTCTTTCAAAAAGGTAACCCAAGTCATTCTAGAATAATCATCAATAAGCAACATAAAATACCTATCTCCTTGCAAACTTCTTAGTCTGGTAGGTCCACGCAAGTCTGTATGTACTAGTTCCAGTAATCCATCAACTGATTGGTCCTTGCTTTTGAAACTTGTTCTTGTTTGTTTCCCAAATTGACACTCCTTGCAAATAGGATTAGCAGGATTCACAAGCTTGGGCAAATCTCTAATAGCCTGTGCAATACTTATCTTCATAATGTTGTCAAAATTGATATGACACAACCTTCTATACCATAGCCAACTTTCATCAGTCTGAGCCAACAAACAATAATTATCAGTTCCTTTCAAGTGGTAGATATTACCTCTAGTCTTCTTACTAGTTGCAATGATTGTTCCGGAGCTTTCCCTGATCTTACATCCATTGTCCTTGAAGCTTAGGTCATACCCTTTGTCACACATCTAACCCACACTCAAAAGATTATACTTTAATCCTTTCACATACAAGACATCTTCAGTAATATGCTTGGCATCAAAAGAAATAGATCTTTTTCCACAAATCTTACCAGTTGTATCATCTCCAAACCTAACCAGTCCACCATCATATCTTTACAAACTCACAAACTTACTTTTGTCACCAGTCATGTGGTGATAGAAGCCACTATCAATAATCCATTCATCTTTGTCTTCAACAACCTGAGAAACCAAAGCACTTTCCACTAGTTTTTCTTTCTTCATACAACTAGTAGGATTAGTAGACACAGGTTCCTTAATATCAACAAAAAAACATTCATTACCGAAAGTACTAGCATTATCAGGTTCACCATTATCTGATACTCCTTCATCATCATCAAAATCTTCAACATAATAACATTTCTTTTGGATCCTAGGCCTGGTCTCATATCTTTTCCTATTTCTTTCAATTCTTTTAGGACATCTGGAAGCAAAGTGGCCTACTTTACCGTAGGAAAAACATTGGAAAGGTAATTTACCTTTAAACTTGCTAGATCCTCTTTGTAGTCTATCCACAAAGTTGGTTTCAATTTCATCGAACTCATCATCTGATTCTACCTTGTACTTTTCTAATTTGGAGGTTTTCCCAGAAGTACTAACTTTGAAGGCAGTCTCTACTTTTGACAGGGCATCACCAAACTATCTCATCTCAAAGGCAATAAGTTTACCAAGCAACTGATCTCTGTCAACATCTTTTACTTGCATAAATTCCTCAATTGCAGGTACCTTGTGACTGTAGGTCTTTGGCAGTGATCTAAGAATTTTCATTATGACGTCCTTATTACCGAGAGTTCCCCCATACCTTTTATTCAGGTGACACGTTCATCAACTCTTTGCATAAAGGCTGTTATGTTTTCATCTTCATTCATCTTAAAAATTTCATATTTCACCTTCATACTTTGTAGCTTCGCCTCTTTCACAGAATCATCTCACTCATACAGATTTTTCATCTTTTCCCATACCTCATTTGCATTTTCAAGATCCACCACTTTTGTCAGTACCATGTCATTCAATGAACTTAACAGAGCATCTTTTACTTTGACATCCACTTTATATTGCTTGATTTCATCTTCAGTCGTCAAACCATTCTGAGGCAAGGTGTATTTTGTTTCTACAGGTTTCCATACTTAGTAACCAAGACAAAGAAGATGACTTCTCATTTGTGCCTTCCAAAGAGCATAGTTCATCCCATCAAAATGCGGCGCTTCCTTCTTATAAGACATTTTTGGATCTTCCTCAAGCTATTAGACTTTCTTCAGAGGAACCTTTCTCTAATACCAATTGTTGAAATGCGTTGGAAAACTAAGAGGGGGTTTGAATCAGTTGTCCCAAAAACTTAAACACTTCTTCACTTACACATTAATCACTTATCCACAATTAATATGATATAACAATGAATGCATGAAATCAGAAACTTAAACATAGATGCAACATCATACACAAGAGACACCAGATTTTTATGTGGAAAACCCCAAGGTGGGGAAAAACCACGGAGAGGATTAGTGTGATAGGTAAAAATTAGGTTAATAAGATCAAGCATTACAAATGAAAACCTAATCCTACCACCATCAAAGAATCAAATCCAAGTGAAATCAAAAGCATGAAATTCAAGAATAATATCACCTAGATTGTATGGTTTCTTGTTTGTGATGTGGATTGCTTCTCAACAATGAACAATTATGAAGATCAAAGCTGCGATGATAGATGGATGATAGTGATAATAAGCTAGATGGATGCTAAAATGCTCAATATGTTCAAGATGATAATGTGGACGCTATATGCAAAATGCTAGATGAATGTAGTATGAAATGACAAGGTGTTTATATAGAACTCAACCAAAATCAATCAACAGTAGGGATATGGTGGCTATGTGAACGATGACTCATAGGTGAATGTGTAGATGACAAGTGGAGGGAAGATAAGGCTTATGTGTGACCGTGTACATAAAAAGTACTACATATGAAAGATATTAAATAAAAGATGTAGTACCACACATGTTTTTAAATAAAAGAGGCACACATGTCAGCTCATTAAGATAAATGATAAGAGAAATTAATTAAATAAATAAAATTTATTTAATTAATTGGAAAGTGGGTTTATGAAGGGAATTTTTAATTAAATAAATAAGATTTATTTAATTAAAATAGATAGAATGAAGATAATTAAATAATTAAAGATTATTTAATTATAGATTAGAAGAAATAGATAATGAATTAATTAAATAAATATAAATTTATTTAATTAATAGAAGAAATAAGTGATTTGGATGAATAAAGAAATTGCTCAAGTGTGCTAGACAAATGCAGATGATAGATAATGCAATATTTTGATAATAATGATAATTAGGTCAATTTTGGGTGTCTACATTTTGCCCCTCTTTGATACAATGTTCATTAGAATGTTGTGTCAAAGAAGATACGATGATTCACTCGATAAACAAGGTTATGCCCCAGTGTGACTGGGGGTTGGGCAGGAGAAAGTGGGATGATTTAGAGGAAAATAGGCTTTGGTTGATCGATTTTGGTTGAGGACTATATAGGATTATGAGGGAATGGATACATGATATAGTAGATTTTAAAGTAATTGTTTAGAAGTAGAGAAATGCAATCCTTATATTTGATATAGCATATCAATGTTATGCACTAGGGTATAAAGGACCAAGGTGTTGGGATATCCAATGCATAACTAGCATACTACAATCTTGTCTAAACACACGAGGTCAAGATGTTAAACCAACATACACAAGATATGAATAGCAACTAGTGTTCCGAGATGGACGTTGATGCTACAAGCAATGGTTTGAGCTTATCTCCACTACACATAATGACACCTTGCTGGTTATATGTATGGAGCTAGTCTTAACATAGAATAGTCTCAAATGCATAAGAGACTGTTTAGCTTCTCAAATGCAAGAGATATTGATATGTAAGATGCTAATCCCAACACGTACAAGATACCAATATGCATAGGAAGAAAATAAGATCATCCCGCAGACACAACATACAAAAGTAATATAACTATGCCCCATTCCTTACTTCATCGCAACATACCAATATATGATAGATTAAGGTAGTCTTCATTAGGCATAGAAAAGGGACAAAAGATAAATCAAAGGATACAATAAAAGATACCGTCATCATGTTCTCTTGCCAAATTGAAGTGCTCTTAGATGGATTAAGATGGTGCCTTGTTGAGAGGAAAGATGCATCCTGTTAAAGGCTAAAAGATGTTGATAAAATGCTATAGCAAATGTTGGCTTAAGGCATGTGGACAAATAGCTTTTGGCTTATCCCTGATTTGTTACACTGCTTGAGCTTTCTCTGATGTGCATAGTCTACTTCATGCTTGAGTTGATCAAAGAGAAGAAGATGGATGATGAAAGAAGATGAAGAAGGGGTGGATCGTCTGTACTTGCGTATTGGATACTTCCTTCGTATTCCAGACTGCCTACATACCATATATCCACGGGATCAATGCACATTACGATGATGATGAGACATGATGAATATTTAGTTCTGGGTTTATTGATGATGTAAGTGATGAAAGATAGAAGAAAGGGAGATGAAAGATTAGAGGATGATTAGAAGAAAGATGAAAGATGTATGATGAAGAAGGGGCTATCATCTATGCTTGAATCAGAGTGCTTCCTTCATATCTCATATTGCCTACATACCCTGTATCCATGGGATCAAGGCTTTAAACAATAAAGCTGTGATGTAGTTCTTGCTTCTTGTGTTGGTGGTTGATGTCAAAGGCTCAACTTTATTGCTTGGATTTTTGTGATGTTTTGTTTTTTTATTTTTGGATTTTTGGAATATTTGATTTTTTTTTGGATTTTGATATGTTTTGATTTGTTTGTGGTTTTGAAATTGTTTTGGGATGTTTTGCTATGTTTTGGTTGTTGAAATGATATGAGCTAGATCTGTACGTATCCACTTCCAAATAAGGCTCAACAAGTGCCCCTAGTGTGGGATGAAGTTTATTAGGAAGATGATGCAATGGATAGGTTCATGTAGATAGTACGCTAAGGTGCCAACCGATACCTTAACCCCAACAAAGTCCAAACTATGAAAGCTAGCATGGCAGAGGCAAGGACAACAAGGCTTTTATTATGGATGCGTAAGGGATAATGGGGTACATAGGGACAATAATGGTTTATGATGTGGATGATGTAGGTAAGATAGTGGATGAGGCTATGAAAAGCTATGATCAAACAAACTAAGTAAATGATGGAAGTTGGTCTCTACACATAGTGCCTATTTGCCAGGTTTTCACTATGGTACTTATCCAAGGCACTTGTTTACCACGTTTTCACTAGAGGATGAATTATTTATCTTGTACTATATTTTTTGTCATCCAAAGCACCACACGGTGGTTTTCACTATTGGATGGATTTTTTTTTTGGAATACACTAAGGCTCATGGGTATAACTTCTTGAGATGAATGTTGTTGACTAGTTCATCCAAGGGAATACCTTCGGGTGTTGAGAGAGTGTATGCACCTGATCCATAGACTGATGTGATGACAAAAGGACCAAGCCAATTAGGTTCAAACTTGCCCTGTTTCTCACGATGTTTCTGATTCCTTTTTCTTTAAGGACAAGATCTCCAACTTGAAATCTTCATTCTCTGATCTTTTTGTTGTAGCTGCGGCATAGGCGATTTTGATAAACTTGAAGATAGTTGAGTGCTATAAGATACCGTTCATCTAATAGTTCAAGATCATGGAGTCTGGATACTCTATATTCTTCATCTGAGATAGTATGTTGTAGGGATACTCGTAGGGAGGGGATCTCCACCTCAATAGGTAAGATAGCTTCAGTGCCATACACAAGGGCATAAGGTGTAGCACCAGTGGGAGTTCTGACACTTGTTCTATAAGCCCATAATGTAATATTAAGTTGTAAATGCCAATCACGACTAGCTTCATTGACTGTCTTTTTAAGGAGCTTGATGATTGTTTTGTTAGAAGCCTCAGCTTGGCCATTACTTTGAGGATAGTAAGGTGTAGAGAATCTTTGTTGGATATGGAACTTATTACAAAGATCTCTAACCTCTTGGTTCTTGAAGGGATGACCATTATTAGTGACAATGGCTTGTGGAACTCCATAACGGCAAATGATATAGTGTAAGATAAACTTGGATATTTGCTTGCCAGTAATGTAAGTCATTGTTATTGCTTCCACCCACTTTTTGAAGTATTCAGTGGCGGTAATAATAAACTTATGACCATTTGATGAGGTAGGATGGATTTTACCTATGAGATCAAGTCCCCACTGCGAGAATGGCCAAGGAGTAGTGATAGGCTGAAGTTCATGTGCTGGTGCATGTATTAGATCCCCATGTTTCTGACATTGTAGACATCTCTTTGCAAATTGTTGTGCATCTGTCTCCTTAGTTGGCCAATAGTATCTAGCTTGTAGAAGTTTCTTAACAAGACCAGGGCCAGCGGAATGCAATCCATAAATACCTTCATGTACTTCACGTAAGGCAACCTTTGCTTCCTCGGAATCAAGACATCTAGGAAGGATACCATCAAGACTCTGGCGATATAAGGTGTCTCCTAAGATAGTGTAGTGAGAGGCTCGACGGATGAAGGTTTTTCATTGGGTATTAGATAGTTGAAATGGTAAGATTTGATTACGGAGATACTCGTATATGTCCTCATACCAAGGCAAATTGGGACCAACAATCTCACATATGAGCTCAGACTGCGGTACTTCAAATGCTGGGATCAAAAGTTGTTCAACTAGAAACTCACACTTATGTGCATTGGACGACGTGTCTAGAAGAGATCCAATCATAGCCATGGCATCTGCTACTTTGTTTTGTATCCTTGGGATTTGTTCAAAGGCGATATTATCAAAATATTTCTTGAAATCATCAACCATTACCTTGTATGGAAGGAGCTTCTTATCTTTTGTTTGATACTCATCTAAGACATGTTTGATAACCAATTGAGAGTCACCAGAGACCTGTAGCTATTTAATAGCCCATTGCATTGCCATATGTAATCTTGTGATTAAAGCTTCATATTCTGCTATGTTATTGGTACATGGAAATGCAATTCTGTATGACTTTAGGATACAATCTCCTTGAGGGGTAACAAACAATATCCCTGCTCCTAATCCATGTTGTGTATAAGATCCATCAAAGTATAGTTGCCACAATGTTGGTGAAGTTAGATTGAATAGTTCTTCATCAGGGAACTCTAGGCGTATTGGATGAATATCTATGATAGGTGCTGCGACTAACTAATCAGCGATGACTTGTCCTTTTATGGCCTTTCAATCCACATATTGTATGTGAAATTCGCTTAAAATTATAACCCATTTTCCTAGTCTTCCTGTAAGGATTGCTTTGGAAAGAAGATATTTGAATGGATCAACGTTAGATATGAGCTTTGTTGTTTGGTTCAACATGTAATGTTGCAACTTTTGGGAAGCAAACACCAATGCTAAACATGCTTTTTCCATAGATGAATAGTTAAGTTCATATCCCACAAGAGTTTTGCTGATATAGTAAATGGATTGCTCTTTTCTTGAATAATCATGCTGAACTAAAAGGGCACCCAATGTTGCTGCTATTGAAGAGATGTAGAGTAATAATGGTCGATCAAGTATAGGAGGTACTAACATAGGAGGTGTTGTCAGATATTCCTTGATTTTGTCGAAGGCCTGTTGACATTTTTCATCCCACTTAAAAGGTTCACCCTTGCAGAGGAGATGTTGAAAAGGATGACATTTGTCTGCCAATTGTGAGATAAACCTGCGAATGGATTGTAACCTTCCTTGTAGACTACGAAGCTGCTTTAGATTTGATGGTGGAGGCATTTTCATGATGGCTTTTACTTTGTTAGGATCCACTTCTATTCCTTGTCGAGATACAATGTATCCCAAAAATTTACCAGATGTTACACCAAATACACATTTCTTTGGGTTCAGCCTGACTTGATACTTCTCTAGTCGATCAAAGATCTGTGCTAGTACTTGTAGATGTTCTTCTCTGGTCTTGGATTTCCTTAGAATATCATAAACATAATCTTCCATGATAGTGTGGAAAAGGTCATGGAAAATTACTGTCATGGCTCGTTGATAAGAAGCTCCAACATTCTTGAGACCAAAATGCATTACAACCCAACAGTATGTACCCCATGGATAAATGAATGATGTTTTATCTTGATCTTCCTCTACTATTCTGATTTGGTTATATCCTAAGAACCCGTCCATCAAGGATAGAATTTCATGTCCAGTTGTGAGATCTACAGTGTTATCTATGCTTGGTAATGGAAAGTCATCTTTAGGGCATGCTTTGTTAAGATCTTTGAAATCTGTACAACAACAAACTCCTCCATCAAGTTTTGCTACAGGTACCAAGTTTGAAACCCATTCTGGATAATCAATAGGCCTTATGAACTTTGCTTCTAACAACTTTTGAATCTCTGCCTTAACTAAAAGAGTTATTTGGGGATGCATTTTGCTCAATTTTTGTTTGACCGGTTTTGCATTAGGAGATATTGCATAAGTCCATGCAAAATTGATAGCTCTTTTTATGAAGAATGCTGTGAAATTTCTTCTTTCCTGCTTTGATAGTGATGTTGCCAAAAAAGTGATCTTTAGATTCTGCTCTATGCCCAAGTTCATGTCTTGAGATTTTTCAACTAGCACTGTTGATTTTTCATGATAGTCAGTGGTGACAGGAAGATCAAATCGCCCATCCTTGGGTGCCTCAAGGAGGTTTTCACCCTTGGATACATCCTTTATTTTTACTTTTTCATGGTCAAGAAGCACCTTTTGGTTTTCACCTAATGACCTATCTTTTTTTATTCTATCTATTTCACTTTTGTGACTGAAGGATTTGATGCTTCCACCAAATATGCTAATTTAGGGAGGTTCATCATGAAACCCACTTTGTGATCACCCAATGGAATGCCTTGTTGTAAGCCCATGAATTTGGCCATAGCTTCATCATTTTCAAATGTGTCCAATATCGGTGCCCCCTGTTGGTCCCAATCGACGAGGTTAGGATATACGAGTGAATGGGTAACCGTCGAAGGGTTTCAGCTAGATGAGGTGGTGGAGATCATGAAGATAGAAGTTTCTTGAAAAAGGTTAGTGATATGAAGGGAGGAGTCATCGATGGTATCCAAATTAGAAGTCTCTCCTACCGCAGAAGGTCCAACTTCCATATCGGAAATACACTTAATGTCTTTGGAAGGTGGTACCTCCGATTGATAGCCAAGGCCTTGCTTATTAAGCTTCTTAGACACAACAACGGGTTCAATAGGTCCTTGTTCCTATGATCCCAATCTACCATGTCCTTTGTAACCCATGTTCTTAATGATATGGAACCCATTGTTATATCTCTCCGCTTCAAGTTGTACTTGGTTGTCCTCATCATAGAATATCCAAGAATTAATGTCATCAATGTCTTCATTATCAAGGAACCCACCTTTGATGAATACTGTTGGTGGAGCTTTTATGACAATTACGGATGAAGATACCTTAGATTTAGAAGGTTTTCCATGAGATTTGGGAGATAAGGGAAGAGTTCCCACACAACAAGATTCTTGCAATGTGTACTCACCTAGACTGTATTCAGTGTACTTGATAAGGAGATTTGAAGTGGATTTACTAGATGATGGCTTGAGTAGGGAAGGCGGGTCCACATAGGATGAAGATGGATATGCCTTAGTGTTGATAGGAAAATGGTTAGGGCTTTGATATTTAGCTTGAAAAGCACAACAGAACTCAAATGGATTAGGATCGGCATGGATAACAACCTCAACACTGTTATGTGGAAATTTGAGGCATTGATGGTATGTGGAAGGAACTGCTTTGAGGGCATGGATCCATGGATGGCCAAGGATAATGTTATAAGGAAGGTCAATATCAAGAACTTGACAATGGGTGTCAGTAGTGACAGGACCAACTTGGATAGCCAAATGGATAATTCCTTCAGTATCTCTCTTAGCATCATCATATGCTTTGACAGTAATGACCTTGGAAGTGTTAACATCTTTCTCAGAGTATCCCAATTGTTTTATTAGTTTTAAAGAACATATATTAAGACCAGATCCACCATCCACTAAGATTCGTTTGATACGGTGTTGGTTTACAAACACTTCTATGTGGAGGGCTTCATTATGTGATGGGTTGATGGATGGTCAAAGATCTTGTCAGAGAAGGTAAGATGGTAGGGGGCTGTGATGCTAGATACCAGAGATTGGAATTGTGTGGTATCAATATCATTGGGCACCGAAGATTCTTGCAATGCTTGGTCAAGTATAGCTTTGTGGGTGGGGGATATGCGAAGCAATTCTAGGATGGAGATATGTGCGGGTGTTTTGCCAAGGTGATCAATGATATTATAGCTAGAGGATGGTTGCAGAAGATTGATAGGTGCCCCCTAAATGGTAACACGACCTCTTTGAGTAGTTACAGTGCAATTAGGTGCTTTGCCTTAGATTGTAATCGTAGAAATATGAGCATGGTCGATGCGGCCAATCATGGATGATTCATAGTTGTAATGGATAGCATTCCCAGTATGGGGGTTACTTGTCTTGTCATGAGATGGGAGTGGATTCTTGAAAGCATCTAGGTCATAGTTCGATGTTGGTTGATGGGCCGGTTGTGACACTGGCGGTGTGATTTTAATTAGACCTTGATCAATGCAATCTTTAATGACATGTTTTAAGTGCATACAACTATTGGTTTTATATCCTTTAACCCTATGGTATTCACAATATTCGTTCTCTTTGTACCAAGGAGCTTTGAAGACGGGTTCGCCATTGCGTGGTGCTTCAGGCAATACGACATCTCCCGCTTGGAGAAGCTTACAAAAGATTGCCTCCATAGGTTCCCCTAAGGCAGTAAATTGTCGTTGAGGTGTTGAATTTGTTCGTGGTTGATTGGATGTAGATGTGGCTTGGATGTTAATAGGAGCTTTCACTATTTGTATGTTCTTTGCATCTACAACACCATCATTAACAACATTTTTGTTTTTGTTCCAAAAGGAGGTTTTATCATTTGAAGATTGAGGATTGTCTTTATTATTTCTAAAAATCTTGATGGTGCCTTTAGCAATTAAAGCACATTCAATGGTGGTTCCTTTAGATATAAGTTTATCAAAGGTGCTAGCACTTTGCAATTGTAGTTGGAATGAAAGCTCAGGATGAAGATTTTGGACAAAAATGTCAAGCTGTTGTTTCTTAGGTATTTGCCATGATAGTTTTCTAGCCATGTTACGCCATCGTTGGGTAAATGAGGAAAAAGATCCACCATTGCGTTGCTTGTTGTTGACAATATCATTCATGTTCACCTCATGTTCAATGTTGAAAGTGAAATGGGATCAACATTTATTTGCTAATTCCACAAAAGTCTTAATTCCTGGAGGTAAGTGAGAGAACTATTCAAGAGCTTGCCCCGCTAAGCTTTAGGGAAATAGTCTCAAGAGATATGTATCATCTTGAGCAATATCGAGACATGCAACATAGAAAGCTCTAAGATGGTCATCTGGATTTCTTTTCTCTTTGTATTTGTCAAATTGTGGAATTTTGAAGTGCGGCAGGAAAGGTGTCATATGATGTGACTTCTCAAATGGATAAGCGCATATATCTCCCAAGGAAAATGTCTTCTTATTTTGTCCTACCACTTTGTTAATCATTTGTTCAACATCCGCTTGAGATAATTGCTGTTGTTGCAAAGGGGGTTGATGGTTTGGTGGTGGAATGTAATATGGTGTATATGGTGATTGATGTTGTGGAATATATGAGGGCATGACTGTTTGTTGAGGTTGAGTGCTCACATTATATGTCAAAGGATTAGTATGTGACACATATGTATTTGAGGATTGCTGTCTATGAGACACAAGTGGTGGTTGGGTATATTGCGATGGATTAGCTCCAAGAGTTTGCATCACATGGGAAGTAGAGGATGGATTGATGTTGGTCGATGGTTGTGGATTTGGAGTTTGATTTGCAACATGGTAAGAGATGGAATGATTGGTGGAAGTGGAAGAAGGATGGACATTTGGGTTTGTGTTTTGGACAACATGAGGATTGGTATACATCATGTATTGGGTGACAATGGGTAATCCTTGGGTTGCATAAGACAGATTGCTGGTTTTTGAAGGATTATATGGAGGTGGAGGAAGTGATGTAAGTTGATCAACATAAGAGATAATGGTGCTAGGATTGGCTTGTGATACAATAGGTGGGTTAATCATGTCAATGAGGCTAAAATTGAGGTTATATGGTGTGTTGGATGGATTTGTAGAAATCGTGGATACCATATTAGAGGTGATAGGAATATGAGTGTGGGGTGCAGTTTCCACATGTGATGTAATAGGAGTAGAGGTTTGCAAAGGCTACGGTACTTGTATGGTTTGTGGTGTTTGGATAGCTTGCAAAACTTGTGGAGTTTATGATATTGGGATAGCTTGTGATATTTACAGAATTTGTACTTGTGCAACATGGACAGCTTGTGAGACTTGAGGCACGGATACGGTCATGGTAGGAGTGGGGGTGTGTTGTAAAACATGGAAAGGTGGGAAGCTCAATTTTTGTGAAAGGTAGGAAAGTAACTCAGTAGAAGTTATCAAAGGTTCTAGAGTGTACTCCGAGCGTGGTGGGTTTGATGGTGTAGCAATAGGCAATGAAGGAGATGAGTTGGAAGGTGGATTTTTTAGGATGGATATGATGTGAGATGGTGTAGCTATAGTGGATGGTCCCTTTGCGACAATAGTAGGAGTGTTTGGATCATGTTCTCGAATAGTAGATATGTCAAAGTCACTTGGTGATTTGGCTCCCATATGGGCTAATTGCAAGAAGTAGTGATTAGGATCAAATAAAACAAGCTTCTCAACTTGGTCCCATACGTGTGTGTCTTGAAATTCTGATAAGTCATCTTGGGATTTCTCTTCATAGGTCTTTGAAAATGTTTGAGGTTGCACTTGTTGTGAAGATGACGGTCCAACAGTGTATCCTTGGGGCACAAACATGTAAGAAGGCATGTCAGTTTTGAATTGAGTTGCATCTCTAAGGGGCGTTGATTAAGATTGTTGCATTTTGGCCTCCATCTCAGCTCACAATTTTGCTTCCATTTCAGCTCTATATTGGCTCCTAGTTTGAGGCATGATGGTTGATGTTGAAAGTTGGACTTGGTTTGTCAAGGTTGAGACCCAAAAGATGATGGTTGGCTGATTGTTTGGTGTTGATTTGTTTTTCTAGTTGCTGGTTGCTTGGTTTGCTAATGGGTTGCTTGGTTGTTTGTTGTTGGATTGTTTGTTGGATGTTGGTTGTTTTGTTTCTTGGTTGTTGGATAAACTTCCCTAGAGGATAGCTCACACACTCAAGGGAAAAGCTGGTTGCTAATGTTGTTTGCTTGCTATTGCTAAGACTAGGTAAAGCCAAAAGAATGATGTTGGTTGCTGGTTTTGCTGGTTGGTTACTGTTTTGGGATCTCAAAAGGATGAAAGCTCAAAAGCCCAATAGTTTGATAGGCTCAAGATAGGAGACACTGCTTAGGTGACTATAGATACTCAGAAGACTGGCTAAAAGTTGATGACAGAGCAAAGAATGTCTGAAAGTGCAACTGATTGGGTTGGATGGATGCTGATTACTGATATTTGACCAAAAGCGACTGGTAATAGCTCAGAAGCGACTTGGATAAGGCCAAAAGTGATGGATAATAGGTCAAAAGTGATCTAGTTTTGTTGTAGATGAAAGACTGTAGTGTTAGCCAGAGGCGATCAATGACATGTCAAAAGTGATTTACTATTGTTTAAAAGCGATGTGGTTTTTTGCTAGAAGTGAGTAGTTGTTGGTTAAAAGTGATCTGGTTATTGCAAAAAGTGAAAAACTACTGTTTAAAAGTGATTTGGATTTCTGAATGTGAGAAGTTAAGGTTCCAAGGTGATCTGTGTCTAACAGAGGATATGTTTGAATGATGTTTTTGACAAGAAAATAGTGATTTCAATCACTCATGCTCACAACAATCACAAACTTGTACACCTTAGGCTAGGAAAGGACTATATTTATTGAGTCCCCTTGCCGTGCCTATTTGTTGGTCATGATGTTAGTCATAAAAAAGCATAGAATAAAAGTACACATTAACCTTTATTCATCTTGAAAGATACTGTGAATTCAAGGAATTCAGGATCCCAAGTCTCCGGTGATTAGGTCTTAATCGTCTGACATTACTCAGAGGTTAATGTGTGTTGTTGTTTTCATTTTGGGGCCTTACGTGAAATTGTGCCATCATCATGACACTCCTGCAGAAATTCTTTACAGAGAAGTCATATTATGCAGCTATTAGATGAAAAGATGTAAAGATACCTCAATCTTTGCATGATATTTTTCAATTGTGCATGCTTTGCATTCAAATATGCTAAATATTTGTGTTTACCTACGAGATGTCTGCATATTTGCGTTATTTACTTAGGATTATCAATTATTCGCCATTGTGATAATGAAATGTTCTGAAATTGAAAGAAATTAAAGGAATACTACAATTTAAAGTTGAATCTTTAGCTATTGATCTACATACATACTCGATACTGTCATGACGAGAAGAAATCAAACCATATGTTCACCAGGATATTCCACAGCTAGATACAGTTGATGCAAACTTTAGAGGATGATGAATGAAAACAATACATGCAACATGATGAGCACTCCAAGGGATGCAGCAAATCAAAGCACATATCCAGAATTCAGACACAGATTACTCAAGATTTATGAAGATTTGTAATCAAAATACTCTTCTCTTTCATTAAGTATGCAAAAAGATATGTACATATGCAATAACTTTGAAATAAGCCCTGAATACTTCAGCAAATAGATTTCAATTAAGTTTCGAATGTTTCACCAAGGCATTCCACCACCTTTTATAGAATAAGGTGAGGAATCCATTACAAAAGATCTACGATCTAGATTTATCAATACAAATCTACGGTCCTGATTCACTTGATTTTGTCAATCTTTACAAAATGGCACAAGTTGCCAGCTGGCAACTATCTATACTACTTATGTTATTATCCCCTTCATGATATATCTTCATCATGCTCTTCAGCTGATTCATGCAGGTCATCATCATGTGCATCACTCTCTGAACTTTCACTATCCTGATGATGACGCGGCTGCATACTACTGCGGACCTGCTCGTATGAATGCACAACCTGATCTATCCCTCCACCATCTTGAGTCTTTGCTTTGACAATGGCGTGCTTATGTGCTTCATACTTGTCTCTGCTGTTGTCAAGCTTATTTCTTGTCCTGCAGTGTTTCTTTGTATTTCTCCATCTGGACCTTGATCCTCATTATTTTATCTATCAATTCCTCTGTCAAAGGGACAGGTGGACCATCTGTCTCTGCTTGGAAGTTGCTGTGTACAGCTTTAATGGCGGACTCTTCATCTTGATTCTCTATTTTTCCTTCCACCTTGCCTTCCAAAGCCTCCAGTATCACTGCTTCTTCAGCCATTAAATCTCGTAGCCTCATGCTGATATCCCTCAGCTTATTATTACACCTTTTGAGGACTGCGCACTCAAACTGAATGTCTTTATACCGAATATCAATTAATAATGCAGTATTATTATTCAACACCTGCTTACTGATAAGCAGTTGTGGATTTATATTCCTTATTTCCCCTAACAGGGTCAGGACTCTCTCCAGCTTGTAAGACCTCTTCCCGGTCTGCATCTGTAATTTACCCACTTTGGCCTTGGAGTCATTTAGGGTGCTCCACCTCTTCAAAGAGGCCTTCATTATTTCTACAGCATCATCCAATGTGGATGACATCCATCTCCTTATTACGGACGCCTCATGCTTCATGAGGTCTAATTTATTTACCTCCTGAGAAATGGCAGTCAATGGGACTACATGTTCAGTTGTGGTATCATTAGGATTGGTCAGCCCTTTGATATAGGCATGCAACTGAGCAATGTGCTCTTTATGTTGCTTATTTTTCTCCTTCTCTCTTTTCACTTTCTGAATTAGAGAGTCAATGATATCTTTGCCCTCCTGACCTTCTTGGTCCTCATTGGCAAAGCCCAAATCTACTGTACTGATTTGAAATTCATCGACAGTGATTTTACCTTTTTCCTTCTCCACCGCAGGTATGGCAATTTGAGCGGTCCTTCTCCTTGTTGCCAGATCTCTCTTGATGGCCAAAGTCATTCTGGCCTTCCTCTTTGGCTTCATTATATCCGTAGAGAATAGGGTGGAGACGTCGAATTCCTGAATTTCAAGCTCCTCCTCACCACTTACCTCTTTTGCCAACCATGGAGGCACCTGATCATGTTTTTCAACATCATCCTAATGTTCACCTATATCTCCCGTTTCTGTCAACAAGTGTTGTGGAGATGGTGACTTTCTCATTTCTTCTTCTTGATGTTCCCTTTGTTGTTGATCTTGCGGTACCTCCTCCTGTTGAGGGATTTCCTTCTCCAGAGGAGCATCTTCATGCTGTGGGGACCTCTGAGGGGCATCTATATGCTGTGGGGAACCTTGAGGTGCAGCTATATGCTGATCATGATGATCATGACCCTCTTCTATCATTATTTCATCTGTTCCCACTTCTTCTTCTTCTTGTGGTTTATCCACTGCACCAGATATTGGGGACTCTGCCTGATGTGCTGGCGATTGCTCTGCAGCCACTACTTCTTCCGAGCCTACACCATCCACTTCTTGTACCTTGGCAGCTGGATCCTCTAGTGTTTCTTTCTCATCAGCCTTCGCTTCCCGAACCTTTACTATAGCAGGTTCCTTCGTTGTATCCTGTGGACTTTGTTGGCCGGTTTCAAGAGCATGGCCTTCTGACTCTGCCATCTCTATCTCTTCTGTTAGATGGCCTTTATTAGGTGATCCTGCTGGCTATTCAGGACTTGCATCCTGTTTCTTTGTCAGATCCACCACTACAGGACTGGTCACCTCTGTGATCAATGTATCTAGCCCTATTTCTTGAGCTACTTGCTCTGGGCTCTTTTCTTGCTCTTCTTCTGCTTGTTTCATCTCCTCAAGCATAGTTTGAACTGGTGGAGGCTTGTGAAGAGTCATACTTACATCAGCAGCAAGTGTTTCCATCTTCTGTGCAGCCACATCCTGCACCACCTCATCATCAGACAAATTTATTGTCTCGTCTAGCGAGACATGCCCTTCTGCTTGTGTCTGGGAGGTTTCTTTCAGCTACTCCTCAGCAAGTTCAGTTTTGAACTTGACAATGGTAGGAAGTGGAACATTATGTTGAAGTTCCTTGTGCACTTCACTACCTTCCCCTTGTAATGAAGTAGGGGGTTGGCTTATTCCACCTCTCATGGAGGTTCTTTGTTTCTTAGGTGGGGTAGTCACTAGCACCTGTGGAGCTCTCCTCTTCCTTCTTATTATCAATGGAGCCTCTTCCTCCTCAGGCTCTTCTTCTATGAGGGTACCCTCTCCTCCTGGTTGTTTAGAAGATTGACCCACTTCTTGGGTCTCAGTGATTCCAGCCTCTGATGTCTTACTTTTCTTGGGCCTTTCTTTCTCTGGAGGGGATGCTAATTCTGATCCTGACTCTGCCGCCTGCTCAGCTGCAAATACTGCCCTTTCAATTAAAATCCCCTTTGGTCCCTGTTCCACCTTCTTGCCCCTTGGGGGTCTTTTGCTCTACTATTGTGGTGGAGGGACTCTATCTCCCTTGGTCTTCCTCTTCTCTAACAGGAAGTCATCATATTCATCCGCGGGGATATCCTGCCCTTTCTTCTTGTTGTCCACCGTAATGGCAACACCCTTCTTCTTCAATGCCTCTATCTGTGCATCAACCCAAGCTTGGGTTAGGCGTAGGGTCCTGGCAATGAATGGGTCCAAGGATATGTCCTCCTGCATAGTGAGGTCAGGTGCAAAGATGGTGTCATTATATATCTTTTTCTGTTCATACTCGTCTGCCATTGTCCTGCCATCATCCTTCTTTAATTGTTGAGGAAGGGAGATGCAATCAAAAGTTCTAACTTGGTTCAGAGTTAACCTCTGATACCTCCTTCTCCTGGCTTCTGCCTCATCCTCACAGTCAGCCCAAAAATCCTCTAGGTGCCTTTGGTGAATAGGCTTTCCTAGCACCTTCTGTATCCTGCCGTAAGGATCATATGGTCTTGTTATTGGAAAAGGCTGCAGATTCATCTTATTCAGGGTGACCATCACCTTCTTGATATTATTAGAGTCAGGGAACATGTAATTGCCAATGCTGACTAGGAACAAAATTGGTGGCAGCTTCTTGGCATCCTTGTACATTTGTATCATGGTGGAGCCCTGCCTGATAAATTCCATTAGTACCATGGCGTCGGTAGGATACCTTGGCAGCATCAGGGGATGTCCCTCGAAACCTTCAACCCTTATATAAGAAAAGGTTGCAAATTGTATGTACCAAGCCCCATGCCTGTAGACTGCCTCTTGAGCCTCCATGCTCAATCTCTTTGTTCTGTCTTCTTCCATGGTCCTTACCAGATGCATAGAGAATGCATCATTAACCAGTTTGTAATCTTTTAGGTAGTTGGTTCTCTGTAGCTGGGGATGATGATCCCAGATATATGCAGCATTTGTGCCTGTGAGCTTCCCATCTGTAACCAAGGCATCAAAAGTGGCTCTATAGGCACAAGAATAAACAATATATGATGACATGTAAAATGTACAATTCGAACCTCCCAGGTTCATCAGTTGCTCATGCAGAGCATCACTTATAATTTGGCCCCACAGTGGCTTGGTGTCTGAATATAGACACATCATTATTATCCTGTACATCCAATCCCTGAAACTGCTAGTATCAGGTTGGCCAGTTACTCTATTCAGGAGTGCAATCATGTATTGATACTCCTCACTGAAATCATACTTGAACAGGTGCACAGGAAGCTTGGCGGCTGCATTATATGTGCTGTTCTCAGCCCGCCACAGATACATGTTCTTCCTGGCAGATTTCTTATTGGCTTCATACTCCCTTTCAGACTTCTTCAAGTCTACACTTTTGACCTTACTGCCCAGTGGCAATCCAAATGTCTGGGAGAGACCTTTGATGGAAAGGTCTGCATATATCCTCCCATGCTTCACTACTTGCCTCGTTTGAGGGTTATAATTCCGGGCACACTCAATGACGAGCTCCGGAGATTCCATGGAGTATGGAAAACTAGCGGCATTCCACAATCCTGATATGAACACTGCGTCCAGCACAGGACTCTTGTCATGTCCATTGTTTAACTTGGCTGACCAGGCCTCCAAATTAGTGCTTCCCTAATGGGTGTCTGTGATTGCTCCATATTTAAACAGGACCCCCCTCTGAGCAGAGAACATGTGCTTGCTGAATTCTTCTTGACACTTGACCAATCACTTCTCAGCCATGAGTGCCTACAATTAACGACAATCCTATCTCATAACAGGTACATATATGCATGCATACTGCAGTTGACTTTATAAATCATTATGCCTACTGTATCAATTCCAACACTACTTAATCACACGGGTGCATAAACCAGAACTTACATCATCATACCAGAATAGAAACAATATGATGAGGGTTTTATTCACTTACCTGGTTATGTAAATTTCTTTTTATACCAGTAGATTGCTGAGACGTTCTTAATTTAGCTGATGATCACATCCTTCTTTCTGTTCGTGAGCTCAAATCGCGCAACGGTAGCTGGTATGCAGATATGGAAGCTGGTGCTCTATAAAACAAGTTTATCACAAGGCAAATGTGAAAATGGTAGTTGAATTACCTTTTAACCTTGCATTTAGGGTACATTTAGGGCAACTCTGACAGATTGGAACATGTTCCTTGATTATTCGTGCGAAAATACAGGATCTCGCCAGGTGTTTCATTGGGTTCCGGGGTCGGCGGGAACTACCTACCATGTCTGTGCGCATTAAATGATAATGGCGGCAACTGGGGTGGGGAATATCTCTATGATAGGATATCATGAGGGCAGGATGATATTCGCAAATATCAGGTTGAGTTTCAATATCATCCTCCCTCGTATTGACATTGTTATCGCGACAAGATTCGGGTGACGAATGCACCTTTGTCTATGCTTAGTACATCAGGAGGATATTTCGGTGTATCGGATGATGTTTCAAAATATGATGATGACGAGACAAACTTACATGTCTCTCTTTTTTGGAATATCAGGATGACGTCATCCTGATATTCGCTCTCCGTATCGGAAGTGCATCATGACGTCATCATCATATTAGGTTAACATGATCATGTTTTAGAGAATATCCTGCGGCAATGTAAATGTGATGATGATGTCATCAAGATGCATGTTCCTCCATTTATCGTATTCGGTTGATGTCATCAGGATATTTGCTAAGGGTGATATTTGCGTCAGGAGGATATAAAGACACATCGGGTTACATGCGAAGTATGATGCTCGCGATAGATAAAACTATCTGACGGGAAGATTTTGCTACCATTTAAAGTTGACATCCGGATATTTGAACCGCATGACATATCAGAGGGAATGTTTCAAATATGATGATGAACTTCAACAATATGACCTTCCTCTTATGAATATCAGGTTTGACCGAAACTTTGACTGTTCATAACTCTTATATCCTGATGAATATCAAGGTGATGTAAAAGGCAAACCTGCCTGAATTTTAATGCTCTTTCAAAATATGAGGTCATAGAGATGAAATCTGAAATTTGACAAACTAACCTCATGGTGACTTACCTCATCATGGTTCAACATGATGATGCACTCGACTCACTTTTACCAAACCGCCCAGAAGCAGACGCACAAGCCAAACCAAAAATTGGGTCCCTGTTTTGCCAAGTCAAAATGGGGCGTGTTGTGTAACCACACAACACTATTCAAAGCAGATAGCTTCAGGATCTTGGTAGCACCAGATCCCCTTCACGACACTCACTTCTCACACATACCAAGATCTTGGTTTCCCAAGGCTTGTCCCCCCACCAAACCTTAGGATTGTCCCTACTATCTCTACTAAGAACCACGAGAATTGGGGTGACTTCAAAGGTCCCACCTTTTGCCTCAACAAATAAAGGGTTTTTGGCTACTACACAAGGTTGCTAGTAAGGGCATCCATTCGGGTGGCTATACACGCGGCAGTGCTACTCTCAGTCATGGAGTCTCCCAGCCTTCAAGGGTTATGCCTTGGAGGGTTTTGGGGGAGGTTGGCTATTGGTATAACACAACAACACCCGTTGTTTGTGGCTTTCAACACAAACACTTTTCTTATATACCAGTTTAGAAGGACTTGGCTTTAGCTCATTACCACTTGGGTCGTATTCCTTCTCACATCGGGAAGGCAGGCCCTCTAAAGATAATAACAAGTTCTCATACACCCAAGATCCATTTGATAGGCAAGGGGAGAGGATACTTTTGCTATTAAATTTGGGTTACAAATCATGCATAACAAGCAATCCAAAAAAGATAAATCAAGCACGGAGCAAACAATGATTCTTTTTAAGCACCAAGCCGAAATGTTCTTAAATTAGTGATAAAATGCAATGTCTTGGACCGATCAGAGCTGCAATAGATATGTTAGTAGTTTCAAAACCTCCTTTTCTTGGACAATTGATAAGATGCTACACAAATAACTAATTAGTAGCGAAGAAAACTGAACTGCAAAAGATAAAACTAAAAGTGGCACACAGTTACCAGAGGCAACTAATTGTTGCTCAAAAGTGATTTGTATTTTGCTTAAAGCAAACTGTTATTGGTCAGAAGCAATGTGGATAGATCGAGATGTGAACCATTATTGCTCATAAGTGATGCAGAAACCCTAGATATGAACTTTTAATGGTTAAAAACAATGCGGAAACTTGCAAAATTTAAATGTTAGCAAAAAAACCTAATTGCAGGAAGCGACCTAAATAGAGAGAAGTGATCTGTTTCAAATTAAAAGTGGTGTGAATTATGACAAATGTGACTAGGATTTGATTAAAGGCGATGTAGATTTAACAAGAAGAGATCACTGTAGGCTTAGAAGTGACCCAGAAAATGCTGAAAGCGACAGATTTTATCTTAAACGCGATGCAAAAGTTCTGTAGGTGACTAGTTTTCGCTTAAAAGAGACCGCAATGTGCTGTAAGCACTCAAAAAATTTGATCTTCACAAAAAACAACTTCAAACAACAAAGTTAATCAAGGACGTGAGTCCCACCGGGTGTGCCAAAATGTGATAGGTAAAAATCAGGTTAATAAGATCAAGCATTACAAATGAAAACCTAATCCTACCACCATCAAAGAATCGAATCCAAGTGAAATCAAAAGCATGAAATTCAAGAACAATATCACCTAGATTGTATGATTCCTTGTTTGTGATGTGGATTGCTTCTCAACAATGAACAATTATGAAGATCAAAGCTGCCATGATGGATGGATGATAATGATAATAAGCTAGATGGATGCTAAAATGCTCAATATGCTCAAGATGATAATGTGGACGCTATATGTGAAATGCTGGATGAATGTAGTATGAAATGAGAGGGTGTTTATATAGAACTCAACCAAAATCAATCAACGGTAGGGATTTGGTGGCTATGTGAATGATAGCTCATAGGTGAATGTGTAGATGACAAGTGGAGGGAAGATAAGGCTTATGTGTGACCGTGTACATAAAAAGTACTACATGTGAAAGATATTAAATAAAAGATGTAGTACCACACATGTTTTTAAATAAAAGAGGCACACATGTTGGCTCATTAAGATAAATGATAAGAGAAATTAATTAAATAAATAAAATTTATTTAATTAATTGGAAAGTGAGTTTATGAAGGGATTTTTTAATTAAATAAATAAGATTTATTTAATTAAAATAGATAGAATGAAGATAATTAAATAATTAAAGATTATTTTATTATAGAT
Source organism: Cunninghamia lanceolata (assembly GCA_027924645.1). Taxonomy (NCBI): domain Eukaryota; kingdom Viridiplantae; phylum Streptophyta; class Pinopsida; order Cupressales; family Cupressaceae; genus Cunninghamia; species Cunninghamia lanceolata. Next base: position 3,497,087 of record BSBN01001091.1, read on the forward strand.
TAGAAGAAATAGTTAATGAATTAATTAAATAAATATAAATTTATTTAATTAATACAAGAAATAAGTGATTTCGACGAATAGAGAAATTGTTCAAGTGTGCTAGACAAATGCAAATAATAGATAATGCAATATTTTGATAATAATGATAATTAGGTCAATTTTGGGTGTTTACAATTAGCTCTCAAAATATATTGCAATCTTTGAAAAATGATGTTTAGGTTTGGTCACTCCATGGGCCCAGAACATACTGGCTAACTGCCATGAAGTACAACTAGGTCTAGCAGGCTCATTGCCTCAACCCTAAACCTAGAAAGATTACAATAAGGGTTGTTAAACATAGAGGGATGTTAAACCATACTGGTGGCTCACTGTTAGGCTCACTATCACAATCACCATATTCTTTACGTATGAGATTAAAACATTGAACTACAATCGGTCCTCTGCTCTGCTCTACCCTGCACTGCATTATCTCCTCGCCCCTTTTCCTTACTTTCCCATCCTCACTCAAGGACACCTTTTCCATGACTCAAGTACAAGTATTTATACACTTCATCAATCTTGGGATGATCATCAAGGTCGGCATTATAATCATCAACCATTGGAATAATCTCCAAGGTCGACATTACAAACATTTACAAAATAGGTCCTAACCTATTACAACAAAATGATGTAAAGATGTATGTGGATCATCCCACGCCTTAGCTGGGACTTAAACATGATCTTCCATGCCACAACGTGCTTCCACAATCTTCAAGGAATCTTTGCAATAACTGGAATTAACCAAGTTGGGTAAGATTGGTTACACGTTACACTATCTGGGAACAATCTTCAAACAAGATCTCAATTCCTTAATGTAGACCAATGTCAAGATAGGAACATGAATAGGAGACTTCCACAAGCATGTTATAATCATCAGGAGCAACTGCACGAACCTTAGCCACTTTAGCCATAGGAATCTTCTCACCGAAACACATGAACTTCATTGACTTTGACTGAAATAAAAGAAAGATAGCTTGCGGACCACCAAAGTATGAACCACTGCATTTATAGGCACTTATCATCATCCCAAACTTCCCTCTTGAACTGCAGAGCAAAATACTTTATTGCAGAGGAATGCGGAACAAAATACTTTCTCCCTGTCACCAGAGAATAATCAAAGAAAGCAGGTTTTACTCTAGTGAATGCAACTCTCTTAATTCTTCATATCGGAGGTTCAAACTCAGGATTTAGAATCTTTGGGCATTCCTTTAAATAAATTCTAATCTGTAAACCAAGATATTCAACCAGCAAGAAATACAGAGCAATCTACTAGATTGTTCTTCAACATACAACTCATTGTCTGTATTGCACTTCACTGTAACTCACTTGTATCTTCCGGAGGGGCCAATTTTCTCAATATCCTCAACATACAAATCTTCTAAACAAGTAATAGAATAGGACATAGTTGACACTAATGACAACAAAGATATGTTGACATCAATGACACCACTGATTAGGCACATACTTGCAACACACTTGTCTAAAGTAGGTTTAGGTTTTTGGCCTTCTCCTATGTTCTCTCCACCATGTTCACAAAAAAAAGGGTTGCTTCCTACTCCACCTATATCTTCTCTTCTATCTCAACAAGAGTGTATGTCACTAAGTCTACTCAAAGACTGCTTAATCTGTCTTTCTACTCCAAAACACTAGAAAATTCAACAAAATAATCACTTGACATCTCATTATTGTGCATATCATCGAGCGCTTGGCAATTCCACTAAAGAATACCGAGTCTTGGGTAAAAAAATTCAACTTTGAAGGCTCTAGCACTCCTCACCATGCTTGATGCAGTCCCTTGAGCACCTTGTCCTCCTTCCATTTTATAAAGCAAGTTGGGGGAGGATGATTTGTTATAGGATGACTCGCAAGAGTGATATATTTTTTCTCATTTGTGTTATGCTTGTAAGTATTGTTATCCTTGTATTGTGATGTATTGTTGATTGTTTCTCCCTTCGCACCATTGTTAGCACAAAGGTAAATGGAGTAAGAATGCACTATGTCATTCCTCTATATGTATCTTCATTCTTCTATATGTTGTGATGTGCAATTTTATTATTTTTATTTGATGATTTAGCATCCTTTTATGATTTAATTGATGTGTACTCTCATGTGATCTTTCTTCTATCTATGTGGCACCTTGTTGCAATGATTGGTGTCATACAGTGACTACACAAGTCATTCTTGTAAACATCACCTTGGTTTTCCCATCTTGGGGGCAACCCCTTGTTGCAATGTAGCTTTTGAAAAAACATCTCATTTAGGCACGTTCTTTTAGAAATCTCTCATGCCTGTTTTATATTTCTTCCTCACTCTACCTTAAAGGCAATTGCTTCTTGATAGAGTTTGTAATTACTTTAAGGTGGGGACATATATTGTGCTATGAGCCTTACTCTCTTTCTTTCTATAAAAACACTTGTTGATTATCTTTGTTACTACACTCTCTTGGAAAGGATTATGGAAATCTTGGAAGCAAGATCTTGAGTCTATCTTGTTGTCCTAAGTTGAAGCTCCTTGCATGTTTGGGAGAAGAGTTGTGCCACCAACTAAAGTTTGATAGTAAGGTCACTTTGCCTTGTTATTCTACAAGGTTTTGAGTAATTCCTCTTGTAGGAGGTGGATTGTGTATTCCCTTGAGTGGAAACATTTCTCTTTATAAAGATTATGTGTATGATGTGTTTTGTACCCCTCTTGTTCTTCTCATTTCTAAATAACCTATTAGCATTCTTATTTATTGCATTTTGGAGGAATGATGCATGGTGATTGAGACAACATTTAGATTGAGGTCTCCTTTGTCATGCTGAGTCAAGGTCTTTCATTGTGTATTTCTTGTGATTGATGTGTGATGCATGTATTCTCCTCATTTATTCTTATTCTCTATATATTCTTCTCGCCTTGCATGTTCCTCACATATATTCTCTCTATATGTTCCTTATGTATTCCCCTTGAGTGTTTTTCATGTGTGCATTTCATGCATATTCTATGTATACGTTTTGCCTTATGTGTATACTTTGTGTATAATCTATGCTTTGTGTGTTGCATGTATACATCATGATTTCTCAAGTGTATGCCTCATGTATGTATTGTCTTATCTCATGTTCTCTAAGTGCTTCATATATGAGTGAATTATATAATGTGTCTTTTGTGTATACCAAACATCATAGACTCCTAGAATCCTAAACTTGGGGGATTGATCACCCGTCAATTTTGGTGACATTCTAGGGTTTCTATGTTTTTGTGTTTGAAATTTGTCTTCTCCATATTTTAGTGTGAGTTTGAACATAAGTTTGTACCCATGCTAAAGTGGGGGCTAAATGTTACATCATAAAATGTGTAAACTAGCAAATTTTACACCTAGTTTAGCATCTAGGTGGACTTAAAATGTTTACTCTTGTTAATCAGGACCTATTTTAACACCTTTTTGGACATTAAGCATGTAATTCTCGATCTTGATGATAAAACCTAATAAAATAACTATGAGACTGATTGAAGAACACCTTAAGTGACTTTTGGTAGGATTTTGGGGCTAAAGGACAAGGGCACCTAAGCACTCTGGTCCCCCATTTAGCCCTGAGCTATTTTATAGGAATGTCAACTTTAGGCATCTTAAGTGGTTCCTCTTGTTGGCCTCATTTGGTTTTATCTGTCATTTGTAATTGGAAATGCATATAAAAGCAAGTTAGTTTATTTATTTGAACATCTTTAAGTTCTCTAAGCAATCTAGGCATTCTTGTACTCTCTTCTTCTCTCTCATGCTCTCTACTCTTCTCTAAAGCTCTCTATGGTGGATTATTGCTGCGACACTAACTTATTGTAGGTCTTGTGAAGATCTTTCTACTTCTTTGGGCTACACCAACTTCTTGAGTCAAGTTGTAATGCCACATCAAGAACATGCTAGGGTTTCCATACTCATGGTGACTTCTTTCCTTCATGCTTTGTTGTAGCATTCCATTCTACTTCAGATTTGTCTCTGCCCTCCTGTTGGCAAGAGACACATTGGAACTTCATGATTGTTGTCATTGATGGCAACAAAGGTTAACCCACACATCCACAGGACATGATGAGTCTCTACCAGAAGGTAGATTGCAGAGTATTGTGATCCGGTAAGCAAGAACAGAGCATGTGGCGAGGTCCGACAGTCAGCTCTAATCTCTCAGAGGAAGTATCTTGGTGAAGTACGGATTTGGGAAAGTCAAGAGGACTACCTTAACTGATAGATTCCAAGGATTTAGCCTCCGATGATAGATGAAGAAAAAGATATGAATACTTGAGTGTCAGGTTCCTGATTGGTAGTGTGGACAGAGGAAGAACTGACTGGCAGAACATCAGACATTATTTTGGATGCGTTACTGATGATGGTAAAGATTCTTAAGGCATAAGTTATAATTGGCCAAAATGATTGATGACTTCTACAAGTATATCCTTGATCCGCATTACTTGGTAAGCAAGGATTCAGCTGACAGATCAGAGTTCATGAAAAATATTGACTATGCCAGATGCTGACAAGAAAGGTGATGAAATCACTTATGCGTATATATATATATATCTATATCTATATATATCTATATATCTATATATATATATATATATATATATAAGATGGATTTAATTATGAGAAGTGTCGTGATTTTTGTGGAGTGTGAAGAAAAGCAGAAAAGTAGAGTGAAAGCAGAAAGGCAGGTCCGGTATGTGAAGGGACATCAGCACTAAGGAAGAGAAAGGATGAAGTGTAGTAGATCAGTGTACTGAGTTTAACCAGAACTGAACTCCAGCATATGTAGATGCTCCTTATCAGTTCAAGTATTGTATTACACTCTTTGTAAATTGTAGATAGTGAGTCTCTTGAAGGCAGTGGGCCTCTTGTGAGTAGTGTGCTTGGGCAGTGAGCCCTAATTGGCAAGTGCCATTTTATAATCCTATTCTTCTAACAGAGAACACAATCTTGGGTTAATCACCCCGTGGTTTTCTCCCTTAACAGGGTTTCCACGTCAAAAATATTGTGTCATGTGTATTTCCATTTCATGGTTATGTTTGCTTGTTTGAATTAATGCTACACTAATTATTAAGAAAGTTCAGAAAGCTAAAATAATTAAGATAACTGATTCACCCCCCCTCTTAATTATCAACAATTGGTATCAGAGCCAAGTTCCTCCTAACTGAGTCTAATAGCTTGAGGAAGATCTGGGAATTCAAATGGATGTATATGGTTTAAGGGAACAACTCAAGACTGTCCTTGATGATCTTGAGCAGTCAAACTCTGAAGTCAATGAATTAAAGGAAAGACCCAAACAAGCTAATGATTTCATGAAAGAACTAAAGGACAAATTAAGTCTCTCTATGAAAAAGAGAAAGGAGCTACTTTAGCAATTGGCAAGTCAAGGTGAAGCCAATTATACAAATGAAGATCTGAAGGAGAAAACCAAGTTATGTGAAAAGTTATCAAAAGAAATCATTATGGTAAGACATGAAATGGAATCAGGAGTTATGAAGTTTATCCAAGAGGTTGAAAAGAAAAGAAAAACTGAAGATAATCTAAGACAATCTCTCAAGGAGAAATCAGAAGATTGCCACAAGATGGATAGAATTATCAGACATCTTGAATCTGATCTTGAAGATGCTAAAGATAATGAAGAAAAACTTGAGGATCAAATTGTCTTTCTTAAAAGGGATTTTCAAACAACAAATGAATATAAAGAGAAATTCAAGATAAGTTCTGCTCAACTTGAAGTTCTTCTTGAAAGTCAAAAGAGGGTAGATGATAAGTGTGGTTTGGGATATGAGAAAGGAGAAAGCTCCGGATCCGGTCAGAAGAATTTTGGATCAGAAAATCCAAGGAACAGGTCTAGAAGACCTCCGGTAAGGCAGCCTAATGCTCAAAGATATCCATCCTTCAATGGATACTGCCACAACTGCAATAACTTTGGTCATAAAGCTAATCAGTGCAGAAAGAGAATAAATCAAACTAATACATCCTTCTCTGGACAGTGTTTCAACTGTAAAAGGTATCATCACAAATCTCATGAATGCAGAAATATGCAAATAAACAATTCATTCAATGGTAGATGCTTTGCATGCAATAAAATAGATCATATGGCTAATCAATGCAGATCAAGAGGATATCAATCAAATATGTAAAGAAGTATTGTTTGCCAAATTTGCAATAGATCCGGTCATATTGCAAAATTCTGTAGAAGCAAGAATCAGGACAAAAGAGGTCTGGTATATCATAATTAGAATCAAGATAAGGGAAAACAAAAAGTGAATGCGGATGAAGTTCAAAGTGAGATGAACAAGATTTGGGTGAAGAAAAGTATAGAGAATGTAGAGGATGGATCCGCACCAGACTCTGGTGCTGATATTCTTTCCAGAAATTAAAATAAGTGAGCTTTGGCTCAGGGGGAGACACAAAGAAAACCTTGTTCCCCCAGCCAGTCAATTGGTGCCGGAACTGGCACAAGAGGAGTTGTGGATTAAAAGGGTTCATAAGAGAAACATCCAAATAAACTATGGTTAAGATTTGGAAGATCCGTAAGATGTTTAAGATCAAGATTGATCCGGTTCTTCAAGTCATCCGAATAAGGCAAACCAGAATGACTTAAGTTGAGCATTTATTGCAACTTGACATTAGGGTTTGCGGAGCAATATAAGGGTTTTCTCATTAAGCATTTGTTCATTCTACATTAAAGAAGAAATGAAAAGAGAAGCTCTGCAACAAAATTCCTCAAGCTCATCAAAGATCATTTGCAGAAGTCAATTCATCCAGAAATTGATCCGGCTAACTCCGTGAAACCGAAAGGCGCAAAAGGTATTCTCTGTTATCAAATATCTCTCTGTAAATCCTTGAATGATGGGTACTCCAAATATTGTGAAGATCTCTAATAGGCCTCGCCCCAAATTCAAGAAATATCCATACAAATCCTTGGAAGTAGATCCCCTAGGAGCATTTTCCAGTGTTCCGCATGGTGTGTTGCATACAAAAGACATTAGGGTTTACATACACATGAATATTGAAGAGTTCAAGGAATTCAAACTAAGAGATATCTATCATAAACAATTGATAGATGATGCGTTTGAACTTAAACCTCAATATAAGGGCATCCAGGAGAAACATTTTGATCAGTTCATTCATTTCCCTTGCCTTGAAGAAGATGAATGGGTCCGGTATATATTGAGTAGGATGCATGACAACTTCCTATGGCTGAATAGACCTTGCAAAATCACTAAGGAGGCAATTAGGGTAGTAACCGGCTTATACTCCTCCGGAGGGATACCTGTCCTCAAATCTGTCAAAAACCAAATTGTAACTGAGGCCACCGGATCAAAATCTGATAAGAGGGCAATGACCATTGAAGATATCACGGACCCAGATATCAAGTTTGCATCTATGATAATAGGGTATAAGATATATCATTCCAGTAGGGAGAATTCAGTGTCCGGAACTACAGTGTATACTGCCTATGAGATGCTGAGAAAGAATGCATAGTATGATCTCTGTGAACTTCTTCTAAGTCAATTGATGGAGAACATACAAAAGATCAAAAAGGACAAGAAGAACTCCTTTAAATATGGTGGACTGATATTGTGTTTATTTTTCTACTTCATGAATGAGCTGCCCGGATCCAATGGATGGGTATGGTAAAATGACAAACTGGTAGAAATTCAAATCAGAGATTACTTGCATGAACTTGGGGATGCCAAGGCAAGGAATATAGCTCTGTGGGGGTACTTTAAGAATTTCCAAAATACTATGCAAATCAGAGAAAGAATCCCAAAATCATTGGTTGAAAAATATAAAGATACAGTGTGCTTCATGGTAGACACTGATCAATGCCTAATGGAGGCAATAGAGCCAAGGACAGTCTGGATCATGCCTATGGGGTATGAAGTTGATGAACAAATTGTGGAGCTGCATGTTCATCACATGCTAAGTCAGCCAAAGGATCCAAAGGCAGAAAGGTTTGGAACCTTTGAAGAGCTAAGTGTAAAAGTTCATGTGGAACTCAGACAACTGAAAATAAAGAGGAAAGTGAGAAAAGAAGTTGAAGAAGTTGCCAAAGGCTTAGGCATCTCAAAGGAGGCACTTGATGCCAATAGGGAAAAGATGGAAAGGGTTGAGGAAGAGAAGAAAGAGGCAGAAAAGGGAAGTAAGGAAAGTGCTCCAGTAGAATCTTCCACCCATACAAGATCATCAAAGAGATCAGCACCTGTCACTACTAAAAGCTCAAGGACATCAAAACCGGAAGCAAAATCATCCGGCAGAGGAGAGAAAATAACTAAAACAAAGGCCACAAGGTCTTATGTCAGTCAGAAGGATGATGAAGAAATTGAATCAGATGAGGAGATAAAGAAAAAGAAGAAGCAGAAGAAGAAAACATCCAGTGAACCTTCTACTGGTCAAGGTGAAGAAGAAAAGGCAGAAGATTTTGTAGAAAAGCCCACTCTGTCTTTAGATGATGTCATCAAATCAGTCACCGTGAATGGAAACCTTCAGCCAATGGCTGAATTCTATGATGATTACAATGAAGTAGACCAAAAGATCTTGTAGGAAGCAGTAGTTAAGTATCTAAACATATATAACAAGGCTTTTATTGAAATTATATCTCTTATTCCCAAAAGCCTAGAAAAAGAGTTAGAGATAAGAAATAATAATGCCATGGCAAAAGACCTTGAGATCTGAGAGCAGATAGCCATTCAACTATATCCTTCAATTGATTCAAAGCAAATGAACATGATCTTCAAGGATTGCAAGGATGAATTTTAGAGCAAAGCCAAAATGAATCAGCTCATGCTTGGTGAGACTGACAAGATAGCCAGGGAAACAGAAGAGATCCTCAGGAATGCCTTCAAAAGATTCAATCTTCCTATTATAGAGGACTTGGGAGTTGATCCTTCAGCCACAGGTGTTGAAAAGGAATCCACTGAGGAAATGACTAAAGAACTAATGGACACTAGTGAAGATAAGGGCTTAGAATCCTATGTTCTGGAAGAGGAAGTGCATGAACAGACAAACATCACTCCTCTGGTTTCCCCTGCTGACTTCGGATCCAAAGGAGAAGAAATAATAAAGGAGAAAGAAGCAGAGGTGAAGGAAAAAGAAGATAACAGTACAAAGGTTGTGGAAGGAGAGAAAGCTCCAAAAGATAGTTCTGTGACTGCAGAAGAAAAGAAGAATCTGTCTCCGGCAAGAGACACTGCAGAATTGGTCAAGGACTTTTTGACAAAAGAAACTATGGAGATTGATGAACTAGAACTACTAAAAGGGCCATTTGATTTTGACTCTCTATCTCCGCTACAAACAATGAAGATAGCTTCATTTGCTAATGCAAAGGCCAAAGAAAAACTCCTGAAGTCTCACATGGAAGATTGTGAGCTTATAACAGCTGCATCCAGAGTGTTAGAAAAGATTATGCCATCTTTTCAGAAAGATCCCTCAGCCTCCCTATCCAGTGATCTTAAAACTCTAGTAAATAGTGTTAGCACACATTTTGATTCCCTAGAGAAGTCAGCAGAAGATAAGGTCTGGAAGGAATTTTTGACAAAAAGATTATCAGAGGTACAAGGGTTAATAACTAATAATAGGAGGAATATGCGTATAGGGATAAAGAGCTTAGAAAATGCTCTTAAAGATGGCGAAGAAATATACAAATTTTGTTTATCATGGTCCAAAGCTACATTGGACATTGAGAAGAAAGTAAAAGAATAGGAGGACAAACTATCAAATCTATCAAAGAATTTTGATCCTCTCTCATCCTCCATAATAAATCAAGAATGTCAGACTATTGCAGTCTTGAATGAAATCAAGAAGCTGGAGAAGGAAAAGAAAAATAGAATAAGCAGGTTGGGTGCACTCAGAGGGATAATTATCCCTAAGTGAAAGGCCATGCATGAGGTCATAAAAGAAGCCCAGATCACAGCCTAGACCATTGATCCGACAGATCTAAAAAGGGTAGATGTGTTTGCATTCCTATTAAGTAGTCATATATCAATTTTGGACAGAATGAAGCAAAGTTGGGCAACAGAATTTGTCCAATTAAAGACAACTTTTGCAGACATTCTTCAGTATATGTAAGTATGCCATATGTATATACTTATGTGGCCAAGTATAGTTGAAATTTTGAAAATTTTGGTGTGCGGACCCCACCCTTTACCATTGATGTCAAAGGGGGAGTGATGAGCAGTGAAAAATGTTGTAGCCAACTAAGGGGGAGCTCTAGAAAATGTACATAAAGACAGAGCATCAGCTAAGGGAGAGAATAGTATAACACTTAGTCATTTTTCACTAAGTGTTGCCATCAATGCCAAAGGGGGAGATTGTTGGCAAGAGACACATTGGAACTTCATGATTGTTGTCATTGATGGAAACAAAGGTTAACCCACACATCTGCAGGACATGATGAGTCTCTACCAAAAGGCAGATTGCAGAGATTGTGATCTAGTAAGCAAGAATAGAGCATGTGGCGAGGTCTGACAGTCAGCTCCAGATCTCTTAGAGGAAGTATCTTGGTGAAGTACGGATTTGGGAAAGTCAAGAGGACTACCTTGACTGATAGATTCCAAGGATTTAGCCTCTGATGATAGATGAAGAAAAAGATATGAATACTTGAGTGTCGGGTTCCTGATTGGCAGTGTGGACAGAGGAAGAACTGACTGGCAGAACATCAGACATTATTCCAGATGCGTTACTGATGATGGTAAAGATTCTTAAGGCATAAGTTATAATTGGCCGACATGATTGATGACTTCTACAAGTATATCCTTGATCTACATTACTTGGTAAGCAAGGATTCAACTGACAGATCAGAGTTCATGGAAAATATTGACTATTCCGGATGCCGACTAGAAAGGTGATGAAATCACTTGTGCGTATATATATATATATATAAGATGGATTTAATTGTGAGAAGTGTCATGGTTTTTGTGGAGTGCGAAGAAAAGCAGAAAAGCAAAGTGAAAGAAGAAAGGCAGGTCTGGTATGTGAACTGACAGCAGCACTAAGGAAGAGAAAGGATGAAGTGCAGCAGATCAGTGTACTAAGTTTAACCAGAACTGAACTCCAGCATATGTAGATGCTCCATATCAGTTCAAGTATTGTATTACACTCTTTGTAAATTGTAGACAGTGAGTGTCTTGTAGGCAGTGGGCCTCTTGTGAGCAGTGTGCTCAGGCAATGAGCCCTAATTGGCAAGTGCCATTTTGTAATCCTATTCTTCTAACAAAGAATACAATCTTGGGTTAATCACCTCGTGGTTTTCTCCCTTAACAGGGTTTCCACATCAAAAATATTGTGTCATGTGTATTTCCATTTCATGGTTATGTTTGCTTGTTTGAATTAATGCTGCACTAATTATTAAGAAAGTTTAGAAAGCTGAAATAATTAAGATAACTGATTCACCCCCCCTCTCAGTTATCAACACCTCCTAGGGCATAAACTCTTTATCTATCATCTTTTTTATTGTGATGAGGGAAACACCATTCATGGAGCTAGACTTAGGAAAGCTTCTAAATAGTACCCAACCATTTTCCTTCTTGTGTGTGTCCATGTCAGATACAGACAAATTTGCAAAAATCAGGTTATAGGGAGCAGGAACATAGAAAGGTGAAGACACATGATGTTTGAAATTTTGAAAAACCCTTATTAGGGTCTAGCAGAGACAAGTGCCCTGATCCTTTTGCCTCCCAACTTTGGATCTAGATTCTCCTCTATTCACTAGTCTCTATTGTGCTTTTAGATTATCTGTAACTATTTCTGATTGTCTGTTATGCTCTGATCTTACTCAATTAGGGTTTCTTGTTTTACCCTAGTTTGATTGGTTGGATTTGGTTGATTATCCTCTATACAACAAAGGGACAAAGCCCATTTAGTTTGGATCTCCTTCAAGGGTAGAATCCAAGCTTGGATTGTGTCCTAATCATGGATAGAAGAGGGTTTGACCTAGTTTGATCTATTAAGCTAGTCTCTCTTTTCTATCTAACATTTTGGTGAACCTGTCGCTTCTTGAACTTTGGAATCCTTCTTACATCAGATATGAGTCATTTTATACCCTATATCTAATTATATTTCAATCATTAATCATCTTTCATAATTATAATATCTGAATTATGCATTCTTTCATTGTTAGGGTTTGAAAAAACCTTGCATTTCTAGGAAATCTAGTTAATCTTCAACCTAGGGTTTGTAGATTAGTGTGTTGTTTCAGATCTTGTTGCATTATTGGGTTGACTAAAGGGATTTAATTTTCTTTACCTTATCATCCTATCTATTTTAGGATATTCTCGCATATTTGCATTGAGAAAAGAAAAAAAAACCAAGCATTTTAGGCTTGTAAAAAGGCATATTTATTGCATATGTTGTAGATCATTATATAAATATTTAAATATATAATTTTTTAATCAGATCTGATTGATATTACAGTATTTAATCATTTCATGGTGTTTCATCTTGCATTTAAAGAACTTATTTGCTAGGATTTGGTCAAAAAAGTTGCATTTTCAGAAAACCTAGGCGAATTCAAAGCCTAGAGTTTGTAATTAATGTCTTGTTTCAAATTTTTCTGCTATCATTTACATTTAAAATCTGATATGTCATTTCTTTAGAATGTCATAAATATTATTTGTGTTCAAAAAATAGTTCTTGCATCAAAAAATTGTGGGTTAGGAAGTAAGCATTTAAGATCTAGTGGTTTTGATAGTAAATCCTAGCTAGTCTTGCATTTAGTGCATCTTCATCAAAGCAAAGTTCTCTTAATATTTGTTGCATTTAAGTGGATAAATAATTTAGGCACTTCCTTTGTACATACTACATATCTTACATTTGCAATACTTAGTTGTTGTGGTTACCAAGAATATCACAATTTTTGGAAGACCCCGCTTATCTTGCACTTGTAGGTCTTTGCTAACAATCTTATTATGATATTGGTTGTACTTGATTAATGAATTGTATGCTGCTGTTACATATCATGTATTTTCATATAGTAGACAAGGCATTTCATTATGGCCTCTTCTTTTTGTTCCTCTTTGGAATCTTTGTATGCATATATCATAGATTTTGAAAATTTCATTAATATGCGTCCTCACATTTTAGATAACATAGCATACATGCATGGTATCAATGGTGATAGTTCTTCTTCTAGTTATACTATAAATCATGATAATACCATGTATATCTCCATGGATCTACTCTCTAATACATGTGATGGTGACCTAGATTTGTCTATTTCACCCTATGATTTGGATCCCTCTCCCAAAATTGTTCCCACTTGTGAGGATATTTTGGTGCAAGAGGATAATATCATTGACACAATTATTAACATCACTCTACCCTCTCTTAATTCCAATGCTCTCCCTTCAAAATATGAAGCATTAGTGGATGAGGAGCCTTCTCTCACAAAGTATCCTCCATGGGTAGATAATGAGAATTCATCTCATCATCTTAAATCCTCTATCTCTACCAAAGTACATGAGGTTTCTATGGCTCGTCCTATGGATCTTCCACCTTTTATTGAATGTTCAAGTACCATGGATATCACTAAGGATATGAAGACCCTTAATCTTCTTCCTCTGATTGAACGTTCAAGTACCTTGATTATCACTAAAGACGTGAAGACCCTTGATATTTCTCCTTTGGTTGCATGTTCAAATTCCTTGGACATCATTGAAGATACAATCATCAATAATTTTCTTAACAACACTTTAACCTCCCTTCATTCCAATGCTCTCCCTTTGAAGGATGAAGCATTAGTGGACAAAGAATGGTCTCTCACATTAAAACCCTCTAGGTTGGATGTTGAGCTTACTCAGAAGGAAAACAATGTCAATTAAATCATCATTAATACATCTATTCCACCCACTAAAGGGATTTTGAATAAGTGTACTAATGTTACTAAAATCATTACGCATGAGGCACCTAATATGCCTCTTCACTTCAAACCAATGATTATGGTTCAAGGTGATCCAACACCACCTACACCTCCTCATTACTATCTCAATTATGCAAAATAAATTACTCGAAGGAATCAAGGTGTTCAATATGTGTCACAGCATCACAGATTGGTCACACATAAAACACCTACAATAAAAGTAAGCACACACCAAGTGTGCCTATTTCTCTTCCACCTTCTCAACCTTTTCTTCCTCCACCTCCTTGTCTTCCTCCACATATTGGTAAAGCATACAATCTTGTTGAGCAGTTCTGTGCTACTCTAGCTAAGATCTCTCTATAGGATTTAATGAAAACATCACCTACATACCATGGAATGCTCCAAGAGGCTTTACAAAAGGTGATTGTTGCACATGCTATTTAGCCAAATGATGTAGCATCTCTTTTTAGTTGTATGCATGCGATAAGATCTGATATATCATTTCAACAACATGAATTACCTTCCATAGAAGTTCAAAACCAATATGAACCTCTTATGATATTCATCATGATTGGTAGAATGAGGGTAAGACACACTTTGATTGATGGTGGATCAGGTCTTAATATTTGTGGCATAGACTTGTTACATAAACTCAATGTTGATACATCTCTCATCAAACGAGATAAACTCAACATTCGTGGCTTTGATAATGTTGGTAAGAAATCACTAGGTATAATCACCTTAGCTATTAAGGCTAGACTTGTGACATTGCCTTCCATTACCCATGTCATGCCTAATTCTCTTTCATACAATCTTCTTCATGGTAGACTGTGGATTCATGCCATGGGGACAGTTCCGTCTACCCTTCATCATTCAATAAAGTTTATCTTTGAAAACAAATTATATATAATTAAAGTTGATCTGATTCCAAAATGTTGCTTACAAATGGAATCGAGATATCAAATTCCTCTAAGCAATTTGATCCCTTCCTCAACAAAAACCAAACCACTATTCTCTGTTGCTAACATCAATATTGGTGAGGATAGTATTGATCCTTCAAATGCATTTTTCGGTGATGATTGGGGTTCACTAGATTTTACACCCTCCTTTGTGGGTGAATATAAAATCTCACCCACACCCAAAACCCTAGAAGGTAAATGAAATTTCTTCAACACAATCTCATACTCCTACAAAGTTTAAACTCAAGATTAATGATGATGGAACCTTTAAAATAGAGGAAGATCTACCTTTTTCTATAGTAATGGCAACCATTTGTGATAAAGTATCATCTAATTCTAATACATATCATGGTAGTGTTGAGGTGACTTTAGATTTCAACTCCCATGGGATGGTTGAAACAAAGTTTGACCCTCCTCACCATGATGAAAAGAATGATTCTTCTTCTTTAACACATTTCAATTGTAAGATAGTCATATGACCTCTCCTCTTCCTTCGGACTTGGAGAAGCATTATGGGTGAGGATTAAAAATTATTTCTAAACAAGGATACAATGGAAATGGGTTAGGATGTAAAGAAAAAGGAATTAAGGAAGTTGTGAAACTAACATTGCACTTGTCTAAAGTAGGTTTAGGTTTTCGACCTTCTCCTACATTCTCTCCACCATGTTCACAATAAAAAGGGTTTCTTCCTACTTCACGTATATCTTCTCTTCTATCTCGACAAGAGTGAATGTTTCTAAGTCTACTCAAAGACCACTTAATCACTCTTCATACTCTAAAACACAAAAAGATTCAATAAAATAATCATTCAACATCTCATTATTGTGCATATCATTGAGCGCTTGGCCATTCAACTAAAGAATGTCGATTCTTGGGTGAAAATATTCAATAACTTTGAATAAGGTTTGGCTCTATTACTACTCACCATGCTTTATGTAGTCCTTAGAGCACATTGTCCTCCTTTCATTTTATAAAACAAGTTGGGGGAGGATGATTTGTTATAGGCTGACTCACAAGAGTGGTCCCTTTTTCTCATTTGTGTTATGCTTGTAAGTATTGTTATCCCCGTATTGTGATGTATTGTTGATTGTTTCTCCCTTCAAACCATTGTTAGCACAAAGGTATAAGGAGTAAGAATGCGTTATGACATTCCTCTATAGGTATCTTCATTCTTCTATATGTTGTGATGTGCAATTTTGTTATTTTTCTTGGATGATTTAGCATTCTTTCATGATTCAATTGATGTGTACTCTCATGTGATATTTATTCCATCTATGTGGCACCTTGTTACAATGCTCAATGTCATACCATGAATACAAAAATCCATTGTGTATCATGCCTGTAAGAATCACCTTGGTTTTCTCATCTTGGGGGCAATCCCTTGTTGCAATGTAGCTTTTGAAAACACATCTCATTTGGGCATGGACTTTTAGAAAGCTCCCGTGCCTATTTTATATTTCTTCCTCACTCTAACTTAAAGGTGATTTCTCCCTGATGGAGTTAGAAATCACTTTATGGTGGGGGCATATATCATGCTATAAGCCTTACTCTCTTTCTTTCTATAAAAACACTTGTTGATTATCTTTGTTACTACACTCTGTTGGAAAGGATTATGGAAAGATTGGAAGGAAGATCTTGAGTGTATCTTGTTCTCCTGAGTTGAAGCTCCTTGCATGTTTAGGAGAAGGGTTGTGCCACCAACAAGAGTTTGGTAGTAAGGTCACTTCGCCTTCTTATTATGCAAGGCTTTAGGTAATTCCTCTTGCAGGAGGTGGATTGTGTATTCCCTTGAGTAGAAACATTTCTCTTTAGAAAGATTATGTGTATGATGTGTTTTATACCCCTCTCATTCTTCTCATTTCTAACTAACCCCTTAGCATTCTTCTTTATTGAATCTTGGGGGAATGATGCATGGTGATTGATACAACATCTAGATTGAGGTCTCCTTTTTCATGCTGACTTGGGGTCTTTCGTTATGTATTTCTTGTGATTGATGTATGATGCATGTATTCTCCATATATATTCTTATTCTCTATATATTCTTCATGCCTCACGTGTGCCTCTCATATATTCTCTCTATTTGTTCCTTATGTATTCTCCTTGAGTGTTTTTCATGTGTGCATTTCATGTGTATTCTATGTATACTTTATGCCTTATGTATATACTGTGTGTATGATATCTATGCTTTGTGTGTTGCATGTATACATCATGATTTATCAAGTGTATGCATCATGTATGGCTTGTCTTATCTCATATTTTCTAAGTGCTTCATATATGAGTGAATTATTTAATGTGTCTTTTGTGTATACCAATCATCATAGACTCCTAGAATCCTAAAGTTGGGGGCTTGATCATCCCTCGATTTTGGTGACATTCTAGGGTTTTTGTGTTGTGTTTGAAATTTGTCTTCTCCATCCTTTATTGTGAGTTTGAATGTAAGTTCATACTGACGCTAAAGTGCGGGATAAATGTTACATCATAAAATGTGTACACTAGCATTTTGTACTTAGTTTAGCAATTGGGTTCACCTAAATGTTTACACTTGTTAATTAGGACCTATTTTAACACCTTTTTGGACATTACGCTTGTAATTCTCAATCCCAATGATAAAACCCATCAAAATAGATATGAGACCGACCTAAGAACACCTTAAGTGACTTGTACCAGGATTTTGGGGCTAAAGGACAAGGACACCCAAGCACCCTGGTCCCCCATTTAGCCTTGACATATTTTATAGGAATGTCAGCTTAAGGCATCTTAAGTGGTTCCTCTTGTCAGCCTCATTTGGTTTTATCCCTTGTTTGTGAGTGGGAATGCATATAAAAGAAAGTTTGTTTATTGATTTTAACATTTCTAAGTTCTCTAACCAATCTAGGCACTCTTGCACTCTCTCTTCTTCTCTCTCATGCTCTCTACTCTTCTCTAAATCTCTCTATGGTGGATTATTGCTACATCACTAACTTATTACAAGTTTTTTTAAGATCGTTCTACTTTTTTGAGCTACACCAAATTCTCGAGTCAAGCTATGATGCCACATCAAGCATGCTAGGGTTTCCATGCTCATGGTCACTTCTTTCTTTCATACTTTGTTCTAGCATTCCATGCTACTTCAGATTTGCCTCTACCCTCCTAGGGTACAGGCTCTTTATCTTTCATCTTTGCTATTGTGGAGGTGAAAACACTATTCATGGAGCTTGACTTAGGCAATCTCCTAAATAACACTAAACCATTTTCCTTCTTGTGTGTGTGTAGGTTAGATCCAAAGGAATTTGTAGAAATCAAGTTATAGGGAGCAGGAACATAGAAAGGTGAAGACACAAGAGGTTTGATATTCTGTAAAACCCTAATTAGGGTCTAGGGTGCCCAAGCTCCTTGATCCTTTGGCCTCCCAACTCTAGATCTAGGTTCTCCTCTATTCACTAGTCTTTGCTATGCTTTCATATTGTTTGTATTTATTTCTGATTGTCTGTTATGCTCCGATCTTGATCAATTAGGGTTTCTTGTTTTGCCCTAGTTTGATTGGTTGGATTTGGTTGATTCTCCTCTATACAACAAAATGACAAAGCCCTCCTAGTTTGTCTCTCCTTCAATGGTAGAAGCCAAGCTCAACTTGTGTCCCAATGTTGGATAGAAGAGGGTTTGACATAGTTTGATCTATTGAGTTAGTGTCTCTTTTCTATCTAACATCATCTATGCCTTAAAGTGGTGCTATTGTAGGGTTGTGATCTATTTTTTTTTCTAACCAGTTTGTGATTGTAGGATAGTTTTCTATCAGTCCTATGTTGATTTGGATTTCCATTCTATTTCTAAGCTTTGTAGTGCTTTTCTGTTTTGGCTAACCATTTTTTTTGCAAAGGACTAATCATTTATTTGGAGCTCTATAGATCTCTATTCTAGGTGATCATGTCTGACTAGACTCTTATCTTTTGGTGCTTTTATTAGGTAAAAGTTCACTTTTGTTTAATATTTGTACACTTTTGTTCTGTCAAAATTCACTTTTGTTTTGTATCTGTGCACACTTGGTCTATAATAGGTTTCTTTTGTCACGTATCTATTTGCTTTTGTCATAAAAGTTTGGTTTTGCTTAATAAAAGTGCACATTTGTCTGCTTATTGTTCATATTTGTAACATAAAGTTATGAAATTATTCTATACAATTGCACTTTTGACCATCAAATTACGCTCTTGTTCCAGAATCTTTAATATCATCTTTTTGTTTTTTGTCTAACCTTTGTGATTTTGTGAACTAATCAGTTTGTGCAACTTGTCTCTCATTTGTCAAAGACTCAAAATAATCAAAACTACTCATATATTTGTCTTGCATGTTTGATTATCCAAGACTTTGTTTTCTCACTAATCTAGGCATATTAAATTATCTTAGAGGGTTAATTAACTTGTTTGATGTGTCTGTGGAAGTTTGTTGGTGTATGCTCTCTCCTCACACCTTGTGTGATCTTGGAGATCAAAAGCCTCAAGTTTCCTTTGTGTTTTAGATTAGATCCTAAGATTGAGGTAGCTTGTGTATGCTCTCCCCTTGCCCTTAGTGTGATCCTGGGGATTAAAAACAACTAGCATCAATATTTCACATTAGGAGGCATACTAGGGGACATCATCACCCCTAAGGATGAACTCAACCATTTGTTTCAGTGGGGTATACAAAGGGGGGAGAGAGAAATTTGTACCTCAATCTAGTTATGTTGTAATTGGGACAACCTTGGGGCCTTGGGTGATGATGCAGAGGTAGGAGGACCAAAACTATCCTCAATAACATTAAAAAATAAAAGAACTAATCCAATTGCTTTGGTCAAGTTGAAGAGAACATTAATACATATTTTTCCTCCAATTTTCATGAAGATCCAATGGTAGGGGAGAAGGTTATGATTTTTTTCCCAAAACTGCAAACCCTAGGTAGCGTTCAGACCTGCCCTCACCAAAATTGCAATATCTTTCACAAAACTTAATGAAATTATATGAAACAAAAATAATTGTAAACTAGAAACACATATATTTCCATCCATCTATTATATGTATCAATGTGAGGCTGTACCAAGCCGTACCATGCATATATTTTGACAGCATTTTCAGAAAATTAAACTTTGCAGACCTACCCTCAATAAAAATGCCATAACTTATTCAAATATTAATGAAATTTGATGCAAAAAAAAGAAATGGAAAGTAGACTCAATACTATTTCCATCCATACCACATTCTAGTCATATAAAATCCATACAAATCCATACCAATCTCTGAAACAGAAGTTTAACATTCATAAATGCAGAAACAAGGGTATCTTTTATTGATATCACATCAAAATGTAACAACCCACATTCTCCAACCTTCTCCCCTCCACCTTCACAAATGGATACAAGGCCTTTTAAAGGCATTACAACATGACCTTTTAGTTTCTAACTTCCTTGGAATGAACTAAGAGCCAAGTGACCCTTCAACTTCCAAGTTTGCATCTTTTTTTCAATTTTACATGACAACCTTTACATTGTATGCAATATTTTGCATATTTGAACCTCCTAATGACCTAAACACCTAATAGTGACTTGATTAACCTCATTACAATGTTGAACCATTAAATTTAATCAAACTCCCAAAATTAGTCCATGAAGTATCAGTTTATGAAGGTGCTCCTGCACCATACAACCAACCAACAAAGATTTCCAAGTCCCTTGGAAATGTATTTGCAATAAAAGTCTTTTTCCTCTGTCTATCTCTTCAATCTTCTTAGCTTTAGGCTTCAAATCTTCTCATTCATAGAAAGGTAACCAACCAACTAACAAACAAACTGCCATCATCTTTAGAGCTTCTTCAGGCTCCTTCTACTCCCATTAGTGGAGTACTCTTCAGGCTGCAACATCAAGTGCTTCTTCAGTCAGGTATCCATCTCTCTACTGCTTCACAACAAACCAACTCACAAAACCATTCATCTCACCCAACAGAAGATTCTGGTGATGCACCTACCACTCTCTCCTCAGTGGTTTCTCTATGCACCCTTATCCAGCCTAATCTCCATTGGAGAATGGTCATGACAGACCTCATCTTGTTTGCCCACACACACAACCTCAAAAACTTCTTTCTTGCAGCTAGATGGACCAAGCACCTACAACCAAACAACTTAGAAAACAAAATAATGGTCACCAACACAACTCTTCAACTTTCCTTTAGTTCTTCACCTGCCTTCTCAGTGACAGGAAACAAATACACACCACCCAAATCTTTCGCTAGCTCTGATACCAATTTGATGCAGAGGTAGGAGGACCAAAACTATCCTCAATAACATTAACAAATCAAAGAACTAATCCAATTGCTTTGGTCAGGTTGAAGAGAACATTAATACATATTTTTCCTCCAATTTTCATGAAGATCCAATGGTAGGGGAGAAGGTTATGATTTTTTTCCCAAAATTGCAAACCCTAGGTAGCGTTCAGACCTGCCCTCACCAAAATTGTAATATCTCTCACAAAACTTAATGAAATTATACCAAACCAAAATAATTGTAAACTATAAACACATATCTTTCCATCCATCTATTATATGCATCAATGTGAGGCTGTACCAGGCCGTACCATGCATATATTTTGACTGCATTTTCAGAAAATTAAACTCTGCAGACCTACCCTCAATAAAAATGCCATAACTTATTCAAATCTTAATAAAATTTGATGAAACAAAAAGAAATGGAAAGTAGACTCAATATTATTTCCATTTGTACCACATTCTAGTCATATAAAATCTATACAAATCCATACCAATCTCTGAAACAGTAGTTTAACATTCAGAAATGCAGAAACAAGGGTATCTTTTATTGATATCACATCAAAATGTAACAACCCACATTCTCCAACGTTCTCCCCTCCACCTTCACAAATGGAAACAAGGCCCTTTAAAGGCATTACAACATGACCTTTCAGTTTCTAACTTCCTTGGAATGAACTAAGAGCCAAGTGACCCTTCAACTTCCAAGTTTGCATCTTTTTTTCAATTTTACATGACAACCTTTACATTGTATGCAATATTTTGCATATTTGAACCTCTTAATGACCTAAACACCTAATAGTGACTTGATTAACCTCATTACAATTTTGAACCATTAAAATTTAATCAAACTCCCAAAATTAGTCCATGAAGTATCAGTTTATGAAGGTGCTCCTGCACCAGGTGATTCCAGACACAAGATGAAGTGGCATTTGCTTAATCGCTTATGTCACATCCCTTCAACAAAATAGTGTTCATGGAATTGTACCTCACAGTACCTTGTTTAGATTGGGGACTCCACTAGAGAGCTTGTAATAGCCTAGATAAGACATTTTATCTATCTTCTAGTGTGGTGCAAGGTTCAACAACAAGCCTGAAGATACTCACCATGTGCCTCCTGAGATGACATAGAAACTCTTTGGACAAGGCATGAAAGCCTCCAAGGAAAGGGAAAAGGTGAGCCCTTGTGCCACTGGATCCTTGGCTATCCCCTGTCATGAGGTATTTTGTGTGGGCCTACACTATGAAGATACACCTACTTGAATAATTTATAGAAATGTGCTAAAGAGCTTGGCATGTTTTCCATGTTCAATACTAATAAAAGCCATTATAATCCATGAAGGTCAGTGATCATTCACATCACTTACACCTTGAAATTATATCAACCTTTGTGTTTTATTATTTTATCAATCTCTTGCCAAGAAAGCTCTCTAAATCAGCCAAAAACTATCGTTTAGCTCATTTATCTTGTAAACCTTCACTTTTGTCACATAGATTAGCACCTTTGTCAGATATATATGTGCTTTTGACTATCCTTGGGTGCTTTTGTTTAATATTTGCACACTTTTGTACCATAAAACCTATGCTTTTAATCCATAAACCTTCGCTTTTGACTTGTGGAATGATTCTTTTGTCCAAAACTTTGCAAACATTTCAATCATGTTAGAATCCATAGTCCAACTTTGAGAGAATCTTTGAAACAAAATTCCTTTCTACCAAATCTTGAATCATTCGATATCTAAATCCATAATTCATCCATTTCAAATGCCTTTTTATCCAAATCGCATTATCATTTTCATCTTTCATCCATCAACCTTGAATTGTGATTAAGTCCTTGATCAAGACCAATCATCCTTTAATCTTTTTAATTGTTATCTTTGCTTACGAATATACC
Organism: Cunninghamia lanceolata; assembly: GCA_027924645.1. Lineage (NCBI taxonomy): Eukaryota > Viridiplantae > Streptophyta > Pinopsida > Cupressales > Cupressaceae > Cunninghamia > Cunninghamia lanceolata. The sequence continues at coordinate 3,520,095 of BSBN01001091.1, forward strand.
CCATCTTAAGTAATAAAGTCCATCAAGCCCATCAAATCTAATCCAATAGGGTCTTACATCTTGATCTTAATCCCAAATCCAATCCAAATCATTATCATCCCATCAAACTTGATCTTTACCAATCACGTTCATCATCCTTATCCAAATCTTTTGAAGCATCACTAGTCCATCCATAATCAAATCTAATATCTCCAACAAATCAAACTTTAGTCACATAATCAAGAACTCTCATTAAAATGGTTGTGATAATCAAAAATCCTATGTCAAACCCCACTCCATCTCCAATCTAACCAATATCCTTATCCCACTAGGATTATGTAGAAATACAAGAACTTAAATGCCTGTATGGATCCCATCCCCAAACCATATCTCCAATACAACCAATATCCCTATAAGAACTTAAATGTATGTAAAAATGGATCCTATTGCTAAAGCATGCTACAAAAATGACATTGATCATCATCCCTTAGCATACCTCATCATTGGAGATTCCCAAGATTAGTCTTATCATCCTTCCACATCAACACCACAATCCTATATGCCATCTCCATCAACCTCATACCAACCTTCATCTCCTTATATGGCCACATCCTCACAACCAATCTATCCATCATCTCAATCTAACATATAAATGCCTTAAATTTCTCCAAATATCCCCTATCTATATACCTAATCTTAATTCACTATATCTCCATCATATACCACATATCAAGCCAATCCAACATCAACCTACCCCATGAATATTCACCAATATCCATATTAACAATCTCCCACTCCATCCCATGTTGTCCAACATCCATATCAAGATCCTTCACAACAAGAACATGCTAGTATTAGCCACCCCTTGAGCCAAAATAAAATATCCATGAGCCCTCCTCATCCTTATACCAACTTTGACCAAGGGAATACTAGGCTAGAACATGATACTATCAAACTTACTCCTATTATCCATCCACTTAATCCTAATCCTTCCATATCCGCTCCTAATACCCATTTGCTAGACCATCAACCCTCATTACAAAACCAGGATGTCAAACATCTATACAATCTTCTCAAAAATAAATTCCATAGAAAATAAGCCATGATGAAATATCTTTGTGACATATAAGCCAAGACTCTACCAAATCAATACCTTCAAACCCCTAATCCATGTATAGATAATCTTGATCCTAATCTGAATCCTAATCCATCCTCTCCTATTATCCCTCCACCTGATCTTAATCCATCCTCTCTTATTATCCATCCACCCAATCTTAATCCATCCTCTCCTATTATCCCACCACCTGATCCTAATCCTAATCCTACTACATCCACTCCTATTATAATAATAATAATGTGTATAAGTGGTATATTCTTATGTGTATTTGGTTCATGAAATTGCATAGTCTCAATCTTTTTTTATATTTGATTCCTATAAATTTATTCATGATATCCATACCATTTGCCACTCAAGATTAGATACATGGGTGCAAACTTGACCTTAGTCATTTCCACAATCATGGATCTAAATTTTTGAACTTTTTAAAATTCAAATTCAAAATAAATTTTGTTGAATCCAATTTCACTAGTCCTTGTGAGAAAACCTTGCACATGTCTTTGTTAATTTGTGTTCTTATTTTTTTTATTTAAGGATATTCATTCACTTGGTTGAAGTCATGTTGGAATATTGTAGATCATCTAGGGCTTATGCAAGAAATTGTCATAGAAAATTTATGAAAGCATCATAGCAGAATTTTGATAGCACATCAACCTAAGTCCATTGCACACTTATTGCTTTCAAATATTTTGTTCAAAGTCATAAAGTTGGTAGGAGTTTGAATGACCTTTACATTTCAACAAATTCTAGACAAAGGTGTTTCTAAACACTGCATGTCCTTATACACACTCGAATGGTAGAAACTAAGGTAAAGAAAATTCTAATAGTCCTTAGTTTACTACTTTAGATCCACAAGTTCAATTCAAATCCATTTAGAGGTTTAGATCTCCACTCATAGAGATCAATTCTACACTAGCATAGGTGATCTAAAGAGAAAAATAATCTTTTTATAGAATCTAAGAACTTCATCTGAGTCAAATCCTAAAATTAAAAATATTGGCAAATCATCTTCTAACATTTGTCACAACATTTCTCCATCATTAGGTTTAACCTAAATGTTACATTTAATTTATTTCAATTTCTACATTTAATTTCAAGAATTCCAATTATTTGTTTCAACTTTAAATCCTAAGCTTCTATAAAATTTTAATCATTTTCCTAGGTAAATTACATTAAAAACCCATCAATGCATTTACTTTTCATTACATTATTTGGTGAACATGTGCGCTCTTACATCTCCTAGGGTTTTGACCTCAGTGTTTTGTTTTGAATTGTAAATATATTACCAAAAGGAAGTGCATGATACAATATAAGTTCAAGGCCCAATCAGGGCATTACCATCAAAAAGGATGAAGTACTAATCCAAAAACTCAAGTATGATAGTAGCAGGCTGTTGCAAATATGTTACCTAAGGTTGTCACTGATGTGGTTTTCATTGATGTAAACACTTAGTTTGGGTTGTCATTGATGCTTATGGTGATGACATACTATGATGGTGTACTAACAGTGATGTTTCTGATGTTCATGGTTGGATGTCATGGCTTGTTTAATATCAATTAAAGTTGTATTGAGTATGTTTTTTTGTCAAAAGAGATGATATCATGATGATATATTAAGATGGGAATTAGAAGCATTAAGATGAGTATTAGAAGTAATGCTTATGTTGGGGAGATGTTGCTTATGGTCTGTAGCATGTTGTATACTCTCTCATGTTGTTCCTAAGGAAGTATGTGTTGCTACAAGTGGGCTCTGGTCTTCAGATGTTGGTGAAGGCTTCTGCTACATGAAGTTGCCTTGAAGACTAATTGGGAGAATGCTTTGCATTCCTCTACCTTTGAAGATATAGTCATGTGGTTTAGAAGTTAAGTTTAGTGTGTTGAGAAGGTGCTACATTCAAAATTTCATATAATTTGTCCCTCTGCAGAGAAAATTGTAAGTGATAGAGTGTAGGATTGTATTGTCCAGTGGCTAGTTTCAATGTCTGTTGGCTTGCGCCAACTTGTTTCTATATGAAGTGGTGAATTTGCTGGTGGAGAATGATCTTGATGATCTTGTGATGTTTCCTGTTGCTCCACAAGGTGTCTTTTGGTTTCGTTGGAATAGGTTGTGGTCCAGAATGAAGGTGTTATTGGGTTATGCTTTTCCCTGGCCGACTAAGGTATGTTGAAGGTGTGCACCATAAAGTATTTATTGTGAGGAGTTCAAGGAGTGTTTAGAGATGTTTTATGGGTCATGCCAATTCATCTGGGAGAAGTGCAAGTAATGTTTAATCTTCCATGAGTACCACCAAGTTGTAATGACCGACTTGCTACAAGCTTCATATTTTCTTGCTTAAGACTAACCTATTTTAAGTGTGTGAAGCATGCAGATGTTATTCTTTGAAGGTTGATTCTATGAAGGGTGTTTAGGACTAGGTTAAGCATATGTTGGAATCCGCAAGGTATGTTCTTTTTCTTTGTGTTGTGTGTAGTTCATTTTAGGGCTTACCCTCTACACATTTCATGTTGTTTGATCTTTGGCCGACTTGTAATTGTAATATTCTTGTAGTCTTTGGCTAACATGTAAGGTAATGAATGTAATATCATGTATATATTGTAAACCTAGTTGATCTAGGTGAGGTGTGCTTGCGAGTGTGAGTGTCAGAAGCTAAATGTAGATATGTAATGCATTATGATGTGTGACTGAAAGAGAAAGAGTATAACTAATAGATCTTGTTTGGATTCATCTTGAAGATATTTTTGAGATAGAATGAAAGTGAAGAGTGTGCTTAACTTATTTCTAGAGGTAGTGAGCCAAAGGTAATACTTCTTGAAGGCTAAAAGTAGTGAGTCAGTAAGCTGTAGAGAAGACATTTGAAGAAGTTGTCAAAGAAGAATTGCAATCATCAAAAGATTGAGATTTATTGTTAGATTTAGATAGTAGAAGGACTATCATTCTGTAATCTTTTATGATTTTGTTCTTAGTTGAGGGAGTAGTTGTTTCTTTGGGTTGAATCCCTAAAACAATGTATGCAGGGAGTTGTAGCTTCCTTGGGAGTGACCCTAAAACCTTTCTTCAAGGAGTAGTAGCTTCCTTGGGTTGTAGCCCTAAAACAAAGTTCTAACTATGATTTTTGTGATGCTGGATTAGGACAATAACTCCTAGAAGATTTTATCTCCATAGTTTTTCCCCTTTGGGGTTTTCCATGTATATCTATTGTTATGTGGTTTTGTGCATTTTATTGATCTGTTATGTTTGTGTTAATGCTGTAAAGATTAAGTTTCAGTTTGCTCCAGAGAGTTTGAGATTTGTTTGACTAGTGATTCACCCCCCCTCTCAGTATCCATGTGTGTTCAACAATTGGTATTAGAGCAAGGTTCCTTAGAAGGACCTTAACCACTTGAGGAATCTCCAGGATGGCTCATGATGGATCTTACAAGGCACCTAAGTTTGATGGAAGAAATTACACCTTTTGGAAGCTAAGGATGGAAGGCTATCTATCATCTCTAGGGTTTGGAATTTTGCAATCTGTCAAGGATGGTTACACTACTCCTATTGATGATCCTATAGATCCAATTGAGATTAAGTTGTATGATAACAATGCCAAGGAAAATAATGTTATCATGAGTGGGCTAACGGATTCAAAACTTTTGAAGATAATGAATTGCAGTTCTACTAAGGATGTCTAGGAAAAAATTAATAGCATTTATGAAGGAAATAATAGAGTAAAACAAGCCAAGATGCAAATCATCAAGAGCAAATTTGAGACCCTGAGGATGATAGAGGATGAAGAGATTGCTAGTTACATGCTCTAGGTGGATGAAGTAGTTAATGGCATTGGAGGTCTTGGTGGAGAAGTGAAACAAGATGAGATTATGAAGAAGGTTCTGAGATCTCTCCTTAAATCCTATAGTTATAAGGTATCTGCTATTGTGGAGTCTAAGGACTTGGATACCTATTTAGTAGATCAATTGTTTGGTGCTCTCACAACCTTTGAAATGAGAGAGTTTGACAAAGATGCTCCAAAGAAGGAAGTAACATTCAAAGTCAGTAAGAAGATTAAAGATGAAACAACTGATCAAGATGATGACCTTGATGAGGTAGAGGCAAACTTTGTGAGAAAATTGAAGAAGGGCACTGACAAATACAGAGGTAAGTTACCTTTCAAGTGCTTCAATTGTGGGAGACTTGGTCATTTTTCCTCTAAATGTCCTTTTAAAGAATCATGGGGCAGAAACAAAAGAGAGAAGTTCAAAGAAGTCTCTACTCCATAGAAAACAACTATTCTTTAGAAGATGATGATCATGATGATTCAAATGATGAAATAGTTTTCATGGCCTTGAAAGTTGGTGACAAAAATGGTGATATTGAAAAATGTAAGAAGTCTAGTACCTTGTAGGAGACAAAAATAATGAAAAGATTGTTGGCAAGAGACACTACTATGCTGGATAATTGAGTGTTGTCATTGATGGAAACAAGAAAAGGAATAAGGATGGAACAAAGTTTGTGGTCTAATAAAGAAGACTTAGTCATATTGGCTAAGTATGGACAATATTCAGAGTAAGGGACAAAAAGTGGATCAGTATGCCTCCGCAGATGAAGAATGGAAAATGTAGTTTAGGTATGTTGACTCATAGCCACTTGATGATGATATATTCTAGTGTTCAAGTTATGACTTCCTCCGGAGGTCATTTGAAGAAAATGTCTAAGTTTGGATAAACAGAAGTAAGACAGGGATAGTGTACAGTGCAAAGTAAAAGGGTTTGCATTCCTTCGCAAGTGCATATTTTGTTATGCAGTTTTGAAGTATTGTAAACACTTGTATGAAGTGTCTAAATCTAGAGTTGTAAGATTTGAAGTCCTCCAGAAAGATAGTTTCAAGCTGTTGAGTATTGCTATAATGTTTGACAGAGTTTGATTGTGACAGTGTCTGAGTTCTGATGGTCCGCATTTTGCCGCTAAAGAATATTTTTCTCTACAGTTATGAAGGTATGATTGGAGATATCTAAGGAGTCTTTGATATGATTTTGAGCAAGTATTGTGGTTTGCAGTGAAAGTTGTGATCTGATAGTTAGACTAAGTCACTAACAATCTGTGTTTGAGGCTGACATGATAGTTTGATTTATGTGTGGTAAGTTCTATTGTTTAGAACTTAATCCTAAGTGGTTCTATAGTTGGAACCGACATATGAGAAGGTACTTCAAATGTTAATTAGGTCCTCCATGTAATTTGATGTATGGATTTAGCTGACAAGCTACAAGGTTATTAACTATACGCTTCATCTGAGTCTGTCGACCTAATATGAAGATCTTAATTTTTGCAGATATATATATGGGATCAAATTTAGTGTTAAGGGTATGTGATGTGAATGTGATAGAAACATATGTGTGACATGCAGATGAAGGCAATTCCATGGATGCAATAAAGAGTAGAAGAAGAGAGATCTTATTTCCATGTAAAAGAAGAGCAGTAAGAGATGAAGAGTTGTGAGATAGTATTTATGTGCTTCATTGGAGCTGCAATCATGCATGTGTAGATGTAGTCTGAGCAGTTCATTTTGATAGTGACCCATTCTTCTTTCCTTTTTCTTTCTCCAGAAAATGAGCCTTTCTTGCAGTGAGCATTTCTCTGGGTAGTGAGCCCTTTGTAATCCAGTATTGTGCTATAATAATATATTGTGAGCTAACACTCACTATGGTTTTTCCATTTTGGGTTTTCCACGTAAAAATCCTGGTGTTCATGTGTTTTGTCTTTGTGGTTTCTATTTCTATGTCTATTCCATTTTTATGTTATTAACTTTGGAAATTGGATAAGTAAATCTGTGAAGTGGTTTTGTGGAATACTGATTCATCCCCCTCCTCTCAGTATTCCTTATTCTCAACAATTGGTATTAGAGCAAGGTTCCTTGGAAGAAGTCTAACATCTTGAAGAAGATATGGGCTAGTGTACTCATGGCAGAAAGAATATTTGGAAATTATGAAAGAAACAAGGAACTAGAAGCAACCCTTATTGATCTTCAAAAATCTGAAGCATAAATAAGGGATCTAAAAGCTAATATTCAAGATGCTAGTGAATGCATCCTAAAGCTAAGAGAGCAAGTCACAAAGTTCAAAGAGAAAAGAAAGGAGTTAAATGATCAATTAGATGAAGCACATGAGTTTCTAAATGGGCTAAGACTAGAAGTTGAAAAGAAGGAAGAAATTGAAAGACATCTGAATCAAGTTGTTAAGGACAAATCAGAGGAATGTGAAAAATTGGGCAAAGAAGTGCTACTTCTAAAATTTGATCTGGATGTAGCCAAGAACTATGAAGAAAAGTTCAAACTAAGTTCTGTAAAGATTGATGAGGTGATTGCCAGTCAAAGGAGTGTTGATGATAAGCAAGGTCTGGGATTTGAGAATGGAGAAAGCTCAAAATCAGGTTAAACAAACACTAAGTTAAAACAAAATAGAGGAAACCAGTTCAGAAATCAAAGAAGACCTAGAAGACCTCTGGTCAGACAACCAAATGCTTAAAGGTATCCATCTTTCAGTGGCCACTGTTTTAATTGTAATAAGTTTGGTCATAAAGCTACTCATTGTAGGAGTAGAATAAACCATAATCAAAATGTTCCATCCTTTTATGGTCAATGTTTCAATTACAAGAAAATTGGTCACAAATCAAATGAATGCAGAAATTTGGTAAGAAATGGGTCCTACAATGTAAGGAATAGTCAATCATTCAATGGAAAGTGTTTTGCATGCAATAGATTTGGGCATATGGCTAGTCAATGCAGATCAAGGATAAATTCATTTTAGAAGGAATAAAGGACAAGGAAACATTGTGTTCTTCAACTGCAACAAATTTGGACATGTTACAAGATTCTGTAGAAGCAAGAATGTGAAGAGAAATTACTATGCTAAAGAAAGTAAAATGGAGCAGAGGAATGATAAAGGAAAAGAAAAGGTTGATTCGGTTGAAACCAAGAAGGAAATGGACAAGATCTGGATCAAGAAAGAAGTAATTAAAGAAGAGGATATATCCGCACCAGTATCTGGTGTAGATACTTCCTCTGAGGAGTAAATTGGGTGCTCTAGCTCATGGGGAGAAATGTTGAAAATCCAAACCCCCAGCCAGATAGTTAGTATTGGTGTCTGACATGAAGATATTTGGTAGAATTTGATATGGAAGATCTTATGGAAGAAAATCCAGAAGAAAATAAGTCAGTGTGATACATTGTGGAGCAATTTTGATCGACTGTATCTATGAGAGAAAAATCAAGTAGCTTTTGAGAATGAGCATTTATGATGACTAGGTCAAGTGCTGAGGATAAAAAGAAACTCATTTGCCTTCTAATTCATCTTGCATTTGAGCTGTCAGATGTCCAAGAGAGATTAAAGTGAAATTTCAAGCATCAACAGAGATTCATAGAACTCAAAACGATCCAAGTGAAGGAAAACCCTAATTCAGCATATCAATGTATGTACCGTTGAAACTCTATTGTGAATCTGTTGAATCTTTGTAATGGAAACCCCACAAGTTGTTGATATCACTGAGCAACCATGACCTAAATTCAAGAAACACCCATTTAAATCAGTCGAAGTCATTCAGATGGGTGCATTTTTAGAAGTTCCACATAGAGTTTTGCATGCAGAGGATGTTAGGGCTTATATTCATGTTGCCCTAGAAGAACATGGGAAGAGCAAACTCATAGACCTATTCCTAAATCACTTGTATGATGAGGGTTATGATTTGAAAAATGAATACAAGGCATTGGAAACAAAGAAATTTATTCAGTACATTGATTTCCTAACATTTGTTGAGGATGAGTGGATCTAATATGTATTGAGCAAGGTTCATGATGAATTCGTGTGGCTTGAGAGACCCTTTAAGATCACAAAATATGCTATAAGGGTAGTAACTGGGTTATGCTCCACCAGATCGGTACTAGTATTGAAAGCTGTGAAGAATGATAAAGTAATTGCGGCCACCAGAGCAAAGTTTGACAAAATGGTGCTAACAATAAATGATATTGAAGACCATGCAGTAAGACTTTCATCCATGGTTATTAGCTACAATTTTTATTTTTCAAACTGGGAAAATTCAGTCTCTGGTACAACAATCTACACAACATTTGAGATGATTAAAAAGGATACAGAGTATGATCTTTGTGAACTGCTCCATCAACAGCTGATGGAAAACTTAAGGAAGACCAAAGAGAAAAAATATCCATTCAAGTATGGTATGCTACTTATCTATCTATTCTTTTACTTCATGTAAGAGTTGCTAGGTATGAAGAATCTATTTTGGACAAATGATAAACCTGCTGCAGTTCAAATTAGAAATCATCTAAATAGTATAGGCAATGTTGATGCTCAAAATTTAGCCCTATGGGGTTATTTTAAAAACTTCTAAAGGTTGATGCAAGCCAGAGAAAGAATCCCCAAAGCAGTAGTTGAAAAATACAAGGACACTATCTTCTTTATTGTAACAAAAGATCAATGCTTGATGGAGGCTATTGAGCCTAGAACAGTATGAGTTATGCCCATTGGATATGAGGTAGATGGAGGAATATTAGAAAATTATGCTCAACATGTGTTAAGTAAACCCAGAGATCCCAATAAAGGAAGATTTGGGACTTATGAGGAATTGCATGCTAAAATCTTTGTTGAAGTGAGAAAACCTGAGATCTCAAAGAAAATGCAGAAAGTGGCAGAAGTAATTGCCCTGAAACATGGGTTCACAAAAGAACAAGTGGCTAAGGCAAGGGAAAAATCACAAGCTGATAAGGAAGTAGAAGAAAAGATAAAAAGTGAATCAATTGGAGCTTTAGAAGAACCCAGGGGTGAATTAGAAAAACCAAAAGTGACAAGAAGGAGAACCAGAGGATCTACCTTTGTAGAAGCTGCATCTATCCCCTCTGGTTCTACACAGTTTGTAAGTGTGGAAACTCCTGGCACCAGTCACAAAAGAAAGAAGACCAAGGCTAAAAGAATGCATGTAACCATTGCAGTGGATGAAGAAGAAATAGAAGCTGATGTAGAAGTGAAAAAGATGAAAGCTGAGGCTACTAAAGCCTCCAGAAGTAGCAAAAAGAACCCTCCAGTAAGGGTAAACCTGCGAAAAGGCAAAAGCAAGATGTGCCTCAGACAGAAGAAGCAACCATAAGTCTTGAAGATGTTCTCAAAGCCATAATAGTGGATGACAATCTAAAGCCTATTGCACAATTGTATGATGAATATAATGATCTAGAGAAGAAAATCATTGAGACTGCTGTTGTAGAGTATTTGAACATCTACAATAGGGCCCTAATTGAAATAATTGATGATCTTCCACATAGCCTGGCAAGCATAATGTCTGCAATAAAGGAAGTGGCCTAGGCAAAGGATGCTGAACTAAGAGGACACTCTCTAATAAAACTATGTCCAAAAATCACTTCGGAAGAAAAAGTAAAAATATCCAAAGCAATTCATAGCAAATTCAGGTCAAAGAAAAGAATGAATACTCTAATGTTATTGTAAATGGTAAAATTTGGATAGTTGATGTTTGACTAGTTTTGGTGTATATCCTCCTTTCACCCTTACATTCAAGGACCTAGGGTCGAGTTGCAATGTACTATCATACCCTAGGTCACTATTGAGATGTAGGGAAACTTGGATTTTTATGATTAGATTGACAATTATCTTCTCTTATGCTCAATTATGCCTTAAAACCCTAATTATGCAAATACGACAACAAATAGACAAATAATGGAAAATGTTGCTATAGGAAGATGTAAAATAACAAATCATTGCATACCTATTTTCAGGGTTTGGAGACAAAAAATTCAAGGACTAAGGAGCGGACGTCCAAGTCCAAGGTACCAGTTTCTTTGTGGGATCCTGACCTCCGTCTGACACTGATCTACACTGTAACTTCTGTTTCTAGAAATTCAACTGCAGAGGACACAGGGACTAGCTCCCAAGTCCTGAAAAGGCTCCAGTGTCCTACTTCTCTTCAGATCCTGAATCCTTGATGTCTATTGATCCTTCCTGTAACTCCAGTTTTTCCAGATGTGACACCTGTAACCTACAATCACAAAACTTTGGGAGGGGGTTGTGGTGTTTAGAGGCTTGCCTCAGTCAAGCTCCGGAGAGGCATTCAAGTCTTCTGAACACCGTTGTCAGATAGACAGTGTGTGCCTAGGGAGGCAGAGGCAAAAACCAAATGATAAATGCTTAATAATCAAAATAGATATCACCTTGTAGTAAAGATCTCATGGGAGGAAGAAGCTCTTCTTTCCATGAGGGGATGGATGCTCAAATCTGCAAACACAAACACATAGACAACATAAATTTGCTCTTGCAACACAATGAAAGCCTTGAGTCACCTTTAGGATGCCAAAATCACATGAACATAATCCAGTTTACAAATGAATGCCTAAACATGCTTTTATATGCAACTACAAACATTCCTACTAAGATTTCATAAATTCAAACTTACCGTGTCGGCTAAACTGACACTTCAAATTTGGGCCTGACCCAAAATAGGGCAGGACTAGGGCACAGACACCCAAGTCCCCCTATTTTGGGTAGGGTTAGGTTCAAGGGGTCCCCCTAGGCCCCATTTGTTATGATACCTAGGGTTCATTCCTGATGCAGAGGAAAAGAACAAAAATTCACTTCATACTAGCATATTGCTCAACAATGTGATACAATCACTTAGATACTTCAAGTTTCACAAAACTTCTCAAGATAAGGATCTCCTCAGAGGCACCATTAGGGGTTTCTAACTCTTCTGACCCAAACAAGGTTTCTCAAGGTCTTCTCATTCCTCATTAACTCAAACACAATGATCTCAAACCATTCCCAAGGTCTACACTTTCATCGATTAGTCTTTCCTTCATTGACTGTCCCAATTCCTCATAGCCCTGTTTTAGGGACTGTCAATGAATATCTTTCCGTGTTGAACCCTTCTCAAGACTATTATGGGTGTTTTGAGTACCCATTAAAGCATTCTAAAACATATCCTAAATTCAGTATGGGTTGCTTTGATAAGAACTATCCAAAAATGGACTGCAACAGTGCTAATTAGGCCTATTTGGTCATGCATACACAAGGGCTTATTGAAAATGGGTATAGCATGACTCCCCACACCTTGCATGTGTTTGGAACACTTCACAATAGGTCTGCACATGCTCAATGAATAATCAAAAGTACCTTTCCATTAGATATTTTAACAAACCCTATGCCTATATTTCTTGATTGTCCTCAAGATCCTGTTTTCTGGACTGTAACAAAAATACAGTCATAAAACCACGATTTTCTCACATCAACCTTAGATGTTTGGTCAAAGACCTCTAGAATATGGAGGCACATACTACCACAAGCATTTCCACCAAGGACTAACAATATGCAATGGATAAAACAAGGAAGAAACACAGTTATCTCATTCACTATTTACCCTAACAGAGGGTTTTGACTATTTTCACAAAAAATGTAATATCTTACACAAAAATCCATCAATCTGCATGAAATAAAGAGGAAATGGAAGGTGATTGAACATATTACCACTTACAAACAACTAGACCTCATTTCCTATCTGTACAAAGATGTACAATACAAGAAGACAACGAATTTCTGAAGTAGAATATAGAAAAACAGTGCTTTTAACATTCTATTCTCAATCTTGAATCACCTATGAGTTTACAAAGGTTACAAAGCCTATTTAAAGGAATTACACTCATGTCTTTTTAGTTTCCAACTGATTTGGGATGAACTAAGCCAAATGACTCTTCACCTTCCAAGTTTACATCTTTTTTCCAATTTTACATTGACAACCTTTACATAGTTTGCAATATTTTGCATTTTGAAACTCCTATTGACCTAAACACATAAAAAATGACTTGATGGACCTCATTACAATATTGAATCATTTAAAAGTGAATCAAACTCCAAAAATTAGTCTAGAAGCATCAGTTTATGAAGGTGCTCCTGCACCAATTCCATTAAGATGCCAAATTATGAAGTAATATGTCCTAAATGTAGCTAAGAGACCCAGGAGCTAAACCTTATGATGGAAAAGCCACTAAGGGGACATTTTTTGATGTTACATTTAGCCCCCACTTTAATGTATGTATAAACACAAGGCCAATACATGCATTAAAGTATGGTCAACAAACACAGCAAACACGCCAAGCATGGAGAAGACACGCCAAGCACATTGAATACAATGATAGACACGCAAAACATGGGGAAGATAGTTACAATCACGCAAAACATGAAGAATACATTGAATGCATAGAAGACACATTAATGCATAGAAGACATGAATGATTTCTTTTCTTTTCTTTTTCTCATATACATGAAAAACAAATGCAGGTACAGGAAAGTAAACAAACCTCCCATAATACAGGATGCACTCATTTGAGCAGGTCTTTAAACTGTATATGGGGCAACACACATACAAGACATGCAAATATTCCCAAAATGTAGGATGCACTCATCGGGAAGGTCTTTAGACTACCTATGGGGCAATAAACACACCAAACAAACCAAGCACGCCAACACACACACTTTGAAGACACGACAGACAAGAGATGGGAGTGTCCCTATTTCTAGGTTTAGCACCATCTCAGGCACATTACAGGCACACACCAATGATTGGGCTTCGCCACAACAATCACCAAAGACAAACTTAAGGGTTGAGTTAGTCATAGAACCACTCCCCACCTCCATAGAGGACTTTTGAAAATGATAGGATGATGCAATTTGCATATGAGAAGTACACCATCCCCGCCTCTACAGAGGGCTTAAGATAAAAGGATATGCACATGATATCCCGCCTTTGTAGAGGGCTTGATTGATTGATTGTAAACAAACTCAGAGTGCATGATGTACTCATAGCACAAGTCTTTAAACTGCACATGAGGACAAGCACATTGCTAACATCTACAATAGACAACATACCTTATATGCCCCCACCTTAAGGTGGTTGATATCACGCATCAATATCAAGCACGTTAAGGTAGGAGGAAAACACACAAGGGAACATAGGCTTTTGCAAAGCCCATGCCCCTTAGAGGTGGCATGTACTTTACAATCGCCAAATGTTCCCACAAACACATCCTTACAAGAAACATGTTAGTGTCTACAAATTATGATAAACGACAACATCAATGCATATGAAATCTGAGATATGAAAGATTCAAGATAGACAAAGTGCACAGAGCAGCAGTATTGTTAAGATTTGTAAATGAGATAGAACACCATCAAAATCACTATGCGGAAACCATGAGTGCTTCCACTAGCCAAGTGTTAGATAAGATATACAACCCCATCGTCATATTAGGAACTAAGTCCATTTTTTTATTTCTCTCGAAAGGGATGCTAGGTCTGCATCAGTATAAATGTTTTTCATCATTCGCCCGCTAGATGGAAACACTAGAGGAAGGGAAACAATAAACAATAGAGGAGAAACAATTGTCTTAGGGACAGTCATGTAGGAGGGTGCCCCCAGGTCACCAACCACAACCTATGTCTGCAAGACACAACACACAACAATGAAATTAAAGAGAGGTAATATAGAAGAATGATGATACAAATAGAAGGTCACAACAAAGGGGGTCTCCTGGTATCTAGGACCTCACAAGAGAATAAAGGGTCATCCAAGGAGGCCTAAACAACACATAACACATCACGAGAGAGATAAAGGGTTAGAGATACTTACCTGTAGGGATCTTTATATTAGATTTTGGAACTTTTGAACCTCTTGGAGAGGCACTTGATCATGTTGAGTGCAAAGTTTGAGTGGCTCTTATGAAAGTCTTGTTTATTATCATATGATGCTTGTTTTGTAATTCCTTGTTGAAGTGAGACTTTGTGTTGTTTATCAGGGGGAGAACCACTGTTATTTCCAATTGCTGACAGTCATCTTACTCTTTTTCAATTTTTAGTGAGTTTTCATTGTTGAATCTTTCTAACACAGTAACAGGAATTATCCTACACCTTCTCACTCATCTGTATCAGTTGTTCTACTTGTTTTTCTGGTGCATTTTGATTATCTCCTGATCCATATAAAGATAATGGAGGAGGAACCTCAGCATAAATTCCTTTTCTTTATGGGTGAGGTGGGTTATGCATTTGATTCTTATCTACTTCAATCATACCCACGATATTATCATAGTCTAAATAATAATCATCATTATCTATTTCCACTAAACCTTGTTCCATCATAATGGTATCAGTATGTTTAGGGAATGGATTAGTAAAGATTTGTAAATTCTGATTTGGCGGAGTGACTGATTTATTTCCATAGATGATATTCGAATCAATGAGGTCTTGTATTTCATGTTTAAGACATACATCATTTAGTGTCATGTCCTTGTGTCTGATGAAAATGACAAAAGGCATTAGCATCAAATTAAGGTCCTTGTGCTTTACTAGGATCAACAGGCTTAATCGAGGGAAGCTTCAGAATGTTATTACTCATAGCTTGATTCATGATAGAATGATAAAACTCAAATATCAGAGTAAAATTTCTTGGTTGATATGATGTCCTTTTCAGATTTGTGATAGAAGACACATTAGAAAAGTTGTTTGTATTCGGTCCATTAATCTTGATGAAACTCCTATTATTGTTATTCCTCTTAAAGTTGTTTTGTGACAATCCACCCATAGATTGACTAACTTGAGCCGATGAGTTTTGGTTTTCATACTGACTAGATGAAAGTTGGTAATCACGAAGGGCGGTGCACAAATGTTGAAAGGAGTTATACTTCATTAAGAGAATTTTGTCACGGATATTAGGTTGTAAATTAGTGATAAACACCTTTTGAACATCCTCATCTTTCATCTGGTATTGAATTTGTGTATACAAAGCTTGATATTGACTAATAAACTTAGTTAACTTCTCTTTCGGACCTTGCTTATAATGAGCCAAGTCAATTAAGGAGACTTGGGGTCCGATGTTTGCTTGAAAATGTTGTAGAAATTGATCAATCAACTGCGAAAAGGAGTGTATTGAATTCAGAGGTAAAGAGCAAAACCATTCTAAAGCAGTATCTTTGAGAGATCGTGGGAAACATTTTGCTAACAAATCATCTTCAAAATAGAAATCACTACACATAGCTATGAATGCTGCCACATGAGTATTAGGATCACCTTTTCCACCATATTTTTCAAAGTGAGTCTCAAACCTCTTAGGCATAGGAGTTCTCAATATTGCATAGGAAAGGGGATTACGGGCATGATATGTTGTTATATTGGGCTGCGAAGAATTTGTCAAATTTTTTACCTTTTGTTGTAAAGCTATCATGCCTCGCAAAAGTTGGTTTAGGATGGAATCATTGGGAGATGCGGTTTACTACGAGGAATTGGAACCAAAGTGAGGAGGTGAATGAGCTTGTGATATGATAGGTAGAGGATGAGAATATGTCAACGGTGGTTGGACATAATGGTAGGTGGAAGATGGTTGCGAGTAGGTAATAGGTGGCTGGAAATGAGTGGAATAGATTGGTGGTTGAGAACAATTATGCATAGAAGAGGTCCCCTTAGAAACCAAATTATGATAATCAAATTCCATAGCTTTGTAATTAGTGCCATTAGATACTCCAATACCAGTGGTAGCATTACTACAAGCATTCACATCAGTTGTTAAGATTGTGGATGTAAAAGTGGATATTCCCGTAGTCGGTATAGGTGCTCATACTTGTGTATGAGATGGTGACAAAGTCTTATTTATCACTTTTACACATTCAGTCACTGGCATGATATTAGTTTGTACAATATGTACTAAACCACAGATTGCATTAACACCATCTTGTCCCTCTTTTATCAATTCTCTTACATGGTGAATCATAGGTACAACTTCTTCAACTATCCTCTTAGTTTGCACATAATCTTGAAATTGAGCTAGGCCTTTATCAAGTTTTTCTATTTTCTCATCAAATACATATCTTGTTGCTTCAATAGTATCATCAACATCATAAAAAGTTTTCTCTTCCATTGTACTTGTGGTAGGTGTAATGTCTTGTAACATTTGTGTCTCTCCTTTTGTAAAGAAGGTGTTTAATGTTCCAACTTCTTCAAGAGACCTAGATCCCATGTGTCTTATGCTTCTTCTTAAAGGAATTTTTCTCTTAGGGCAGTGAGTTATTAAACTCATTCAAGTCTAGGATGACAACAAGTCAAAATATAGTGAAAATGCACTAAAAAAAGTGAATTTTCACCAAATCTCAATGCAAAAAAGCATGACAAAGGGCGTTGTGAGGAAAATGATGATGAAAATAAAATTATATCAGTAATAACAACCTCTTAATGCAAAAATATCTATCACAACACACTTTTTGTGTCACTCAAGGTCAAACTCGAGTGAAAATGTAACAAAAATAGGTAATTTTTTGCAGTTTTTCAACTCCAAGACCTAGAAAAAGGGGTGTTGTAAAGAATTTTAGGAGGTGAAGAAAATAATACTGATGGTATCAGTCACCTCAATCCATAAAATTTGTCACAACACAATTGGAGTGCAAACTAGGCCTAACCCAAGGGCAAAAATAGCAAAAATGTGTAGTTTTTCACCAAATTTTCAACACAAGAGCCCGTTAATAGGTGTTGTGAAGATTTTTAGGAGGGGAAGAAATTTTTTACCCTAATAACAACTAATTAGTGCAAAAATTCCCTTCACAACACGCCTATGGTGCAAATTTAGAGAGTCAATAAGGCCAAATCTAGTGAAAATCAATGTTTTTGAAGCCCTAGGTTTGAGATTTTGACACAAAATTCTATACAAATATTTTGCATACTGATATATGATGAAAATTACATGCTCTCAGATATAAAAATAATTTTTATACTCTAACATGCAAAATGCAAGTGCAAATCTAATGAAAAATCAATGAAAATGCTAGTTTTTGTTGAAATTTTCCATGCAAAAATACAAATTTTTAAAATCTAAATACAATTTTTTTCTAAAATGAAAGACTACATCCAAATGAAAATTTGAATGAGTCTCTAAAATCAGTAGAAAAATCTGAAACAAGATTTTACCTACAAACCCTAGATTTTGGAATTACTAGGTTATATGCAAAATTTACAATTTTCAACAAAACCCTAGCAAATTTAAGATGAAAATGCAATACAAATTACTGATTTTTTTTGTAATTTTATGTAATTTAAGTCAGATCTAATGAAAAAATCATAAATTTGATGAAATTGAATTTAATTGATGCAACATGCAAAACCCTAGCATGTAATTTTTCCAATTTTTTCAAATTTTCAATTTTTTTTGTAAATTTTCCAATGCAATAAGATGAATGATTCTATGAATGAATGAAATCAATGAAAATCTGAAGCACAACACTCAGGGAGGTGCAAACAGGTCCAATAACATGGGTTCACCAAAATGTAAAGGGTAAAATTTGGATAGTTGATGTTTGACTAGTTTTGGTGTATATCCTCCTATATCCTCCTTTCACCCTTAGATTCAAGGACCTAGGGTCAAGTTGCAATGTAATATCATACCCTAGGTCACTATTAAGATGTTGGAAAACTTGGATTTTTATGATTAAATTGATAATTATCTTCTCTTATGCTTAATTATGCCTTAAAACCTTAATTATGCAAATACTACAACAAACAGACGAATAACAGAAAATGCTGCTACATGAAGATGTAAAATAACAAATCACTGCATACCTATTTTCAGGGTTCAAAGACAGAAAAGTTGGGGACTAAGGAGTGGGCGCCCAAGTCCAAGGTACTAGTTTCTTTGCGAGATCCTGACCTCCTTTTGACACTGATCTACACTGTAACTTCTGTTTCCAGAAATTCAACCATGGAGGACATAGGGACTAGTACCCAAGTCTCAAAAAGGCTCCAGTGTCCTACTTCTCTTCAGATCCTGAATCCTTGATGTCTATTGATCCTTCCTGCAACTCTACTTTTTTCAGATGCAACACCTATAACCTGCAATCACAAAACTTTGGGAGGGGGTTGTGGTGTTTAGTGGCTTGCCTCAGTCAAGCCCTGGAGAGACATTCAAGTCTTCTGAACACCATTGTTAGATAGAGAGTGCATGCCTAGGGAGGCAGAGGAAAAAACCAAATGATAAATGCTCAATAATCACAATAGATATCACCTTGTAGTGAAGATCTCATGGGAGGAAGAAGCTCTTCATTCCATGAGGAGATGGATGCTCAAATTTGTAAACACAAACACATAGACAACACAAATATATTCTTACAACACAATGAAAGCCTTAAATCACCTTTAGGATGCCAAAATCACATGAACACAATCTAGTTTACAAATGAATGCCTAAACATGCTTTTATATGCAACTACAAACATTCCCGTGAAGATTTCGTAAATTCAAACTTACTGAATAACGGTTATAAACCGACACTTCAAGTTTGGGCCTGACCCAAAATAGGGTAGGACTAGGGCATGGATGCCCAAGTCCTCCCCCCTATTTTGGGTAGGGTTAGGTTCAAGGGGTTCCCCTAGGCCCCATTTGTCATGATACCCAAGGTTCATTTCATCAAGATGCCAAATTATGAAGTAATATGTCCTAAATGCAACTAAGAGACCCGGGAGCTAAACCTTATGAGGGAAAAGCCCCCAAGGGGACATTTTCTGATGTTACAGTTAGGAGAAATTAAAAAAGTGGTAAAGGAAACTGAAGAAGCCACACTTAACACATGAAGGGAATTCAATCTTCCAACCATTTATGACAGTGAAGAAACAAATGCTGGAAATGAGACATCTGTTCCGGAGGTAAATCTTGATCAAGAAATAGATGAAGGTGTCAAAGTGGTTGAAGAGAAACAAGTTTCTGTTGAAACAAGATCCTCTCCAGAACATCAAGCTAAGGATAAAATTAACAAGGAAAGGACTGAGGAGGAACAAGTGTGTATGAGGAAAATTGATTAGACAAATGATAAAATCAAAACTATGATAATAACCAAATTAATAACCCATAACATAAAGAGATCTATCTAAATAAAAAGCCATTATCAATAAATCAAATGAAATACGAAAGCTTTTACCAGATTGTATTGTTCTCTTTTGTCGAATGTGGATTGCTCAAATATATTGTGAAACCATGTTTGCAACAAGCAAGTATACGTGCTCAAAGTGCTCAAGAAGATCATAAAAAGGTGTTCAATGATTTGATGTATGCTCAATGCACTAGAAAGGATGCCTGAGAATAAGTGATCGAAGAGGATTTGCAAAGGAGATGAGGGGGGTTTATATAGGTTTCAAACATGATCGATCAACAGATGAAATAAATCCATAGAATGAATGGTTGAGATAAATCAAATAACTCATGCTAAATGTACACATGACATGTGTCACTCCAAAAAGATATTTTTATTAAGATAATTGCTTTTTTGATAAAGATAGATTTGATTTCATAAATTAGAACACTTTTTCTTCTAATTCATGAGTTGACGAAAACAAGCTAAATTAAATCCAATTAACTTAACTTTAGATTTGTTTTTTTTAGAGTTCTAAAAATAAGACTGATTGTGCACATGAGTTAACATGATATTTTTAGAGGAATTGGGAAGATAATTGAAATTAAATAAATAAATTTATTTAATTGATTGTGCATGATTTTGAAGAATAGATAAGATATGAAGATTTAAATAAATTAAACAAATAAATTGATTTAATTTATTTTGCATGATGAAGGATAAATAAAATGTGATTATATTTTATTTTTAGAAGATTTATTTTTAGAGGAAAAAGAAAATTAAATAAATAAATTTATTTAATTGTTTGTGCAAGATTAGATGACATAGAATAGATTTGAAGATTTAAATAAATTAAACAAATAAATTGATTTAATTTATTTTGCATGATGAAGGATAAATAAAATATGTGATTATATTTTATTTTTAGAGGAAAAAACAAAATAAATAAATAAATTTATTTAATTGTTTGTACAAGATTAGAGGATTATGAAGATTATAAATAAAATAATTGATTTTATTTATTTTTAGAGGATTGAGATAATTTAAATAAATTTGTGTGATTTATTTAAATTTAGAAGAATAATTGATTTAATTAAATAATATAAGTTATTTAATGGTAGATAAGGGAGAATTTTGTGATGAATTAATTAAATAATTGGATTTATTTAACTAACGTGGACTTGAAATTTGAAAGAGGATAATGATTTAATTAAATAATGAAAATTATTTAATTGTGGAAGAAAAATAGAGGAATTTAATTATATTAATTAAATAAAGAGGATTTATTTAATTAATGCTGAAAGTATGTGATTTGGTTGAATTTGATGAAATTAATTAAATAATTAGATTATTTAATTAATGTTGAAATGCAAGTGATTAGACAGATTTGACGAGAATGCAAATGATTCAAAGACATGGTCATTTTTCGGTGTCTACATTTTGCCCCTCTTTGATACAATGCAGTTTATAGCGTTGTTTCAAAGAAAATGATTGTTGAAAACATGATACAATTTTGATGCCCGAGTGTAGCTAGCTGCCCCAGTGTAGTTGGAGTAGGATGCCCCCTCGAGAGAAAAGATAGGGAAGTGATAGAAGAACTGGGTTGACGCTCAACCAGAAGATTGTGTTGGAGATAGAAGAAAGGATATAGATGAGAACATGAGAGAAAGACTGTTGATCGATCATTGCTTGAAAACCATATAAGGCCATGGATAAATGGATGGGTAGATGGATAAGCTTGTTGCAATAGTTTCACAAATGTTTATAAAGAGCAATCCTTATTTTGATATAGCATATGTATAGTTTTCCACCAAGGTATAAATGACCAAGGTGTTGTGATATCCGAGTGCGTGGACGTTGACTCTGCATGCAAGCAGTTTGAACTTAGATCCCTTAGACATAATATAACCTTGGTGTACATGTGAATGAGCCATAGTCTTGAACATAAAATAAATTTCAATACATAAATGCAAGAAGAATATTAATATGTAAGATGCTAGGTCATAACATGTAGTGCCCCTCCGTTTTCACTTTGGCTGTGTCAGGTATATTTGACATTTGGTTATTTGGTTTGGATTGTTCATTTGATGCTATTGGTTAATCATGGCATTAAAATAATATTAGTAGTCATTAAAATATTTTTGGTAATTAAATAAATAGAAATGCCTTTATGCAAATTTAGTGCTGAAAATTTAAAAGGGTAAACCCAAATTTATAAATTATTATTTTAGGCCCCTATATTATTTATAGCACTATAGTTTATTAGCTATATTAATTTGTTACATTTTCTAGAGGTTATTTATATTATTGGTGAGTGAAACCTTATTTTATATAAGGAAACCTAATAAAATATAATGTTATTAAATATTACTTTAGGATACCTAATTATAATTGCTTGAGGACAAGCAATCTTGAGTGGGGAGGGTTGTCATGTCCCTATAATGATTTATAATTGAATTGTTTAGTTAAAATAGAATATATAATATATTTATTTAAAATATATTATTAATATGTATTATTTAAATAATATTATTAATTTGATATAATTAAATATCTTATAAATATAAATATTTAAATATTATAAAATACATAAATTAACTAGATATATTATAAATATAAATACTTTAATATAATATTTATATGAATAATTAATAAGATATATTATTATATATAAAATAAATATTACAAATATTAATGAAGAGTCTCATCCATTAAAACTTGAAAGTAAAATAATTTAGAATAAGGCAAAGTAACATATAAAGATAATAGTCTACTGAGACAAAAATATTATCCCACGATATATGCTTGTGAATAAAACAAGATAAAAGAGCTCCCAGTACTTAATAACAAATGTATTTATTTATACTATATAAATAATATACTTTAATATATATATTTATAATATACTTTAAATAATATACTATATAATATAATATATAGTATATTATATAAATAATATGCTATATATATAATATAATATATATATTTATTATTCAAATTAATCACTCCTTAATATGTAAGGAAGGAGGATATTTATAAGTGCAGCGAGTACGTTGGTTGACACCAGCAATCATATTAATAAATAATATATTATAAATATATCTAATAACATAAATACAAGTATTATTATTATCATCTTAAATTGTAATATAAATATAAATAATATAATATAAATCATATATCATTTATTATGATATAAATGATATAATATAAATAATATATCATTTATTATAATGATATAATATAAATACAAATAATATAAATAATAATATAAATAAACATCTTTTAACCTATCCTCTTATGGTAAGAGAGTTACGTATGGTTAGAATTAGTTTTACCACAAAAGGGAATTAATATAAAGAAATATAAATTATAAGAGGGTTAAGTATGTCTTTTACCACCAAGCATAATAAGAGACGTGCCTCTTTGAACATATCTCTTGAAAGGGAAATAAATAAAGATTGTGAAATAGAAGGAAAAGAGGATGGGGAGAAAATATAAAAAGAGTATGGGATAAATACATATATTTAGATTTGCATTTTATAACAGCAATACAATAAAGACTATATTACCGCAGCATAGGTAAGGAATCCCAGGTAAAGCAGGTAAGTAAGTATTTATATTTACTTATTCAATTTATGATTTGTAAGAATTTATAATTACTTGTTCAATTTATAACTTGAAAGATATAAATAATAAGGTTATTAAGTAGAAACTGATATATGTGATATATACATTTATGTCTGAAATTTATATTTTAAATATGTATCTTGTATGATTTGAATTCATAAGTGACTTATTAACACCATAAGTGGGAAAGAGTAGAAAGTGCCAAGAGGCCATTCATGGATATTTATCACATAGAGGCCTTGTCACATGAGGTATGAGGTACCCATAGTGCAAGGATTGTGAATTAATGGCCTTGGCTACCTAGAGTACCAAGGAGTCTCACAGAGGCCTTAGCTCCAAGAGTACAAAGGTACTTCTTGAGTAAGGATGGGAGACATTAGAGCCCCATGGTGGATAATGGCAACTCTCATCTCATTTCACATAAGTTGTTAATAAATGACATATGAGAGATAACAAGTATGTATATGTATAGATGAAGATTAATTAAGTCCTTAGGGTAAAACCTAAAGATAATAAAGGCATGAATTCCTAAGGGTAGATACGAGACTTCCTAATTAACCACCTAACGCTAAGAAGGTGGGGTAGATAGTTATGGTAGGTATTGATCATTCCATGGGAATGGGCCTTGATTGACGAATCAAGGGTATTACTATGGACCTTCAATTTAAGTATCGAAGGAATGGGCCTTAGTTGACGAACTAAGGAATTATAGGCCTTAGTTGATGAACTAAGGAATTATGGGCATTGGTTGACAAACTAAGGAATAATATTAATGGACCCATAGGATTGAGATGACATCACCTACCCAACGAATCTTCTCTCACAAGGTGGAAGGTGAGGTTAATAAGAGGCCTAAGGATTATCTCACCCAAGGAGAATTATGATGTATGGAAAAATGGATTTATGAAATGGCAAATAGTATAGGGTTATGTTTATGAATATCATCAAGAATAAAAGGAAATGAAAAATGGAATACTAATGTTCTCTTTTGGTAAGTTGAAATTGTTTGCAAGGGTGCAAAAATTTTGGCTTGCTAGAAGGGGACATTACATAACACACACACAAGATAAATATGCTGCTAAGAAAGATACTAAAGATCATTCCTCAAACACGACACACAAAAGCAATGACTATGCCCCCAATCCATACTGCATCACAACATACTAAGATTATAGATAAATCAAAGTAGTCTTGAAAAAGTATTGGAAAAGGAAAAAAAAGATAAATCAAAAAGTAAATTTACTGACTTACAAAGTAAACAGACAACCAACATATTCTCTTGCCAAAGAGGTTGCTCAAGATAGATTGGAAAGGAAGGATAATAGCCTTATCGTAGGAGCGATGTGTCCATTAAAGTGTGTTATTTGTTGAAAAGATAATGTCTGGTTTTAAGAAATGCCACATGTCGTACAAGACGCATGTGTTGGTCTCGATCATGGAACATTCTGTAAAAGATAAGTTTGTTGATTTGTTGCTTGGTTGAAATTGATTTAGTTGATGTTGGAAATCGATATGTAGGATAGTATATGACTCTGAAAGTAAGTTTCTGTGCTTCAGGTTTGTTAAGGACTTCTGCTTTGAAAGGGTGTGTTTGTTTGTTGTTTTACTGCTTGAGTTAGTCAAGTCGAGGTGAATGGATTGTGATAAATGGAAGACTAGAAAAATGACATGTCAATGGATTGAAATGGGTAAAGAATGATGAATTGTATGTGACTGAGTATTGGATACATCTTTTGTATTCTAGACTTCCTACATACCCTGTGTCCATGGGATCAAGGCACATTATGAGGAAACATGAAAGATGATAATATGTAGTTCTGGGTAGAGTGATGAGATAGGTCAAGATGTTTAAGCTTGGGTAGGTGAAATGATGATATCTTATGTACCTAAGTACTAGATACTTCCTTCATATTCTAGACTGCCTACATATCCATATTCATGGGATCAAGGTACCTTAAGATTGAGATGAGATGATATGTAGTTCTGGTTTGTTTGATGATGTAGAAAAAGTGTTGGGAAGATAATAGGCTTATGGTAGGAATGATGTGTCTGTTAAAGGGTGTTATCTATTGAAAGGAGAACGATTGAAGTGTTTGTGTTGTTGTGAAGTGTTTTGGTGTTTGAGGTGTTTGCATGGATGACTGACGGAGAAGACATAGAAAGTTTCACCTAGGACAAGATAGTGATAATTATTGACATAGATCAAGATGTGGGATGACGAGGATGGACATTGACAAATTTCCAAGCTATTCTAGATAGGGAGATGGAAATGCAAATAAGGTCAATGGTTTTATTATGGATGGATGGATGTAGTTTGTTGTGCAAAGGACATGGAATGAACAAGACTCAATAGATGATGGATGCTGACTCTACACATAGTGCCTGTTTGCCAGGTTTTGACTATGGTACTTATCCAAGGTGCCTGTTTGCCAGGTTTTCACCAGAGGATGAATTTTTTTTTTTAATACTCTAAGGATTAGGCATAAAACTTCTTGAGATGAACACTGTTGAGTGGTTCATCTAGAGGAATGCCGTCAGGTGTAGCTAAAGTATAAGCTCCTGATCCATATGCTGCTTTGACAATAAGGGGTCCTAACCAATTAGGTTCGAACTTGCCCTTCTTTTCTTAGTTTGCTTGATTTCTCTAATTTTCTTTGAGAACAAGATTACCAACTTGAAACCATCTTTCTTTGATCTTTTTGTTGTAATTATAATGGAGGTGGTTTTGATAGACATGAAGACGATTAAGTGTGGCAAGGTGCCTCTCATCTAGTAGTTCTAGCTTAGCTAATTTGGAAGTGCAATTCTCCTCTCCGTCAATCAGGTTCTGCATGGATACTCTGAGGGATGGGATCTCGGCCTCTATAGGTAGGATGGCTTCAGAACCATAGACCAAGGCATAAGGTGTGGCACCAATTGGTGTTCTGATACTCGTGTGGTATGCCCATAGGGCAGGATTGAGTTGCAGGTGCCAATCACGACCAGCTTCATTGACCATTTTCTTGAGGATTTTGAGAATAGTTTTGTTGGAAGCCCCAGCTTGGCCATTACTTTGCGGATAGTAGGGAGTTGAAAAGCAATGCTGGATATTGTATTGTGTGCATAAGGCATTGACATCTTGATTCTTGAATGGTCTCCCATTATCAGTGACAATGGCTTGGGGGATACCATACTGACAAATGAGGTAGTTAAGGATAAACTTGGCTATTTGCTTACCAGTGATATAGGTCATGGGAATAGCTTCGACCCACTTTGTGAAATACTTAGTGGTGGTAATGATAAATTTGTGGCCATTGGATGAGGATGGGTGGATTTGTCCTACGAGGTTGAGACCCCATTGTGAAAAAGGCCATGGAGTAGTCACAGGTTGTAGTTCATGAGCTAGTGCATGAATCAAATCTCCATGCTGTTGGCATTGTAGACACTTCTTAGCAAATTGTAAAGCATCTTGTTCTATTGTAGGCCAGTAATACCCTGTGCAGAGTATCTTCTTAGCAAGATTAGGATTGGTAGAATGTGCACCACATACACCTTTGTGTATGTCTCGTAAGGTAGCTTCGACTTCTTTTGCATTAAGACATCATAAGAGGATACCATCAAGACTCCGGCGATAAAGTGCATCACCCAGAATGGTGTAACAGGAGGATCGACGAATAAAGGTTTTGTGTTGGGCAGTGGATAGGTCAATGGGAAAGGTACCGTGTTTAAGGTATTCATAGATATTTTCGTACCATGGGGAATTGGGACCAACAAGTTCACAAATGATTGTAGTAGTTGGAACATCAACGGCTGGTATCAATAATTGCTCGATCAAGAACTCACATTTCTGTGTGTTTGCAGGCATCTCTATAAGTGACCCCACATAAGCCATAGAATTTGCTACCTTATTATGCTCTCTTGGAATTTTCTCAAATGTGATGCTAGAAAAGTGTGGTTTGTAGGCATCCACTAGTTGCTTGTAGGGGACCAACTTTTCATCTTTTGTTTGATACTTATCTATGACCTATCGAATGACTAGTTGTGAGTCTCCATATACCTGTAATTCTGTGATGTCCCATTGAACTACTGTATTGAGACCTATGAGGAATGCTTCATACTCGGCTATGTTGTTGGTGCGAGGAAATGCAAGCCAATATGACTTTGGAATATAGTCATTTTGAGGTGTGATGAATAAGATGCCAGCCCCTGATCCATGTTGTGTGTAGGAACCATCAAAATACAACTTCCACATTATTGAGGTGGAAAGAGTGAAGAGATTCTCATCAGGAAAGTCAGATACCATAGGATGTACAGTTGTCATGGGTGCTTCTGCTAGTTGATCTGCTAGGGCTTGTCCCTTGATTGCTTTACGATCCACATACTTAATGTCGAACTCACTAAGGATCATGACCCATTTATCCAGTCTGCCTGTAAGAGCTACTTTTGCTAGTAGATACTTCAATGGGTCAATTTTGGCTATTAGATTTGTGTGTTGGTTCAGCATGTAATGCTGCAACTTTTGGGAAGCAAACACTACTGCTAAACAAGCCCTTTCCATAGGTGAATAATTGAATTCATAACCCACTAAGGTTTGACTGATATAATAGATTATATGCTCTTTTCCTGAGTAATCATGCTATGCTAGAAGAGCCCCTAGGGCTATAATTGTAGTTGAGATGTACAAGATCAAAGGTCTATCAGTGACTAGTGGTACCAAGACAGGAGGTGTAGCTAGATATTCCTTGAGCTGATCAAATGCTGCTTGACACTTTTCATCCCATCTAAATGAGACATCCTTTATGAGAAAGTGTTGAAATGGTTGACATTTATCTACTAGCTGTGAGATGAAACACCTAATGGATTGTAACCTTCCTTGAAGGCTCCTTAATGCTTTGAGGTTCTTTGGTGGAGGTATTTCTACTATAGCCTTGACTTTTGTTAAATCTACTTCAATGCCTTTGTGAGATACAATGTATCCTAATAGCTTCCCTAATGTTACACCAAAGACACACTTCTTTAGATTGAGGCGCACTTGGTATTTCTCGAGCCTGTTAAAGATCTGTCATAGAACTTCTATGTGATCTGCCCTAGAAGATTTTGCTAGTATGTCATCCACATAGTCCTCCATGATGTGATGAAAGAGATCATGGAATATCTGTAAATTCAAATTGAACTTATAATCTCTGATTTGGATATTTTCTGAAGGTTGGATATTTATATTGCAGAGTTAATTTATTACTGTCTTTTGTTTTTTTAAGATGCAATTTCTACTTCTCATACACTTCTGATTTTTGTGTTGATTCGTAGTATTGCTGGGCAAAGACATTGATATATATATGTTAGTGACTATAGGAGTCACATATGTGATAGACGTGACTCCTTAAGGAGTCATGCCTATCACAGGTGTGACTCCCACAACCACCATTTCTAATGAAGTCATTTCACCAATGACAACAATTACTAATCACCGTTTAGAATGCAGACGATGTATATCATTCGATCATGCTATTTGGTAATACGTTATCTGATCAAAGCTAAATAACTCAACACTCCCTCTTAGCTCGGGAAGATAACAATATCACAATAATCTCTGTGAATATCAATTATCTGATCCGTATTGAATTACTCAAAGTAATTTAATATCACATAACTCAGTATATATATAGTATCACATATCTCATGATATGTAGCATCACCTACCTTGTGATACTAAAGGATATACTATACTTGAGAACATTACATTCTCCTTATATATCCCAGTTATGGTATGTGCACTGACATTAAGTCACATAATGTCTACCATAACTTAATCATGATAACTCCATGATTCATACCAATATCAAGTCACATGATATCAGTCTAATGAACATTATAAGATCGTCACCTTATAATGTTAGGTACAAGTGTAGATTATCCAAAAGATTGTCACCTTTTAGAAATAAACACAGAATAGGTAGGCCCATAATGTCATAGAGTCACACATATGACACAAGATGTTTACACATTAAACATCTTTAATATATTAGTACAAATCAATTAGAATTTTACATTTCAATCATACCAAGATTTTTCCTGAAGTATTCAACTTTTACCTTGAGGAGTGGTTTGGTAAGAATATCTACAGTTTGATCTCCTGTACTAATATACTCCAACTGAATCACATTCCTTTCCACCATATCACGCACATAATGATGAGGAATCTCAATATGTTTAGATCTATCATGGAATACTAGATTCATGGATAGCTTAATACAACTTTGATTGTCGCAGTGGATGATAGTTGGTTTCAACAGTTTACCAAATAATCCCACAAGTAGTTTTCTAAGCCATACTGCCTATCTAGTAGCCATAGAAGCCGTAATATATTCAGCTTCTGTAGAACTCTGAGCAACTGAAGACTATTTTCTGCTGATCCACGATATCATTGCTAACCCTAAACTAAAACAACATCCGGAGGTGCTCTTCCAGTCAGTTACACTTCCAGCCTAATCTGAATCTATGAATCCATGTAGATCTAAGTCAACCTTTTCATATTTTAAGCCATAATTTTGAGTACCTTGAAGGTATCTCATTATATGCTTCACAGCCACAAGATGTATCTCCTTGGGTTCACACATAAACTGACTTAAGGCATTTACAGCATAGCAAATATCAGGACTGGTATTGACCAAATACATCAAGGATCCAATTATCTGTATGTAAAGAGTGGGATCTGCGAACAGAAAATCTGCTACTGCTTCCTTCAATTTATGAAGATTTGTTTCCATGGGGGTAGACATAGGTCTACATTCCATCATACCAAACCTTTTTAATATATCAATTGTGTACTTCCCTTGGTTTAGAACAATACAGTCTGATTTTTGCCATACTTCTAGTCCAAGGAAGTAGTGTAATAGACCTAAGTCCTTCATGTCAAATTCTGAAGCTAGATCTTTCTTACACTGATCAATAAGGTGATCTTCTCCTATAATCAATTGATCATCAACATATAATATCAATATTAACATATCACCTTTGCTTTGTTTGAAGTAGAGATTTGGATCTGCATCATTCTTTGAGAAGCCTAATCTCAAGAGGTAACTGTCAATTCTTTCGTACCAAGCTCTAAGGGCCTATTTAAGTCCATATAGAGCTTTCTTTAATTTACATACATGGGATCCTGCATTGTGAATCTCAAATCCTTCGGGTTGCTCTAAGTAAACCTCTTCTTCAATGGTTCCATTTAAGAAAGTAGTTTTTACATCCATTTGATGGACTTTCCACCCTTTGGTTGCTGCAATAGCTAGAACTGCCCTGATTGATGTATATCGAGCAACAGGAGCAAAGGTTTTGTCATAATCAATTCCTTCCTTTTGTGAAAATCGTCTAGCTACAAATCTTGCTTTGTATTTCCCTATACTGCCATGTGTAGCATGTTTGATTTTAAATAGCCATTTTGAAGAAACAACAGATTTCCCTTTTGGTCTAGGTACTATATCCCACACATCATTCTTCAGGATGGATTGATACTCCTCTGTCATGGCATCCTTCCATGCTTGGTGCTTAAGAGCTTCTATAGCACTAGAAGGTTCTGATTTAATGAATTCACTCATTAAAGCTACATAACTAGAGAATCTCTTAGGTCTTGTGCTTTCCCTAAAAGTCCCTGATGGAGCAGCATAATTTTTAGCTTCTTCCATTGTTTTGGTGGCCCAGAGTGGTCTTTTCTTGAGATTTTCTAGTGATCTAATTTGTTCATGGTTTACATCTTCCTCAGTATACTCCATCTAAAACTCAGGTGTAGGATCCTCTTCTATGCCTGAGTTGGAAGTTTGAATTTTTGTCTCGATATAATTTCTGGCTCTTTTGAAAGCTATGTCTTCCTCAAAAATCACATCTCTGCTTAGTTCAATCTGTCTTTGACTAGGTATATATATTCTATAAGATTTTGATGTTTGACTATAGCCTACAAAGATGCCTTTTCTCCCAGAAGGTTCTAGCTTAGTTCTTTTCTCTTTGGGCACACGAATGTAAATAGGACAACCAAATATCCTTAAATGACTAATGTCTAGTTTTGTGCTAGTGAAGGCTTCTTCAGGAGTTTTGTCATCAATATGAGAGTGAGGACATCTGTTCTGTATATAGACAGCAGTACTAGATGCTTTTGCCCAAAGTGAAGTGTCTATATTCTAATCAAATAACATAGCCCTAGCAGCTTCTACAATGGTTCTATTTTTTCTTTCTGCAACTCCATTTTGTTGAGGATTATAAGGTACAGTGAACTCCCTCTTAATCCCAGTGTTTTTACAAAAGTCTTTAAAAATGTCTGAAGTGTATTCACTCCCATTATCTGTTCTTAAGGTTTTGATTTTTCTCCTGGAAGAGTTTTCAGTAATGGATTTGAATTCCTTAAATCTTTTAAGGATTTCTTGTGATTCTTTACATTTAAGAAAATAGATCCATGTCTTTCTGGAGAAGTCATCAACGAAGATTACATAGTATAGAAACCCACCTAAGGAGGGTATCGACATGGGTCCACATAAATCTGAGTGAACTAGTTCTAATACGTTATTTGTTTTGCTAGAACTATTTTGAAAGGACCCCTTTGTATTTTTTCCTAAGGCACACCCCTTACATACCCCTGAATTATATTGTTTAAGTTTGGGTAACCCTGTAACTAGTCTTTCCATGGAAGATAGGGCACGGAAATTTAGGTGCCCTAGTCTTCTATGCCATATTTCATTAGAGTCTGTAGTTTCATGAATTAGGGCTAGATTTGGTTCCGTACATAACTTGTACAAGTACCCTTGTCTATGACCTATGGTTTTGGCTTTCTTAATAGTAGAATTCTTTGGCCATGCCAATACTTTGCTATCCATAAAGGTCACCCTATATCCATTATCTTCAAGTGCAGATATGGAGACTAGATTTCTTTTGATGCCTGGGGTCCAAACAATACTTCAGTAAGTTGGATGGAGATGCTAGTCTTTAATTTTAGGGTGCATGTGCCAACACCCTTGACTGGATGTACAAAGTTATCTCCAATTGTTACTTCTTCGTCAGTCTCTTCTACCATGGTGTCTAGTAGTTTCCTGAACCCTGTGATGTGTCTTGACGAACCACTATCTATAACCCAGGTGTTGGATTTATTTGTTACTTGGTTTGAAAGTGCAGAGTAGAATACATATTTCTGGGATTCATGCTCCTTTATTTTGGCATAAGATGCTTGTTGCTTGGTTCTGTCAGGACATCTAACTGCATAGTTGTTGATAACTGAGAGGGGGGGGGTGAATCAGTTATCCTAATTATTTCCCTTATTGAACTTTCCTTTTAATTGATGCAGCATAAAATCAAACACAAAAACATTAACCATGAAATAAGAAACACATGACACAGTATTTTTGACGTGGAAACCCTGTTAAGGGAGAAAACCACGGGGTGATTAACCCAAAATTATTCTCTGTTAGAAGAATAGGAAATTACAAAAATGGCACTTGCCAATTAGGGCTCACTGCCCGAGCACACTGCTCACAAGAGGCCCACTGCCTACAAGAAGACACACTGTCTACAAAGTGATGAGAATCACAGTCTTGAACTGATTGGAAGCATCTGCATATGCTGGAGTTCAGTTCCGGTTAGGCTCAGTACACTGATCTGCTGCACTTCATCTTTCCTCTGTTCTTTAATCTGCTATCTTTCACATACCGGATTCTTTTTGCTACCTCTGCTCTTATCTGGACTTATTCGCATATATCTCCACACCATCACACACTTCACAACTAAATCCATCCTCTATATATATCCGCACAAGTAATTTCATCACCTTTCTAGTCGGCATCCGGAACAGTCTAGTTTCTTACAAACTTTTGTTCTGTCGGCTGAATCCTTCCTCACCAAGCAATGCGGATCAAGCATATACTTGTAGATATCATTAATCATGTCGGCCAAACATGATTCATGCCTTCACTACCTCTGTCATCAACAGTAACACATCCGGAAAGCACTTTAATACTCTGCCAGTCAGTTCTTCCTCTGTTTTCACTGTCTCTTAGGAATCCGGTACTCAACCATTCATATCTTTTTCCTTGTCCATCACCGGAGGCTAAATCCTTGGAATATACCACTCAAGGTAGTCCTCTTGACTTCCCCAAATCTGTACTGCACCAAGACACTTCCTCTGAGAGATCCGGACCAATCTGTCGGACCTTGCCACATGCTCTGTTCTTCTTCACCGGACCACAACATTCTTTATTCTGACTTCCGGTAGAGGCACATCATGACTTGCGGATATGTGGGATGACCTTTGTTGCCATCAATGACAACAACCATGAATCCATATAGTGTCTCTTGCCAACAATCTCCCCCTTTGGCATTGATGGCAACACTTAGTGAAAAATGACTAAGTGTTTACACTATGCTCCCCCTTTGCTGATGCTCTGTCTTTATATACAATTTCCGGAACTCCCCCTTAGTTGGATTCCTCATTTTTCACTGCTCCTCACTCCCCCTTTGACATCAATGGCAAAGGGTAGGGTCCGCATATCAAAATTTTCAAAAATTTCTTATACTTAGCCGCATATTTACATACTCACATATATTGAAGAATGTCTGCAAAGGATGTCTGCAATTGGATCATTTCTGTAGCCCAACTTTGCTTCATTCTATCCAAAATTGAAATGTGACCACTTAACAAAAATGCAAAAGCTTCTGCCCGCTTGAGATCTGTCAGATCTTTTGTTTGGGCGGTGGTCT
Source organism: Cunninghamia lanceolata (assembly GCA_027924645.1). Lineage (NCBI taxonomy): Eukaryota > Viridiplantae > Streptophyta > Pinopsida > Cupressales > Cupressaceae > Cunninghamia > Cunninghamia lanceolata. The sequence goes on from BSBN01001091.1 coordinate 3,554,443, forward strand.
GAGCATCACTGATGGCCTCATGCATAGTTTCCAACTTAGGGATTATAATCCTTCTAAGTTCTCCCATCCGGTTAGTGATGTTCTTTCTTTCCTTCTCAAGATTCTTTATTTCATTCAAGACTGCAATAGTCTGACATTCTTGATTTATTATAGAGGAAGAGAGAGGATCAAAACTTTGAGATAGGCTTTGTAGCTTATCCTGTTCCTCTTTTATTTTCTTGTCAAATGCTGCTGTTGCCTTTGACCAGGATATACAAAATTTATAGATGTCACCGCCATCCTTAAGAGCATTCTCTAAGCTCTTTATTCCAATGCTTACAATCTTCCTATCCTTAGAGATTAATTCTAATATTTCTGAAAATCTTTTATTCAAAAATTCCTTCCGGATCTTTTCTTCAGCTGATTTTTCTTGAGAATCAAAATGTGTATCAACACTGCTGACTAAGGTTTTTAGATTACCGGAAGAGGAGGCTGTCGGATCTATCTGGATTGATGGCATGATCTTTACAAGTACTCCGGAAGCAGCCTCTATCAACTCACAGTCTTCCATATGAGACTTCAGGAGCTTTTCATTTGCCTTGGCATTTGCAAATGAAGCTATCTTCATTGTTTGTACCGGAGAGAGAGAGTCAAAATCAAATGGGCCTTTTAGAAGCTCCGGTTCATCAATCTCTAGAGTTTCTTTGCTCAAAAATTGTTGAACAGTTTGTGCAGTGTCTCTTGCCGGAGACAGATGTTTCTTTTCTTCTGCAGTCTTAGAACTGTCAACCTCTTTGTCTTTCACCACTGCTTCCTTCTCCTGTAATTGCTCTTCTTCTTTGGATCCGGAGACTGTAGGGGAAACCGGAGGAGAGATATTTGTCTGTTCAGGGCTCACTTCTTCCGGAACAGAAGATTCCAAATCAGCAGCTGTTTCTGCACCTAAGTCCTCTACAACAGGAAGATTGAACCTTTTGAAGGCCTTCCGGAGGATCTCTTCTGTTTCTTGGGCCACTTTGTCAGTCTCACCAAGCATGAGTTGATTCATCCTGGCTTTGCTTCTGAACTCATCTTTGCAGTCCTTGAAGATAATGTTCATTGTCTTGGGATCAATTTGAGGATATAGCTGAATAGCTATCTGCTCCCGGATCTCAAGATCTTTAGCATGAGCATTATTCTTTCTTACTTCCAATTCCTTTTCTAGGCTTTTAGGAATAAGAGATATTATTTCAATGAAAGCCTTATTATATATGTTAAGATATTTAACTGTGGCCTCCTGCAGAGTCTTTTGGTCGGCCTCACTGAAGTCATCATAAGATTCAGTCATTGGTTGAAGGTTTCCATCCACCGTGACCGACTTGATTATGCTCTCTAGAGACAGAGTGGGCTTTTCAACAGATACCTCTGCCGTTTCATCCTTGTCTTGGCCTGTGGAGGGCTTACCGGATCCTTTCTTCTTCTGTTTCTTTATTTCTTTTATTCCCTCATCTGACTCTGTTTCCTCTTCATCCTTTTGGCTTCCATAAGCCCTTGTGGCTTTTGTCTTGGATCTCTTACCGGATGCCTGGACTTCCGGTTTTGAACTTTTGGTTGTGGGAGGTGCAGGTCTCTTTGATGATCTGGTCCGGGTGGGAGCTTCAACCGGAGCACTTTCTTTACTTTTCTCTTCTTCCTCAGCCTTCCTCCTCTTTTCCCGGCTGGCATCAAGTGCCTCCTTTGAGATGCCTAGGCCTTGAGCAGTGTGCTCTACTTCTTTTCTCACCTTCCTTTTAATCTCAGGTTCCCTGAGTTCTACATGTATTTTTACACTCAGCTCCTCAAAGGTTCCAAACCTTTCTGCCTTAGGATCTTTGGGCTGACTTAGCATGTGTTGAACATGCAGCTCCACTATCTGTTCATCCACTTCATACCCCATGGGCATGATCCAGACAGTCCTTGGCTCTACTGCCTCCATTAGGCACTGATCAGTGTCAACCATAAAGCACACTGAGTCTTTGTATTTTTCAACAAGAGACTGGGGAATTCTCTCTCTTGCTTGCATCATGCTCTGAAAGTTTTTGAAGTATCCCCATAGAGCTGAATTTCTCGCTTTTGCATCCCCAAGTCCATGCAAGTAGTCTCTTATCTGGACTGCAACAGGTTTGTCATTCTGCCATACCCATCCACTTGTTCCGGGTAGCTCATTCATGAAGTAGAAGAATAGACATACAATAAGAGTACCATACTTAAAGGAATTCTTCTTATCCTTCTTGATTTTCTGTATGTTTTCCATTAATTGGCTTAGCAGTAGTTCGCAGAGATCATATTCTGCATTCTTTCTTAGCATTTCATAGGCAGTGTATACTGCAGTTCCGGATACAGAATTCTCCCTGCTGGAGTGATAGATCTTGTATCCTATTATCATTGATGCATATTTGATATCTGGATCCGAAATATCTTCAATGGTCATTGCCCTCTTATCAAATTTTGATCCGGTGGCCTCAGTTACAATGTTGTTCTTGACAGATTTGAGGATAGGTACCCCTCCGGAAGAGTATAGACCAATTACTGCTCTAATTGCCTCTTTTGTGATCTTGCAGGGTCTATCTAGCCATAGAAAGTTGTCATGCATCCTACTCAGTACATACCGGACCCATTCATCTTCTTCAAAGCAGGGGAAATGAATAAATTGCTCAAATTGTTTCTTCTGGATATCCTTATACTCTGGTTTAAGCTCAAAAGCATTGTCTATCAGTTGCTTGTGATAGAGGTCTCTTAATTTGAATTCCCCAAATTCCTCAATGCTTGCATGTATGTAAACCCTAATGTCTTCGGTATGTAAAACTCCGTGAGGAACACTAGAGAAGGCTCCTAGTGGATCTACCTCCAATGATTTGTAGGGATGTTTCTTGAATGAGGGGCGAGGTCTATCAGAGATCTTAACTATGTTTGGAGTAGCCATTCTTCAAAGATTTGCAGTGAGGTAATGAAAAGCGGAGAATACCTTATGCGCCTTCGGTTTGCACGGAGTGGTTGGATTGATTTCTTTATGCAATAACTTCGGCAGGAGATCCTTGGTGTGCTTGATGAACCTTGTTGCAGAGCTCCACTTTTCGCTTCTTCTCGAGTGCAGAATGAGCAAATGACCTTTGAGAAATCCCTTAAATTGCTCCGCGAACCCTAATATCTGTCTGCAATAAATGCTTCACCTACATCATTCCGGTTTGCCTTGTCTGGATAGTTTGGAGTATCCCGGATTAGTCCTGATCTGTGGATATCATCCGGATCTTTCAATCATGAATGAATCGAGGTAACATATTGCAAGAACATCCCAAACACTCTGTCCAATCCGCAGAACAAGATAGTGCATTTCTGGATCTTTCCGGACCTTTTTGTAATCCTTTATCATACTGGAGCATCTCCCTGAACAGGTCTTATTTGATCGATCACAGCTTCTTCATAACTCCATGCGGACCTCTGAAAACTTGACTGAAGTATCTCAAGACTCATATCTACAAACCCTTTGATCCGCATCTTGTGCCACATCCGGCACCACTTGTTTGGCTGGGGGAACAAGATTTTCTTTGAGTCTCCCCCTGAGCCTGAGCTCACTTTTTAATTTCTGGAAGAGATATCAGCACCAGAGTCTGGTGCGGATCCAACCTCTACATTCTCTGAACTTTTCTTCACCCAAATCTTGCTCATCTGATTCCTAACCTCATCCGCATTCATCTTTTGTTTACCCTTGTCTTGATTCTGATTATACACCGGACCTCTTTTGTCCTGATTCTTGTTTCTGCAGACTTTAGCATTATGACCGGACCTATTGCAGATTTGGCAAATAACATTTCTTTGCATATTTGACTGATATCCTCTTGATCTGCATTGATTAGCAATATGACCTACTCTATTGCATGTGAAGCATCTACCTTTGAATGATTTGTTTACTTGCATAATTCTGCATTCATGGGATTTGTGTCCATACCTTTTGCAGTTGAAGCACTGTCCGGAGAAGGATGAATTAATCTGATTCATTCTCATTCTGCACTGATTAGCTTTGTGACCAAAGTGGTTGCAGCTGTGGCAGTATCCATTGAAGGATGGATATCTTTGAGCATTTGGCTGTCTTACCGGAGGTCTTCTAGGCCTGCTCCTTGGATTTTCTGATCCAAGATTCTTCTGACCGGATCCGGAGCTTTCTCCTTTCTCATATCCCAAACCATACTTGTCATCTGTCCTCTTTTGACTTCCAAGAAGAACTTCAAGTTGAGCAGAACTTATCTTGAATTTCTCTTTATATTCATTTGCTGTTTGAAGGTCTCTTTTGAGAGAGGCAATTTGATCCTCAAGTTTTCCTTCATTATCTTTGGCATCTTCAAGATCAGATTCAAGATGTCTGATAATCCTGTCCATCTGGTGGCATTCTTCTGATTTTTCTTTAAGAGATTGTCTTAGATTGTCTTCAGCCTTTCTTTTTTCTTCAATCTCTTGAGTAAACTTTATAGTTCCTGATTCCATTTCATGTCTTAACATAATGACTTCTTTTGATAAATTTTCACATAACTTGGTTTGCTCAGTCAATTCTTCATTTGTATTGCTTTCTTCACTTTGCCTTGCCAACTGTTGAAGCAGCTCCTTTCTCTTTTTCATAGAGAGACTTAATTTGTCTTTTAATTCTCTCATGAATTCATCAGCCTGTTTGAGTCTTTCCTTTAATTCACTGACTTCAGAATTTGACTGTTCAAGATCCTCAAGAGCAGTCTTGAGTTGCTCCCTTAAACCATATGCATCCATTTGAAATCCCAGATCTTCCTCAAGCTGTTAGGCTCTATTAGGAGGAACTTGGCTCTGATACCAATTGTTGATAACTGAGAGGGGGGGGGTGAATCAGTTATCCTAATTATTTCCCTTATTGAACTTTCCTTTTAATTGATGCAGCATAAAATCAAACACAAAAACATTAACCATGAAATAAGAAACACATGACACAGTATTTTTGACGTGGAAACCCTGTTAAGGGAGAAAACCACGGGGTGATTAACCCAAAATTATTCTCTGTTAGAAGAATAGGAAATTACAAAAATGGCACTTGCCAATTAGGGCTCACTGCCCGAGCACACTGCTCACAAGAGGCCCACTGCCTACAAGAAGACACACTGTCTACAAAGTGATGAGAATCACAGTCTTGAACTGATTGGAAGCATCTGCATATGCTGGAGTTCAGTTCCGGTTAGGCTCAGTACACTGATCTGCTGCACTTCATCTTTCCTCTGTTCTTTAATCTGCTATCTTTCACATACCGGATTCTTTTTGCTACCTCTGCTCTTATCTAGACTTATTCGCATATATCTCCACACCATCACACACTTCATAACTAAATCCATCCTCTATATATATCCGCACAAGTAATTTCATCACCTTTCTAGTCGGCATCCGGAACAGTCTAGTTTCTTACAAACTTTTGTTCTGTCGGCTGAATCCTTCCTCACCAAGCAATGCGGATCAAGCATATACTTGTAGATATCATTAATCATGTCGGCCAAACATGATTCATGCCTTCACAACCTCTGTCATCAACGGTAACACATCCGGAAAGCACTTTGATACTCTGCCAGTCAGTTCTTCCTCTGTTTTCACTGTCTCTCAGGAATTTGGTACTCAACCATTCATATCTTTTTCCTTGTCCATCACCGAAGGCTAAATCCTTGGAATATACCACTCAAGGTAGTCCTCTTGACTTCCCCAAATCCGCACTGCACCAAGACACTTCCTCTGAGAGATCCGGACCAATCTGTCGGACCTTGCCACATGCTCTGTTCTTCTTCACCGGACCACAACATTCTTTATTCTGACTTCCGGTAGAGGCACATCATGACTTGCGGATATGTGGGATGACCTTTGTTGCCATCAATGACAACAACCATGAATCCATATAGTGTCTCTTGCCAACAATAGTGTCCATATTGGTCGCATCTAAAACATTGGACGCGAGAAATGTCTTTCTTGAATGAACCTTTCCCGTGATGATTTTTCCTCTTCTTGAAGTGTTTCTTCTTCTCTTTCTTGTGAGAGTTTGTATTTAGAACATGAAGATCTTCATCTATATTTTTCTGTTTTGACCCTTTCTTTGTCTGTCTAGATTCTTCTTGAAGACAGTCTGATCTTAGGCGGTCAAATTTTGGAAATTTAGACCTTGCACTAATGCCTTGAACAAATGTCTCCCAGGAATTTGGGAGACCATCTAGGGCAATAAGTGTTAGTTCCTTGCTTTCAATTTGGTACCCAAGTGTTGATAGTTGATCCCTTAGTGCAGATATTCTCATAAAGTATGCATTGATAGATTCTCCTTTGTTCATACTTATATGATTTATTTCTCTCTTTAGGGCTAAGGTTCTGCTAGAGTTATTAATTTCATAATTGCTTTCAAGTGACTTAAACATATGATATTCAGTCTCATGTTTTGTCAAAATTGGCATGATATGATCTCTAACTCCATCAACTATGATTTTCATGGCTTTGTCATTTCCTTCAATCCATGTCGTTTTATTAGGATCATTATTTGGTTCCGTTTTGTTTTCTCTCACAAATGAATCAACTTTTTTTTCTTTTAGTATCATCATAATTCTGAATTTCCATGATGAGAAGTTATTTCCTCCTTCCAATCTATCTTCGAATCAGATTGCTGCTGCCATTTGAGAAATGGGATGTATTAAATCTGAATTTCTCAAGTTTGATTTTTTGCCCGGATTTTGCTTGACTTGGCTCTGATACCATGTAAATTCAAATCGAACTTATAATCTCTAATTTGGATATTTTCTGAAGGTTGGATATTTATATTGCAGAGTTAATTTATTACTGTCTTTTGTTTTTTTAAGATGCAATTTCAACTTCTCATACACTTCTGATTTTTGTGTTGATTCATAGTATTGTTGGGCAAAGACATTGATATATATATGTTAGTGACTGTAGGAGTCACATATATGATAGACGTGACTCCTCAAGGAGTCACGCCTATCATAGGTGTGACTCCCACAGTCACCGTTTCTAATGAAGTCATTTCACCGATGACAACAATTACTAATCACTGTTTAGAATGCAGACGATGTATATCATTTGATCATGCTATTTGGTGATACGTTATCTGATCGAAGCTAAATAACTCAACAATATCACTGTCATTTATCTTTGATAGGTTGCCCCTACGTTTTTAAGACTAAATGGCATGACACACCAACAATAGTTACCCCAAGGACAAGTAAAAGTTATTTTATGTTGATCTTCTTCTGCTATCTTTATCTGATTGTAGCCAGAGAATCCATCCATGAGAGAAAGCATTTCATGGCCAGCAGTCAAGTCTACTATGAGATCAATGTTTGGTAATGGAAAGTCATCTTTGCGACATGCTTTGTTAAGATCTCTAAAATCATTACACATGTGGATGCCCCCATTCGGTTTAGACACAGGTACAATGTTTGAGACCCATTCTGAATAATCAATAGGCCAGATGAACTTTGCATCTAGCAACTTCTGTATTTCAACTTTTACCAAGAGAGCTATCTATGGGTGCATCTTCCTTAGCTTTTTCTTGATTGGTTTAATTGTTGGATCAACTGTGAGATAGTGAACCACTAGCTTAGGGTCTAACCCTGGCATATCAGCATATGTCCATGCAAAGTTGATGGTTCTTTGTAAGAAGAAGTTGTTAATATTCTTGTGCTCTGTTTCTGATAATGATGCTGCAAGGAATGTGGTCTTCATATTTTGCTCTGTGCCAAGGTTTATCCTTGTAGAATCTTCCACTAGGAGAGATGACTTCTCTTGATACTTAGATGGTAGGGGAAGGTCAAATCCTCCATCCTCAGGTGCCACAGTTGGGTTTTCACCTTTGGATACCTCCTTTGTTTTTTCTATTTTGTGATCAGGAGGTGCTAAAGTGTGGTTTTCATCTAGAGATCTTTCTTTATTTTTACTTTTGTGACTGGAGGATTTGGCATTCTCACCAAAATAAGTTGTTGGATCTAGTTCCATTACAAAACCATCTTTGTGATCGCCCAGAGGGATACCATCCCGGAGTCCCAGGAACTCAGCTATAGCTTTGTCATTCTAAAATACATCTATAATGGGGGACCCTTGTTGGTCTCAATTGATAAGTTCAGGGTAGACAAGTGTTACAATATGGGTGTTTGTGGTGGATGTTAAGGATACAGATGATAGCATAAATATGGAGGATTCTGTAAATAGGTCATTCATATGGAGGGAAGACTCATCGATGATATCCTCATTAGACGTCAAATCTGTGAGAGAAGTTTTAGCCACCTTGTCGAGGATACCCTTGATGTCCAAGGCGTGTGGTACCTTCCTAGCAAATCCTAACCCCTTCTTGTCTAGTTTCTTCATCACAATAATGGGTTCCATTGTTCCTTGATTCTATTTTCCAAGGCCACATTTGCCTTTATAGCCCATGTTTTTGACTATCCTTAAGCCATTGCCATATTGCTTGACTGGTATTGTGACTGGTTCTTTCTCCTTATAGAGCCAAGAAGAAATATCTTCAATAATTTCCTTGGCCAATAATTTTCCCTCTTGGAATTGGGTTAGGGATGCTGGGGGAGGAATTGTTGCTTTTTTAGTTGCTTTGGCAATGGGTGGTTGGTCGTAGGATTTAGGAGATAGAGGCATCCACCCTACACAACAAGATTTTGAGATATCATATTCTCCAAAGCCTATATCATGGATGTGAGCTTTGATTTCAGGAATAGGATGAGGATTAGGTTCACTTGCAGAGGTCTTTGTCAGATTTTCAGGGTTGACATACAGTGGCAATTCAAGGGCTTTGTCATTTTTAGGCACTTGGTTGCAATTCTTATAACTGCCTTGCAAGACACGGTAGAATTTGAAAGGATTAGGGTCACCTGGGATAGTTATCTCTGTACCATTGAATGGGAACTTGAGAGAGTGATGGTATGTTGGGGGAACAATTTTCATTGCATGGATCCATGGGTGTCCTAGGATAATGTTGTAAGGTAGCTCAATGTCAAGGACTTGGCACCGAGTTTCAAGCATGACCGGGCCTACTTGTATAGGCAAGTGGATAACGCCTTCTGATAGGTGTTCAGCATCATCATACCCCTTGATTTTAATACTTTGATCAATGTTGACTTGATCCTCATAGTATCCCAATTGTTTAAGTAACTTTAGAGAACAGATATTAAGACCAGCACCACCATCTATAAGTATGTGTTTGATCTTGTGGTTATGGATGAGAACCTCAATGTGAAGGGCATCATTGTGACATGGATCATGGGATGGGAAGTCCTTTTTAGAGAAGATGACATTGTAGGGCGAGGCAATGCTACCTATAATAGCTTGGAAATCTATGACCGCTATGTTGTTAGGAACCGAAGGGCTTTTTCTAGAATAGCTTTATGTGCGGATGACGACTGTAGAAGGTCCAAGATAGAGATCTGCGTAGGGGTTTTTCCTAGATGTTCAACAAGATTGTAATTAGATGGGGTTGGGAGACTTGGTGTAGGACCATGAATGGTGACACAACCATGACAAGTTGTAATAATGTAATCCATAGATTTGCCTTTGATTGTGAGGGTAGATACATGACTCTCTTCAAAATGATCCACAATAGAGTCATAGGAAGTGGAAGCTTTGTAAACACCTTTACCTTTATCCAGAGGAGGACCTTGACCATGGTTAGGGAATGGTTCCTTGTACATGTTGAGATCCTTGTTGGTGTGTTGAGTTGGTGGTTCATCCTCAAAAGTTATTTTATTTCCGTCGATGAGGTTTTGAATGATGTGTTTGAGTCTCATGCATGATGCGATTTTGTGTCCTTTGCTCCTACGGAATTCACAATATTCATTTTATTTGTATCACGTGGATTTGTAAATAGATTCACCATATGGAGGAGCATCTAGTAAGGTGATGAGTTTATTGTGTATAAGTTTCTGTAAAACATTCTCAATAGGCTCTCCCAAGGGACTGAATTGACGCGACAAAGGGTAATCTTGTTGAGGTCGCTCTTATTGTCATTGGTTTTGGTATGGTTGCCTTTGTTGGTTTTGTTGAGGCAGAGTTTGACTCAGTTTTGAAAGCTAAAGGGGTTGTTGCAATGTTTGGACATGTTTAGAATCAACTACACCATCATTGACCACATTTTTATTTTTGTTCCAAAATTTTGGTTTGTCATTTGTTTGTTGTTGGGGAGCATTGTCTTTAGTTTCTTTGAAGATTTTTACCACACCCTTAGCAATGAGGGCCTTTTTGATGTTGATTCCCTTGTAGGTAATTTCATCGAAGGTTGTTGCACTTAGAATTTGCAAATGGAAACCCAATTCTTGGTTAAGGTTCTGCACAAATATGCTAACAAGCTACTTTTCAGGTATCTTGAATGGGAATTTACTAGCCATTTGTCTCCATCTTTGAAGGAAGGAAATGAAAGTTTCTCCATTTTTCTGTTTATTGTTGCATAGGTCGGTCATGGAGATCTCATGTTCTATGTTGTAAGAAAAATGGGTGGCAAATTTCTCTGCAAGCTCATTAAAAGATTTGATACCCATGGGTACGTGCGAGAACCATTCTATAGCTTGACCTCTAAGACTACGAGGAAAGAGGCGCATAAGATACATGTCATTATGTGAGACCTCAAAGCAAGTAAGATAGAATTCTCTAAGATGGTCTTTTGGGTCTCCTTTTCCTTTGTATTTATCAAATTTGGGAATAGTGAAATTGTGAGGAAAAGGGATCATGGGTAAGGATTGATCAAATGGATAAGAACAAACTTCATCCAAAGAGAAGGTCTTCTTCATGTGGCCAAATGTAAGTTCAGATAGTTGTTGAACTTCCACAAGTTTTAGCTCCATAGCTATTGGAGGGTTTGGGCACATCTCCTATTGTCCAAGAAGTGGTTGTTGTTTCCCATATGGAAGATTATAGTGGAAGCCATGGGCATTGGTGTTATAAGGGTCATATGATTGGTTGGGGTCGTATGTGTTGTATGTTGGGTTTAGATTGGGTTGGAATTGGGTGTTTTTATTTTGAGGAGGTGGGGGTGGTGCTAGATAAGAATGTAGGCTTTGTGATGGTTGTTGATAAGAGCTTGGTGGAGGAAAGCTAAATATTGTTGGGTTTGGTTGCGGATTGAGATAGGTGTGGGTTAGGTTGAGAGTGGAAGATTGTTGTGGCAGAGGAACATAGGTAGATGTGTTTTGCGATGGTTGGGGTTGTATGGGAAATGTGTTGAAAAAGGTAGGTATCGATGAGCGTTGTGGTGGAGGGACATAAGTAGATGAGATGTGTTTTGTGATGGTAGTTGATAAGAGCTTGGTGTAGAAGAATGTTGTGGAGGAGGGACATAAGAGGTGTTGATGTTTTGCGATGGTTGGGGTTGCGTGACATTGTGTGGTTGAAGGATACGAAGGGTTGATGATGTTGGGGGTGGTGTTTGTTGAGACCCTTGTTGCATGGCTACATAAGTGTTTCTTGGATTACAATTTGGTGGAAAACATTCTTGTGATGGGGTAGCCAATGTTCCACTTGCGATTGGTGTGGGAATTTTAGGAGTGTTTTGTATGTTTGATTGTGCTAGAGCGGCTTGTCTTGCTAGTTTGACTTGATGATGTAGAGTCTCTTGTTGGTGTTTGTAAATTTCCATAGGAGTCAAGAGCGGTGATATGGGTCTCTCTGCTGTTGGATTTTGATAAAGGGGATTCCTATATTGTGCAATTGTTCTCCCTTGTGAGCTTTGTTCGAGTGTAGGAGTGGTCACAGTTGACATGGTTTGGACTGTCGTTATAGTGTCTTGGGTGTTGTTAGGCTCACTAAGATTTGATATATCAAAGCCCTTGGGTAATTTGTCTCCATGCTCTACTAGCAAGCAAAATAAATGATCTTGGTTCTCACTAAGGATTTTGTCAAAGGCGGCCATGACTCTAGGATCTTGTATGATTTCATCAAGGTCTTGTCTATATTCTTGAGAGGATTGACCTATTTCAAAGTGTTTCTCTTCTTGAGATGGGGCTTGACCTATGGTATAACCTTGTGGAACAAAACCTGGAGGCATACCGATTGTATATTGAGGTATATCAATCAAAGGGACATTAACTCCTTGAGGATTGTTTGGTTGGTCCTGCTGTGGCATGTTTTGAGAGTTGGTTAATCATTCCACTGGTGTCTTTGGAGTACCCTTGGGAGTCATGTTGGATTGGCTTGGTTGAGGCGTACGAGGAGGTGATTTGCGCTTCCTTGTGGTGACTTGCTTAGCCTTCATAGTTTGTTGGAGTCTAGTGGTTACCATGGGAGACACTAGGACAATATGCTGTGTTTGAGATGTTTGCTAGGGTTTTACTTGTGTTTTCAGGAATGACAGTTTTGATGCATAGTTTACTAGACCAAAGGCGCTATACTATTTGACCAAAGGCGCAGGACTGTGCTACCAAAAGAGAGCTACTATGTTACCAAATGTGTTTGGACTGAGCTGCCAAAGGCAAGGTACTGTTATACCAAAGGCAAGCTACTGTTAGACCAAAAGTGAGCTACTGTTATACCAAGGGCATTGAAGTAGGTTTTCTAGAGGTGAGGTACTATTATACCAAAGGGGAGCTTCTATTATACCAGAGGCACTGAAGTAGTGTCAGAGTTGTTTAAAAGGCAAATTTTGATAGTTTTGGATTTGATTTTGATTGGATTTGCTTTGGTAAGAGAAAACATAGCAAACATAGTGGCAAAAAGGACTGACACAATAGATAGTCTATGTTTGAGGCTAACAAAAAGCCCAATGTTTCCACTAGTATAAGACAATTGCAAACACTATCAAGCACTTTTTATCCCTAGAGACAAGGTTTCATTGTAGTAGATCAGCTCACAACTTAATACTCTGTTGACCAAATGTCATTCCATAAAGGTGTCAAACATTTGTATCTTTGTGAGAGACGATAGGTAGGGATATCTCACCCTCCCCTCGGAAAGCTCAAGTAGGTCACAAGAGCTTTATGGACGAGGGAATACTATCTCTTCTATAGGGAGCCAATGGTGAGTATCTTGAGGGCTTAAATCGATTCCCCTTGCACTGATGATTACCGCAACATTCGGAGGTGGATCAGGTATTCACTATCTAGATTGGTTCTTAGTAACTTTGAGGGACCAATGCCTTATGAGCAATGTGACAAGGTACTAAAAGCTTTAACCAATCCTACTAAGAGTATTAAACACTTCGCTCAATGTGAAAATCATTTCCACCAAGAGCTAGTACACCTCTTTTCAGTTTGGCACCACAAGGTAAGGCTGACATCGGTTAGGACTTGGCTTTCGCCTTATCCCTCTTATATAGTGGTTCAAAGGAAAAATCTGATTAGGGTCATCCCTTTTGGATTATGCGTAATCTAAAAGTAGGCCCTTCTAAAGGAAAAACTGAAATGTAAAATCAAGCATATCAAACAAAGGTTCAATTGTCCCGTTATAAGAAAAATAAGGTACAACTAGATTAGGCACACACATGATTGTAGTTGTTAATTGTCCCTTATGAAATTGGAGTGTTTGGCATTCATGTCCATTATCCCTTAGAAAATTGAAGTGTTTTTGCATTCATGTCCATTGTCCCTTAGGAAAGCAATATGTTCCTAAGACTTAGATTACCAAAAAATGATTTGTCCAATTATCCCTTAAGAAAGCAATATGTTTCTAAGACTTAGTGCAATATATTGAGTTTCTTCAATGCTCGTCCTACATGAACATGTTAGGGAAACCCATTTGCTCTATGTGGGTATAAGAAGCTACAACAAGTCTATTAGTTCCACAAAAACTCACAATTTTAGCAAAAATGAATCAATATGACCAAAAGCGCTTTACTGTCTTACCGAAGGTGACTTGCTGTATACCCAAGAGCGCTGCACTGTATTACCAGAGGCACGTTTCTCTAGAACCAAAAGTGATATATTGTGCTACTAGAAGCGCTATACTGTGCTACCAAACGTGCTTTACTATCCCAGATCTTAAAAAAGTTGTTTTTTTGTCAAAAAGGCTAGGTCAAAATAGGATTTCATGGTTGACTTGAAGATTTGAGATGTAAAAGCTGATAGATCTGTAACTTGGGATCAAGAACAACTCAACTAATGCTGCAAATAGGTAGGTTAACTCAAAAGTTGAAAATACTCCTAAATACGTCAGCTTAGGAAGTATAAAAGATAATTTGAAAGATAAATAAATCAGCTTGTCAATCAATCAATGATAGTTATTTGAGTTAAAATCTTGCCAATCACAAAGCAAGATCTCAAAACCCTAATATGCCAAAAGCGCCTTACTGCTCTGCCGAACACGCTGGACTATTTTGCCAATAGTGTGTTACTGTGCTACCAGAGGTGCTACAGTATCGCCCGAGGGTGCTATACTGTACTGCCAAAAGTGCTTTACTATACTGCCAATAGCACTTTTCTATGTCTTTTGCGTTGTTCCGTATTGTACTTAAAAAAGACAATTTCTCAAAGAAAAAAGAGGGATTAGTGGGTCCCACCGGGCGTGCTAGAATGTGTATGAGGAAAATTGATTAGACAAATGATAAAATCAAAACTATGATAATAACCAAATCAATAACCCATAACATAAAGAGATTTATCTAAATAAAAAGCCATTATCAATAAATCAAATGAAATAAGAAAGCTTTTACCAAATTGTATTGTTCTCTTTCGTCGAATGTGGATTGCTCAAATATATTGCGAAACCATGTTTGCAACAAGCAAGTATATGTGCTCAAAGTGCTCAAGAAGATCGTAAAAAGGTGCTCAATAATGCGATGTATGCTCAATGCGCTGTAAAGGATGCCTGAGAATAAGTGATCGAATAGGATTTGTAAAGGAGATGAGGGGGGTTTATATAGGCTTCAAACATGATCGATCAACGGATGAAATAAATCCATAGAATGAATGGTTGAGATAAATCAAATAACTCATGCTGAATGTGCACACGACATATGTCACTCCAAAAAGGTATTTTTATTAAGATAATTGCTTTTTTGATAAAGATAGATTTGATTTCATAAAATAGAATGTTTTTTCTTCTAATTCATGAGTTGATGAAAACAAGATAAATTAAAGCCAATTAACTTAACTTTAGATTTGTCTTTTTTAGAGTTCTAAAAATAAGACTAATTGTGCACATGAGTTAACATGATATTTTTAGAGGAATTGGGAAGATAATTGAAAATAATAAATAAATTTATTTAATTGATTGTGCATGATTTTGAAGAATAGATAAGATATGAAGATTTAAATAAATTAAACAAATAAATTGATTTAATTTATTTTACATGATGAAGGATAAATAAAATATGTGATTATATTTTATTTTTAGAAGATTTATTTTTAGAGGAAAAAGAAAATTAAATAAATAAATTTATTTAATTGTTTGTGCAAGATTAGAGGACATAGAATAGATTTGAAGATTTAAATAAATTAAACAAATAAATTGATTTAATTTATTTTGCATGATGGATAAATAAAATATATGATTATATTTTATTTTTAGAAGATTTATTTTTAGAGGAAAAAGCAAAATAAATAAATAAATTTATTTAATTGTTTGTGCAAGATTAGAGGAATATGAAGATTATAAATAAAATACTTGATTTTATTTATTTTTAGAGGGTTGAGATAATTTAAATAAATTTGCATGATTTATTTAAATTTAGAAGAATAATTGATTTAATTAAATAATATAAATTATTTAATTGTAGATAAGAGAGAATTTTGTGATGAATTAATTAAATAATTGGATTTATTTAATTAGCGTGGACTTGAAATTTGAAAGAGGATAATGATTTAATTAAATAATGAAAATTATTTAATTGTGGAAGTAAATAGAGGGATTTAATTAAATTAATTAAATAAGGAGGATTTATTTGATTAAAGTTGAAAGTATGTGATTTGGATGAATTTGATGAAATTAATTAAATAATTTGATTATTTAATTAACGTTGAAATGCAAGTGATTAGACAGATTTGACAAGAATGCAAGTGATTTGAAGACATGGTCATTTTTGGATGTCTACAACAAGCTAAAGAAAATCCTTTATCAGAACAGAAGGAAGAATCTAATAAGGAGATGGATCTAGATGATCCAGAGCAAAGCTTGAAGGAAGAGGTCTCTATTGTACCAAGAGACACTGCAAAGTCAGTTAGAGAACTTTTGGAGAAAGAGAAACAAGTTTTGAATGAGCTCGAGTTTCTACATGGTCCAATAAACTTGGACACAATGTCTCCTATACAAAAATTTAGATTGACATCAATTGCACAGGCAAAGGCAAGAGAGGAAATGTTAAAGTCTCACATAGAGGATAGTGAGCTTATTGGTGAAGCATCTAGCATTTTAGATAAGCTGATGCCAACATACCAAAAGGACACTTCTCTATCATCATAAAATCAACTCAAAGAACTCATAAGCTCTATAAGTAAACAATTTGAATCCTTTGAAAAATTTGCAGACATAAAAGTTAGGGAAGAGTTTAATGAGAAAATATTGAATGAGTTGAAGGAAATGATAACCAATGACAAAGTCCAGCTAGACAATAGAATAAAATGCATTCAAAGTTCCATTAAAGAAGTTGGTGACATATACAAATTTTGTTTATTCTAGCTAGAAGTCACAAAGAAAACAGAAGAAAAAATCAAGGAGTTGGAGCAAAAACTTGAACACTTTTAAGGCATATGATCCTATGATAGAATCAATTAGCACCAAGGAAAGTCAAGTCATGAACCTTCATGATGAGCTAAACAATCTAATAAGTGAGGGATAAAATCAGAAATAAAATGTGTCAGCTAAGAAGAATAATCTATCCTAAGTTAGATTCCATGTTTAATCTAGTAGCTGAAGCACAAGTAGCTTCACAATCTGACACACCCTCTGATCTTCACAAGGCAAAGACTGTAGTTTTTCTGCTCAGTGGTCATATTCAAATTTTGGACAATGCAAGAAAAGATGGGATGGTGAGCTGGCTCAAATTAAGACCACTTTCAATGACATCCTCCAGCACATGTAAAATAAAGTTGAAGATTGTACCTGTACATATGCGGTAGAGTAATCAGGGGGCAGCAACAAAAGAGAGAAGTTCAAAGAAGTCTTTATTCCATAGAAAACAACTGTTCTTTAGAAGATGAGGAACATGATGATTCAAATGATGAAATAGTTTTCATGGCCTTGAAAGTTGGTGAAAAAAAATATGATATTGAAAGATGTAAGAAGTCTAGTACCTTGCAGGATGACAAAAATAATGAAAAGATTGTTGGCAAGAGACACTACTATGCTAGATAATTGAGTGTTGTCATTGATGGAAACAAGAAAAGGAACAAGGATGGAATAGAGTCTGTGGTCTGATAAAGAAGACTTAGTCATATTGGCTAAGTATGGACAATATTCAGAGTAAGGGACAAAAAGTGGATTAGTATGCCTCCGTAGATGAAGAATGACAAATGTAGTTTAGGTATGTTGACTCATAGCCACTTGATGATGATATATTCCAGTGTTCAAGTCATGACTTCCTCTGGAGGTCATTTGAATAAAATGTCTAAGTTTGGATAAATAAAAGTAAGACAGGGATAGTGTACAGTGCAAAGTAAAAGGGTTCGCATTCCTCCATAAGTGTATATTTTGTTATGCAGTTTTGAGGTGTTGTAAACACTTGTATGAAGTGTCTAAATCCAAAGTTGTAAGATATGAAGTCCACCAGAAAGATAGTTTCAAGTTGCTGAGTAGCACTATAGTGTTTGATAGAGTTTGATTGTGACAGTGTCTAAGTTCTGATGGTCCGCATTTTGCCGCTAAAGAATATTTTGCTCTGCAGTTTTGAAGGTATGATTGGAGATGTCTAAGGAGTCTTTGATATGATTTTGAGAAAGTATTGTGGTCTGCAATGAAAGTTGTGATTTGACAGTTAGACTGAGTCACTAATAGTCTATGTTTGAGGCTGACATGATAGTTTGATTTATGTACGGTAAGTTCTATTGTTTAGAACTTAATCCTAAGTGGTTCTACAGTTGGAGCTGACATATGAGAAGGTGCTTCAAATCTTAATTAGGTCCGCCATGTATTTTGATGTATGGATTTGGCTGACAAGCTACAAGGTTATTAACTATATGCTTCATCTGAGTATGCTGACCTAATATGAAGATCTTAAGTGTTGTGGATATATATATGGGATCGAATTTGGTGTTAAGGGTGTGATGCGAATGTGATAGAAACATATGTGTAACATGCAAAGGAAGGTGATTCTGTGGATGCAATTAAGAGTAGAAGAAGAGAGATCTTATTTCCATGTAAAAGCAGAGTAGTAAGAGATGAAGAGTTGTGAGACAGTATTTCTATGCTTCATTAGAGCTGCAACAATGCATGTGTAGATGCAGTCTGAGCAGTTCATTTTGGCAGTGAACCATTCTTCTTTCCTCTTTCTTTCTCCAAGCAGTGAGCCTTTCTTGTAGTGAGCATTTCTCTGGGTAGTGAGCCTTTTGTAATCCTGTATTGTGCTATAATAATATATTGTGAGCTAACACTCGTAGTGGTTATGTCCTTTTGGGTTTTCCACGTAAAAATCTTTGTGTTCATGTGTTATGTCTTGGTGGTTGCTATTTCTATGTCTATTTTGTTTTCATGTTATTAACTTTGGAAATTGGATAAGTAAATCTGTTAAGAAGTGGTTTTGTGGAATATTGATTCACCCCCCTCTCAGTATTCCTTATTCTCAACAAAGTGTATGGTTGTGTGGACTGCTTTTCATGCAAGAGAAGAAGGAAATGCTTAGGTTATTGACAATGGTTTCTCTAACCACATGACTAGTGACAAAGGGAAGTTCATCAGCCTCAAGAAGTGGAATAGTGGAGCTATCAATTTTGGTGGTGATGAGTCAACACAAATTTTTGGAAAGGGTGCTATAACTATTGATGGAAAGAGTAAGATTGAGGATGTCCTCTATGTCAAAGGGTTGAAACACAATCTCCTCAGAGTTAGTCAGATGTACAATAAAGGATACAATCTTATATCTCATGCCAAAGGTTGTGAGATCAGGAAGGTAGGGTCTGGAAGATTAGTTGCAAAAGGTACTAAGACATATGGAGATATCTATCATATAAAGGAGGTAAATGGAAGAACCTATTCATTGTTACAATTTGGTGAGTGTTGGTTGTGGCACAATTGGATGGGACATATTAACTGTAATTATATGGTGAAGATCAGCTCTACTCATGCGATGAGAGATATGCCTAAGATAACCAAGCCTGCAAACACATTATGCAAGGAATGTCAAATGGGAAAGCAGACAAAGATAAATTTCAAGAGCAAGGAGAATTCTTCTACAGTGCCACTGGAGCTGGTTCACACTGACCTATGTAGAACTACAAGAATAAAGATTCAACAAGGTGAAAGGTACTTCATGTTGCTTATTTATGATTACTCTTGAATGACTTGGGTTACTTTATTAAGAGAAAAATAAGAATCCTTTTATAAGTTTAATATTTTCAATGCAATAGTTAAGAATGAAATGAATGCTAAGATCAAATGCTTAAGATCTGATAGAAGAGGTGAGTTTACTTCAAATGAATTTGAAAATTTTTGTGGAGATCATGGTATTAGGAGAAATCTATCTACTTCTAGGACCCCTCAGTAGAATAGGGTAGCGGAGAGGAAGAATAGGATTTTATTGTTGGAATGCACAAAACAACTGAGAGGGGGGGTGAATTAGTTGTCACAAAAACTTAACTTCATATGAATATCAAACCATCAACTACTTAATGAAAGCATGAAACCATAGACTTAATCACAATCACACATTCAACACAGTATACACAATATTTTTATGTGGAAAACCCTAAAAGGGAAAAACCACGATGGGTGTTAGACCACATAAATATATGAGTTAAAACAGTACTGAAGAATAGAGGCTCACTACCTACAGGGCTCACTACCCAAATTGCTCACTGCAAAGAATGACTCACTTCCAAGGGGTGGCTCACTGCCAAAGGGATGGCTCACTACCAAAAATGGTGAACTGATTAAGTAGCATCTACTCCATGCCTGGGTTCATTTCCATTGAAGCACAATATAACTTCTCTGCTCTGTTCTTTTACACCTTCACACTTATCTCTTCATTTTCGCACACTCTGCTCCTTTTTCACAATTCATTACAAGTCTTTATACAAGTCACCAACCTTGGAATGTACATCAAGGTTGGCAATACATTCATCAACCGTTGGAACAATCTTCAAGGTCAGCATTACAAAAACATACATAAAAATAGGTCTGGACCTAATACAAAAATTTACTAAGGGAAAGATCTAAATATGTATGCTGATCATGCCATGCCTTAGCTGGGCCTCAAATGTAATCCTTCACACCACGACATGCTTCTACAATCTTCAAGGCATCTCTACAAATGATGAAATCAACCAGGTCGACCAAGACTGGTGAGAACATTAGGTCTGCTAAGAACATTCTTCATCCACAATCCAATTTTCTCTTTGCAGACCAATCCAAGAGTAGGAATATGATTAGGAGGCATCCATAAGCACATTGTAATAACTAGGAACAACCACACGATCTCTAACCACTCTGTCAAGAAGATTCTTCAAATCAGAGCATAAGAACAACACTGTCAGCCACTGTCATAAGGAAAGGATAGCTTGCAGACCACCAGATCATGATCCATTTGAGTTGAAGGCACATAACATCAAATTAGACTTAACTCTATAACCGCAGACCAAAATACTTCAACGTGGAAGAATGCAGAGCATAACACTTTGTCCCTATCACCACCAAACATACAAGAAACGTAGTTTACACTCTAGTGAACATAACTCACTCAAATCTTCATACCGGAGGTTCAAACATGGAATATAACATCTTCAGACATACTATAATTAACTTCCAATCCGCAGACAAAGATATTCATCCTACTGGAAATGCAGAGCAATCTTCTGGACTATTCTTCTATATGCATTGCACTATTTTCACTGCAATTCACTATTTTTACCGGAGGAGCTAATTTTCTCAATATCCTCAACATCAAGATCACTTACATAAGTAAATACAAATCGTCTCACTTATTACAAGAAAGCAACAAAATAAGAGCACAGTTGACACCAATGACAACACTGATTAGGTACATACTTGTAACAATCTCCCCCTTTGTCATTGATAGAAACATATGATGTGAAAAACTGAAAAGACCATCAAGACAAGATTCTCCCCCTTTCTCTTTACACATATGTTTCTCTCCTTGAGTTTTTTACATGATTTCTCTCCCCCTTTGACATCAATGGCAAAGGGCACATACTTGCATTCTGCTACTCTGATCTAATTGAACTGTTACCAACACATCTAGCTACTCCCCCTGGGAGGTAGCTCTCAAAACATCAATCTAGATCAAAGAATGAGACTTTGGGTACCACTAGACTGATGCATTCCTATGCATCTTAGTTTAGGGAAGGAGGGCTAATGATCCCTAACTTTTCTCTGAGATACTCAAAAATATCCTTAGGCAGAGGTTTGGTGAAGATATCTACACTCTAATCCTTTGTGGACACATACTCCAACTTCATTTCATTCTCTATCACTTTTTCTCTTAGAAAGTGACACCTTATAGATATATGCTTTGTTCTTGAATGCATCACTGGATTCGTTGAAATATTTATAGCACTTGTATTGTCACAAAAGATTGCAATTGGATCGTCATATACAACTCTTATGTCCCTTAAAGTCTACTTCATCCATAACACTTGAGTACAACAATATGTTGTTGCAATAAATTCTTCTTCTATAGTTGACAAAGAGATTGAATCTTGTTTCTTGCTTAGACATGAAACCAATTTGTTACCTAGAAAGAAAGTGCCTCCACTTGTACTCTTTCTAGCATCAACATCTTCGGCCCAATCAACATCTATATAAGCACTAAGAGTGAAATCATTATCCTTTGGATACCATAAGCCATGATCTGGAGTGCTTCTTAAATATCTCAAGATTCTCTTTACTACCATCACATGTGATTCTCTTAGATCTTCTTGAAATCTTGCAACAAGACAAATTGCATGTATAATATCAGGTTTGGTTTGAGTTAGACAAAGTAATCCTCCAATCATGAATCTGTACTTTTTCTGATTAGTCTTGGATGATTCATCAGTTTTGCTCAATTTATAGCCAGTCACCATGGGAGTACATACCAGTTTCGAGTCTTCCATCCCAAACTTATTTAACAACTCTTTCACATACTTAGACTGAGATATGAAGATTCCTTTATCTGATTGATTGATTTGTAGACGCAGAAAGAAATTCATCTCACCAAACATAGGCATCTCAAACTCTTTCTGCATTTCACCAGCAAATTTCATACACATACCTTCATTTCCTCCAAAGATGATATCATCAAAAAAGACTTCAACAATCAAAATTTGGTCACCATTAATCTTGAAATAGAGATTACTATCAACAATACCTTTACTAAATCCTAACTAAAATAAGTACTTATCCAACCTTGCATACCATGCCCTAGGAACTTGCTTGAGTCCATACAATTCTTTCTTCAACCTGCATACCATATCACCTTGATATGATAGTTGAAATCCTTCCAGTTGCTCAATGTAGACTTCCTCTTCCAACTCACCACTCAGAAATGCAGACTTCACATCCATCTGATACACTTTGAAATCTTTGTGAGCTACAAATGCCAGAAACATTCTGATTGCTTCAACCTAAGCTACTAGAGAAAAAGTCTCTTCAAAATCTATTCCTTCAATTTGAGAATATCCTTTGCACACAAGCCTTGCTTTATTCCTTACAACTTTTCCATTTTCATTCAGCTTAATCTTGAAAACCCATTTGGTTCCAATAATATTTTTTTCAGCAGGTCTAGGAACTAGTTCCCAAGTTTCATTCTTGTCTATTTGCATTAGTTCTTCCTCCATTGCCTTTACCCAATTCTCATCATTGCAGGCTTCATTCACAGTTTTTGGTTTAACTGTAGAGAGAAAATAGTAATTCATTTGTTCTGCTACAGCTCTTTTCCTTGTTAGTACTCCTTTTTCTTTGTTTCTAATAATTTTATCTTCAGAGTGATTGATTCTTACATACCTGGGGGTCTTAGCAACAATTTCTGGATCCTTTTCTTCTTCATCTTGATTGTCTTCTTGTTCAACTTTTTTTTCATAAGTTATAGCAGCAGGTTCATCTGATTCATAGCCACTCTAATCTGATGTTCTTCCTTTTCCTTCATCTAGATTCACATTTGCACTCTCAACAATCTTTTTCAAACTTTTGTTGTAGCACCAGTAGGCCTTTTTCTTAGTAAAGTATCCAAGGAAGATTCCTTCATCACATCTTGCATCAAATTTCCCTAGGTCTTAATCTC
The DNA here is from genome assembly GCA_027924645.1 of Cunninghamia lanceolata. Classification (NCBI taxonomy): domain Eukaryota; kingdom Viridiplantae; phylum Streptophyta; class Pinopsida; order Cupressales; family Cupressaceae; genus Cunninghamia; species Cunninghamia lanceolata. The sequence continues at coordinate 3,577,787 of BSBN01001091.1, forward strand.
TTCTAATATAGCATTTGATTCCAAAGACTTTGAAATATCTTACTGTTAGAATTCTTCCATACCACAATTCATAGGGGGTTTTAGAACCATTACCTTTCGCTTGAACTTTGTTTTGAATGTAGACAACAGTATGTATAGCTTCTTTTTGAAAAACTTCCAGCAGGCCTCCTTCCTTCATCATTGTTCTAGCAGCCTCTTGAACTGTCATGTTCTTCCTTTCCACAACTCCATTTTGCTGAGGAGTCCTAGGTATAGAAAACTATCTCTTTATTCCTTGCTCTTCATAGAAAGTGTTGAATTCATTTGATGTGAACTCACCTCCTCTATCAAACCTCAAGAATTTGATTTTTCAGTTCTATTTCATTTTCAACCATTGCCTTGAAGGATTTGAACTCCTCTAGGGCTTTATATTTGTCTCTTAGAAAAGTAACCCAAATCATTTTAGAATAATCATCAACAAGGAACATGAAGTACCTATCACCTTGTAGACTTCTTATGTAGTTCCCCCTCGTCGTTGGCTTGTGATAGTGGTAGTTTTGCATTGCTCTCTATCAATCGGGGACAGTTGTTAGTCATTCATTGCATTGATACAATTCTGAGACATTTGATTAGAAGGTTATGATTTATGTTTTCTTGATGGACTATGTTCGACTGATATAATTAGACATGTGTTACAAGTTTATGATGGCATTACTATTATTCCTGTTACGATGCGAATTAATATCATCTTGTGTCATTTGATTTGTGGTATTTGAATTCAAATAAAATTTGTTATGATATTGTTTCAAGAGTAGAGACGGTGTAGTATTACTCACTTTAAGTACCCTACTACGCCGCGATTCCCTGACTCTTTGTGTATAGACATATATGTACTTGATCGTTTACAACCAATTGTTTGAATGCAGGTTGTAGGTACCGAACCTTGACTCCACCTGATATAGTAGGTTTGAGCGAGTTCTTCCACCAATGGGTATCAGTGATGGGAGATAATGTGAGGTCTATTCCACTAGGTCAGTCCTTGTCTTCTATGGTGGTTTCGAGTTGGGTTGTGATGCTTGGTCCTTGCCTGCTAGGTTTGGTAATCTTGTGTTGTGGTGTATAGTCGAGTTGTGTAATTATGCTCATGTGTGTGGTTGGAAAATACTTTAATGAGTTATTATTAATTAATGATGCTTCTTTTATGTTTATTGGGTATTATTTGTTTTTCTTAGAACTGGGATTGATACCTTGGCTAATCTTATAATAGTCTAGAATTAAATTATCTGCTCACCAAGAGTATTTTTGTCATAAATGTGGAGTTATGGGTTATTAATATATTATTGGTGTAGAATAATTTTGATATGCGAAATTAATGCCTTGAGTTGCCGAATGTGAATTCTCTGAGTTGTGGAATCTCTATTATTAGTAAAATTTTAATTTTCCAAAGGAGTGGGTTATTGGGTAACGGATGCATGTCTGCATTTATTTTATGAGTTGAATCATTTTTGGGAAGGAGGGGAAAAATCTTGTTTCGAAAGGAGTTGGAAAGGGGGAAAAAAAGGGAAATTGGTGGCAGGAGTGGGAGAAAATTTGGTGGTGGGAACTGAATTTTAGGTATGTGATTTCTCTCTCTCTATGAATTTACGATTGTTGTAGCTTGTAAGTTATACGTTATTGCAACATGATTCTGTGTGTGGAACTAGCATGTCCTGTGTATGAAACTTGCATGATTCTGTAAATTGAAATTTAGTATCTCTGTGGCTTGTATCGTGTTGGTGCCTGGTAGTCGAATATTGCTCCAATCCCTATAGATTCCTCCACGGTAGATTCCTCTGGTTGAGCCTTTGTCTTAATCTTGTGCCATAATTTGTAAACTTGCATTGTGTTAAGATTTAATCAAACCCTTGTCCCTGTGATCTTGCATATTTATCTCACATTTTAATCTCACAGTCAGATGTGGATTGCCCAGTAAGAAGAGGATCCAAATTGCACATCAATGTGCCTTTCTCTTTAATCAAATTTCTTCTGCTCTTATTCTGTGACAACTTGATTGAGTTGTTTTTCTTTGAGGCTATGCTAATGCTCCACCAATCTGCAGATGGCCTTACATATACTATTTTTATGCAACCTGTTAGTGCTTGCAATTCTGTTATTGGTCCCCATATCTTCATATTTCTATTTACCTTGGAGTCTTTACACTTATCTCTGTAACATTGATGATGATCTTGTACCTTCAACTCTACCCTCACTAGAAGCTACCCTGCTGACCAAATTTTGGTGAAGTTTCTTCACATTTTCTCTCTTCGCATTTGCATCAAAAAATTTCTTATTGGTTGAATGATACTGTTCAATCCTGCATTCTGCAATGTAGTAATACCCAGCTTGCTGCATGTAGAATAATAAAAATGAGTCGTGCGCTTGGTGTTTTGCTTGGTTTAGACTTATAAGTGTTAATCCTTTTAGAAACTCCCATCTTCATCTTTTAGTTTGCTTGAGATCTCTTTCCTTCCACCATCTCTGGTAGTTATTCTCTTTTCCAAACTTAGCCTTGCTGAGGAAAGAAAGATCGTGGGTTGACTCGTGGTTAGCAGTGGTGACGCTGGGCAGCCTTGCTTGTAGTGTTAACCTTGACTGTTTGGGAAGTATAACATGTTAAGTCTGTCCCTGAGTTAGTTGTGGACCCGTGAGCTAGGTGGTAGTCATGTCTTAGTGAATGCTATATCATGACCTTCTCACTTATTTTATATTCTGGCCGTCGAAATGGTTCAGTGGCAAATTATGGTAGCAAGCGGATAGCAGTAGCGTATCCATCTGTAGTATGGTTGTTGTTGTTTTTTTTATATTTCTTAAGCCTCTGTCTATTCTTTCTTAAAGGTCATTGGTTTTGGACTATGGTCGTAGGTTTCGCAGCTTTTAGTCGGCTATCTTAGCTATTAGGATTGTAGTCGAAGTGGCTTCGTGGGAAACTTAGGTGGTGGTTCGATAGGAGACTCCTTCAGTTTGTAAATAATTATAATTTGTAGTTTTTGCTAAGGGGTGGTCGACAGTAGTTGTTTTGGGGTCACGACAGTTGGCCTTGCAGCTCGAAAGGTGGGACGTGTATCTGTTAGTAGTTTGTCATGTTTAGTGAGGAGTAACGTGGGTTTAAAATCCTTTTTCTATGTTAGTTAGAAGACCCTAATCTTTGTTGAATGGTGTGTTGGTAGAAATGGTTTACATTATGTCTTGGGTTGCTTACTTTTGTCTCTGCCATCGAAAGAGTTTGTAGTCGGCCCTCATGGCAATGTGAATTTGTATCAATCGGCCTTATTTTCTTGTAATTAGGAAATGATTACCTTGTCTCTTAGTTATGATTAATAGAAGTTTAAGTGGGGTGGGGAATCATCCATGTGTATTGACTTGGAAAATCGAATATGTTAATAGGTTAGGAACCTAATTAGTGCATAGTATTTTAGAAGCTTATAGTTGTGTTGTTAGGAATTTATAGATGATAGTTGACAATCCTCTTGTGTAGGAAATATATTGTAATTATAGTTGCTTTATAGATTTTTGTTCTATTTGTATGGATTCGTAATCTTGTAGAATCAACATTATTTTATGAAGTTGTTTATTAAGACACAAGTTGGTTATGTGAATTAGTTAGTATGCTCACTAAATACAATTTTGTTCATACTATTCTAGTGACTTATGCTTATAGATTAAATCATAGATGCTTACAGATGTTGTTTTAGAAAATTGGAAATTATGGGAAAAATATCCTTCCTTATTATTGTCATATTAGAATTTTTTTTGTGGCAAATGATAGATGGTGATCCATGTGTATAGGAAAGTACCTATGCCTCGTGTTGCTACTTATAAGCAGTATAATGTTAGGGAAATATATATGTTGTAGGGTTTGAAATGATGTTTGGCTAGATGTTAGTTGGTAACTTTTGATTATAGGAAATTATGCAGGCTTATAATGTTTTGTTTCCGAATTTTTTTTAAGGTGTTTGAATGTTAGGTGGTAATTGTTATATAGTAAGTTATGTTTATATGGTTGATGGTAACTTACGTAATTAGGAAATATGCTCATATGGTAGTGTTTTGTTTGAAATTTCAGTTTGATAGATAGTTAATTTTGCTTATGGGAAAGGTAATAGTTTTTGTATTGGTAGTGTATCTTAAGAGAATCATGATTAGAAGAAGAGGTTGGTGTTTATAGGAAAAGTGTAGTATTATTCCTTGTATTCAAGTATTCGCTCGGTTCTTGAAATATATTGTCCTCAGGCTATAACATAATGGCGTATATTGTTAGACCTAGTTTTAAATTCATTAAATTATTCCTCTTTTTCTAGTACTCTTTTAGGTATTAAAGGCTATAGTTATGCAAATAAGTGTTGAGTGGAAGTTTATTATTATTGAAAGAATTTATATTTTTGTTATCGAGTCTCTTGGTAATAGAGATGGTTTAAAAAATATTAGATGAAAAGTTATGCTTGGGGAAGGAGTATATCTGTTCATAGGTGTTTTTATGTCTATGGTAATTCAATTATATAGTTGTTTTGTGGCAGTTGGTAAAGGTAATAGAAGTTATGTTTTTAGTGAAGTTTATAGATTCATAAATTTATAGTTGTTCAATTGAAATTATGGTCGAAAGCTTTTACTCTTGGTAACTTAGGGATATATTTGTAGTTTGGATTTTAGTAGAAAATGGTAGGCAATGAATTATTAATTAGGAAATTATTTTGGAGTTTCTAGAAATTTTACTTTCATATGCTAGTATATCCCTTTAAAGAAAGAGGAAACCTTGTGTAATCCCTTATTTAAGAGAGTATGTTGAATCTCAATTTTGGGTTGTCATTCTTATTGTACCTTTATGCTTGTGATGGAGTTGGGTCTATGATTTGATTATTTGTGAAGTGGGAATCTTGAGGGGTGTCATATGTACTTGGTGTTCAGACATGAAAGTGTTATCCTTGTCAGTTTATGGTCACCTTATCTGTTGTTATGTACCTAACTCCAGAGGTGAAGTTCTTGGTTTGGTTCAAATTATGGCATGTCAATGTATTGGCTTCACTGGATTTTCGTGTCTTGCAATGAATGGGGATATGGTCTCTTGGTTATAGTTCATGGATTCTTGATTGCATTGCTCAATATTTTGATGGGACTCTAAGGACTTATTATTGTGGCCTGGTGAATGGCGTAAGATACAGGTTGGAACTGATTATGACTTTTATACCTGTATGTTGTGGTATGTTTGTTGATCAAAGAATGCTAAGGGAGTGGCTTTCATGGTGGGGCCGGTGCCTAGTGAGAGGCTGCCTAGGTAACCCCATGGAAGTTGTAAGCATGTGGAAAAACTCAATAACTTAATCAAGAGGGTTGGGGTATTAAAACACTTAACAAGAGAAGTAAGAAACCTCACCCATGCCTTGAGTGCTCTCACAGGCTAAGGATGGGATGAGAAGGCCTGGTTGGCAAGGCCGACCTCCTTGTCTCCATGAGAGGACTTGTCAGCTTCACATGTGTCACCCTATGGGGCCGGTGCCTAGTGAGAGGCTACCAGGGTAACCATAGATGGGGGCCGGCTTCTGGTGATAGATAGCCTGGGTAACCCATGCTAGGACCATGCGATGACACTCTCCTTATGCAGTTCAGTTGTTACTTTCTTGGTTGAGCCTCTGGAGTGATGTCTTGTCTTGTGCAGTTTTGTTGATATGGTCGGTTGTGTCAAGTCAATTGTCACTCTTTTATATTTGGATGTTGTTTCTTGGTTTAGTGGAATCCTCGTCATTATCTCCTAGCTCGGAGGGGTGGACCTCAAGGTTCCACATGGTTGGGTGGCAGAGCTATCCATTGGCCTTTTTTGAAGATTTGGTTCGAGTCCTGTGCAGAGGTGTTCCTATTCCAGATTGCTTTCCACTCTCAGTGATGTTGTTTACTTTCAGATATATTCTTTTGGTAACTGATGCGATCGGTCTTGTATTTTGGCATTGTAACTGGTATTATAACTATCTTGCATTGTGAAAGTTGATCTTATCTGTAGCAACTGTATAATGTATTTCACTTATGTGGTTTTAATTTTCTATTCACTAATGTAGTTGTGTTTCCCTAGAGTTGTTAGAAGAGCAATTTCCTGTATGTTGTGTATTAAGGTATATTTGGTTTCTGTTTTTGCACTATCTTGCTTTCAAAAAAAATTTATTCCTAGAATTTTGCTTTTGTTAGCCTAACTCTCTAGGATTGGATGATGGGGCATTACATCTTATCCTTGTAGGACCACATAGATCTATATGAACTAGATCCAGTAGATCGGCAGAAAATTGCTCTTTACTCTTGAAACTTGTTCTTGTCTACTTCCCCAACTGACATTCCTTACAAATGGTATTGGTGGGTTTCACAAGTTTTGGTAAATCTCTCATAGTCTGACCCAAACTTATCTTTACCAGATTATCAAAATTTATATGATACAACCTTCTATGCCACAACCAATTCTCATCTGCTTGGGCTAGTAAATAGTAATCATTAGTTCCTCTTATTTGATAGATGTTGCCTTTGGTCTTCTTACCGATAGCAATCACAGTTCTGGAGCTTTCCATGATCTTGCATCCATTGTCTTTGAATCTCAGATCATAACCTTTGTCACACATCTAACCAACACTCAAAAGATTGTGCTTCAAACCCTTCACATATAGGACATTGTCAGTATTATGCTTTCCATCAAATGAAATAGACCCTTTTCCACAAATCTTACCAGTTGCATTGTCTCCAAACCTAACCAGTCCTCCATCGTATTTTTCCAAACTTACTTTTGTCACCGGTGATGTGCTGTGAGCATCCACTATCAATAATCCATTCATCCTTATCTTTCTCAACCTAAACAACCAAAGAACTTTCTTCCATTCGTTTTTCTTCCTTCACGCAGTTAGCAGGATTAGTAGACATAGGTTCTTCTTTAATAGCAATAAACAAGCATTCATTTGTACTATTACTAGCATCATCATATTCATCATCAATCACACCTTCATCATCAAAATCTCTAACATAGTAGCATTTATTTGGAGCTCTAGGTCTATTCTCAAATCTTTTTCTATTCCTTTCAATTCTTTCAGGACATCTGGAAGCATAATGACCTACTTTACCACATGAAAAACATTTGAAAGGTAGCTTGCCTTTGAACTCACCTGAACCTCTTTGTAATCTATCAACAAAGTTAGCTTCAATTTCATCAAAGTCATCATCAGATTCCACCTTATATTTTTTAGCTCTGGAGATCTTTTCTAAAGTACTAGCTTTAAAAGTTGTCTCAACTTTTGGCAGAGCATCTCCAAAATCTCTCATCTCAAAGGATATAAGATTGCCAAGCAATTGATCTCTGTTAATGGTTTTTATAGTCATTACTTCTTTAATTGTAGCTACCTTGTGACTATAGGACTTTGGTAGTGATCTAAGAATTTCCATCACAACTTTCTTATCACCAATAGTTCCTCCCATACCTTTTATTCCATTGACAAGTTCATCAATCCTTTGCATGAAGGCTGTAATGTTTTCATCTTCATTCATATTTAAACTCTTGTATTTTGCTTTCAGGGCCTATAGCTTGGCTTCTTTTACAGAATCTTCTCCTTCATACAGTTTCTTCAACTTTTCCCAAACCTCATTTGCAGATTCTAGATCCATGACTTTTATCATCTTAGTGTCAGACAAAGCACTCAACAAGGCATCTCTACCTTTTATATTCAACTCATATTCTTTGATTTCATCTTTAGTTGTCAAACCATTTGGAGGCATGGTATATTTTGATTTTGCAACTTTCCACACTCTATAACCAAGACAAAGGAGATGGCTTTTCATTCGTACCTTCCATAGAGCATAATTTGTCCCATCAAACTATTGTGCTTCATTTTTAAAAGACATCCTATATCTTCCTCAAGATGTTAGGCTTTCTTTTGAGGAATCGGCTCTAATACCAATTGTTGGAATGCACAGGACAACTAAGAGGGGGGTGAATTAGTTGTCACAAAAATTTAACTTCATATGAATATCAAACCATCAACTAATTAATAAAAGCATGAAACCATAGACTTAATCATAATCACACATTCAACATAGTAGGCACAAGATTTTTACATGGAAAACCCTAAAAGGGAAAAACCACGGTGGGTGTTAGCCCACAGAAATATGAGTTATAACAATACCAAAAAATAGAGGCTCACTGCCCAAATTGCTCACTGTAAAGAACAACTCACTGCCAAGAATGACTCACTACTAAGGGGTGGCTCACTGCTAAAGGGATGGCTCACTGCCATAAATGGTGAACTGATTAAGTAGCATCTACTCCATGCCTGGGTTCAGTTCCATTGAATTACAACATAACTTCTCTACTCTGCTCTTTATCTCTTTATTTTTGCACACTCTGCTCCTTTTTCGTAATTCATTACAAGTCTTTATACAAGTCATCAACCTTGGAATGTACATCAAGGTTGACAATACATTCATCAACCGTTGGAACAATCTCCAAGGTTGGTATTACAAAAACATACATAAAAATAGTTCTGGACCTAATACATAAATTTGTTGAGGGAAAGATGTAAATATGTATGCTGATCATGCCATGCCTTAGCTGGGACTCAAATGCAATCCTTCACGCCACCACATGCTTCTACAATCTTCAAGGCATCTCTACAAATGATGAAATCAACCAGGTCAACAAAAACTAATGAGAACACTAGGTCTGCTAAGAACATTCTTCATCCACGATCCAATTTTCTCTTTGTGGACCAATCCAAGAGTAGGAACACGATCAGGAGACATCCATAAGCACATTGTAATCACCAAGAACAACTACATGATCTCTAACCACTATGTCAAAAAGATTATTCAAACCAAAGCATAAGAACAACATTCTCAGCCATTGTCATAAGGAAAGGATAGCTTGTGGACCACCAGATCATGATCCATTTGAATTGAAGGCACATAACATCAAATTAGACTTAACTCTAGAACCGCAGACCAAAATACTTCAATGCGGAGGAATGTGGAGCATAACACTTTCTCCCTGTCACCATCAAACATACAGGAAAAGTAGTTTACACTCTGGTGAACATAACTCACTAAAATATTCATACTGGAGGTTCAAACATGGAATATAACATCTTCATACAGACTTATAAATAACTTCCAATCCATAGACAATGATATTCATCCTACTGGAAATGTGGAGCAATCTTCTAGACTATTCTTCTGTATGCATTACACTATTTCCATTACGACTCATTGTTTCTATCAGAGGAGCTAATTTTCTCAATATCCTCAACATCAAGATCACTTACATATTTAAATACAAAGCATCTCACTTATTACAAGCAAGCAACAAAATAAGAGCATAGTTGACACCAATGACAACATAGATATGTTGACATCAATGACAACACTAAGTAGGCACATACTTGCAACATGTACAAGAGATGGCTAGGGCAATGTTGAAAGATGCAGATCTTCCTGATATGTATTGGAAGGAAGTATTTCACACTGTTGTCTACCTACTTAACAAAATACAATTGAGAGTCAATAGTAGTAAGGTGCCTTATGAGCTATGGTATGGAAGACCTCCCATTGTCAGATGCTTTAGGATCTTTGGCAACATTTATCCTGCATCATGAGAGATGAGGAAGACCTTAGAAAGTTTGATTCAAGGTGTGATTAAGGGATCTTTCTTGGTTAGTCAACTAGAAACAAGGCCTATAGATGCTACAACAAGATATTGGGAAAGATGATAAAAAGCACAAATGTTAAGGTAGATGAAGATTTGTGTTAGATCTCACAAGAACCAGAGGTTTACGGATCTGATATACCTCCCTATATTGAAGAAGAAGAAGAGGAGAAACAAGAGAAGGAACAAGAATAAAAAATCCCCTAAGACTCCAACAAAGTATGTTCAGAGGAACCATTCCGAAGATTAGATCATTAGGGATACGAATGAATGTGTGTAGAGCAGGAGAAGGCTTACAAAAGCAAGTGAGAAAGTGAATTTGTGCTTACTATCAAAGGTAGAACTATTCCTGATGCTAGCAAAGACGATGGATGGTTGAAGGAAATGGAAGAAGAATTGAATCAGATAGAAAAGAATCAAACATGGGAACTGGTTCCTAGACTAGCTGATAAGAATGTTATAGGAACAAAGTGGGTGTTTCAGAACAAGTTGAATGAAGATGGTGAAGTTGTAAGGAACAAAGCAAGATTGGTGTGTATGGGTTATTCACAAGTTGAAGGTATTGATTTTGAGGAGACTTTTGCTCCGGTAGCCAGGATGGAGGCAATCAAGATGTTTCTTTCCTTTGCTACTCACAAGAACTTCAAGGTCTATCAGATAGATGTTAAGTCAGCCTTCTTGAATGGAGACTTAGAGGAAGAGGTCTACATTGAGTAACCAAATGGTTTCTAGCTATCAAAAGATCCATACATGGTGTGTAGACTCAAGAAAGCTTTGTATGGACTCGAGCAAGCCCCTAGAGCTTAGTATTTGGATAAGTACTTACTTTAGCAAGGTTTTAGGAAAGGTATTGCAGATAGTAATCTTTACATTAAGGTAGAGGAAGACAAGATTTTGATAGTTGTTGTATATGTTGATGACATCATCTTTGGTGGAGATGATAATATGTGTAAGAAGTTTGCAGAAGAGATGTAGAAAGAGTTTGAGATGTCTATGATTGGTGAGTTATCTTTCTTCCTTGGGCTTCAAATTGCTCAACTAGATGATGGTATATTTATTTCTCAGGCTAAGAATGTTAGAGAATTGTTGAATAAATTTGGCATGGAGGATTCAAAACCAATAAGTACCCCTATGGTTATTGGTTGTCACTTGAGCAAGGCTGACGAGTCACCTAAGGTTGATCAGACTCTTTATAGATCTATGAGTGAAGGATTATTGTACTTGACTACTTCTAGACCTAATATTATGCATGCAATATGTTTGGTTTCCAGATATCAAGCTAATCCTAAGCAAACTCATGAGAAGGCAGTAAAAAGGATATTCAGATATTTGAAGGGAACTCCAGATTATGGCTTATGGTATCCAAGAGGTAATGATTTTTATCTGAGTACTTACACTGATGCTGATTGGGTTGGTTGTGTTGATGACAGAAGAAGTACAAGTGGTGGTGCTTTCTTTTTAGGAAGCATATTGGTTTCAGGGCATAGTAAGAAACAAAATTTAGTATCTTTATCAACTATAGAGGCAAAGTATATTGCTACAACATCTTTTTGTACACAAGTGTTGCGGATGAAGCAAACATTGAAGGACATCAAGATATAGTATGATGAGCCTATTCCTATTATGTGTGATAATACAAGTGCTATCAATATTTCTAAGAATCTAGTGATGAATTCTAGAACCAAGAATATATCAATCATGTAACACTTTTTGAGAGAGAAGGTTGCAGATAAAGAAGTGAAGTTGGAATATATTTAAACATAGGATTAGATTGCAGATATTTTCACAAAGGCTCTTACAAAGAATACTTGAGTATCTTCGATATAAGTTAGGGGTAACTTCCCCACCTTCTTCTTGGTAGATGCATAGTTGGTGCATTTGTGTGGGGGGAGTAATTGATCATGTTATATCATTTTTTCTCCTAGACTGATGGTGGCCACCTCTCAGGGGGAGCAAGTAGTGGTTGTTGCTGACAAGGGGAGGCTATTAGTTGTTTCAAGGAGTGTATGTACATCAAAGGGGGAGAAGGTTGAAAAGGAGAAAATGTGCACCTTAGGGGGAGAGTTTGTTCCATAAGGGGGAGAAGTAGTTACCCTTTGTCCTTGATGTAAAAGCGGGAGAAGAAGCAGGTGTGTGTTACCATCAATGCGAAAGGGGGAGATTGTTGCACATATGTTACCTAAGGTTGTCACTGATGTGGTTGTCATTGATGTCAACACTCAGTTTGGGTTGTCATTGATGCTTATGTTGATGATATACTATGATGGTGTGCTAACAATGATATTGCTGATGTTCATGGTGGGATGCCTTGCTTTGTTTAATATCAATTAAATTTGTATTGAGTATGTTTGTTGTCAGCAGAGATGATGTCATGATGATAAATTAAGATGGGAATTAGAAGCATTAAGATGAGGATTAGAAGTAATGCTTATGTTGGGGAGATGTTACTGATGGTCTGTAGCATGTTGTATGCTCTCTCCTATTGTTCCTAAGGAATTATATGTTGCTACAAAGGAGATCTAGTCTCTTGATGTTGGTGAAGTTTTATGCTACAGGAAGTTGCCTTGAAGACTGATTGGGAGAATGCTCTACATTCCTCCACCTTTCAAGATATGGTCATGTGATTCAGAAGTTAAGTTTAGTGTATTGAGAAGGTGCTACATTCAAAGTTTCATATCATTTGTCCCTCCACAGAGAAAATTGTAAGTGTCATAGTGTAGGATTATATTGTCCGCTGGCTAGTTTTAGTGTTTGTTGGCTTGTGCCAACTTGTTTCTGTATGACGTGGTGAATTGGATGGTGGAGAATGATCTTGAGGATCTTTTCATGTTTCCTATTTCTTTGCAAGGTGTCTTCTAGTTTGTCCAGAACATGTTATGGTCTGAAATGAAGGTGTTGCTGGGTTATGCTTTTACCTGGCCAACTGAGGTATGTTGAAGGTGTGTGCCACAAAGTATTTATTGTGAGGAGTTTAAAGAGTGTTTGGAGATGTTGTATGGGTCATGTCGATTCATCTGGGAGAAGCACAAGTAATGTTTAATCTTCCATGAGTACCACTAAGTTGTAATGACCAATTTGCTACAAGCTTCATATTTTCTTGCTTAAGGCTAACCTATTTCAAATGTGTAAAGCATGCAAATGTTATTATTTGAAGGCTGATACTGTGAAGGGTGTTTAGGACTAGGTTAAGCATGTGTTGGAATCTACAAGGCATGTTCTTCTTCTTGGTGTTGCATGTAGTTCATTTTAGGGATTGCCCTCTACAAGTTTCATGTTGTTTGATCTTTGGCTGACTTGTAATTGTAATATTCTTGTTGTTTTTGGGTGACATGTAAAGTAATCAATGTAGTATCATGTATATATTGTAAACCTAGTTGATCTAGGTGAGGTGTGATTGCAAGTGTGAGTGTGAGAAGCTAAATGTGGATATGTGATGCATTATGATGTGCGACTGAAAGAGAAAGAGTACACTAGTAGAAAAATAGAAATAAATGACTAAAAAAATACCAAAAATTGGTCATGTGATTAGTAGTTTGGTCACGTGACCATTGGTAGTTTATTGCTGGTCATTTATCTCGCGACCAAATTTATGACCAAAAAAATTTTAGTCATTAACTTGGTAGTAAAATTTGGTAGTATATTTAGTCATTAATTTGGCAGTATATTTAGTCATAAATTTGGTTGTATATTTAGTCATCAATTTGGTAGTATATTTGGTAATTTGGTAGTATATTTAGTCATAAATTTGGTAGTACATATATTTAGTCATTGTAATCATTTAGTCATTGATTGTTGTTAAATGGTCATTTATTTAGTCATGGTAGTCATTTTTATTTACTGGTTTCCATTAATTGGTAGTAAATTTAGTCATGATATGAATAATTTGTTAAATACCATACATTTTATAATGCAGAAAAAACATATTATTAAATTTGAATTAAAACATAAAAGAAAATAAATTTGGAAAACTATATATTTTATGATGCTTCCAAGTAAAGATTGATAAATTTGAGCCAACACTTTCTATTTGAGAATTGGCCAATAAGAAAATGAAATAAGACAAAGCAAAGTGGCAATAAATATTTTTTTTGTATTGGAATAATGCAGGAAAAGAATTACAGATAATAAAAAAGTAGCACAAGGCTGCCATAACTAGAAAAAACCAATTTAGCTTTGTCATGTACAATAAACTACAAGGACTGGCTGAAGAAAAAACTAGTTTAGCAGCCACATTAGATACAATAGAAAAATAATGGAAAGGCAGGTTAGACCAATGAAGCCCTTCACATCTTTTGACACTTAGAAAAGAGATGTTTCCACTAAGCATTCCATGAGACATCATTTCTTTTGGCATTCTATTAACCAGTTTAGGTTCTTTGACTGCAACCTTGATGTATTCCATATTCTCCTTCACACAAGTCATTGAGGTGTTAACAATCTAAACTAAAATTATGGCAACAAGAATAACTTGCCAAGGCAGTTAACAATAATAACAATTACCAAAGTTGCAACATGTTTTTTGACAATCAAGATTCAAAAAATATAAAAAACAAAATCTAAAATGAAATCATGTTAACATTTCAAATTCAAGAATTGAATTCTTAATATATTATTGAGTGTTGAAAGATTTTCACAAAACTTATGGAAGAGCCCAAACAGTTTTAGATGCAATGCAATTGTCTTTCAGCTCACAAGTTTGTAGAAAAGAATCACTTGTTGTGGAGGCAAGCAAGAACAGTGTAACCTCAAACTGCAAAAAAAACACATATTAAAGTATTAGCTAATCTCAAAATTTTAATGACATAAATTTCTTGAAGAGCATTGAAAAACTTTTAGTTGGTTTAGGTCATGCAAAAGTTGTCCATATCATAGGGTTAAGAGTATATCAAAAGCTTAACTATAGTAATATATTCAAACTTTGGTCAACCTATCAAACTGAGCAAACCCTTGGTGGCACATTGGTGGCAAATTGTAGGCAAAAAGAACACACAAATTTTGTAGAAAATTTATTTGGATAATGTTTTGTTAGTTATGCCCAATGCACTAAGAATGTTTTTAATTTGGTGACATTTTTATGTAGAATTATGTTAAAAGAGGACTAACTTATTCATGAATATGTCAAAACTATCAAAACAAAGAGGAGTCAGCCTTAAATAGGCTTGGTTGATGTTATTATTTTATGGTGGTTACATTGTTAAATTAGATGTTTCTTTAATAGAGGACTCGTACATCATATTCTTTCCTTTGCTCAATGTTGACATCATTTGTAAGACTATTGGGTTATGGCCTAGTAGAAAGTTGGACTGTAGTATTTTAATGGGCTAGTTTTATTGCTTGATGGGTACACACTTTCACCCCATAATGTGTCATTTTGGTTCAAATTTGAGCTCATTAGCCATTTGTTACTATGCATCACAAAGCCATTTGTCAATAAATAAAACAATTGAAATGGTTTGCCAAGAGACTTGTACAAATATTGTGGTTATGTGAAGCCGATACAAGAAAAGAGGTGATAACTAAAAGGAAAAGTAATTCTGATGATTCACAAGCACACTGAACTTAAAAGTATTTCAATGATGCTCTTTGACATGTACAAACCGATTTGTATTAACAGACATTTAATTCATTATCATCATTAATCACTTAATTCAATTTTAGGAGTTTTCAAAGGATATCTTGCCATGGAATAAGTATGAAAGGTAATTTTCCTTTGAAATGGGAGTGTTTATGTACTTTCAAGAAAATGCAATTGGCAGGTGTAAAGCCAAATTCTACAATGTTTTCCAACATCCTCCTTGCCTGTGCAAAAATGGGAGCTTTGGAACAGGGTATGGACATCCAGCAAAGCATAAAGGATAAAGATATTCTGTCAGATGTTGTAGTTACAACTGCCCTGGTAGACATGTATGCAAAATGTGGAAGCACAAAGAATGCACATGAACTATTTGAAAAAATGCTTGAAAGAAATGTGGTCTCGTGGAATGCCATGATTGCAAGATATGGACAAAATGGATTTTTTGAAAAGGCTTTAGAAACTTTCAAGAAAATGCAATTGGCAGGTCTAAAGCCAAATTCCACAACCTTTGCCAGCATCCTCCCTGTCTGTGCCAAAATGGGAGCTTTTGAACAAGATATGGACATTCATCAAAGCATAATGGAAGAGGGCTTTTTGTCAGAAATTATAGTTGGAAATGCTCTAGTAGACATGTATACAAAATGTTGGACAGGCTTCCCGCATCACTGCAAGAGCTATCAAGAGTCAGTGTGAGAGTGCACTCCTGTACTGACTCTTGACAGCTCCTACAGTGATGTAGGAAGCCTGTCCAACTGCATCTGGGGAAGGATAGAGGAATTTTGTTATTTGTTGTAGTGGCAACTTCCCTGGTAGACATGTATGCAAAACATGGAAGGATTGACAAGGCATGTGAACTGTTTGGAAGAATGCCTCAAAGAGATGTCATCTAATGGAATGCAATGATTGTGGGATATGCACAAAATGGATTTTTTGAAAAGGCTTTAGAAACTTTCAAGCAAATGTAATTGGCAGGTGTAAAGCCAAATTCCACAACCTTTGCCAGCATCCTCCTTGCCTGCGCAAAAATGGGAGCTTTGGAACAGGGTATGGACATCATCAAAGCATAAAGGAGAAAGGAATTCTGTTAGATGTTGTAGTTGCAACTGCTCTGGTAGACATGTATGCAAAATGTGGAAGCACAGAGAAGGCACCTGAATTGTTTGAAAAAATGCCTGAAAGAAATGTGGTCTCATGGAATACCATGATTGTAGGACATGGACAAAATGGATTTTTTGAAAAGGCTATACAAACTTTCAAACAAATGCAATTGGCAGTCTAAAGCCAAATTCCACAACCTTTGTCAGCATCCTCCCTACCTGTGCCAAAATGGGAGCTTTGGAATAGGACATGGACATCCATCAAAGCATAATGGAAGGGGGATTTTTGTCAGAAATTATAGTTAGAAATGCTCTAGTAGACATGTATGCAAAATGTTGGACAGGATTCCCACATCACCGCGGGAGCTGTCAAGATTCAGCGAGGGAGTGCACTCCTGCACTGACTCTTGACAACTCCCATGGTGATGTGGGAAGCTTGTCCAGCTGCATCCAGGGAAGGATAGAGGAATTTTGTCATTTGTTGTAGTGGCAACTTCCCTGGTAGACATGTATGCAAAATGTGGAAGCATTGACAAGGCATGTGAACTATTTGGCAGAATGCCTCAAAGGGATGTCATCTCATGGAATGCAATGATTGCGAGATATGCACAAAATGGATTTTTTGAAAAGGCTTTAGAAACTTTCAATCAAATGCAATTGGTAGGTGTAAAGCCAAATTCCACAACCTTTGCCAGCATCCTCCCTGCCTGTGCAAAAATGGGAGCTTTGGAATAGGGTATGAACATCCATCAAAGCATAAAGGATAAAGGAATTCTGTCAGATGTTGTAGTTGCAACTACCCTGGTAGACATGTATGCAAAATGTGGAAGCACAGAGTCTAAGGTACATGAACTATTTGAAAAAATGCCTGAAAGAAATGTGGTCTCATGGAATGCCATGATTGCAAGATATGGATAAAATGGGATTTTTGAAAAGGCTTTAGAAACTTTCAAGCAAATGCAATTGGCAGGTCTAAATCCAAATTCCACAACCTTTGCCTACATCCTCCCTACCTGTGCCAAAATGGGAGCTTTGGAATAGGGTATGGACATCCATCAAAGCATAATGGAAGGGGGATTTTTGTTAGAAATTATAGTTGGAAATGCTCTGGTAGACATGTATGCAAAATGTGGAAGTATAGATAAGGCACATGACCTGTTTGACAAAATGCCTCAAAGAAATGTGGTCTCATGGAATGCCATGATTGTAGGATATGCACAAAATGGATTTTGTAAGGATGCTCTTAAAATCTTTGAATTAATGAAGCACTTTGGAGCATATCCTAATATTGTAAGCTTTGCTTGTGTTCTATGTGCATGCAACTATTGAGGTTTAATGGATGAGGGTTGTACATACTTCAATCACATGAGTAACCCTTATTGCATTACTCCTATAGTCTATCATTATGTGTGCATGGTTGACCTTCTTTCCCATGATGGCTATCTTGAGGATAGCCTAAACTTTATCATTAAGATGCCAGTTAAACCTGTGGTGGTTGTGTGGATATGTTTTCTTGGTGCCTGTAAATCACATATGAATATAGGCTTAGGAGTATTTACAACAATGCTACTTTTTTATTTGGATCCTAAAAATGTTGCAACTTATGTTCTTCTCTCAAATATATATGCAGAAGTGGGCAGTTGGGGTGAGGTTCAAATGGTAAGGAGATGATGAAATATAGAGGAATTAAAAATATCCCTAGATGTAGTTGGATAATAGAAGGCAAATTTTTGTCAGATATTATAGTTGGAAATGCTATGATAGACATATATGAAAAATGTGGAAGCACAGACAAGGCACATAAATTGTTTGACAGAATGCCTCAAAGAGATGTTATCTCATGGAATGCAATGATTGTAGGATTGTACAAAATGGATTTGTCGAAAAGGCCTTAGAAACTTTCAAGCAAATGCAATTGGCAGGTGTAAACAGAAGTTTAAACAAAAGCAGATTTATGAGTAGCTTTCAAAGAAAAGAAATAGCCCTTAAAACAAAACAACACATGGTCAATGTATAATCCTTAGAAACACATTAAACAACCATGTGTCTATTTATAATGTGAATTTCTCAATGACATTTGAACAAAACAAACATCACTCTCTGTGATAATCATAGTTTTGAGGATAGCAGACGCAACAAGATGTCCACCTAATAAATTATCATTTCTTAATCAACCCATTGCATAGTCATGCAGTTGCTCAAATTCACCCTTTTAACTACAAAGCAACTAATTCAACTCACTATGAACGTACAGTCATGTAGCTACTCACAATCACCCTTTTATCTTAAAATTGATCAATGCCATGCAATATGAAATCAAAGAAAAGGTTCAACATTCCTACATTTCAATAGAAATATCTAACATGTTCCATGTTAACTGTGAATGGCCCCTTTGATTGGCACTTAGGACAATAGCCTACTTTCACTTCAGAATAGGAGTTTTGAAAGAAAGGTCCTAAAACGGTGCCACATTTGTTACAATCATACTTGACTTGTTGCAATTGAGGAAAAACCCTAGACCTCCTAGTCACTACCCCTCCAATGCGGATCATACTTGAGGTTTTTGGATTAAGGCTAGTAGGAGAAGTCCTTTTAGGAATGTATTTTCTAGTTTTGCAGGCTCAACCTTGTAAAGAGAAATGCATAAAATAACTCCAAGACCCTGAGGTTTCCACGTGAATAGAGAAGAGATATCTATAGGTATTGAATTGTATTTAAGAAGAGTTTGAAGGAATTTGTATAGTAACATTTGTCAAAACCTATCAAATCTTTTACAAGGTCTGTATTCTGCATTAAAGAATTTGCATAGTCTAAAAGGGCCTAGAATAGTAAGCATTTTGGATAGAGGGTAGTAAGTCTATGTATAAGTTCATATTCTTATAGATTGAAGATAGTTTGAGCCTTTGTTGGAGACTCCATTCTTGTCCAAGCATGTCAATAAGGACAGTGAGTAGTTTCACTACATTATACAGTTGAGAAAGGCATTGAATAAGTCTATTGAATACTCTATGATACAATATATAGATTGGGAAATAAATTTCAAGTATGCATAGCCTAAACAGTCATGAAGAGAATTACATAGTGGTATGTAGGTTAGTGTAATAACCCAAACCAATGTGTACCGCTATAGGTTTTGTGATAACACAAAAAGCCTCGTCAAGCAGTGACTAAATCTATATAACAAGGTAAGGAACTTGAAGACTTTTTAGAGTGTCATATATTTGCGAGAGATTTAGTCTTAAAAAACAAAGAAATCCCACATAATATAATATAAATGAAATAGTGAAATGATTTCAAAAAGATAATAAAACACAACCTTTTGGTCTTCTACAGTCAGAAGGTCACCTAAAGCAAGATGGCTCAGAAACTGTAAATAAAAGAAAATAGCAACAAAACAAGTTTCATTAAGGTTGTATCAACTATTCCTTTTGATATATGTAACAATGAATTGTACAATTTAGGAACAAACTTAGCTAATGAAAAAAGAAAAACATACTGCAGTTGAGAGGAACCTCCTGCAACAATATAATGAAAAATGCACGAAATAACAAAAATAGCAGAAACACAGAAGGAATTTATTGATCGCAGATCACTTCAAGGGGGCAACCTCCTTTGACCAAGCTCAATACAATAAATTTGTGGATGCCTTCATTGGCCTCAACACGTACTTATATACTAAGTCTAATCTAAACAAATATTACTTCCCATGAATTTGGGATAATATAATATACTCACGAGATGACTTACAAAGCATATGCGTCCAAAATTAATATAGTAACAAACTAAAGAGAAGGGTTAAACATGGGTTCCTAACATCCCCTCCCTCTTAGAAAAGATTTGTCCTCAAAGCTTAAGATGTGGAAATTGTTGTTGAATCTGAAGGAGTGGTTCCCATGTAGCATCCTTTGGTTGCATTCTGTGCCATTGAATTAATACCTCTCTGATGGATGGGGAGCGAAGCTGACGAGTGCACCTGTCAAGGATTGCCTCTAGCTCCAAAATGATGGATCCTTCATTCTCTAGTTCTGGTAAAACAGTTTGTGCTCTGATGTTGGTGCCAAGAACTTTCTTTAGACAAGAGACATGAAATACTGGATGAACGCAGGAAGGAGGAAGCTCCAATTTATAAGCAACTGACCCAATCTTCTGAAGAACCTTATACGACCCATAGAACTTTGGAGCCCGCTTATGATGCCCTTTGAGTTTTAGGGATGATTGCTTGCAAAATGCAAAGAATTTGATCCTGATTTCGTAGAACCATGTCAACTGCCTGAATTGGTGAACTACTGGGGGTGTATGGAAGGAGCACTTGTGGTGCCTGACCATAGAATGCTTCATATGGATTCATTTTAGATGTAGTGTGGTAGAAGGCATTGTACCACCATTCAATGAGAGGGAGCCACTTTGCTCACTGATGCTGTTGTTCTGAGATGAAGCAACAAAGATAAGTTTCCAAACATTTGTTGATAATTTCAGTTTGACCATCTGTTTGTAGGTGATACCTGGAACTCATCTTCAGTTTGGTGCCAGTGTGTCAAAATAATTCTGTCAAAAAATGACTGGTGAAAGTTGCATCACAATCTGAGACAATGGAAGAAGGGATGCCGTGAAGATGGAAGATCTGGTCCATGAAAATTTGTAAGAGTGAGGAGGCGGTATAGGGATGGATGAGGGCACAAAAATGACTATATTTGGAGAGGTGATCAACCACAACCAAGATCACTGTCTTCCCTCTAGATTTAGGGAGCCCCTCAATGAAATCCATAGAAATATCTGTCCAAATCCATGTAGGGATGGGTAAGGGTTTGAGCAATCCAGGAAGGAGTGTCGTTTCACCCTTGCTGCATTGGCAGGTATCACATTCAACCACCATCTATTGAATTGCCCTTTTGGTGCAGGAGCACCTAAGGGAACATTTCGAAACAAGGAGACACCAGTGACTAAGAGAGCAGCCCATGGAGTCCATCAAGTCAAGTGGAACATCCTAGAACCAAATATGGCATGTTATAATTGACAAAATGATGTAATGATCAAATGTCGTGAGGGTCCTGGTAAGGACCCTAGGACTAAAAATGATGTAAGTTGGGCCAATAGTGCCTCTAGAGTCAAATATAGGTGTCTAAGGCTAGGAATAAGGTATAATGGCCCTAAGAAGATCAAACATGTTGATTTGGTAGGGTAAAAGTCCGTTAAAACAAAGTTTAAAATTGAAATTTTTGAAATAAGCATTTGGGCGGGAAAATCAATTTTAAGTAGTTTTGGAAGTTTAATGAACTCCAACCGATGGGAATTGGTTGTGGAAGTTGAACAAAGGTTATGTAAGCCTACCCAAGGCATTTGATGGTACGGGGGAAGCATTTTGAGGCCTGAGTTGTACGGTAGGCTGCAAATAACAATAAAATTTAGCTTTTCTTGCATTTCCTTCTCATTTTCTATGGATCTTTTGATTATTGGTGTTTGGTAAATGCCTTAAGCCCTCATTTAACAATAATAGATCATATTCTATTTTTTGAGGAGGTTTTGAAAGTGAGTTTTATTTATGTTCATATTGACTGTTGCAAAGAACAACAGGTTGTCCTGTGAGTTTTGAGAGGTTACAATGCCTTATAGGACCTTTCCATGAATGTAAGATCTTGGTTCTCGTGGAATAGGTCCTAAATAACTTGTACAATATGATTTCTAACCTTGACAAAGCAGGAGGAGTGCAAATGGGGAGGTGATCACCGTTGGAAGTCTAGTTTGCATGAGAAAAAAACATAGAATGATGGCACAGTTATAACAGCTAGAGATCTGTGTTAATAAGGTGATGTTTTTATGATTGATATTGTTTATTGTGGTCAAGGAGATGGTGTTAGACCTTTGAATGAGG